>OY856415.1:600378740-601578740 GCA_963693085.1 Alisma plantago-aquatica
CTCGACCCATTAAGTATGTTGCGTTGTCTTGACCATGGGTCGTGACCTAGGTCTGTTTTGGAGGGTGTCATGGTCTAGACACCTCCTCTAGAGTGTAAATTCATGACCTATATAGTCTAGGGTTGTTTGTGGTCGATATGGAGGACCTAGCATGTGTTGTCTCGATCTAGTGTTGATGGCGGTACCCTGTCTCGGCCAAGATAGTGGTGTACCAACCATGGGAGGTGCATCGCAGGATGGCCACAACTGCAACCACGGGGGATGACATGGTGGTTGAGACACTACCTAGATTGTATCACCATGTCTTGCATGTCATGTTTAAGTGGTTGCATTTGGGTGCATGTTGGTCTTTTGCGTGGACAAGTGTCCCTTAGGCTCTTTAGTGTGTTGACACCTCACCCTTTTGCTCTCTCTCTCATCCTTCATCATTATAACCCATTAACTTTCCTTTTTGCAACCCTTTCGGCCTTCTATCTTCTTCCTCCTTCTTTTCTTACTCTTGGTGCTTGGTGGAGCAAGGAAGTTCGTCCTTGGAGCTTGGGGGATCATTCTCCTCTTGCATGTGATGGTGGTGGTGATCCGAGCTCATATTCCATCCATGGTAAGTGTGTCTTCTAAATTGATGTTTGTTTTGATCTCCTACCTCCATCTTACTCTCTATTATCATCCCTTAAACATGGTTCTTCCATGGTGGTCATTTGGGAGATAAACTCCTCATCAGAAGGGTCATAGACCATGTCTTGACAAGGTAGACCCAACTGTGAAGAGGATTTCTCCTCTCTTTCTCCCTTTCCTCTTTTGGTTCGGTCAAGAGCTTATTTTGCTTCTTTCCTTGGGATATATTTGACCTTGGTGTCTTCTTGTTCTTTAGGTGCTCTTGTGGCCAAGAGTGGAACTTTTGGTGAAGCTTCTTCAACCCTTGGATCACGTTCTTGGAGCTCTTGATCTTGGAGTTTGGAGCTATTGGTGGTGATCATGTTAAGGCGAGTTATATAACTATTTCTTCTCTCTATTACTTGAACTCTCTTATACATGCAGGATAATGTCTTCTCTCTAAAACATTCCCATAACATGATATTAGATGATGATAATCTCTATAATATGTTTGGTAGTGATGATCTTGCTTGGTTTTGATGAAATCTAAAACCCTAATTCCAAATACCCGATTTTGGTGATTATGGTGTTATGATGATGTTCCTCTATCCTTTTAACCTTATTTTTTCTCACATGCATAATGTTTGTGTACTTAGACATTAAGGGAAGTTTAGGTTCTATTTTGGGTACCTTACTCATGGTTTCCTCTCTCCTAGATGAGATCCTTCCATGTGGTGTCATGATGTATGACTTAGGGTTTATGGTGATCATTTGGCATGAGACTTTCCTTCATGATGATCATGGTTTTCCCCTCATCTTGTTTCTATTTTGAGACCCTGACATCATCCCTTAGGGTGGTCAAGGCATCTATCCCATGTTGGTTGCGACCATAGTTAATCTTGGGCAAGATTTTTGCTTTTTGATATGTTGTGCCTAGTGTTGATGTAGGTCGGGACACTTGAGGACTGAGGGTCATGTTGACCCACGTTTAGTGTGGTGGTTGCCCTATTTTTTGGGACTTTACCTTGCCTTAGTTTTGGTCATGACACACCCCTTGAGAGAGGTCACGACATTTGGTCTTGGGTCATGACATGTTGCTACGGCTTGAGGTCAAAACAACCATGTTTCTTGAAGTCATGACAACCTTATGAGTTGTTGGAACCCTAATCCTAGATGGGTCGAGACATGAAGGAGATCAAGCTTGAGGGGTGTCATGACCTAGACACCCTATGTGTCGTGGGCGCAACATGTTGTGGGTAGAGTAGTCACACACTATTTGCTTGTTTGGTTGAGACCTAGGTATAATGGGTGGTTTGATGATGGTTGAGGGGTTACACTTGGACACATGTTGACATCTTGAATGAGTAATACATAAGCAATATAACATCCTATTTGGATAATATTTAATATACCCTAATCATGTCCTTTAACCTTAAGGATGATCCAAGATGGTGGGAGATGGTGAACCTAGGTTTGGTAATTGAATTTAGCTTCTAAACCCTAATCAACTATGGGGGAAAAACCCTAACCCTAATGATAAGTAAGGTGATATGTTTTCTTTTCTTTCCTGTAATGACTAATATGCATTATATTGTCTCTCTTGTCTTTGAACCCTAACTTTGCAGGTTGAATTCATATCATTTCTTGGTATGTTATGGTGATGGTTATGAATAATTGAGGTATGGAGAGATAATGACGTGACACATGGAATTAGGATGTTTCCTCTTTCTCGACTATCAATTTCTAACCATGCAGGTGATATGAGCTTGAAAATCATAGCTAGTGCATGTTATGATGAGTATGATTTGACACTAATTGAATTAGCCTTTATGAGGCATGTTGAAATACTTGCAATTCAGGAATGATGTGAATGGGTCCTATGACCTGGTGGTGGCTTGATGCCTGTTGTGATATGATACCCTCTAGTGCTATAATTAAGGGATAGATATCTCATAGTGGTGTGACACTAGTTATAGTTGTGAGTGGTTGTGTAATAGTGGTGATGGTATTGTGAATGGCAGTGTACAAGTGTTATGTGGTGATAGTGTGATAAGTTCACACCCTATATATTTATATCTTCTAAACGAGTGTTATGCCCTTATCTTTGTAGAGTTTGTTATGGCTTTATATGTTGTAACTTGATTGATGCTAAAAGTCACCCAATTGTCTAACTTATGAAATGGAACCCTAATCACATAGGTTCCCTGTGCCATAGATCCTTTCTAGTGTCATCTTTAATTGTTGGATTGGTGAAACAAGTTTTTCTCAGAGTGCATATTTTTGAATATGTAGGGTGCAAGTCAAGTATCCCCTTGCATCCTTAATTTTAGATTGTGTGAGGCAGCCATGCGTGAGCCGAACTCATTGTGATATGCATTGAAAACTACTAGAGGGGGGGGGGGTGAATAGAGTTTTATAGATAATTTAACAATTATTGAACTCAAACAACCACAATGAAAATATTGGACAAGGAGACACAAGGTTTAGAGTGGTTCCAACTATAGCAAATACTATAGCCGTCAGTCCACTACCCGGTTGCTTACCCAACTGGGATTTGAAAAGAAATTTATTTTATTACCTCTTCCAGGAATTTACATAAAATACAATCTCTTTTCCTAAACCCTTCAAGCAGCCTTCACCTAGAAGTAATCGCCAACCTTGAAGCAGCCTTCCCTTGAAGTAGATGCACCAACTCCCGTTGCACCAGCCTTCTGAAGTAGCTTCCCTTGCGATAGCCTTCTTGAAGTAGCTTGAAGTCCCCTTCTCCACCTGAGAAGTCAACCCTCTCCAATCCACAGCCTCCAACCCTAGGAGTAGCAAGGAGAGTACAAAAGATAAACAGGAACAAGAAAGGATAAGGAAATTACAACTTATCCTTTAAGCCCGAGGCTTGATATGCCTAGATCAAGCGTAAGATCTCCTAGCCAAGTATGTAAACTTGTGATTGCTGTGGGTAGGAGAATCTAGCCTATAGGACACGAGATTGAGCTAAGGAGAAAGTAGGCCAATGATCACAGTGCTCAAATTTCTTGCAAAAGATTGCTCAAGTATGCTCAAGTGTGTTCTCAAGTGTAACAAGTGAATTCTAGTGTCCTATGGCTTGTCCTATTTATAGGAATGGCCTAAGTAAGCTTAAGGACGTTCTAGACAACTTCTAGGGGTTTCTAAGTGCTTAACTAGCCGTTAGATACAAAGTTGTTGCTTTAACAACGGCTAATTAATTTATTCTGCAGTTGCTGTCAAAGACCATCTCGGTCGACAAATGGTCGACCGAGACACCTACTCGGTCGAACTTTTGTCAACCGACAGGCTCTCTGGAACAAGTGATTTGCAACGTCTTTCTTCAACTACCAACTAACTTGTCTGTTGTGTCTAACGGCTACTTTGGATCTTTCTCGGTCGAGAAGATTGTCGACCGAGAGTGTCTCGGTCGAGGAGTTTGTCGACCGAGAATGATCCTGTTTCAAGGTTTCAATTTAAGCATTAATTATATGTGTGAGTGTGAAAAGGTGATCCTAATTAAATGGGATGACATGTCTAACTATGGTGTTTGGCTAGGGAAAATCTAACGCTTGATTTACATGCAATTCTAAGTACTTGTACATTATATATTTGTACAAGTTTTTACAACAATGATTACATTGCATGAAAATATAAACATTTTAGCTTGTGGATTTTCCCTAGTTGCTTTGCCATCCATCTTAGTCTTGCACACTCAAGTAGCTCGTTAGATTAATAAGAATGAAATGTTTGTCATAATCAAAACAAAGGGATTTATCATAATATCCAATTTATCCAACAATCTCCCCCTTTTTGAAGATGACAAACATTTCCTAAATATGAAATAAGGAAATATAACTCATGTGAGTTTCATACCTGAAAATTACCTTTTGTAGCCATTTATGTTTTGCAAGTGAGTGCTGGCCAAGATGTGATGAAAACTCATTTATATTCTTTCTCCCCCTTTGTCATTTCAAAAAGATATCCAAGTTGAGGATTGTATTTTTCTTCTCCCCCTTAATATTATGCTCCCCCTTAAATAGATATCCTATTAGAAACATGGATTTTTTGTCTAATTTATCCACAATTTGTTTCTCAATTATTTGCAAAGGATATTAAGCCTTGAAATGATATGAGATTCCCTTAAGCGTATGATGAATATATATTGATTTCTCATTTATCAAAGGATGTTAAGCCCTAATTTAAATGAGAATCCTCTAAGCTTAGAGTACATAAAAATGTCTTTATCCAAATGCAAGGGATGTTAAGCCCTGTTTTGGGTAGAGAGTTCCTTCAAGTACAAGATACTATTTTGAATAAATTCATAAATCACTTTATAATCAAGGAAAATGTCCAGCTATACATGGTGGTGACAATGTTTTTGTAAGCTTCTTCAATCAAATGGTCAAAGTTGTTTTTAAGATCTCCCCCGAAGTCTTATGCTTTGCTCCCCCTTAGATAGATATCTCAAATGAAAGTCTGAGTACTAAGTAAATATATAAACAGTTGTAGATGATCTCCATGACTTAACAATGATGTATGCAATTTATGTCAGTCTGGAAAACAGAAACCCGGTCGGTTTACAACGGTCGTCTCCAACGGCTATTTCTCGGTCGAGCACTTTTCGACCGACGTTGTCTCGGTCGAGCATTTGTCGACCGACAGTTCATCTGATATTGAGTCTGTTTAGTATTTGTCGGTCGAGAGAGATGGGCTGACCGAGAGGTTCTCGGTCGACGAATTCGTCGACCGACAGACTTACTGAGTACAACTTTTAAAGCTGATTTTTAAATGCAAATGGTAGATCATTTTTGTAGAGCATTTATATGGATATTCTAAGGGAGTAATATTGGGATAATTTAAGGCTTAAATGATAACAAATGATTTATTTTTCAAGAAAAAATTTATATTAAGATTAGGTCCAAAGAGAGAATTTCCAAAATAAGCAATTTTTGTCGAAGCTTATTTTAGGTCGCCCTTGACTACGACCATAGCGCCCCTTAGTCAAGTTTTATTTTGACCAAGAGGCAAATTTTGCAGATTTTTCAGATTGAATATGTTGAGTCTAATATCTGCATAAAGTTTTAAATATCAAGTTGAAGCATACTACTTAATTTGAGACACAATTAATTATTTCAAAGTTACTGAGTTAGAGATTTTGTTGCAAGCAATAACATATAGGGATTTTTGACTTAGTCTTTAAATCATCTAGGGAACAAACTAATATTAATTTCATTTACATTTGTAATTATGTATAGTTGAGATAGACATAGAAATATGCAACTAATGTCTTTGGTCATATCTCAACTTGATTTTGTTCATTTAGTTTGGAGGTTTTGGAACCCAAACTAATTCTACATCTTTTCTCTTATAAGGACATGAAAATGAATAGTGACCAAGGCGCAAACAGTAATGACAACATATTGAGTCAACTTCATATCTTTTTCTATGGTTGTGTCCTATGTTGTCATTGGGTGAGGATGTTCTTTTAGGTACATATATAGATTGGGTTTGTGACTTTCTCTGACTAGGTTGTTGATGAGATTTTCCTTTAGGCTTGTAACCTAGTCCCCTTCTCCCAATTTGTTGATAGGGATTATCTAGAATTTGATCAAGAATGCCATGGTTATTCAAACTACGAACTTGTTGTTGTAGCTTGGCAATCTCATCCATTCTTTTCTTAATGTCTATTTTTGCTTGGTCTAGATTGGATGACAATGAATTTCTTTCTTTAACAATAGTGTCATAATCTATATGGGTGCACAATAATGGTTGTTTTTGAAGATCGTTTACTTGAGTCTGTAAGTTTGAATTTTCAACAGAAAGGAGCTTGCAATCGGCTTCCATAGATTTTAACTTAAGATCAGAAAATTTATTTACCTCTTTAAGATTCTCATTTTCAGATGCAAGAGCAAGAAGTTTAACATTTAGATCATCATTTTCCTTATTTGATTTCCTTAATTTCTTTTTGCACTCAACATATTTATTATGTGTTTCTTCAATAATAGCAACTAGTTCTTCTTTAGATAAATCAAAAAGACTTACCTCTTCTTCTTCTTCTTCACTAGTTGTAGCAATAAGGCATTCTTTGTGCTTATCCTCTTCCTTTGATCTCCATGGGCATCCGGTTGTTTTGTGGCTTGTTCCCAAACACCAATTGCAGCATGTAGTGGTTTTGTCCAAGCACTTTTCACCATTTCCCTTCATTCTTCAAGACCTGGTTAGGGTTCCTTGAAGCCTGCTCTGATACCAACTGAAAACTACTAGAGGGGGGGGTGAATAGAGTTTTATAGATAATTTAACAATTATTGAACTCAAACAACCACAATGAAAATATTGGACAAGGAGACACAAGGTTTAGAGTGGTTCCAACTATAGCAAATACTATAGCCGTCAGTCCACTACCCGGTTGCTTACCCAACCGGGATTTGAAAAGAAATTTATTTTATTACCTCTTCCAGGAATTTACATAAAATACAATCTCTTTTCCTAAACCCTTCAAGCAGCCTTCACCTAGAAGTAATCGCCAACCTTGAAGCAGCCTTCCCTTGAAGTAGATGCACCAACTCCCGTTGCACCAGCCTTCTGAAGTAGCTTCCGTTGCGATAGCCTTCTTGAAGTAGCTTGAAGTCCCCTTCTCCACCTGAGAAGTCAACCCTCTCCAATCCGCAGCCTCCAACCCTAGGAGTAGCAAGGAGAGTACAAAAGATAAACAGGAACACGAAAGGAAAAGGAAATTACAACTTATCCTTTAAGCCCGAGGCTTGATATGCCTAGATCAAGCGTAAGATCTCCTAGCCAAGTATGTAAACTTGTGATTGCTGTGGGTAGGAGAATCTAGCCTATAGGATATGAGATTGAGCTAAGGAGAAAGTAGGCCAATGATCACAGTTCTCAAATTTCTTGCAAAAGATTGCTCAAGTATGCTCAAGTGTATTCTCAAGTGTAACAAGTGAATTCTAGTGTCCTATGGCTTGTCCTATTTATAGGAATGGCCTAAGTAAGCTTAAGGACGTTCTAGACAACTTCTAGGGGTTTCTAAGTGCTTAACTAGCCGTTAGGTACAAAGTTGTTGCTTTAACAACGGCTAATTAATTTATTCTGCAGTTGCTGTCAGAGACCATCTCGGTCGACAAATGGTCGACCGAGACACCTACTCGGTCGAACTTTTGTCGACCGACAGGCTCTCTGGAACAAGTGATTTGCAACGTCTTTCTTCAACTACCAACTAACTTGTCTGTTGTGTCTAACGGCTACTTTGGATCTTTCTCGATCGAGAAGATTGTCGACCGAGAGTGTCTCGGTCGAGGAGTTTGTCGACCGAGAATGATCCTGTTTCAAGGTTTCAATTTAAGCATTAATTATATGTGTGAGTGTGCAAAAGTGATCCTAATTAAATGGGATGACATGTCTAACTATGGTGTTTGGCTAGGGAAAATCTAACGCTTGATTTACATGCAATTCTAAGTACTTGTACATTATATATTTGTACAAGTTTTTACAACAATGATTACATTGCATGAAAATATAAACATTTTAGCTTGTGGATTTTCCCTAGATGCTTTGCCATCCATCTTAGTCCTGCACACTCAAGTAGCTCGTTAGATTAATAAGAATGAAATGTTTGTCATAATCAAAACAAAGAGATTTATCATAATATCCAATTTATCCAACATGCATGAGCCACTCCTTCTTGTTAGAATGGACATGTGTGATCCTGTTCTTCTAGCGTCATTAACTATACCGAAGTGGGCTAGGTGTTGATATATATTGATGACCATGTGTGAGCTGATCCTTCTATTGACTATAAGTCACTTTTGCAGTTGACTGACATGTCTCTACGTTGTTACTCTCGTGTTGACCGAGGGGTGTCAGAAAGGTCATGGATTCTGACTCTTCCATTGACCTTGTATGGCACCAATTTTGACTTAGATGTGGTCAGTTGGATTTGGGTGGTACGACTCAAATCCTTGGGGCCTAATAAAACACATAACTAGCTGTGTATTGAACATGCTTAGGATCAAATACAAAAACATTGGATGAGGCTTTGCTTGCTTTTGTATAATATAGTTGGTAGTATATATACATGTTCTTCATATTCCTTTATTGATGATAAGATGTTCTACAATACAAATTGCAATTGCTTATTATGATTAGGAATGATTATCTACTTTGTTATAGCTACCTGATCTGCTTAGATGATGATAACTGTCCTGCTTATATCAGAAATTGGATACTCTTAACATAGATGTAGCCTTACTCCTATTCTTTATTTATCTTTACATGTGCTTTAATAGCATTAGTGGAGAGTTATATCTCTCACTGGGACATTTGGTCTCACTCTATGGGTTTCCACATCTTTTAGGTGCTCATGCACGAGGAGGTAGAGATCGTGCAGCTGAGGAGGAACAACAACAAGATTAGTAGTTGATATGGTTGAGTGTGCTGGTTGTTGGTCTTTTGGTGTTAGAGTCCTAGAGTCATCCATGTACCTTCGAGTCTTAGAGATAGTTCAGTGTGTTTTGTTGTTGAGCTATCGATATTAGTTTTTGGCTTATGTGCCCTTTTGTTATATATAGATGGCAGATGTAAATGTATATGCAAGAGAAATAGATATCATGTGTGGTAGGTATGTTGATGGAACATGTTGTAAGCATGATATTTTATGAGATATATGATAAAGATGGCAAGCTATGGATCTTTATGTAATAAGTTTTCTGATGTTGGTTCCTTGTGCACTCGGTTTTAATTTTTAGTGTTTTTCGATAATCCGCTTATTTAGTACTATTTTCACATTTGGTTTTGAGTAATCTAGTGGTTTGTGGTGAGGGGCGACACATGCTTACCTTTTAAATTCTATAAATTCTTATATCTCATGAGTTCAAGTGACTTTTTCACTCTTGAGTTTGCATACAACTCCTCTTAAGATCTCATTATTAAATGACTTCTTGCATCTTTTATAATTACATCTCATTTATTATGAGCCTTAGCCACTTCCTTGAGGTGTCTAGGGGTACAGGTACTTTTGGAGTGATCTCATCCTTATGCATCTAGGGAGTGCCTCTCACATTCATGCATTGGGCCACATGTACATCATGATGGTGGCCAATCTCCTGAGACATGTGCCTGGGGAAAACGTAGTTGTTACCTCCTGACCAATGGTCTTCTGCATTTAGGGAACAATCAAAATCCCATAGATACATGTACCTTTAATATTCCCTACTTGAGTTTAGTATTGACTTAGGGCGCTACCTTTTGCAAGGGTTTATCAAGAGCACGTTATTTTCATATGTGATTCTTTAAACTAATTTCCTCCATCTCTTATATTCACTATATATTCCCTCATTGGCAACTTCCTTTTTTGGGCTCAGTCTCATACTGTCAGATACTTCCATAGTGACTTTTCCTCATATATGGCATACTTGGGTTCAAAGAAACATACTCAGTATACTTAATTATCCACTCTTTAGGTGATAGTTAAGGTTACCTCAATCTTTATTTGACTTAGTCAACTTACCTTTACAGGGAAAGTCCTAACCTAGGGTGCCTTCTTGGCTCACAGGAGGAGGTTAGGATCTCTAGACACAACCTAACCATTTAGGTCTAGGGTTTTGCCTCCGTCATAGGTCATCTTCCCACCCACCTTGAAATGGTACATAGCCCTAAAGGTTTCATATTTTCATCCTTATGCATTATTTTTATTATAACTTCTCAATCCATTTTTACTCTTCCTCTAGGATACCCTTTTTAGGGTCTTGTCCCTGCAGTGGACGTTAGGCCACCTTCTTGGTGCCATAACAGTCTTCCTTCAGGTAGATGACATGTGATGTCTTCCCCTATTTAGGTAGATACCTTTGATGTTTTCCCCTATTCAGGTGGATAATCTTTAATGTCTTCCCCAATTTAGGAATATGACCTTTGATGTCTTCCCCTATTCAGGTGGATGATTGTTGATGTCATCCTCTATTCAAGCAGATGACCTTTGATGTCTTCCCCTATTTAGGCGGATGGTCTTTAATGATCCTCCGCCCCATGGGCTTAATCATCATTATTTCATACATCCAGAGATGGTATGAGGTGTTGAAGGAAGTTATATTCAAATTTTCATTTGCATGTATAACCATTGGTTGCCTATGTTTCTTAGAACCTTTTACATGAATGACATGCTCCACACACACATGCATGGGAGATTGGGTCACTTAACCTCATTCTTTGACATGCATCCTTCATGCATGGGTTACCAAAAACATTTATATTCTATCTTTCCTCTTATCCTAATTAGGGTTCATATGGGTAGGATTTCCATTTTACCCATTCTACTCCCATTTCCCAAGATTAGGGTTTAGTATGTGGGGTAAGTGCTACATTTGCATCTTTAGGGTTTTTAAGTTTCTCGACCCACTAGGGTTTGCCTCAACCCAACTATAGTTCCATAAAGGGTTACCCTCATAAGGAAAAACCCATAAAACATTTTCTCTTTACTTTTACATGTACATTATTATTTCCGTATTACATATACATTATTTGGTAGAGGATACATTAATCCTACTTCTTCTCAAAACTCCAACTTTAGATGAGGTGAGAAATTCTTTTTAGGGTTTATTAAGCAAAAATGATGAGAAGTGGATGGATCAAGATGATAAGACACTTTAAAGATATTTTTTTTGGGCAAAATCATCCAACTTTGGTCAGGCATGATTCACAGGCCCGGGAGTCCTCCTAAGCTGACTAGTAGTGCGAGGAAAGTATTTCCAGCCCCTAGGTCGTGGTACCTTCTAGACACCATTGTATTTATAAAATGCCCTAATAGTTCCCTCATATTTCTACTGATGTCACACCCTAATTTTTATAACATACAAAGTGTAAGATTAAATTATTGATGAAATCAATATAGGGCTGATTTATGTTACAATAAGGTTCCATCTAATTTTCATGACATTTGGATTTAAAGGAAAAAGAATGTAGAGAGGTCTTTTACGCACTCAGAATGATTTTGTAATATCCTAAAACTCTGGAAATCTGATATTTAATTTGATAATATGAGATGAAAATCAAAGTTGAACTATAAAGAAAATATGATGACTGTAGTTGATGGTTTGAGCCCTAGACATAGTTTAGGTTTGCATATTAAGTAAGTGAAGTCATAATCATCAAAGGTATCATAAGGAACCTGCGATTGATAAATGATGTTTGTTCAAAAGTTTAATGTTGTAATAGAGGATATGATTAATCTTATGAGTTATTTTGGAAATCAAGAAAACGACCATTGGCCCTTGGACCCAAATTTAGACCAATAAGACCAATTAAGGTTTTCACATGGGTCATTGGACTATAAATTTTAGTATGGAGTATTTTGGTTTCATAATAAATACTTGAGATATTTTTTATAGAAGCATAATTATAATATAATATGGTGGGATAAATTTCAGATGATTTTAATATATCTAGTAACCTAGGTAATTAAGTTAGTAATTATCTTATTTTTATTTAAAAGGCATACTTGGAGTGTCTATCGAGTTATTTCTTACCTAAAATGTTGCTCATGTAAAGATGATGATAATATAGTATTTATCCCAAAATTTGGGATCAAATAAAGCTATGATGTGGGCTATATAATTATTTTCTGTATTTGAACTTTCATGAAAAAATAAAAAATTAAAAATAAAAAGGGGCGACTCCAATCCAAACAGACTGAAGAGCTGCACCCCCATTTTATGGACCAAAATAGATTCTGATGAAGAAGGAGCCTCACCTGAGATCCTTTTGATAAGAGGCTCTAAAACCCTCATGGATTCTGAGAATAGGGTCGTACACACTTGGATCTAGGGTTTGACACGAATTAGTGAAGGAGAGAAGGAGATTGAGGGGGGAAGGACATGCAAACTCTTAGCAGTAGCTTGGATTTCTCTATATTGTGACCTTTTATTATGGTCCCTTTACAAGAACCTATGGCAACGCCCATCTAGGCCGGCCAACACATAGCCAACGAGGGTTTTACCTCGCTAAAATGTGGTCCATACACTGACCGTCGAGCTTCAGACCTATTACTCTATTTTGTGTGTCAAATATGGGAGATGTTGTTCCCTATACATAGATCTATGTAAGGGATGGGAGGAAGTGTCGGCCCCAATCCTATTATGCACATGAGATGGTGGCCACCTGATTAGATCTTTACGGCTAAGATAGGCCAAGATTAGGTAAATTTCTAAAATTCGTATCTTGGAGTAGGAAATTCAGATATTAGCAAATAAGGTGTCTATGGAAAGAGTATGATGTATAGCATCTCATAAAAATGGTTGTAAAGGGTTTTTCAAACTTTTTCTAATTAATATACTTTTATTTCCAAGATATAGGAGATTTCAATGTTTTGGACATTAAAAATAGCAAATGACTTCATAAATTCATGAAATCTTAGTACTAGGAATGCTTTGATGTTTTTAACATAATTTCAAAGCTTGATTTATTTATATGAAGTTTTAATAAGGTTTTTGATATAAACCCTAATAAGGGTGTTATGGGTATTTCACCCTTTGTTTCACAATGAAATAATTTGAGATTTTTACTAAGACTCTAATATACATAGTCCCTATTTTTCCTTAAGTTTTGATGGAGTTTAACCTATCATTGTATTATTAATTTGATTTTGGGCCTATTTGGCTATTAGACAAGATAAATGATAATTATTTATGAGGAAATATATGATATGTATGCATATTTTGTATGGAAGATGATTTGCATTGTATTTTCCTATGATGTTATAATTGAATCAATAAGATTAGTATATGTGACTATGTTTGATATTTATTCTCATTATATGATGTGTACACTAATATTAGTGCGTATAATGGTTTTGATGTATTTGCGTATAGAGATTATATTAGTTCTATAATGTAAATTTTGATATATGTTCAGTACTAAGACTTTATCATGGTATTATATCAGACTCATAATTAATATAAATTAAAATCCTAATTTGGTGTATAAGGTGAGGATGAAGGGGTTGAGATTAAGAATAGAAAAGGCAAAATGTACTTGGACTTATAGAACTTTGATGATATCCAAGTGATTATGTTATGGAACATGGAATCAAGAATAATTGAAGGATGTCATCAACACCAAAAGTAAGTGGGCCATGTCCATTGAATTTTATTATTTTTATGATTCATACTAACCATATGCAAAGTAACTTAGAGAATAAGTTACTTTCATACATTTAGTTATTAATGTACATCTCATATTTAATAATTCCTCTACTAATGAGATATTATTCAGATGAACTTTTTTTGTGAGGATATCATATTATAGATTGTAGATATTTAAGCTACTTTCATATTCTTGGTATTCATTTATTTGTTTCAATTTTTTTCTCAAGCCTTTAGACACATAAGTCATATGTTCGATATCTATGTGATCTTTTAATAAGAGTTTCAGGTGAAGATTTATTTAGATAACAAGAACCTAGATTTCATAACTAATATTTAGAATACTTATTGTGAGTAGTCACTGATTAGACCCACATACCTAAGAAGAGTCTTAGATCCAATCTCAAGTATCTAGTAATCAAGATACATACTAAGATTTATATTTAGAGTTCAAATTTAGATTTAGTTCAAAATTTAAGAAAAGAGATTCAAATTTTAAATTAAGAATTCAGTTTAGTTGAATAAGATTTCAGTTCTTATTATGATAACTTCAAAGTAGAAAATAAGTAAGACAAATATTATGAGTATTCAGATTATATTCAGATTCATATTTACATTCATGACCCAGTTATCAGTATTCAGTTTCAATATAAGATAAGTGTAGATGTTTAGTTTTTAGTTTTTAGTTTTTAGTTTAAGTTCATCGTACAAATTAAGTAAGTTTAGACTTAAGATAAGTAAGTCAAAATCTTCACATAAGACATTATATGATAAGTCCTCATTTAGTTAGTCCTGCAATAATTTAGAGGCATATGTTGCCAATTCAGAGGAGTGTTTACTCCAATTCAGAGGTACTTCAATACAAATTCAGGGTGTAGTTACGCCAATTCAGAGACACCTCAGTGTCATTCAGAGACATGTAGTGCCATTTCATAGGTACTTTAGTACCAATTCAGGGCATAGATACGACAATTGAGGAGGACATATCTAATAATGGTGGCCACAAATCAGATAAAATATGTAAATAAAAGACACACCGATTCAAGTTAAGTTTGAATCTTTCAGATACCGATTTACCTTTCAGCTATAGCATATTTATGTTCATCTTATTAAAAATTCAATGCCACTTACTCTAACCTAATTTCCCTTTATGCATGGTTGGGAATGAGATGTTCACAGGTAATAAACTTTAGGAGTTTGTCATGACAAGATGATGCAACAACAACTTTAGGAGGTTTGCTTGGTGGGGCTCCATCTACACGGTCCCAAATTTGAGATGAGATTTGTATAAATTAGTATCATGGTATTAAGGTTTTTTTATACATTATAATGTATATTTCTTTCCTAATAATTTATAAGAATTTATTCCATAAATAGTATGTAATGGTTCTTTTCTATTATTATTGTGATGCATATCATGTTAGTAACATGCGAGAGTTAAAACAAATTAGCTTCTACTCATGCGACATAAAAATCGGGGTGTTACAATATGGTATCAGAGAAGTATTGTAGATGGCCATCAGGAAAATTCACATATTCTTAGTTCAGATTGCTTAGTAGAAACCAATTGAGACTAGAAAGATTTTGAAAGCCAGTTAGTAATCCTATTTATAAAACAAGTCAGTAAAAGATAGTAGAATAAAAATTAGAGGTTTAGTTAGGTAATAAGACTTGAGATATATCTTAGGATTAGTGTCTAGATGCTTTAGAGTTTCTATGTTAACTTTAGATTTGTGCATATCATGTCCTCTCTTTGTCCCACAAGTTAGTGGTACGGGACACAAGCTTATGGGATTTTGTGGAGGGGATGTTACATAATGATATACTTATTATGCTTGTCACACTCTTCCTAGTGCACATGGTATGGGACACGTGTACTTTCAGGTGAGATAAATACAATAAGACATGGCACTTCAGATGTATGACCAGCCGACATGCATCGAGAGGTGACAAATAAAAAAATGACACAAGAAGTTCTAGGTAGATGGTCACCTAAACCTAATGGCATAGTTATTAGAACCCTAGAATGCATACTAAAGGTAAATATTTTGAAATAGATGAGTGACTTGGATTTAGAGCAGAAAATGACTGGGGAGAGATGAGGTCTTTTTAATACTATACTTGATGAGAATTAGAGAACTCTTGATGTCCTTAGAACCTTCATTTCAAAGAGGAAATGTGGTTTTAGGTCAAATCATGGTGGTTGTTAAGGAAGATACTTGAGGATAATGGAATAGATGTTACAAATCGAGTTTAAGCTTAAGGTATGATGATTGTTGGATGTGATTAAAAGTCTTTTACGATATCCATGAGGATTCTTTAACCTTATGGTCATACAATTTATGTCATAGTGTGGATCAATGATCTAAGATCACTATAATATTGGGTTTTTATGATTTTGACATGGGGTAGAGCCTATAGAAATTTCTTGACAAAGATCTAGTCCAGTATTACTAGTGAAAAGAATAGATTTATGAGAGTGACTATTAGTGCTTTATGTCTGCCCCACATAGAGAGCCATGATAAGATGAATAAAGTCATTAAGAATGATATTAAGATAAGACATGCAAGTGAGATTGTCATAGTTTCATGGCTACATCCTTACTGTGCCTAAGGTCATAAGTATGAACATGTCAATAAGATTATCAGAATAATTAAGATCTAAGATTCAAGAAAATTATATGATTTTATGTTTTAGATGCTCAAGTAGAGTGAAATGCTATGACGCATGTGAATAAGACTACAAGTAAAGATATGTCATGCTCAAGTATGACAATGATTAAGATTCATGAATTTTGTTCATGAAAAGCTTTTCTATCAAATTTCTTAGAAATATTTCATAATGATGATTAACACTGATAGATTGGATTATATTATTGGTTAAGATTTAGGTACATGGTGAGACCATGAGATAACAATGCAATACAATTTCATATAAGATTAGATTTAATGAGATGAAATTGGATTATGGAGTTTGACCCTTAGTGCAAATCAACTCAAGAGACATGACCTAGGCCCTTAGTGTAGGTCATAAGACTAAGGTACCAAAGAACATGTCTCTAGAGAAGGATATGTAAATAGAAATAATTAAGAGTAAAGAAAGAATAGTTGTTTATGCTTATGATTTTCCTACATTTTTTCATGTTGGTTGTACATGATAGTTTGATAAGGATGTTAGATATAGAAGGTCATACTTTTAGGGCATCTAAGAGGCTTTATAACAATTGTTGAGAGTTGGTGTATGCATGGTATGTGAAACCCTAAGGTGGGTAGCATCCTATTGTTTAGCAAAATTTCGAGGACAAATTTCCCAAAAAGGTGGGTAGTATTGTCACACCCTAATTTTTGGAACATATAAAGTGTATGATTAAATTATTGATGAAATCAATATAGGGCTGATTTATGTTATAATAAGGTTCTGTCTAATTTTCATGATATTTGGATTTAAAGGAAAAAGAATTTAGAGAGGTCTTTCACGCACTCAGGATGATTTTATAATGTCCTAAAAGTCTGGGAATATGATTTTCAATTTGATAATACGAGATGAAAATCAATGTTGAACTACAAAAAAATATGATGATTGTAGTTGATGGTTTGAGCCCTAGACCTAGTTTAGATTTGCATATTAAGTAAGTGAATTCATAATCATCAAAGGTATCATAAGAGATCTGCATTTGAGAAATGATGCATGTTCAAAAGTTTAATGTTGTAATTGAGGATATGATTAATCTTATGAGTTCTTTTAGAAATTACTAAAAGGGCCATTGGCCCTAGGACCCAAATTCAAAACAATAAGTCCAATTAAGGTTTTCACATGGGTCCTTGGAGTATGAATTTGAGTATGGAGTATTTGATGTCATAATAAATACTGGAGATATTTTTTATAGAAGCTTAATTATAATATAAGATGGTGGGAGAAATTTTAGATGATTTTGATATATCTAGTGGCCTAGGTAATTAAGTTAGTAATTATCTTGTTTTTATTTTAAAAGACATACTTGGAGTGTCTATCGATTTATTTCTTACCCAAAATCTTACTCGTGTAAAGATGATGATAATATAGTATCTATCCCAAAACTTGGGATATAATAGAGTCTGATGTGGGCTATATAATTATTTTCTTGATTTGGACTTTCATGCAAAAAATTAAAGACAAAAAAATAAAAAATGGGGGCGACTCCAGTCCATGCAAACTAAAGAGTTGCACCCCTATTTTATGGACCTAAATAGAGTCTGACAAAGAAGGAGCCTCACGCGAGATTCTTCGGAGAAGAGGCTATAAACCCTCATGGATTCTGAGAATAGGGTTTCACACACTTAGATCTATGGTTTGACACGAATCAATGAGGGAGAGAAGGAGATCGAGGGGGAAAACAACATGCAGACTCTTGGCGGCAGCTTGGAGTTCTCCAGATTTTGACCTTTGATGGCGGCCCCTTTGCAAGACCCTACGGCGGAGCCCATCTAGTCTGTCCAAGCCATTGCCAATGAGGGTTTTACCTTGCCAAAAGGTGTCTCGGATGCCGACCACCGAGCTTCGGAGGTGCTACTCTATTTTATGTGTGAAGTCTTAATAAGGTTTTTGATATAAAACCTAATAAGGGTGTTATGAGTATTTCACCCTTTATTTCACAATGAAATAATTTGAGATTTTTACCTAAACCCTAATATACATAGTTCATACTATTCCTTAAGTTTTGATGGAGTCTCACTATCATTGTATTATTATTTTGATTTTGGGCCTAATTGGCTATTAGACAAGATAAATGATAATTATTTATGAGGCAATATAAGATTTGTATGCATATTTTGTATGGAACATGATGTGCAATTGTATTTTCCTATGATGTTATAATTGAATAAATAAGATTAGCATATGTAACTATGTTCGAGATTTTTTCTCATTATATGATGTGTATGGTCATATTAGTTCATATAATGATTTTGACTTATTTGCATATAGAGATTATATTAGTTCTATAATGTAAGTTTTGGTATATGTTCAATACTATGACTTTGTCATGGTATTATATCAAACTCATAATTAATGTTAATTAGAATCTTAATTTGGTGTATAAGGTGAGGATGAAGGGGTTGAGATTAAAAATAGAAAAGGTGAAATGTACTTGGACTTATAGAACTTTGATCATATCCTGGTGATTAGGTTATGGAACAAGGAATCAAGAATAATTTAAGGATGTCATCAACACAAAAGTTAAGTGGGCCATGTCCCTTGAATTTTATTATTTTTATGATTCAACCTACCCATATGCAATGTAATTTAGAGAATAAGTTACTTTTAGACATTTAGTTATTAATGTGCATCTCATATTTAATAATGCCTCTACTAATTAGATATTGTTCAGATGAACTTATTTTTTGAGGATATCAGATTATAGATTTTAGATATTTAACCTACTTTCATATGATCGGTATTCATTTATTCATTTCAATTTATTTCGCAAGCCTTTAGACACATGAGTCAAATATTTGATATCATAATTCGACTAAGTGATCTTTTAATAAGAGTTTTAGATGAAGACTTATTTAGACAACAAGAACCTAGATTTCTTATTTCATATTTAGAATACTCATAGTGAGTAGTCACTGATTAGACCCACATACCTAAGAAGAGTCTTAGATCCAATCTCAGTTATTTGGTAATCAAGATACATATTCATATTTATATTTAGAGTTCAGTTCAAAATTCAAGACAAGAGATTCAAATTTAGATTAAGAATTCAGTTTAGTTCAATAATATTTTAGTTCTTATTATGACAATTTCAAGACAGCGGATAAGTAAGACAAATATTCTGAGTATTTAGATTATATTCAGATTCATATTTATATTCAGGATTCAGTTGTCAGTATTCAATTTTAGTCTAAGATAAGTTTAGATTCAAAATTTAGTAGATGGTTAGTTATTAGTATTCAGTTTCAGTTCAAATTAAGAATTAAGTAAGTTTAGACTTAAGATAAATAAGTCAAAACCTTTACATAAGAAATTATATGATAAGTCATGATTCAGTTAGTCCCTGGAAAAATTAGAGGCATCTGTTGCCAATTCAGAGGAGTGTTTACTCCAACTCAGATGTACTTTAGTATCAATTCAGGGCATAGTTATTCCAATTCAAAGACACCTCAGTGTCATTCAAAGGCATGCAGTGCCATTTCAGAGGTACTTCGTTACCAATTCACGGCATAGATACGCCAATTCAGGAGGACTTCCCATATAATGGGGCCATAAATCAGATAAAAGATATAAATTAAAGACACATCGATTCAGTTTAAGTTTATATCTTTCAGATACCAATTTAGCTTTCAATTATATCTTATTAGAAATTCAATGCCACTTACTCTAACCTAGTTTTCCCTTTGTGCATGGTTGGGGACGATATGTCCGCATGTATAGAACTTTAGGAGTTAGTCATGACAAGATGATGCAAAGACAACTATAGGAAGTTTTCTTGGTGGGGCACCATCTACACGATCTCATATTTGAGATGAGATTTGTATAAAGAAGTATCATGGTATAAGTTTTTTTATACATGATGATGTATTTTTCTTTCCTAAGAATATGATAATTTATTCCATACACAATCTGTAATGGTTCTTTTCTATTATATTGTGATGCATATCATGTTAGTAACACTCAATAATTAAAAAAAATTAGCTTCCACTCATGTGATATAAAAATCGGGGTGTTACAACTGATCAATTGAAATTATAAACTATCAAATATATTTAAAATATATGGCACTCTGATACCAAATGTAAAAACCTTACTTTTTAGCAACCCCTCAATTAAAGAAGGCCAAAACTATGAGAGTCATTACCTATAATTTTTACCTAAGATTTAGATTAGTCAAATAACAAATAATAGAAACAACTTCATTAATTCACAGACTTTGTTTACATGATGCTTACATGAGCTTTCTATCCTCAAAACCGTACATTTGAGAAGAAATAACTAGCTAATCTGCCTTTTGATAACTTTAGTGCTTTCATGTAATTTTCATCTTTATCTTCATGTCATTTATCATGTATATCAGTTTATACCAAAAATGGCGTGAAACAAATATGCGGTCAATATGTTGCCATATTGGTACATGGGGTGCATACAAAATGTGCAAATATATAAGAACATATATTCCAACAATTATTTGCAAATATAAACTGGCATTGTCTTCATATGACCTTTCTTTAACTAATACTCATAGTGGAATTATGATTGAACAAATGTAAATAAACAACCAACATTCTAATTATTCAATCATCGAGAAAACTTTAGAAACCATTGGAAAATTAATGTAGGTATTCATAGGTGTAACCATCTACCTTGATGGTGATCCATGCAGATTATCAAATCATACTTTAACCAAATTCAAGCAATAGGACCGACAAAGAAGATTCCAAGCAATTCAATAGTAAATATGGAAGTGCCATTTTCACATTAATCAAATTAAACCCTTGTGATATAGTGGACTTTTGTAATCCTAAAATGTCCAATGACACAAGTGAAGTCATGCATGTTGAGTTGTTTTCAGAATCCCAAGAGTTTTAGTAAAGTTGGAATGTTGATTGAGATTTATATAATGATTAAGATCCATAAGTTATGTGTATTTGGGAAATTTAATTGAATGGTCTAACCATTTATTTTTGACACCACATTCTTGCACAAGGAAGCTTGAGTAGTGAGGAAGATGTGGTTAAAATTTGGTGGCAATTGGATGTTCCTAGAGGAAGTTATTTAGGTTTGAATATCATGAAATAATGTGCATATTGATGATTTATAGACCTAAGTTGTTAATCATTTACCTATGTCACGCGCCTGGTTTAGTTTTAGATGTGTGGCCCTTTTTTGGCCTTTGGATCGCTGATCTTAGGGTCACGGGAACTCCGAAGGAGAGACCATGGATTGACTTAAGTGTAGGTTGGCTCTTAACCCTTGGATGTCATCCAACAATGGACAGACCTTCCCCTACCTCCGACTGACTTGAAGGTCGTGGAGCAGTCAGTGATGTTGAGTCCTAAGCATCCCCACATCTTGGTCATGGCCTGAGGAGAGGAACCGAGTGGTCGGTTGTTCTCAACTCGAGTAGAGGAGTGCGGAGACCCCTTAGACGAGAGGTGTAACCTTTCCAGTAGGTAGAACGAGGCCTTACCTCTCACTGCCTCTCCACTGCGGCGAGCAGGTTATGGCTAGGAGCATATATGGAGGTAGAGGGTAGATCGGAGGAAGATGAAGAAGGGAAAATGAAGCTCATGATCAGTGGAGTTGAATGCCACTGGTTTCGTGCCTAGCCACTCTGAGTCCCATAGCTACTGAATCCAAGGTTCGAAGAAGATGAGCTCAGAGTTGGGGACGTCGATCCAAGATTCTGCAACTCGATCCAAGAGTACCTTCAGGTCCTTGAAGATTCAACAGATCTTTTTAGTACCTCATCCATGAGGTTCTAGGTAGGGGAGTCCTTTTCCCCTTTCCTAGTGTCACAACGGCCACCATGGCCGACGGGCATGTGGTCGTGGAGCTCTGGAGCCACAATCAGGGAACAGAGAGGTTGGCGGAGCCCTAGGTGGTCCGCTGGATCTTTTGGTACTGATCGGAGTTCTTGAGGAGGATGGTTTGGAGTATGCTTGCTCGTCGGGGCTGGGCCAGATGGAGGCAACACCTGTTCACGGGAGAATAGGGTCACGCCTCGCGTGCGTGAGAGAAAGGAGGAGGACCGGTTGGTCCAACCGTTGAACTGGACTGGCGCAACCAAGTTGAACTGGGTTCAAAACTCCTGAACCGGACGGACCCCAGTGAGGAAAGTGAAGCCGCGCCCCCACGGGGCCACGTGGAACAACATGATTGGCTACAAAAAGGTAAATATTCAATAATTCTCACATCTCGTATAATTCGTAGAAAATAGTCTGATTATCAGAAAAATACATATAAGGTACCAAAATTATCAGGAAAATGAGTAGAACACATAAGATTGATAATATCAGTCTTTTGATGCACTAATATTGATGATATCATGTATTATGTAGAATTCTTAGTCCATGAGTAATAAATATCAAATGATGATATGAAATTATGGAAAAATGTCAGTAAGTCTATAATCATGTTTATAATGCATATAGAGTCAGATATGATGACGTTGATGTATGAAATCATGTCATTTTCTAAATATGACCAATTAGGGATAAAAACCCTAAATAAAATGCAATAAATACATACATGCTCAATAAATGATGGAATTTATGGAACACCCTCATATCTGTAACTGGAAGCTAATATGTAAGTTTGATATCAGTGAAATATATGAATTTCATGTTATATGAAGATGACCCTTGATACATGGATTGTAACCCTAATTTTGAATAATGTATTTAATCTAGGGTTACTATGTGCACAAAAAGAATATGAAACCTATTGTCCAGATAATGAACCATAATCTGGAAAAAACAATTGTAAGATAATCCCAAGATAAGAATGCAAGTGATAATGGAAATATCCTAATGAACTAAGAAAAGCCCTAATGAACATAACTAGGGTTAAGATGATGGGAATATAATGTCTGTCATATATGATCTTATCTTAACTAGGGTTTGATCAAGGATATAGTTGACATCAGGAATATGTGATTAGGATGTCTCTTTGGAAGGTACGCCATTACCTCTTACTTGGCTTATTATACATTATGATTGTGTTATATGTAGTAAAATACTTGGCATATGGTATTGTATGAAATGATTGTTCTTGTATGATATCTTGCTTGATTTTCCATACTTATGGCTATGAATACATGAAACATAAGATATTTGATCCATCATATGATAGCACTAAACTCTTTGGTAGTACAGTGCATTGAAGTGATCTCAAACTCTTTGGTAGTAGATCACATGTGTTAGATCTCAAACTCCTTGGTAGTAGATCACACATAAAATGATATCAAACTCTTTGGTAGTAGATCATAAGGCCTAAAAACATCAAAGCCCTTGGGGGCAGATGTACGAGATATATCATGGAAATGTGATTAAAAATATGTGTTCTCTTTTTCTAATGAATATCTTTGTGCAAGTATATGCTTTTCTTATATTCTTTTGTTACTGCCAAGTATATTAGTTTTATTTTATTGCCAAGATATGATGAGAGGTATATAAAAGACGCGTAGGCGTACTCAGTACAATATTCTTGAATATTGTGCTGACGTGAACCACATGTAATCTTTTGTTTAGGTTGTGGTTATGCTCTTGAAGATCTAAGATAGTTGTGAGTTGTATGAAGAGCTGATGTACAGGTGGACCTATTGTCTTAAGATCCTGTTGTTTAGTAGTAGTACATGTATATGTTAAGTTTGTTGTTCAATATGTAATATCAAATGTTGTAACAATTCATGTTGTACTTATATGTTGAATGGTGATCATATGTTGTATGGTTTGTTTATTGTTCATGTGCATGTAATACTGTTGTTTCCTTCTAACTCCCTTGATTTTCTCTTTCTTAGCCTAGTGTGTGATGTTTAAATTGGGATTCTCACTGAGGTGAGGGTTTCAATTTGGAGGTCACACATCAGATTAAGTTTTAGAAAATCTAGGGACGCCACAGGTGGTATTAGAGCATGAATAATAGCAAAGCCTGACATTTGCTCATTATGTAACTCAAAACCATAGAACCTTGAACTTAATAATCTTTTAGGGTTATATTAGTCATCTTTTAGAGAATAGATCTGACCTAGCCTCTAGGTTAACACCTAGATGTCTGAGAACTAGGTCTAGACTAGTGCTTTTTGAATAGCAAGTCCTTAGATGTCGTTCTTTCCTTATAGTGTAGCGATATGGGACATTGCACTATTTGGAAATGACGTACATAAAAGGACGAGAAACCCTAGACATATGGCGCTCATTATCTAGAGTAGCTACACTAGTCTACACCATGTTCTCACCCTTTTCACTAGTTTTCATGACACTATACTCTCTACTATGTGTGGGTCACTCACTTTCTAGATTTGGTTTTGGATTCCAATCAGATCGAACCTTTATAGTTTTCTCTGACGCTTGTTTTATCCAAGAAAAACTATACAATATTTTATTATATATATGTATTACAAAAATGTGTCCCCACACATGTACGAGTAGGAGGTGGTCATGGAACCTAAGTGAAAGTGAATGACATCTGTCTAGAAGAGAGAGTAGTTCTAGATTAGATGTCTAGAGCCTTGTTTGGAATATGTGATAGATGGAATAGATGATATACATTTTGATGATGTGATGTAAGTCTTACAGAGATGATATAAGATGGTTATGATGATCTATGTTTGTCTTTGAGGACTTAGGTTCAGTTTTGAAGTTTTGAGATAAGTTTTGATGATGCAAGAAACTAGGCTTTTATGAGATAAGATATGTTAAGTTAAGACAAGGTTGTGAATCAGCAAGAGCCTCAATCTATTTTAAGAAGGAGGACCTCTAGTGTTAGGACCAGTTTTAGGGTTACCTCCAGAGAGAGTGAGACCCATTGGGAGAAGGTTAGAGAACCTAAACTCCAAGATATGAGAATTCTAAGATATGTGATATGATATGTCCTAAACTAGACTACTCCTGAGTGAATGAGTTGTGTTGCTTAATGCATGACTCCTATAATCTTGTTGAACCCTAGATGTCCTTGGGAGGACCAAACCCTAGAGATAGAGAGAGGCTGGTTATATGTTCATATGTGAATATGAATGTGAGTGCCTGTCATCAGGGTGAGGGAGAGAGCCCAAGACCCTGGAGGAAGTAGCTGTGTTAGTTTCTGTGAAGCCTCATGCTCGGGTTGGTGGTTTCCCACATAGGAATCTAGTGGTGTATATAAGAGAGTTTTGGGTAAGCATGTCTCATGGGTGGAGAACCTATGAATAGTATGTCATAGCTTGTGTTGGTTTGTGGTTATGTGGCTAGAGCTTGTAAAGATATCACGAGTGCCAATGAGGTAATCTGAGAACCCTAGACTAAGAGAGGGAAGATGAAGCATGTGCATAGAGGATACTCACTAAGTTGAGTTAGCTAAGAGAGACTGAGCATGTCACTACCCTCATGATGTGGGTCAGGAAAACCTCAGTTGGACTAGATAAAGTTTTTATATATGTTGGACGAGCCACTCACATAAGTTTGTTTAGCACAAACGTGATATAATATGTGTAAAAAAATGTGATCTAATATTGAGATGTTATACATGAAGGTAATATGATGAAATATCTAGAGATGGTTTAATGACATCAAAGTAGAAATAGTTAACCAGACACATGAATAATGATGCTAATATGAAATTGTTGGTTAATATTGTGATGAAATCACTAGTATATGTTGTATTTTATTGTGAGCAATGAAATAAGTTCATATGAATGAAACATGTTACATGAGGTGTTAATCTTAGTGCATAATAAAGATGAAAGATATAGTTTGTCAGTTAGCACAACATAACAAATATGACAACTTGATATGATCTAGATGGATAGAGTGGTTTAACTTTAGTTAACTCCCTCCTAAAAGGCATATGTTAATGTTGAACATGTTCTAACAATTAGCTCAATAAAATGTTGATGACACCTTGATTATGTAGACATGTTACACCTAGAGTGGCACCCTACATGGATGAAGACCTTTTGGTTTTTCCTTGAAGTAAGAGGATGGCTTAATTGAGGACAAAATTTCTTTTAAGATGTATATGATGTGACATAGTGGTTTTTGGCTTAATTTCGAGGATGAAATTTATTTTAAGGTGTGTAGGATGTGATGGAGTGGACTTTTGGAATACTAAAATGTCCAATGACATAAGTGAAGTCTTTCATGTTGAGTTGTTTTGAGAATCCCAAGTGTTTTAGTAAAGTTCGAATTTTGGTTGAGATTTATATAATGATTAAGATCCATATGTTATGCCTATTTGGGGAATTTAATTGAATGGTCTATCCATTGATTTTTGACACCCACTTCATGCACAAGAAAGCTTGAGTAGTCAGGAAGATGTGCTTACAATTTGGTGGCAATTGGATGTTCCTAGAGGAAGTTATTTAGGTTTGAATATCATGAAATAATGTGCATATTGATGATATATAGACCTAAGTTGTTGATCATTTACCTATGTCACACGCCTGGTTTAGGTTTAGATGTGTGGCCCTTTTTTGGCCTTTAGATCGCTGATCTTAGGGTCATGGGCACTCCGAAGGAGAGACCACGGATCGACTTAAGTGTAGGTTGGCTCTTGACCCTTGGATTTCATTCGACGATGGACAGACCTTCCCTTACCTCCAACTGACTCGGAGGTCGTGGAGCAGTCAGTGATGTCGAGTCCTAAGCATCCCCACATCTTGGTCGTGGCCTGAGGAGAGGAATCGAGTGGTCGGTTGTTCTCAACTCGAGTAGAGGAGTGAGGAGACCCGGCGAGCAGGTTGTGTCTAGGAGCATATATGAAGGTAGAGGGTAGATCGGAGGAAAATGAAGAAGGGAAAATGAAGCTCGTGGTCAGTGGAGTTGAACGCCACTGGTTTCGTGCCCAGCCACTCTAAGTCCCATGGCTACTGAAGCCAAGGTTCGAAGGAGATGAGCTCGGAGTTGGGGACGTCGATCCAAGATTCTGCAACTCGATCTAAGAGTCCCTTCAGGTCCTTGAAGCTTTGACATAGCTTTTCAGTACCTCATCCTTGAGGTTTGAGGTAGGGGAGTCCTTTTCCCCTTTCCTAGTATCACAGAGGCCACCATGTCCGGCAGGCCTGTGCACTACTACAGAAACAATGTTCAACGTCGCTTTTAGCGGTGTCAGTTTTTTATTAACACTGACGCTGGTCCCATTAAACATTGGTTAATAAGTACATCCAACGTCTATATTTGAAGACCAGCCAGACACGGGTATCGCTTTTTATTCAGTGTCATTTGAAGAAAAGAAACGGACGCCTAAAGTAGCCCAAGAAATCCAATTTTTTTGAGCAAAAAAAAATTGCACCAAAGTATCCCTTATAACATCAGTGTTTTAACTAATAACCGACACTTAATGAAGATAAAATTTGCTCCAAAAGTTATAATATGGGCGTCGGTTGTTGTAGCATAACCGACATTATAAGGGTGTGCGTGCCGTCCCCGCCAAAAAAACTAGGGTAAAGGAATGTCCAATTGGACGTCGGTTTTATTTAAGAACCGACACCTTTAGTTTTAGGTGTCGGTTTTATTTAAGAACCAACACCTAATGTTAACTTAAGAACACCCGTGCAAGCCCGACTCTTCCTCTTTCTCTATTTCATTCATTCTCGCACTACTAGGGTTTGGTCTGACGATTTCTCTGCTTGCTCCAGCTACGCGCTGCTCTGCTCGGTTGCTGGTCCTCTGCCCACCTCCGGCATTGCTTGCCCTCTGCCCCCAGCTTGCTGCTCCGGCGACCTTCTCCTCCTGCTCTGGCGGCCCTCTCTCCCTGCACCGCCAGCCTTCTCTGCTGCTTTGGCGGCCTGCTCTGCCCACACCGCCGCCACTCACTACTGCTACTCTCCCCGCCGAGGCCGCCGAAGGTACCTGCTCTTCTCTTCTTCCTCCGCCCTCAAGCAGGTACTCTACTCCACGACCGTGTGAAACCGTAGGTTGGCACAGTCATGCTGGGAAGCACTGCCGTGTTGGTAGCAAGTCCGTGTTGCATAGCACGGCCGTGTTGACTGATTTTGTGCTATATTGGTCAATTATAATCAGATAGCTACATTTGTGTGTAATGATTATCTTGATGATGAACATGCATCTACATTTGTGTGTATTTGTGGCTGATTTTTTAAAAGGAGTGGTTTTTTTATTAAATGACTGCAGAAGACATAATATTAACTCTAGCATAATCTCATGTGTAGGTAATATTAATCTTTGAGATATTAATTTTTGCTCAAACCCAAGTGATATTTTGTTTGATTTAAAAATGATTGGGCATTATTATGACTAATTTTTCCCATAATGAGACAATTTTTACAATACCTTGCTCTTGTTCCAATTGTTGGACAATTCATATACTTTCAATTAGGAAATATTATTACTCTTCTAAAATTATTCTTATACATTGAATCGGGTCAATGAACACCTGCTATTGTGCCTGAATTATGCCATGTATGTTTGTACAAAGTGAATCTTATCAATCTAATTGTGAATTATTACATGTTTGAAACTATTGAATTCTTGATTTATTATTTAATAATGCTCTAATTGTGAGTGATGCAATGTAAGTGAGCAAATACATGTAGTGGATATGTACTCATAAGCCTAGAAACCCGTCCAAGATTTACTCATTAGGAGTAAATCTTGGATAGTCCCCGGTTTGAGACTGTTCTTGAACACCTAATCTCACTTAGGATGTAAGTGTATAATGTGTATTGGGTTTTCAAGAAAATTTCGGTAGCATTTCCCCATTTGTTCTCTAAGTACATATGTACTTGGAGAACAGCGGGGAAATGCTGCCGAAATTTTCTTGAAAACCCAATACACATTATACACTTACTAGTGAGATTAGGTGTTCAAGAATGGGATAGGTGGTACACATTTATTATATATAAGAATGACAACACATGTATTTGTTGGCCTAAAGTTTTAACCATGCAAAAACTCTAATCTGTTAACCCTAGACCCTAATGTTGTTGTAATATATACTTGTTTTCTCTTTGATCATAGAATAGATAGATCGTGGATGTCCATTCACAATCATTGCACCCCATAGTTTATATCTGGTCTTGACCAGTTTATTAGATTTGTCGAGGAACATAGGAAACAACCTGGAGATAGGTTCTACTATCCATGTAGGCATTGCGGTAACAACTTGAAAGTCAGCACTGGTGATGAAATCAAAAGTCATGTCATGTGCAACAGGATTATACAAGGCTATACAGAATGGCACTGGCATGGAGAGATTTCAAACTTGAAACCAGTGGATGTTGATAGCAGTGCTTGTGTAGAAGAAGAAATTTCCTCTGATGATGTAGATGTGAATGAACCAATAGACATCGTTGATACGATGCTGGATAGTTGTGGGGTAGAGCATACCGATCCACCTCCCATTTTTAGAAACATTGTGCATGATGTTGAGATATCGTTATACACAGGTTGTACTAAGTTTACGAAGCTTAGCGCTATGTTGAGATTGTATAAGCTGAAAGCTAACAATAGATGGAGCGACAAAAGCTTCACGTCATTGTTGTCTTTATTGAAAGAAATGCTTCCTGAAGGAAACGAGCTGCCAATCTCAACATACCAGGTAAAGAAATTGTTGTGCCCAATGGGAATGGATGCCAAGAAGATACACACATGCCCGAATTATTGTGTATTATTTCAAAAGGACTATGTGGATTTGAAAGATTGTCCAAAATGTGGTGTGTCACGGTATAAATTGACGACTTTGGGGGAGTCCAAAATTGGTTCTCCTGCCAAATTGATGTGGTATCGACCTATAATATCACGGTTTCAACTCTTGTTTGCCAATCCGATAGATGTGAAGAATTTGAGGTGGCATGCAGATGTTAAGAAAAATAATGATGGAATCCAACGACATGCGTCTAATTCCCCACAGTGGAAGAAGATTGATCTTTTGTACCCTGAATTTGGTGAAGAAGTCAGGAATCTAAGACTTGGGCTTTGTATTGATGGGATGAATCTGTACGGGACATCGAGCAGCCAACATAGCACTTGGCCAGTCATGCTTGTTATATACAATCTTCCTCCCTGGCTGTGTATACAATCAAAGGTTTTTACAAAATTCCATCCGTATCATAGGAAGCGCAAAGCATTCAATGGATTGAATGAGGTGGAGTGCACCTAAACCTATATCAGGGGAGGTTGTTTATGAAAGAGTAAAAGACTTTGTCAATGAATTTGGTAAGAGATCACAATGTACTATGGCCACACAGAGTGACAAATCTTTATTCAAGAAGAAGTTAATATTTGGGGATCTTCCTTATTGGAGTTCTTTGACAGTCATGCATTGTATCGATGTCATGCACGTTGATAAAAATGTATGTGATTGCGTCATTGGTACTTTGTTGAATATACTAGGTAAGACTAAAGAAGGGCTAAAATCTAGACTAGACCTACGTGAAATGGGAATAAGGTCAGAATTAATAGAATTACGTGAAATGGGAAATCGGAGAACATACTTACCTCCCTCTTGTTACACATTGTCTAGAAAGGAGAAGAATGCTTTTTGTGAATGTTTGGTAAATGTTAAGGTGCCACAAGGTTACTCATCCAACATCCGTAGATTGGTATCAATGAAAGATCTAAAGTTGATAGGTCTTAAATCTCATGATTGTCACACTCTAATGCAACAAATATTTCCTGTGGCAATTCGATCTATATTGCCGAAGCATGTAAGGTTTTCAATCACCAGACTTTGTTTCTTTTTCAACAGTCTGTGCAGCAAAGTTATTGACCCTGATACTCTCGATAATTTGCAAAGAGAAGTAGTTGTTACCCTATGTCAGCTTGAGATGTATTTTCCTCCGTCGTTCTTTGATATCATGGTACATATTGTTGTCCACTTGACTAGGGAAGTGAAAATGTTGGGACCAGTTTTCTTGCATTGGATGTATCCCTTTGAACGATACATGAGCATTTTTAAAAGTGATGTTCGAAACTGTTATCGGCATGAAGGGAGTATTATTGAGGGTTATGTGGCGAGAGAGGTTATGGATTTTTGCAATGACTTTCTCAGTGATAATGACACTCCTGGTAATGACAAGAATATTGAGGAGCAATTTGGCAAAGGAATTTTGGGATCACGGGTGAAAGTAATCAGCCATGAGCAGTTGGAACAAGGTCACTTGTATATTTTACACAACATGGATGAAGTGAGTGTTTATATTGAGGAACTTTACAATGTTAATTACAATATTTCCTGTGAATGTGAACTTTACAATGTGAATTTTACAATGTGAATTACTTTACAATGTGAATGTGAACTTTACAATGTGAGATTTACAATATGAATTACTTTACAATGTGAACTTTACAATGTGAATGTGAACTTTCAGATGGCTGAGCATTCTCCTGATGACCGTGCTGATGATTACCGTGAGGGTGAGGAAATCAATGCGCCACCTCACAATGTAAGTTTTAAAAATATATATCATATATTTATATCTATATGTCCATTTCTAGTTATATCCTATAAGTGTGTTTATTTTGTCAAATTTTAGGTTGATGATGCAAATTTACCCTCTGAAGCACTTGAGGCACTTGATCAGCAGCACCAAAAAGTTGACAAGAGAAGGGGCATCACTATGATGAAGAAATTAATAGCGCAAATGGGCAATGGACCCAAACTTGTTGTAGATTTTGATAATGCAGGAAATGCACTTGGAGTGAATCACAATTCGTTTGTTTCATATCTTGGGTATGTTACTCATAGCCATTACGGTTGTAAGATAGATTCTTGGTATAAAGTTCCTAAGGAGAAGAAAGACATAATATGGAAGGATTTATGCATGAGTTATTATTAATTTTCAATTCTATTTGTTAGATTACTAATTTTTTGGATACTAGTTAATAGTAATTATATTTTGCAGAGTATATTTGAATTGGATGAAAAGTTGCATCGTAAATGTGTGATGCAACGCTGTGGGAGAGTCCTAAGGAACTATAGGACAAATCTCACCCGATAATACATAAAAGAAGGTGACAAGAGGAAGAAGACAGCCACAAAACAGTGGAACTTCCTGGACCAAGAAGAATGGGACGCATTTGTTGCTTCAAGACAAACTGATGAATTCAAGGTATTAGGTGTTACCCCCAATTTAATTAATATACATTGTATTCACCTATTCAAGATTAACATTTAGTGTTACTAACCAAATCATTAATGTGCATACTAACTAGGCTCTCAGTGAGGCACAAAAAGCAAGGCGTGCACTGAATGTGCATGACCACACAATAGGCCCAAAGTGGTATGCAGGCATTCGCCAAAGACTACAGTCTAAGGATAATGCTCAGTCTACTACTACTCAGGAGTCCTCTACTATAGGTAGCACACCTCTGCCTCACCATGATGTCTGGATAGCTAGGAGGAAAAATAAGAAGGGAGAAATAAGGAAGCCTGCAACTGCTGAGGTGACTGCAAAAATAGTAAAATACAACTCTTACAACAATCGTTCGAATATTGATTATTTGTGGTGTTTAGTTAATTACAAATTTTTGTTTTGGCGATTAGCGAGAGCTGCACGAGCTAAGGAAACAAGGAAAGTTCATCCCTGAGGGCAGAAGGGATGAATTGACAGTTACTCTGGGTAACCCAGAGCATCCTAGACGTGTTAGGGCTGCAGGCACTGGTGTGGGCATTAAAGCGTTCTTTGGGCCATCCCAGCACAAACATGTCCCAAAAGCGTGACTTTCACAAGAAGAGGTAACCTATTCTTTCTTTATAATGTTACTGTAAAAGAGAATTCAATAATCAGAAGCTAACGTTTCTTTTATCCATGTATAGGTAGATAAGCTAGTTGATAGGAAACTCGAAGAAGCACTGAGCAAGTGGCAAGCATCTCAGACTGCCACTCAGCAGACAATACCTATGGCGTCCTGCTCTACTCCTACTACAGAGGTTGGGAGTAATCCTGTAGACCCACCACCTAGCACATCCAATGTAAGTATTTTTATGACATAATAACTAGTCTTTTCAAGATGATATGTTTTTAAGATGATATGTATATATGTATATAACATTCTTTACACAAAAATTTGTAGGGGTTGAAGCCATGCCGTCTAAAAAGTAAACAATTTGTCATTGCAGAGGCGTCGACTTACCCATCCCTACTAGGGGAAATGTTTCATGGGTCTCCATTACCAGCTAGTTGGGTTTGTGTGAGCCCGCTACGTATATTCCCCAACTGGATGGATCTTCCATTGCCATATGCCCACCCAGATTGTGAAACACTTGGTGAGGCAGAAGGCAGAGTGATATTGTGGCCAAAAGCGGCTGTCCTCTATACTGAAACTGTATGATAAATTTACATTACGTTAAATTGTTAGTGTGTGTATATGATGTCAGTTGATATGAAATTATATATATACAGGTTAAAAAGATGACACCCACAACATCTAGGCCTCCACCTCCACCTCCTACATTACCAAGTTGGGTTCCACAGGACCTACCTGTCATGTTAGGTCCTGATTATAGGGTTATGGCAATATGGTTAGGCGAACATGATATAAATTGCCCTATAACTATTTCTATAGATGCGGATGTTGCAGGTCAATCATACGAAAGCAACCTATTTATACAAGATATTTTGGAGTTGTTTCGACATGATTGGCTGAATACATATGTGATAGAGCTATGGATAAGGTGAGATCTTCTTTATACATCCCATATACCTTGTGTAGGATCTGGTGATCTGGTTTCTTATTTATTAATGCATACGTAATACATGTTTTGGAGCTACTTAGACAAGATATGTGCAGATTTTTCATTCAAACATGTAGGATTTTTTATTCCATCTTTGATTAGTCTAGTAGCTAAAGACCCTCCGTCAGTTCAACAATACTGTTGTGATGCTTTTAGAAGTTTTTCTCAAAATAAGAAGACGTTGATAATAGCTCGATTCAATGTGGAGTAAGTTTACTTTGCTTATAATTTGAACTTAAGAAAATTACATTTTTATTGTGGATTTTGAGTTATTAAATTTTAACTTTTTTACCTCTAGTGGTATGCATTGGGAGTTACTAGTTATTGTCCCCGAGACGTTCATTGTCTATTATCTAGATCCTAAGGGGGCTAAATTGAATTCAAGATATGGACACAAAATGAAAATGCCATTATTCTGGTGAGAAATATTTCATTTTCATATCCGTTAACATATGTTATTACATTACTATTTATTTAAGCAATGTACTGTGTTACATTAACATGTAGGGGTTTAGATGAGTTCAAAATGGCTGGAAGAAAGGCCCCCAGGAAAAAGAACCAGCAAATAATTTGGACAAACGTGGAAGTAAGTTCCCGATTGCAATGTATATATTATTTATGTGAACAATGCTTAATTAGTTGTATTTTTAAATATTTTGTATGTTTCAATTTATAGTGTGCTACACAAAACAACAGATGGGCATGTGCATACTATGTGATGCGATTTATGCACGTGATTATCAAATATGCCGCAGTGGACATCAATACCATTCCTGAGGTATTATATATAGTCTCATTAGATAATATGAAATATATCACTCTTATTTATATCTCATTAATTATATATATACATCATTCTCTTTGTAAGTGTTTAAAACTGACCACACTACAGGAAAGGCCTTACCAGATGTACATGCTCCCTATACGATGGGAGAATTAAATGAAGTAAGAGAAGAATGGGAAACAACCATACAAGTAGTGGGGGTTTTAACATATAATTGGGATGTTTATAGCGATTAATGACTAAAGAATGATATTTTGTAAATGAATTTTTGAATTATAATATGTGTGAATGTTTCTACATGTCTGAATGTTTCTACATGTGTCTGAGTGAAAATGAATGAAACTGCTGGTTGCTATATGAATGCTTCTACATGTGTGAATGTGAAAATGAATGGAACTACAGATTTCTACATGAATGTTTCTACATGTGTGAAAATCGAATAGAACTGCAGGTTGCTAAATGTGTGAACATTTATGTTGTTAATTTTGCAGGTTTGTGGCCTGTTGTTGGTTGATATCAATGGATGTCGTAAAACCTATAGTTCATAACTGAACTGCAGGTTTCTCATCATGCGACCATCCACAGCAGGTCTGTAGACTGACAAAAAAAAGCATAAAATCGGCGTCGGTTATTTGTATAAAACTAATGACAAATGGTTACAGTGTCAGTTTCCCTACTAGTAACTAACGATTTCCCTAATGAGGCCAGCCACCACGGCCGTGGAAGCGGGTGAGATGGTATCGGTTATCACTACTAAACTGACGCCGATAGTGCCCCAGATGGTGCCCTTTCTGTGGTGCGAAGGTAAATAGTTTCAGTTGCAAAGCTAATAATTGACGCCTATACCCCCCTGCTGGTGCGTTTTCGGTGGCACGTGAAGGGTTGTGGCATCACGGTTGGGCTTTTAGCGGTGCCCACATAGGTGTCACTTAAAAACTGACACTAAAGGCCTTAAATAATTGACACTAAAGGCTAATTATGTACTAGTGGTGGTCATGGAGCTCTGGAGTCGCAATCATGGAACGAAGAGGCCGACAGAGCCCTAGGTGGTCTGCTGGATCTTTTGGTACTAATCAAAGTTCTTGAGGAGGATGGTTTGGAGTATGCTTGCTCGCCAGAGCTAGGCCAGACGGCGGCGGCACCTATTCACGAGAGAACAGGGTCACGCCTCACGTGCGTGAGAGAAAGGAGGAGGATCGGTTGGTCCAGTCGTTGAACCGGACTGGCACAACCAAGCTGAACCGGGTTCAAAACTCCTGAACTGGATGGACCGCACTGAGGAAAGTGAAGTCGTGCCCCCATGGGGCCACGTGGCACAATGTGATTGGCTACAAAAAGGTAAATATTCAATAATTATCAAATCTCGTTTAATTTGTAGAAAATAGCCCGATTATAAGAAAAATACATATAAGGTACCGAAATTCTTAGGAAAATGAGTACAACACATTAGAATGATAATATCAGTTTTTTATGCACTAATATTGATGATATCATGTATGATGTAGAATGCTTAGTCCATGAGTAATAAATATCAAATGATGATATGAAATTATGGAAAAATGTCAGTAAGTCTATAATCATGTTTATAATGCATATAGAGTCAGATATGATGATGTTGATGTATGAAATCATATAATTTTCTCCATATGACTAATTAGGGCTAAAAACCCTAAATAAAACGCAATAAATACATACATGCTCAATAAGTAATGGAATTTATGGAACACCCTCATATCTGTAACTGGAAGCTAATATGTAAGTTTGATATTAGTGAAATATACAAATTTCATGTTATATGAAGATGACCCTTGATACATGGGTTGTAACCCTAATTTTGAATAATGTATATAATATAGGGTTACTATGTGCATAAAAAGAATATGAAACCTAATGTCCAGATAATGAACCATAATCTGGAAAACAACAATAGTAAGATAATCCCAAGATAAGTATGCAAGTGATAATGGAAATATCCCAATGAACTAAGAAAAGCCCTAATGAACATAACTAGGGTTAAGATGATGGGAATCTAATGCCTTTCATATATGATCTTATCTTAACCAGGGTTTGACTAAGCATATAGTTGACATTAGGAATATGTGATTAGGATGTCTCTTTGGAAGGTACACCATTACCTCTTACTTGGCTTATTATACATTATGCTTGTGTTATATGTAGTAAAATACTTGCCATATGGTATTGGATGAAATGATTGTTCTTGTATGATATCTTTCTTGATGTTACATGCTTATGGCTATGAACACATGAAACATAAGATATCTGATCCATCATATGATAGCACTAAATTCTTTGGTAGTACAATGCATTGAAGTGATCTCAAACTCTTTAGTAGTAGATCACATGTGTTAGATCTCAAACTCTTTGGTAGTAGATCACACATAAAATGATCTCAAATTCTTTGGTAGTAGATCATAAGGCCTAAAAACATCAAAGCCTTGGGGGAAGATGTACGGGATATATGATGGAAATGTGATTAAAAATATGTGTTCTCTTTTTCTAATGAATATCTTTGTGCAAGTATACACTTTTCTTATATTCTTCTATTACTGCCAAGTATATTAGTTTTATCTTATTGACAAGATATGATGAGAGGTATATAAAAGACACGTATGTGTACTCAGTACAATATTCTTGAATATTGTGCTGACATGTACCACATGTAATCTTTTGTTTAGGTTGTGGTTATACACTTGAAGATCCAAGATAGTTGTGATTTGTATGGCGAGCTGATGTATAGGTGGACCTGTTGTCTTAAGATCTTGTTATTTAGTAGTATTACATGTATATCTTAAGTATGTTGTTCAATATGTAATATCAAATGTTGTAACAATTCATGTTGTAATTATATGTTGAATGGTGATCATATGTTGTATGGTTTGTTTATTGTTCATGTTCATGTACTACTGTTATTTCCTTCTGACACCTTGATTTTCTCTTTCTTAGCCTTGTGTGTAATGTTTAAATTGGGATTCTCACTGAGGTGAGGGTTTCAATTTGGAGGTCACACATCAGATTAAGTTTTAGAAAATCTGGGGACGCCACAGGTGGTATCAAAGCATGAACAATAGCAAAGCCTGACATTTGCTCATTATGCAACTCAAAACCAAGAACCTTGAACTTAATAATCTTTTAGGGTTAGATTAGTCGTCTTTTAGAGAATAGATCTGACCTAGCCTCTAGTTTAGCACCTAGATGTCCGAGAACTAGGTCTAGACTGGTGCTTGTTGAATAGCAAGTCCTTAGATGTCGTTCTTTCCTTGTAGTGCAGCGGTATGGGACGTTGCACTATTTGGAAATGACGTACATAAAAGGAAGAGAAAGCCTAGACATATGGCGCTCGTTGTCTAGAGTAGCTACACTAGTCTACACCATGTTCTCACCCTTTTCACTAGTTTTCATGACACTGTACTCTCTACTATGTGTGGTTCACTCGTTTTCTAGATTTTGTTTTGGATTCCAATCGGATTGAACCTTGATAGTTTTCTCTGACGCTTGTTTTATCAGAGAAAAACTATACAATATTTTATTATAAATATGTATTACAAAAATGTGTCCCCACACATGTACGAGTAGGAGGTGGTCATGGAACCTAAGTGAAAGTGAATGACATCAGTCTAGAAGAGAGAGTAGGTCTAGATTAGATGTCTAGAGCCTTGTTTAGAATATGAGATAGATGGAATAGATGATATAAGTTTTGATGATGTGATGTAAGTCTTATAGAGATGACATAAGATGGTTATGATGATCTATGTTTGTCTATGAGGACTTGAGTTCAGTTTTGAAGTTTTGCGACAAGTTTTGATGATGCAAGAAACTAGGCTTTTATGAGATCAGATATGTTAAGTTAAGGCAAGGTTGTGAATCAGCAAGAGCCTCAATCTCTTTTATGAAGGTGGACCTCTAGTGTTAGGACTAGTTTTAGGGTTAACTCCAGAGAGAGTGAGACCCATTGGGAGAAGGTTAGAGAACCTAAACTCCAAGATATGAGAATTGTGAGATATATGATATGATATGTCCTAAACTAGACTACTCCTGAGTGAATGAGTTGTGTTGCTTAATGCATGACTCCTATAGTCTTGTTGAACCCTATATGTCCTTGGGAGGACCAAACCCTAGAGACAAAGAGAGGCTATTTATATGTGCATATGTGAATTTGAATATGAGTGCTTGTCATCTGGGTGAGGGAGAGAGCCCAAGACCCTGGAGGAGGTAGCTGTGTTAGTTTCGGTGAAGCCTCATGCTCGGGTTGGTGGTTTCCCACAAAGGAATCAAATGGTGTATATAAGAGATTTTTGGGTAAGCATGTCTCATGGGTGGAGAACCTATGAATATTATGTCATAGCTTGTGTTGGTTTGTGCTTATGTAGCTAGAGCTTGTAAAGATATCACGAGTGACAATGAGGTAATCTGAGAACCCTAGACTAAGAGAGGGAAGATGAAGCATGTGCATATAAGATACTAATTAAGTTGAGTTAGCTAAGAGAGACTGAGCATGTCACTACCCTCATGATGTGGGTCAGGAAAACCTCAGTTGGACTAGATAAAGTTTTTATATATGTTGGACGGGCCACTCACATAAGTTTGTTTAGCACAAACGTGATATAATATGTGTAAAAAAATGTGATCTAATCTTGAGATGTTATACATGAAGGTAATATGATGAAATATCTAGAGATGGTTTAATGACATCAAATTAGAAATAGTTAACCAAATACATGAATAATGATGCTAATGTGAAATTGTTGGTTAATCTTGTGATGAAATCACTAGTATATGTTGTATTTTATTATGAGCAATGAAATAAGTTCATATGAATGAAACATGTTACATGAGGTGTTAATCTTAGTTCTTAATAAAGATGAAAGATATAGTTTGTCAGTTAGCACAACATAACGAATATGACACCTTGATATGATCTAGATGGATAGAGTGGGTTAACTTTAGTTAACTCCCTCCTAAAAGGCATATGTTAATGTTGAACATTTTCTAACAATTAGCTCAATAAAATGTTGATGACTCCTTGATTATGTAGACATGTTACACCTAGAGTGGAACCCTAAATGGATGAAGACCTTTTGGTTTTTCCTTGAAGTAAGAGGATGGCTTAATTGAGGACAAAAGTTCTTTTAAGATGTATATGATGTGACAAAGTGGTTTTTGGCTTAATTTCGAGGATGAAATTTCTTTTAAGGTGTGTAGGATGTGATGGAGTGGACTTTTGGAATCCTAAAATATTCAATGACACAAGTGAAGTCATGCATGTTGAGTTGTTTTGAGAATCCCAAGCGATTTAGTAAATTTGGAATGTTGATTGAGATTTATATAGTGATTAAGATCCATAAGTTATGCCTATTTGGGGAATATAATTGAATGGTATAACCATTTATTTTTGACACCAAATTCGTGTACAAGGAATCTTGAGTAGTGAGGAATATGTGGTTAAAATTTGATGGCAATTGGATGTTCCTAGAGGAAGTTATTTAGGTTTGAATATCATGAAATAATGTCCATATTGATGATTTATATACCTAAGTTGTTAATCATTTACATATGTCACGTGCCTGGTTTAGTTTTTGATGTGTGGCCCTTTTCTGGCCTTTGGATCGCTGATCTTAGGGTTACGGGCACTCCAAAGGTGAGACCACAGATCGACTTAAGTGTAGGTTGGCTCTTGACCCTTAGATGTCATCCGACGGTGGACAAACCTTCCCCTACCTCTGAATGACCCGAAGGTCATGGAGCAGTCAGTGATGCCAAGTCCTAAGCATCCCCATGTATTGGTCGTGGCCTGAGGAGAGGAACTGAGGGGTCAGTTGTTCTCAACTCAAGTAGAGGAGTGCGGAGACCCCTTAGACGAGAGGTGTAACCTTTCTAGTAGGTAGAACGAGGCCTTACCTCTCACTGCCTCTCCACTGCGGCGAGCAGGTTGTGGCTAGGAGCATATATGGAGGTAGAGGGTAGATCGTAGGAAGATGAAGAAGGGAAAATGAAGCTCGTGATCAGTGGATTTGAATGCCACTGGTTTCGTTCCCAGCCACTCTTGAGTCCCATTGCTATTGAAGCCAAGGTTCGAAGGAGATGAGCTCGGAGTTGGGGACGTCGATCCAAGGTTCTACAACTTGATCCAAGAGTCCCTTCAGATCCTTGAAGCTCTGACAGAGCTTTTCAGTACCTCATTCATGAGGTTCGAGGCAGGGGAGTCCTTTTCCCCTTTCCTAGTGTCGCGGCGGCCACCATGGCCGGTGGACCATTGGTCGTGGAGCTCTAGAGCCACAATCAGGGAACGGAGAGGCCGACGGAGCCCTAGGTGCTCCGCTAGATCTTTTGGTACTGATCGGAGTTCTTGAGGAGGATGGTATGGAGTATGCTTGCTCGCCAGAGCTGGGCCAGATGGCGGCGGCACCTGTTCACGGGAGAACAGGGTCATGCCTCGCGTAAGTGAGAGAAAGGAGGAGGACCGGTTGGTCCAGCCATTGAACCGGACTGGCACAACCAAGTTGAACTGGGTTCACCACTCCTGAACCAGATGGACCCCAGTGAGGAAAGTGAAGCCACGCCGCTACGGGGCCACATGGCGCAACATGATTGGCTACAAAAAGGTAAATATTCAATAATTCTCAGTTCTTGTATAATTCGTAGAAAATAGCCCGATTATCAGAAAAATACATATAAGGTACCAAAATTCTCAAGAAAATGAGTAGAACACAATAGAATGATAATATCAGTCTTTTGATGCACTAATATTGATGATGTCATGTATGATGTAAAATGCTTAGTCCATGAGTAATAAATATCAAATGATGATATCAAATTATGGAAAAATGTCAGTAAGTCTATAATCATGTTTATAATGCATATAGAGTCAGATATGATGACGTTGATGTATGAAATCATGTAATTTTCTCCATATGACTAATTAGGGATAAAAAACCCCAAATAAAATGCAATAAATACATACATGCTCAATAAATGATGGAATTTATGGAACACCCTCATATCTGTAACTGGAAGCTAATATGTAAGTTTGATATCAGTGAAATATATGAATTTCATGTTATATGAAGATGACCCTTGATACATGGGTTGTAACCCTAATTTTGAATAATTTATATAATCTAGGGTTACTATGTGCACAAAAAGAATATGAAAACTAATGTACGGATAATGAACCATAATCTGGAAAACAAAAATTGTAAGATAATCCCAAGATAAGAATGCAAGTGATAATGAAAATATCCTAATGAACTAAGAAAAGCCCTAATGAACATAACTAGGGTTAAGATGATGGGAATCTAATGCTTGTCATATATGATCTTATCTTAATCAGGGTTTGACTTAGGATATAGTTGACATCAGGAATATGTGATTAGGATGTCTCTTTGGAAGGTACGTCATTACCTCTTACTTGGCTTATTATACATTATGCTTGTGTTATATATAGTAAAATACTTGGCATATGGTATTGGATGAAATGATTGTTCTTGTATGATATCTTGCTTGATTTTCCATACTTATGGCTATGAACACATGAAACATAAGATATTTGATCCATCATATGTTAGCACTAAACTCTTTGGTAGTACAATGCATTGAAGTGATCACAAACTCTTTGGTAGTAGATCACATGTGTTAGATATCAAACTCTTTGGTAGTAGATCACACATAAAATGATCTCAAACTCTTTGGTACTAGATCATAAAGCCTAAAAACATCAAAGCCCTTGGGGGCAGATGTACGAGATATATGATGGAAATGTGATTAAAAATATGTATTCTCTTTTTATAATGAATATCTTTGTGCAAGTATACACTTTTCTTATATTCTTCTATTTCTGCCAAGTATATTAGTTTTATCTTATTGCCAAGATATGATGAGAGGTATATAAAAGACACATAGACATACTCAGTACAATATTCTTGATATTGTGTTGACGCGTACCACATGTAATCTTTTGTTTAGGTTGTGGTTATGCTCTTGAAGATCCAAGATAGTTGTGAGTTGTATGGCGAGCTGATGTACAGGTGGACCTATTGTCTTAAGATCATGTTGTTTAGTAGTAGTACATGTATATGTTAAGTTTGTTGTTCAATATGTAATATCAAATGTTGTAACAATTCATGTTGTAATTATATGTTGTATGGGTTGTTTATTGTTCATGTGCATGTACTACCGTTGTTTCCTTCTGACTCTATTGATTTTCTCTTTCTTAGCCTAGAGTGTGATGTTTAAATTGGGATTCTCACTAAGGTGAGGGTTTCAATTTGGAGGTCACACATCAGATTAAGTTTTAGAAAATCTGGGGACGCCACAACCCTACTCATCCCTAATCTAGGGTTTAGGGTTTGAATGAGAAATAAGGGCATAAATATTATTTCCATGGTATGTTAACCATTATATGAAACACTAAATACTATATCCAACACATCCTCTTATTATGTCTACTTAGATCACATTAAAATCAAAAGTTATCACCTTTAACTTAAAAACCCTAATTCTACATCATTATTACCATGGTGATCTTAGGTTCTCACTATGTCCACAACATCAGATAACATCTTAAAATAACCAATTTTATTGTTGTAAGCGCCAAAATCACCAAATCTAGGGTTTTATGTATGTTTTACATTAAAGATTGTATCTTTATGTATTTTTGTAAAATGAAACATAATTAGACATCATTGATATTTTATTTCCATTCCTCTCATTATCATGATCATTTTTCATATATAATTTGTTTCAATCCAACTTACCAATATTTACTTATGACTCTGAGAGGAAGGCAACATGCCCATGCCTTTATCGTGTGCACGAGAGGTTAAGAAAGTGATAGAAGGGGCGTGCTCTGTCGAGGGTGCCTAGGCTCTGTGAGCCGTGGATCCAGGCCAGATCTAACGCTTACTACTCAAATGCCATGACTAGAAAGAAGAACTGAGTGTAGCTAGGAGGAAACCTACCCGTTGTCTCCTGTGATCACTCATCTTCTGAGCATTGTCGTCATCCTACTACCTCAACAACGAGGATATCTTACCCTTCTAGAGGTTGGCACCTCTCCCTAACTACCCTCCAATCTTATAACTAGATCATGTGGCTATAGGAGATCAAGGTTCTGACTGAAGGAAAATGTCTCTTGTTGGGGAAGATGGTAGGTAGTTGTTGTGGTATGGATTGAGTAGTTTGTTCTCCTTAAGGATAATGATGTCAGCAGGCATCATGTCACTGAGGGAAAGCCTATTCTACCAAAGAGGAGCACGGCTTGCCAAGAAGAAACATAGCCATGTTATGGAAGGAGGGAGGAGAGGGTGTTGGCTTGGTTGGCCGTGTATGTACCTATATATACTCCTACATCTTCTCATAAGTACTTTTTCTCATTTCTTTTCCTCTCTCTTTCTTGGCGTACTAGGGTGAAAACATAGTAAGACACTTTACATTTTTCCATAAGCACATCACTATACTCTTTTCCCTATGTAATTAAAGATATTCTTTTTACTTTATCAATTTAATACCAACTAAAAGGAAAGGCATGGCCCTAGTAAAGAACATGTTTCCTCCTACATTCTTTTATGTAAATCTCTTGGTTTTTATCCAAATACAACCAAAAGTCATAAAAAGATACTACCATAATCTTATTAGGACTCATATTTGGAAATAATAAGCCATTAAGGGAAAATTCATAACGATATGGTGCACATTGGATAATTTCTCACTTAATCTATTTAGGAACCACTTTCTCATAGAATTCTAGATTATTATTTTATCGTTCTTCTTAAGATATTCCATAAATCCATTATAGGAAGTCATTAATGTTATTTCCATTTTATATCTAACATGTTGGGATATATTGGGATGTCAAAACTTTTTTCCTTTTTAACAGTTATTTAAAACAATAACATTATCTCCTGGAGATCCTTTCTCTCCCAATTTCTAGAATTTTCTTCCTCTTCATTATTATTTTTAAGTATACATAAGTTAACTCAAGATAATGTTATTTGTGATGCCTAAAACATTGTGTTGTCACTATTGACTAGATAATTATTTATTTAATTATGTAAGCACCATATATTTTATTTTCCTTTGCAAACTTGAAAATTATATTATATTTCACTTATTTATTTATTCATAAAGCTATTGCTATTTATTTATGTGAAAAACCTCTTATTTATTTAACTTGTGCCACAAGAACCCACGCTACAAAGGTGAGAATCATTATTTTACCAATAATAACATTGTGGAAAGTTATTTATTAAAACATGCTTTATAATATATCATTCAATTTTATCAAAATTGAAGATATAACAAAAATCATATATTACATGATATGACACTAAGTTGGGATCAAATATGTAACTAAATAATTCTGGATGGTGTCTAAATGCAATAGTGAACATACCATTCTAATAGGTATATATCATGTGAGTACGCTAGTTTTACTTTGACTAGCTATGCAACCCAACCATGGGAAGCTATAGTTAAGACGCTAGAGAATTTGACATTTCTGGCTAAAATATGCTAATTTGGTAATAATGTTTTGCCTTGTGCTACTTCAGCCATTTGGATGGTTTTTCTTATTTATACTATATTACAATCAAGATGCCTAAATAGTTCAAATATTATAACGTATTACAATCAGCCATATAGTTCATTTTGAACTATCCTAGATCTGTCCAAATAGACATAGTTATGCACACAAATTCAACATGAACTATGCTAGAGCTGCCCGAATATTATAATATATTTCTTTCTATCTTTGACATTCTATATGCAATATAAATTTCGTCAAATACAACTAGGTTTTATAGTCGTTCCTATCTATCATGTTGTGTCCCGTCATTTTTTGGCTATGCCCAAACAGTCATGTTATACTTATAAGTTCATCGAGGAGACTATGCCTCAGGAATATTATAATTGCGTGTATAAACAACTATCTTAAGCACCGAGTAGCAAAGAGGGAGGCGTCCTCCTAAGGAGTGTCAAATAAACCTATGTCATCTTTCTAAGTGTGTGAATTGAGATTTTTGTTTACAAGTTTTTATCGTAAGGAGTAGATGTTCACTTCCATCATATTGACTAACATATCAACCGTACGTATATGTTGAACCAACCGAAAAGTGTGGAATAACTTCCTGGTATTGTGTTGTGACATTTCATAAAAAGTTACACTTGTATGCAGGGCGCCAACAACCAACACCAACCTTGGTCAGTCCAACAAACATAAACATGTGAGCAAGATTTTTTTAATAAAAAAATATCCTTTTGCGGTCTGGGTTCTCGCATGGCTTACTTTTTCATTTGAAACTACAAGAATGCACAGAAATTCATCTTGAACTTCGCTACAGCTGCCCAAATATAATAATATATTTCTTTCATCTTTGTATCTTGGACATGTGTTTATGCTATACAAATTTCGTCAAATACAACTAGGTTTTGTACTCGTTCCTTTCTATCATGTTGCGTCCCATCATTTTTTTTCTATCCCCAAACAACCATGTTATCGTTATAAGTTCATCGAGGAGACTATGCCTCAAGAATACTATTATTGTGAGTATAGACAATTATCTTAGGCACAAGTAGCCAAAGCAGTGCCATTCGAGTGATTCAGAGGGTTTATTTGTAAGAACAAAGTCTCTGGTTTGATTCCCCGTGAAAATTGGATGAATAGATTCCCCAATTTTAGAAAAACAATCTTAGACACCAAGTGTCCAACACTTGTATACGAGCTAAGCCTTCTGCAACCCACAATTCAAGTGCAATATTTGTGATATCAATTGGTCTAATTTTTCACTCATTCATCATTTTGTATCATATTCTACTAATGGCGTTGCACCGCTTATACATATGCCTCGTTTCTTCAGATTCTCTCGTACTATTGTTGTTTATGTCCTTTTAGCAGTGGCAGAATATAACAATGCTTGGTCAAAGTTTGAGTATTACACAAACATCTTATGAAAACCAGGACGCCATGACAAAGCTGACCTTATGTATAATCTGATTGGTCTTCTGTTACAAATTTCATTTGTTAAATATATCTTTTTGTCCTAATTAGTTGAACGATCTCCATTAACCTGAGGATAAACTTAAAGCTGTCTAGTAATCATTTATCTAATTCAATATTCTATTATTTTATTACATGATTGATCAATATCCATGCTTCTTTGTAATTTTGCATCTATTAAGCTAATGATGCTAATAGTCTAGAATCGTTGTTGACTCCCTTAGGTATTGTTTCTTCTAGATTGACATTGAGAACTAAAGGTTTTGTTGAATCCAATCCTAAAGGTTTAGTAGAATCAAATTCTCCTTCTATAAGTAGTCTTATCTCAAACTCCAATGATATGTACTTCTCTCGCATTATGCTTTTTCTTTTCATCTTTGAAGTTTCCTTGGGATATTTACTACCGGTACAATTTGTGTATCATCTCTACTATGTCAAATGATCTATATGGCATCTTTGATAAGATCCATGTCCACTTGATCCTTGGTGAACATTGGAAGATACATTTTATTTTGAGGATTGGGAACAAAATTGTACTCATTTTTAGCGGGACGCTAGTACCATGTAGTGGATAAGAATGTAGTATATGGCCATATCTTTGAGATGATAACTATCATGCTCGTGTCTATTTTCACTATTTAGAAGCTAAATGGTAGTATTCAGGTCATTGCCCTTGTTAGAAAGTTATCATTTGTAAATATACTATTTTAGGAGAATTTTTCTATGTCCCTCCATCATAGACAAACAAGATGAAATTGTTCTGTTGAAATCTCTCCATGCCCAAACCTTGTGTGAAATGCATAAAAACTAATAGAAAAAACAACATTGAAGCTTAGAAATGAATTTACTAGTAATACTTAGAATCATTGTGTTACTTCAATAGTGTTTCTAGAGAGTCCAAAGGTCCCAATAAATTGAAAAGCCTAGGTGTCAAGAATGTCAATGTGAATTTAGAAAATGTGGGGGTTTGAATAGTCTAATTCTTATAGAAGGTCAGAAACATGTATACTCACTTTCTTCAAGATGGAACATGTTTCCAACTCTATAGATAAGTAGTGAAACCTCATATGTATGTCATGATAAAAATACTATTCTTACTAAATTTATGGTTGGATTGGCCTGGATGGAGGGATATTATCCAAGGAACTTGGGACTATCAATGCCAAGGTAATCCTTTATATTGCATTTCTCATAAACTTAAAATTTTTAATCCCGATTAAAGAAGTGGTCAAAAAACTATTTGAATTTGAAGAAACTTTTGTCTACATAAAGGATGGAAATGAATGATATTGTAGTCACCCTAAGAAGGAATCCTCTAGATGTGGAGCTATTGGAATGTTTGGAAAAAGTTGAAGAATTATATTATTGGAAATGAAGTAGGATGGATTAGGTATCCAATGGTGATAGAAACACGAAATATACAATAATACTACAAAGAGACGTGATGTTGTCAATTCAATTACTGAATTATATGATGATGAAGGGAACTGCTTGGAGGATAAAAATAATATTACTATCAAGACCTTATCTTTCTTTGAAGGCTTATGGAAGCAGCTCAACTAGATGTACCATTCACTAAATTTTATTGGATTGTTAAGGTTAGTGATGAGCGAATTGAGATGTTATGCAGGAGTCCAAATATCAAAGAAATAATGCAATCGATCTTAAGCATTGGTACCCATATGAGACTATGTCCAGATGGGTTCAATGGTTATTTTTATAGGGAAAATTGGGACCTAATTAGTAAGGATCTTGTCAAGGAAGTGAAATGGGTGTTTGAAAAATGATATATTGTTTGACAAGTCAACCCTATCTTCTTGGATCTCATTCCAAAAAAAGATATAGTGGCATCATCGGTTGACTTTCTTCCTATTTCTTACTGCTCAATGTTGTATAAGATCTTTACAAAGATAATTACATAGACATTGGATATGATTTTACCTAAAATAATCTCATCAAACCAAGGAGAAATTGTGAAAGGTAGAAGCATAAAAAATTGTTCTATGTTAATAGTGGAAGTAACATTAAACTTTAATGTGGAAAGGAGTATATCTTCTTCTTATGTCAAGTTAGATATCACAAAAGCATACGACTCAATTCGTTATGGATTTGGGATTTCATGATCATTGGATAAGGACCGTGAAGGAATGTGTGGAAAATCCATTGTTCTCACTACTTACTAATGTGACTTCTATTGGTTTCTCCAAGAATTCTAATGGACTAAAGAACAATGATCCATTATCACCTCTTCTCTTCACCATAGCGATGGAATGTCTCTACATAAAGTTGTAAAAGGTGGGCAACTTGAGACAGATTATACTGTCGACATTAAATCAAACAAAGGCGATGAGACATATAATGTTTTCAAAAGATGTTTTTATCTTGGTTGAGGGTAGGAAATTTATCATGGAACCTTTGAGGCATATCCTTTGTGAATTTGGGAAAGAATATGCCATGAAGTATAATATAAGAAAAATACATATATACTTACCTATGTCTTGCATGAATAAGATAGAGTTAATTGAAACCCTAGGGATTAAAAATGGTGAATGACAGACAAAATATCTTGGTTTTCCCATGGAAGGTGAGAACTTAATAAGGAAGAACTTCCATGAGTTGATAGATAGATTAAAAGACATGGTCAGTATGTGACACGGATAAAAAATATCAATGGGAAATAGACTCATCCTCTCCAGGCATTGTGTGATGGGTTGATTAGTTGCAGGTTGAAATAAGGGGAGATTCATTGGGCTATTTTGCATTGTATGGATATTATGATGGATGACTTTATATGGGGCAACATAATCTAGAAAAGAATCAAGAACTTGCTTCTGGATAATTCACCTTGGAGTGTTTGGATGAGGAGAAGGCATGGAACATATCTCAACTTGATACCTAACCATCGATGGGGTTTCTCAACATTGTGGAGGAGAATGATGGACTTGTGGATGAAATTTCTCAATATTAATGATTTTGACCTATGGGAGAGTTGCAGAAAAACATAGAATGTGGACATAGCCTTTGAACATCTCTAGTTAACTATGGATCAACCAAGATGAAGCCTAACAACATTTGGAGTGTTAAAGAACCTTCTTTAAACCTTTAATAAGGTGAGTAGATGGAAACCAAGTGAAACTACGATCTCGTGCAAGTCAGCTAACCACTTATTTGGAGAAATTTTCACTCTAAAAATATATGTGGGGAAGATCAGAGCTTAAACTTAATATTAGTATATCTTATTCTCTTTATCTTTGTCTAAATAACATAGGAAGGAAGGGAATAGATGATGGTGTCTTAGAGATTCGGGAAATTATGAACTATGTTTGTAGCATCTGTAATGAACAAAATAGAAGGAGAAATGGTGGTAGGGAGACTGACTAACTCATTTTATTCAATATAGTGGATGAAGGCATGAAGTTTCTCTACAATACCTATAGGAGTAGTCTTTGTAATGTTGCACGTCATAGGTAGGAATTGTGATATTGTATAGAGCTCTTTATAAAGCCCTTATATTTGATGAAGGAGTGTGTATTCAACATGTGGGTAATCCATGTGTAAGTTACATGTAAGTGTGTGGCTTGTACTTTTATCCCCTTTTAGGGTTGGAAATATATTTACCTACATTTTCCAAAAAAGAATATGATATTCTTACTTATTAGGTTGATTCCCAAATAGTCATAAATTAAGGTAACAATGAGTGTGTGAACCCAATTGTAGTCTTTGAGTGTTTGAAAATAAAGCTAAGATATAAATAGATTAATCAAATAATAAAAATTTAACATGTAACATGGGTCAAAAAAATGATTAGGCAAATCCTAGTAGCACAGTCAAGACATATATAGCTTGTTTTGAATGTTGAGTAGAACTTTTCTCTCTACATATAGTTTTCAAGTGGTGTAAACCTATAGGCCTATGAATACCATTAATGTTTTTTTACATGATAACACTTACCATAATAGTTAAAATAGAGTTTTTTTTCCTCCTTGTACTATTTTATGTGATATTCTGAAAGTTTCCTTCTCATCCAGGGACAACATGGATGTTATCTTGGTGTTTCCATCATCCACCATAGAAATAATAAATCAACCCACACCAACACAACTGAAGTAATTAAATGATATATCCATAGTTGGATGGTGAGGTAGATCTCAGTGGTCAAAGCATCATTCTCGCCAGATCCACCCTACAGTTAATTCCCACATATACAATGTAAATAGTCAAACTCTCCCAATTCCCATATGAAAAGATAGATCTCCATGTGAGGAACTCCATATAGTTTGTTGGTAGATAATAAAAGAAAATGTCCCTTGTCTAGTGGAAAAAAATCACTTCTAGAAAGGATTGGGGTAAAATAGGCATCAATGATGCATGTGACTATAAAAACGCCCTCACACTAAAGAATGCATGGTCCCTCCTCACCCACTGAACCAAACCATGGGTAAAATTCAAGTGTGAGAAATACATGCCCCAAGGATCGCTCTTCCTACACCTGCTCCAGGGCCTGGGGTTTTATCAAAAGCAAGCTTGCACTGGTCCAAGAGACCAATGAAAAAACCATGTGTTATAGCCACAACATAAGTGTTAGGTCAAATCTTTGGTTGGAAAGGAAATTGTAACAGACTAAAATCTAAGTAATAATTCAATATTATTAGGTTTCGATCAATCAAGCATATTTTTCTTTATAAAAATATTTATTTATTAAAATATTTTCATTAATAAATTATCACTTTGTGGGTGATTCGATTGTAGTGCTCTGGATAGGATGAAAATTGGTTGCTATATTTAGGTGGTCTGCTGGTTCGTCTCTGTCTAAAGGTGTCACCTGCTAGGTGCTTGCTGGTTGGCTCTTCAGGAGCCAAGAGGTCGGATGCCTTCTAGGTGTTCGCGGAGGGGTCACTGTGCAATCAGATGGCCTTCGTGGGGTTTTGTTTCACCCCTCAAGTGTTCATCGTGATGATTTTGTGCTTACATAAGTTTCTGATTTTCTAGCTTCAGTTTTGTTCAGTGTTCACCTCTGAGATTCTTAATCTGCTGGTTGATGCCTGGGGGTTCAATCCTAGATCCTTCGCCCACACCTTCAGTTCGTGTTTTTAATGCCAGTTGGGGGGAGGCCTAGGAGTTGGTCCACTGGTGTTTGATTCTGCTGATTCATGTTTTGAAGATGTGCGTTACTTAACAGGTTGGTGATAGAAGATAGTTCCAGTGATCGCTTAATGTGGTTGCTGTTGAGGGTTAGACTTGCCAATATCTGAATACGTTCATATTCCCTAGTACAGACTTTAGCTGACAGTCATCTGCCCATCAAAGTTGAGTCTGCACATTTTGTGGGTAAGCATAATGATAGTGGAGCTCCTCATCTGAGATGGCTGCTGGCAGGCCAGTCTTCTGTTTGTATGAAGGCTTTGGTGTATTTTTTGTTTGGTCTTTTCTTTCTGTTTGAGGACTTCTGTGTAAGACTTTGGGTTTGCGTTTTGCGTTTTCTTTTGTAATCCTTATAGAGGATTAGGGGGTGTGATCCTTTGTACCTAAAGTTTTGGTATCATTTAATAGCAACAGAGTTTTTTACCGATCAAAAAAATAAATTATCACTTTAATTTTAATTGATAATTTAATATTTAACATATGATACGAGATATAACTCATTTATATCTTTAATTTATGTCTAAAATGATTTTTGGAAACTAGAGTAATAATATGTCTTATTTATGCTAAAACTCCAACTTACCAATTTATTTAGTTGATATAAGGTCTAATACATTTTTCCCCAATTTTGGTTGTCAATACATATACAAGTAATGTAATAGTGTAAGTGAATGATTGATTTACACATTTTTAATAAATCGCGACTTTTATTTTTATTTAATTGCTAATATAATTTTAATATCATCAAAATAATTATTATGAATGATACACCTTAAATACCAACCTTTAGTATCCTGCTAGAATGCGATCAGTCTGTCACACTCTTTTAAATCAATTAAATACATGTTAAAGACCTATATTAATTATGGTATAAACTAACCTCAAATAATAAGTTAGTATTTCATTTAAATTATCATAGATCTAGTCTGCCACCACCTCAATTTTGGTCAATTTCTAACTTCATTTAACTAATCATTTAATTATTTGAATTTGCCCTCATAATTTATACATATTTACATTTAATGCAATTGATCCTTTACTCTTGATGTGTGCTAATTTAACACCTCTTTTCACAACCTTTTTAGTATTGTCACATTGAAATTCTTATCTTTATTTGCTAAAAAGAAACAAATTGCCAGTTGCTTCCTTTTATCACAACTGAACTTAATCTCACCCAAAATTGTGAGTTTCTTGCAGACTCAGAAGACCAGACGAGCGGTTTACCTGATCAGCCAATCATCTCACCTACTCCAGATAAGTGGCTCTCTCATTCTAGCAGATCATCTCACCTGATCTAGATGCCCGGCTTACTTGTCCTGATTGATCGGTTGGTGTCGTCCCTCAGCACTGACCCTTTTCCAGACATTCAACCTAGGGAGTCTTCCCTTCCAAACTGAGTGGGTCAATTTGTAGCCGCTACATGAGACCTAGGGTTACCGACTGCTGCCCCAACTCCCGCCCTTGCTAGATCTCCAACCGATCAGTTAGCAGTGCACAATCAGTTCAAATTTGCAGCCGCCAGCCCCATTTGCCCACAACCCTAGTTGCAAATGCCTCCTCCTTCTCCTATAAAAGGAGGGGCACTTCCTCCTCACATCATCATCTCTTGTATCAACTTTTTTACTAGGGATTTTTGAGCTACTATTCTTATGTTATTATGTTCTTGTGTTCAAATCATCAATAAAGATTGGTTATTTGCAAGCTAAGTGTTATTTAATTATCGTTCTTTTACTTTTCTCGTTTAGATCTAGTTACTTCTTCTTCTTCTTATTTTTTGGACTGGAGCAAGGGATTAAGTGTCAGCCATTTCATTATCTCTAAACTAAGGAACTAATCCTTTGATAAGTCTAGACTATGGCTACAACACTTCTTTCCTCCATCTCCCTTTTTTTCATAAGCATGAGTGAGTAGTTTTCAATCGAGGCAAGGGGAATAGCCCCTTAGCCATGGCTTAAATAGACTAATTCCTTAGAACAACTTCAAGATGGCTTTTGGTTCTAATAACCGTTGATCTGTCAAAGTAATTAATTGGTTTAATCACATGTTAATCCGGATGGAAATGACCATGGAAATCCGGATTTAGAACAATAGAATCAATCGCATAGGGGTTTTAAAATGACTGTGGATCTTCCTCTGTTGGGATGATGGGTTAAGAAACATGAGCACCAGGACCAATGGGATCATCTGGAGTCCACCTTTTGTGGATTTTTATTAATTTGCATGCCTTCATCATAATCGTTGTTTTAAGGGATTTAGTCTATTCTCGCCTAGGATAAGGTGGTGAAAAACCCTAAAGCCTTGATTCTCCATCTCTTGATTTATTCTTGTGTTTGATCCGATCTCTTTACATTCTAGTCTTCCATTCATAATAGTTTACTTGTGCTAACAATCATCTCAATTTTCCATGTGACATGGCAAATTATTTCTTATTAAGTGCAATCTTGTTCTTATATTTTCTTTCTGTCTTATTGATAATCATCAAACCCCAACCCGATCTTTACTTTCTGTTCTAAAACAAAAATATTAAAAAGAAACAAAACCATTGAGATTAGAGTTAACAATCTTAAAAATGTTGTCCTTTGGGATCGACCCTTTCTATACTAACCTTAATTGGAAAGTAGAAAAATGATTAAGCTATAGGATAATTATCATAGTGATTGTAGTGCACTTCGATGCATTAACAATTTGGCACCATTATCGGGGACAACAGATTGTTTTCTCGAACCCCAAAAACTTTTGAAAAACTATTTTTTTCATTTTTTATGCCTTCCGAGTAACATTCTGGAAGTGCTACTCCTCCTTTTGCCGAGTTTCCATTTTGGCAGTCCATTTTTTTTGCACACGATTAACTGCTTATTTTGTGCATGTGACGCCCAAACACTGACTTTCAATCGTTTGATCTTGAGATAGATAGAACTTTCCACCATCTAAACTGCCAAAATCAAAATATGTTGGATGCGGAAGAAGTTGCGAATAGGATCAACCAGGATTTAGTGGCTCAAAGAGAGTACATCTTAGCCGACCAAAGAGTTAGAGAAGCCGCTCTATGAGCAGCCTACATGGCTGAATAAGAAACCCTACAAGCCAATAGGAGGGAAGTTGTAAGGAAAAAATAATTGAAATATTATTCTGTTCTCAAATCTGCCTATTCCCAACACCCATTTGTGCCTCCTGACATCATTGCTCCCCAATTCAAGATCTGAACCCAATGGATCACCATGATCCAAGAAAATTCTTTCTCAGGCAACAATGGAGAAAGCTGCCAAGATCACCTTCAATTCATTGACCTTTGCTCTTTGAACAAACTCCCAGGCATCTCTGAAGATGACATCCGCCTTAGATTGTTCAAGTACTCCCTCTCTGTCCAAGCTAATAGTTGGTACAACACCATGGAGAGTGAAGAACATGTCACAACTTGGGAAGTTCTACAGAATAAGTTTCTTGAGAAATTTTACCCCCCCCTCTCTCACCTATGAACTCAGGGGACAAATCACTCACTTTTATATGTACCCAGGAGAATCCTTAGGAGAAACTTGGAAAAGGATCAAAGACTTACTTAGGAAGTTCCCTCACCATGATATCTCTCAAGCCCAGCTAATAGAGATCTTCTATTGTGGTGTTGATGATGATACCAAATTCTTTCTTGATTCCTCATCTGGAGGAAATTTCATGCACCAAAGCTTGACTAGTGCATGGGAGGTGATCAAACGGGCTTCTGAAACAAGGGCTAGAAGGGGAATTGGTGTAAGCCTTACGGTAGCCAAGGTTGAAGTAAATATTTATATCCAAAGCATAGCAGAATGCCTCAATTTAATTTCCCTAAAACAAGATAGGTTAGAGTCATCCCTCGGAACCCTTAGGGAGTTACACCAACAAATAAAAGTTGTAGACTCCATTTGTGGCATTTTCCAAGGATACAATCACACCACCCTGCACTATTAATACCTCTACAACACCCCCATGCAGCCAGAAATGGGACAGAAACTAGAAGACCTCAACTCAATCCATACCATACCAGGGCAAGGTTGCTACCACCCCAACCAGACTAGAAACCATCCTAGCTTCCAATATGGGAACCTTGCAGGTGTTGAAAACTCTAGCCAACTCCAATCCCAACAAAGTCCTCCCTACCCTCAAGGAAACAACCGACCACCACCTGGATTCCCATACAACAACCAAAGGAACTTTGGAACCTAAGTAAACTATCAAGGAAATCACTCAAACTGACCACCATATCAAGGAAAACAATTCCGAAACTTAAACCTTCCCCCTCAAAATCTCAATCAGTCACCTCCTCAACCTCCACCAAGTGTTCCTAAACCCACCCCCTTAGCTGATGAAAGGATAGCTTCCTTTGAACAAATCATCATTGCCCAAAAAGCTCATCAAAAGGCGACTGACGCCCAGCTAGCTCGCTTGTTTGCCCAACCGAAACCCCCTGCCGGAACTTTTGTAGGGTAGCCTGAAAACAACCCCAAACATCTTGAATAACTCAAGGTTGTCTTCACTCATTCGGGAAAGGTGCACTCCCCTCCCCCTCTAGAAAAACCTTTGGATCCACCTCTAGAATTTGATGATGAGGACATGGTAGTTGTTGAACCTGAAGTTACACCTGAACCAACCGTCCCCGAAACCCCTCAGGCAGAAGTCACAGAACCAATCTACAAGCCACGACCTCCCTACCAAGACCACCTCAAACAAACAAGGCTTGACGCTCGCTTCACAAAATTTAGGAATGCTATGAAAAAACTACATGTCGACATTCCCTTCCTTGATGCTTTGGAAGACATGCCCACCTGGTCCAAGTGCATGAAATCCCTCTTGACTAGGAAGTATGCTACTAGAGAATATGAGACTATTAAACTTTCTAGGACCACTTCAGACATAAACCTAAGTAATATGCCTAAAAATAGAAGGACCCCAGTTCTTTTGGGATAGGATGCTACTTGGGTGACAATGCCTATAGAAAGGGCCTAGCTGATTTAGGAGCCAGTATATCCATCATGCCTTATAGCATTTGCAAAAGACTAGGATTCAATGACATGTTACCCACAACCATGACTATCCAACTGGCAGACTCATCCATGACCAAACCCATGGGAATCATAGAAGACATTCCGGTTAAAGTTGGAAAAGATGCCTATGTCCCCTGTGATTTTGTGATCATGGACATAAATAAAGATTTATGCTACCCTCTCATTTTCAGACGTTCCTTCTTAGCCACTGCCTGAGCCTTGATTGATGTTGAGACCAGTACCATTCTGTTAAGATTAGGGAAGCAAACCCTAGAGTTTAGGGTGTTTGAAAGCATGAAGGGGTATAGTCTCAAGAAAGAGGTCTACCTCCTTGATTGAATTGATAAATTATCCCAACTAAGGCAGGAATGGAAGTTAGTTGATGACCCCATACACACAACCCTCACTACTCCTTTCGAATGTGATTTTGACAATAGACAGTTAAATCAATTTAAGGCTCATTTAGATAACTTTAAGGAGATCCCCGATGCTGAAATTGAGGACCTTAAGATGATCTCCACCATATAAGAAAACCCTAAACCACCAAAGGCCCCAAAAATGAAGACTCTTCTGATAGGGTTGAAATATGTCTTTCTTGATGAGCTAGAGTTGTGCCCTGTCATCATAAATTCTGACCTTGCCCTCAAACAAAAAAACAAACTTATTGGAGAACTTAGGAAAAAAGGAGTTGCCTTGGGGTACAAAATGACAGATCTAGTTGGAATAGTTCAATCCATCTACATCCACAAAATCCCAATGATAGAAGACCACAAACCTTCTCGAGTTCCACAATAAAAGCTCAACCCAAACATGAAGAAAGTTGTCCATCTAGAGGTGATTAAACTTTTGACTGTAGGAATCATCTATCCCATCTCCGACTCCCCATGGGTCAGCCCAGTTCAAGTTGTTTCCAAAAAGGGAGGGACTACTGTCATTCAAAATGAGAAGAATGAGCTTATTCCCAATCATACCATCACAGGGTGGATAATGTGCATTGACTATAGGAAGCTCAACAAAGCAACTAGGAAAGACCACTTCCCACTTCCCTTCCTATACCAAGTTCTTGAACGCTTAGCCCATCAGCAATACTTCTGTTATCTAGATGGCTACTTAGGATTTTATTAGATTCCTATCCATCCTGAAGACCAAAAGAAAACCATCTTCATATGTCCCTTTGTTACCTATGCTTTTAGACAAATGCCCTTTAGCGTGTGGAATGCACCAGCCACCTTCCAACGGTGTATGTCAGCCATCTTTGTAGGATTGACCGAAATTGTCATGGAAGTGTTCATAGATGACTTCTCTATCTATGGATATAGCTTTGATTCATGCCTTAGGAATCTCTCCCTCATTCTTGATAGATGTATTGAGTCACACTTGGTCCTTAATTGGGAAAAGTGTCACTTCATGGTTAAGCAGGGCATCGTTCTTGGCCAGAAGGTTAGCAACCAAGGCATAGAAGTCAAAAAAGCAAAAATTGAAGTTATCGCTAAGCTTCCACCTAAAGCCTCAGTCAAAGACATCTGATCCTTCTTAGGAGATGCTTGGTTATATTGGCGATTCATCTGTGACCTTTCCAAAATCACAAAAGCTTTCACCAATCTTATTCAATAGGAGGTGTATTTCCATTTTGATAAGACATGCATGGATAGCTTTCTATGTTTGAAAATTTATCTCACAACCACTCCAATCATTTGTGCACCAGACTGGGCCCTACCCTTTGAAATGATGTGTGATGCTAGTGACTATGTTGTAGGTGCCATCCTAGGACAGCTCATTGATCAGAAACATCATGTCATATACTATGCATCCAAGACCTTAGATGAAGCTCAATGAAATTATACTATGATTGAAAAGGAGATGCTAGCCATTGTCTATGCATTTGATAAATTTTGCTCATACTTAGTTGGATCTAAAGTTATTATCTACACTGACCATGCAGCCATTCACTATCTCATGACCAAAAAGGATGCCAAACCCAGACTCATAAGATGAATTTTACTATTGCAGGAGTTTGATCTAGAGATACTAGATAAAAAGGGATATAAAAATGTCATGGATGATCACCTAAGTTGACTTAGCTATAGCAAAATCGATGAAACCCCCATAAATGACTCTTTGCCTGATGACCAATTTCTTAAGGGAGATTCCCAATTTCCTTGGTTTGCTGATTTCATAAATTATTTAGTTGTCGGTGTATTGCACCCTGAATACAAGGGACATTCTAAAGCTAAGTTTTTACATGATGTCAAAAACTATTATTGAGATGAACCTTATCTGTTTAGACTTTGTGTGGATGGTATGTATTAGCGTTGTGTCTCTCAAGAAGAAAGTAATGACATTTTGGGACAATGTCATTCTAGAACCTATGGTGGACACATGAGTTCCCAGAAAATAGCCAGGAAAGTCCTATAGTGTGGTTTCTATTGGCCCACCACCTTCAAGGGCTCATATGAGTATGTGGTCTCATGTGACCAATGTCAAAGGATGGGTAACATTTCCAAGCATGATCAAATGCCCCTAACCTCTTGGCAGGAATTAGAGATTTTCGACATCTAAGGGATCTACTACAGGGGCCCATTTCCTTCTTCTTATGGGATTTCTTACATTTTAGTTGTAGTTGATTATGTGACAAAATGGGTTGAAGCCATACCCACTAAAACCTGTGACTCCAAACATGTTAAGAAACTCTTTAAAGACATTATCTTCCCTAGATTTAGAGTCCCTCACACCGTCATTTTCGACGGGGGATCCCATTTTTTAGAGAAAATTTTTGAGGCTCTATTGAAAAGATATGGGGTTTACCAAAAAGTCGCCACTCCTTACCATCCTCAGACCAGTGGGCAGGTTGAAGTATCTAATAGACAAATCAAATCCATTCTAGAGAAAACTGTTGGACGCACTAGGAAAGATTGGGCGTTGAAAATCAATGACGCTCTATGGGCATACCGTACTGCCTACAAGACACCCATCGACACCACCCCATTCAGGCTAATTTATGGCAATTCATGCCATCTCCTGATAGAGTTAGAACACAAGGCCAGATGGGCCATCAAAAGCCTAAATTTTGACCTTTCTATTGTGGGAGAAAATTGTCTTCTCCAAATAAATGAATTGGACAAACTTAGAATGAGTGCCGATGAAAATGTGAGAATCCACAAGGAGCAAACTAAACTTTGGAATGACAGTCAAATCAAGCGCAAGGACATTATAGAAGGTGACCAAGTTCTAGTGTTTAATTCTAGACTAAGGATTTTTCCTGGAAAGCTCAAATCCAGATGGTATGGTCCCTACCCGTCAAGTGTTCCTATCCACATGGAACCTTTCTTCTTTGGGATAAGGTTTTGGGTGAATTTAAGGTTAATGTGCATCGACTTAAAAGATACATCACCACTGAATAGCTTGTCACTTCATATACCAAAAAACACCCATCCTTGGGGGATCTCAACTTGACAGACCCTCAGCCTCCCATAGAATCACAATAAAGTGGTATCTCATATGTCAAGCCTCCGACGTTAAACAAGACACTTGTTGGGAGGAAACCCAACCCTATATTCATTTTATTACTTTTCTTTTACTTTGTTATTTCATTATGTTTTGTTTTCTCCTTCACTGACACTCCAACCGATTGGCTCACAAAACCAACCGATTAGTTGGTGATTCCTAATTAGCGGCCCTTCAGTAGCTCAAATGATTGGTTGGTATACAAAATGATCTGTTGGATCTATTCAAACCTTCCCCGAGCCAACCATTGGTCAAATGTGAGGCATCCCGACACCTCATATCCCTCCCTACGACCATGCCATTCAACACCTTGAATGAACTGACTTGATCACTAGTTGATCGGTTTGGTGCCCTTGCTTTGCTATAAAGCCACCCCGGGGTAAGGCTCAAACTCACCCATTCCTCTCTAACCTAGCCGCCACCCTCGACCACCTGAGTTCTCTGGTCCACCTGAGCTCTTGCCCAATAGAGAAATCTTCCCTCAACCGACCGATGGAGCTACCAGCTGAGCGGCTCCCTACCTCAGTCGACTGGCGCTACAGTGAGCAACCACCTTGCCTGCTCAATCTCGTCCTCTACGAGCCGACCCCTTCAGCAGGCTGACCACCCCGCACCATAGAAGCCAACCTGATACTCTGCCAGCCAAACGATTTGTGCCTCAGTCGGCCGTCTCTGCATTGACATGCTCGTCTCATCAACTCTGTGAGTTGCTCGACTCCGCTCTGCCTGCTCCTCGATCCACCCGTGTTGCTCACCCTCCATTCGTCTCAAGTCGTCACCTCACCACCTCTGTCGTCATCGTCGCCTCAGATGCCTTCGAGTCGCTCGTCTCACAGTTGAGCCAATCGACTGGCTCAATGAAGCTGAGAGCTTGGGTCTTGACCCACCCAACCTGCCTTCACCCTCAACCCACAATGGAGAGCACTAGTGCCTCTCCTTCAGCTGACAGGACGCCCATCCTCAACCTCAACCGCTCGTCAGAGCATTCCAACCGATCGGCTCATATTTCCACCCGATTGGCTCGACTCTCCCACAACAGCCATGTTCATAATATTTCGCAAGAAAAGGGGAAGTCCACAACCACTTCCTCTCGGGACCCACCTCACCGATCTAGATCTCACATTGGGATTCAGTTCCGCACACCATCCCCTACCGGTGAGTCCTCATCCGGGCCCAATGAGGACATTCTCATGACATCAATGAGGCAGATGATCTTCTCTGAGAGATGGAGAGAAATCAAAAGGTGAGAAATGACCCGGACTTCACTACCCCACATTCACCCCGCATAGCCCCCATTCCTGGTAGCTACGTCCAGTTCACCAGAACCGACCACCTCCAACATTATGAAAACTTATTTTCTATAGGTGTCTCCCTCCCTTGTTGGGAATGTGGCACTACCATCAACTCCCTTAGAATTTGTGAATCCACCGACAACATTCTCCGTAAAAACCACATCCTCCTCTTCCCCAACCATGTCACCTTAGTATATAGTAATCTCACTCTTGAGTTCCTATCTACCTTTCATCGCTATCACTCTTCCCGAGGAAACTCTAGCTACAAGATCTGGATTTTTAGGGAAAATCTGGAGATATCCGCCTATCAGTTCACTTCCTTCATCCTCGATGGTGGTAATGATTACTGATTTGGTCGTTGTATGGAGGGACCCCATGACTCCTACCCCGACCGTTATGACAAAGATAAGTTTTGGGTTGAAATCACTGGCCTCCTCCTCTGCCTTCCTAGTGGGCCCAAGGCTTCCAGCATTCACAACATAGTGATCTTGTACCTGCATCGTATCCTGGCTTGCACCATTTTTAGTAGATAAGGTACCCAGGGAGCCATCACCAATATTGAGCTCTACGCCCTTTGGTGCCTCTTGAATGAAGAACTATTCAACTGGGGTAATGTTGTTATGGAGCACTTCAGTACCCAGGCCAGCTGTACCACCTCATCATCATTTATCATCGACCATTTCATCACCCAACTTGCCACCTTTCTTGGCTACACCCACATCCCTTTCCCACCACTCCCACTTAAAAATCACTTGATTGACATCTATTACATGAAAAGCATCAAGTTCATCTACATAGGTTCCAATGGTGTCTACTACCTTCTCTTTAAGGGTTCACAGGAGGTTCTACAACTTCCTCTTCATTTAAGGTTTTCCACAACAAACCTTATCTATGAACTCACCAATCTAGTAGGACACATACAGAGGTACAGTCTGGAGCACCCAGACCCAGATGATGTCCACGTGCTATAGGCCCACAGGAGGAGCATTTCTTTGGAGGCTCACGATGATGCCTCTGGTCCAACATCACTGCCCCTCTGCCGCACCAGGCGGTGACTAGATGACGATGCAGGCGCCTACGGGTTATATGTGGTCTAGCAACAGCTGGATGAGATCTAGCATGAGCAGCAGTGCCCAGACCACCAACTCAACCATATGTATCTCATGCAGCATTCACAAGAGTCTTAGCATGTGGACTACAGCCACTATGGCCCTAGCCACCCATCCTATGAGGAGTATGGAGCCCAGGAGGCCTACCCAGACCCCCACTCTCCTTATTGGGGAAACTACTACGCCTCCTACCAGTAACATCCACCACCGCAGTGATTCTCTTCCCTCCATCTCGTTCTAAGGGTTTTCTCGAGATGAGAAAAACTCTAAGTCCAGGGTGGGGGTGGGTGGTATGTGTTCCACCCCTTATCTTCCCTTTTAGCAATTTACTTCAGTATTTCGAAATGCAGTGCATTTTGCCTTTTCAAAACCTTGGCCTTTACCTAGACGGCCAAATGATGCATCTTCATTTTCAAATTAGATAAATCTTTATTTCCCAAATTGCTCAAAATTTTCATTTCTTTTTTTGAAAATACCAAATTCTGCATACCTCTATTAGAAATATTCTTAGAAAAGGTGGCAAGCCTTAGAGTATCAAATAGAATCAAATGCAAACTTTCTTATCTGTAGTGTTAGATTAACTTATCAATCTTTCTCATATGATGTACTTACATGATTTCTCTTACTAATGCAACAAAACTGGGGGAAAAACTTTTTTGCACTAGAAAATAATCCGCACACCAAACCCTAATTTCATGGTGGTGCGCTCCTCCTCTCTCCATCTTCCATACCCCTCATAAATTTAACAGGGGTGTATCGCCAAAAGATGCCAGAAAGTGCACACACACAAATTTTGTGGTCAATATCCTGAGTCAAATAGAGGACGGATTAGTCATCCACACCCCTCGTAATTTTAATAGGGGCACAAATCCATGAAATAAAAATCCCACGTCGAATAGAGGAGGGATCCTTTTTTTCACACCTCACCTTTTCTTATTCATGTGCCAAAAAAAAATTGAGTGTTGAAATGCAAGTAGGATTAAGATTGTTTTTGCAAAGTAGAAGATTGAAAGAAAAGGTTTTTAAAAATGTTGTTGTAAGAAATATTGAATTTGTATTTTGTGGTTCTAGGAGATGGGTTTCTTGGCCATGAAGAGTATAGAAGATATTGCTAACTAAGGGTGGATGAATACGTTGTTTCAAGAAAAACTTTAAATTATTTTGATATTTTAATTGCTTGAGGACAACCAAAAGCTTAAGTCCGTGGAATTTTAATGTGTGATAATTTAGCACCTCTTTTCACAATCTTTTTAGTCATGTCACATGGAAATTATTGTCTTTATCCACTAAAAAGAAACAAATTTCTAGTTGCTTCCTTTTATCACAATTGAACTTAATCTCACCCAAAATTGTGAATTTATTGCTGACTCAGAAGAACAGATGAGTGGCTTACCTGATCAGCTGATCATCTCACCTACTCCAGACGAGCGGCTCTCTCATTCCATCTGATCATCTCACCTGATCCAGACACCTAGCTTACTTGTCCTAATCGATCGGTTGGTGTCGTCCCTTAGCACCGACCCTTGTCCAAACATTCAACCTAGATGGCACACCCCTTGAATTTCAAACAGCCGTTTCAGTGCTCAAGTGGGAGTTTTCCCTTCCAAACTAAGCGAGTCAATTTGCAACTACCACCCGAGAACTAGGGTTACTGATTGCTGGCCCGACTCCCACCCTTGCCAGATCTCCAACCGACCGGTTCGCTACCCAACCGATCGGTTGGTAGTGCGCAGTCAGTTCAAATTTGCAGTCGCCATCCCCATTTGCCCACAACCCTAGTTGTAAAGGCCTCCCCCTTCTCCTATAAAAGGAGGGAAACTTCCTCCTCACATCATCATCTCTTAAATCATCTTTTGTACTGGGGATTTCCGAGCAATTATTCTTTTGTTCTTATGTTCTTGTGTTCGATTCATCAACAAAGGTTGGTTATTTGCAAGCTATGTGTTCTTCATTTATCATTCTTTTACTTTTCTCATTTAGATCTAGTTACTTCATCTTCTTCTTATTCTTCTTTCATGGACTGGATCAAGGGATTTAGTGTCGGCCATTTAATTGTCTCCAACCTAAGGAACTAATCCTTTGATAAGTCTAGACTATAGCTAGAACACTTCTTTCCTCTGTCTTCCTTTCTTCACAAGCATGAGTGAGTAGTTTTCTATAGAGGCAAGTGGAATAGCCCCTTAGCCATGTCTTAAATTGACAAATTCCTTAGAATGACTTCTTGATGGCTTTTGGTTCTAATAACCATTGATCTATCATAGTAATTAATTGGTTTGATCACATGTTAATCCAAATGGAAATGACCATGGAAATCCGGCTTTAGAATAATAGAATCAATCACATAGGGGTTTTGAAACGACCTTAGATCTTCCTCTTTTGGGATAATGGATTAAGAAACATGAGCACCAGGACCAATGGTCTCATGTGGAGTCCATCATTTGTGGATTTTTATTAATTTGCATGCCTTCATCGTAATCGTCATTTTAAGGGATTTATTCTATTCTCGCCTAGGCTAAGGTGGTGAAAACCCCTAAAGCCTCGATTCTCCATCTCTTGATTTATTCTTGTGTTTGATCCACTCTCTTTGCATTCTAGTCTTCCATTCATAATAGTCTACTTGCGCTAACAATCATCTCAATTTTCATTGGGACATGGCAAATTATTTCTTATTAAGTGCAAATTTGTTCTTATATTTTCTTTTTGTCTTAGTGATAATCATCAAACCCCAACCCAATCTTTACTTTATGTTCTAAAAACAAAAATATTAAAAAGAAACAAAACCATTGGGATTAGAGTTAACAAACTTAAAAATGTTGTCCTTTGGAATCGACACATTCTATAGTAACCTTAATCAGAAAGTAGAAAAATGATTAAACTCTAGGATAATTATCTTAGTGATTGTAGTGCACTTCAACACATTAACAACGCTCCCTTTCCCCTCACTCTTAGAACTTCCCTTCCATAAGTGGGGTCTCATATAGAGAGGACCAACCACGAAATAGCTACTCTAGCATACATAACTGATGCCAGTGTGTTCCCCCATATTCTCTTCTTCTCTACATCTTCCTCCTCCCCCTTTGCCTCTTCTAATCCTATTAATTCTCCTCCATATCATCCCCTCTCGAGTCTGAATCCACCTTCTCCTTCTTCCCCCTTGATAGTGCCCCACACGCAAACAGTTGCTATGAATGGCAGATCACCTCCTGATGTAGTGGTCCCTATTTCTTTATTTCCCCTTTGCCTCTCTTATGCCCATGATCCAGAACCTGCTTCTCCCCTTTTGCAACTAAGGAAACCTAAACACCCAGCTGCTTGATCTTTTTTTTGTGACCCTTTGCAATATTAAGTAAGAGCACTTGTTGTGGTAGTTGAAGACACTACCGAGGATCAGAATTTCTAGCTTTCTCCACAACCAGTACCACCATCACCACTAGTCCTTATTTCTCTATCGATTCTTCCTTCCTAATTCCTTTCTCATTCTATTTCCATGCGTCCAACATCCTTATAATAGAAGGAAGTCATCGACCTGAAATCTTAAAGTGGTGAGCTTCCAACCCTACCATTTATGTTGTGTGGAGACCATTGTAGCTGCTTTTCTCCTTCTTATACCCTATACCAAACTATCAGTTCAGAGTGAGAACACTATGGAAACTTCTTTGATTAGGAGAAGTTTTGGTGATGACCATGGGAACCTCCTTTCTCCACTAATAGAGACACCATCCCCACTGAGTTTCGTTCTCCTTCATGTGTTCTTCTCCATTTTCCTTCTAGTGATCTGAGTCACTAAATCTGACAACAACCTTCACATGTGTCTTATCAGTATAGCACGAGTGAAGACTCGTGTTGGCCTAAGGTTCCATTGATGAACACATTGGTGTAAACCATAGCTGACAATGGAAGCATGGCTACCTACATATTGTCTATAGGTAACAGTCTCCTCCTCTGGTTTAAACTTGTCAATTAAATGCATATGTTCCTTGCATCCTCTACCTATTCATGCTATTAATGACCTAAAAATGATATCCACATTTCATTATAGTAATTTAGTGTTATAATACAATAATATATAGATCAATAAGATGAAGATGATATTAAAGTCTACAAGACCTAGATAGTTGATTATTAGTAACCCCATTCGACCATTGTAAACATGCTAGTATATGTGATTATATTAGAATATATAGTAAATTGGAAAACATGCTTTACATTATACCTGAACCTAAGAACAACTTGATCTTATACTATAATTGTGTAAAAAATGACTAAGTTATGAACATAGTTCATAATTTTTAGTCATACTCAAATCCAGTTGTGCATAAATTTTGATAGGACATAAGACTTTGATTTGATAACTAAAAGTATCATAGCTCTAAATGTTCACACTACACTTTTTTGGAAGACTAAAATGCTAGAGATAGATCTTAATGGCACTTAGGTAAATACAATAGTTATGAATAACTCCTTTAGGTCTCAATTAACATATATTTATCAAAGAATATCCTACCATAAAGAACAATATTCAAAATACCTTCATATTTTGGAATATAATCAAGGTAATATCTTGATCAAAGTGACATATAAAATATCTATAGTTGTAAATAAACTATAATCCTTTGATACTAATGACTATGAAATGCTTAAACTAATGTAGAGAAAGATAATGATAGAAAGTGAATATGACCAATTAAAATGGAAATGGTTATTGATAAAAGAACTTATTGTGAATTATGAATATGAACGAGGAATAACTTGAAAGTATGGATATATAACATTTAGTAATGATGACATACACATATGGGTATTCAAAAACCCTAACATGACATTTGTTAACAAACACTAATTTTATACTTTTGATAACAAATGGGTGATTGTAGACTAATGTATTTATAAAACAAATTTAGGTTGAGAAGTACAAATGTGAATTTCCACACCTAGAATATAGTGTGTCATTAAGACCGGGTATGTACTTCTCACTTGAGATATTTGGGGGCTTCTCCTCTTTTGATACCCTTTTACTTGCATTATTTTTGATGTGGCATCATCCTTTAAATATTTTAAATCAAGTAATCTCTTGAAAATATCATTGAATATTCATATTATTCACCTTTGATGTTATTGAACTCTTATTCAAATTATGACTTAATGACCATTTTACAAACTCCATTATACAAGCAATAGTGACATATGCCTGGTATAGTTTAACATAAGAGGGGGGTATTAGGCCTTATATGCTCATATCCCTTGGGCTTAGTCCCTTAATTAGGGGTGTTTGGCCTTACTTGTACACATTCCTTGAGCATAGTCTCTAAATCTAGGTTATTTGGCCATGGTTGCAGATACTCCTTGGGTTTTAGTCCCTAAATAGGTAGTCTATGGTGGTGCGGCTACCGTTGTCCATATTGTAAAATGTTACTAGTCTGGTTGTTCATGTTTATATTGCTTGTTCCATATTTATGTTTTGTTGCAATTTTGTTATTGGCAAGTTAAAATAATTGATTATTTGAAATCCTCTTGAAATGCCTCATAATAAGTTTTGCAAAATTCCTCATTATCTTTCTTTTTGACATTCATCTACTCTTATTTAAATTTTGTGCCAAGATTTCAATGTATGTGATATATTGTGTTCATGTTGATGTTTCCATACTTATGATTGTAGATGGTTTTTCATGATACCTCTGATTATCCTTCCACTACATATTTCTCTGAATCCCTTAGGATTATATTATTAAATGATGGCATTAGTTCCCTAAATCAACTACTCACATGAAAAAAATAAATAGTGGGATTCTAGTTCTTTATCTCATTAAAGTAAAGTTAGGTACCAGGATACCCCATCTTTATAGGTTGGTATCAGATCCATCATAGTCAGCACATCAAACTATCTCAACATAGAAACCCTAGTTTTTCCCTCATACAATTTCCCTATTTCTATATGTTTATTAGGTTCGATGAATAATCTAATGAGAGCATCTCTAGTATAATTACATATTTATACCTTAGGGTTTTGTACTGACGATCATAATGATGTTGTGACATCAATATATTGATTAATGATTTGGTGAGAGAATTCTATGTTTATTAATCTCTACCTACCTTTCTCTCTGATACTCTAGTCTACATATTTGTAGGCTAGTCCAAGACCTCTTCCCTTTGAGAGAATCATTTGATTTTATATCTACTATCTCACACCTTAACTGATCCCGTTAGGGATGTACAAACTTAAGATTTAGATTGTAGACAAAGCTATAAAGATCCTTATTGATTATCACTTACATATCATGGAACTCTAATATAGATGTCATCACCTTAAAAATAAAAAGTTCAATCTTATCCTAGACACGGACTAAAGAAGTTTCAAGAAATTCTAAACATGGATTTCTTACTCCTTAATGCCTCACCTTGGAAACCCTAATGACTTACATCATAATCATGGGCCCTTGAGAAGGTGTAGATATTACCTTAAGTTGAGTCTATAGTTAATCTTTGTCGATCATGTTGAAGTGGATTTAACAAAGCTTGAAGTAGTTAGGAACTAGAAGGGAACCTTACAATCCATTTGATATATGTATATTTAGGGTTTATATAAGTATTAAAAAAAACGATACAAGACTCAAAATTGTATCTCTCTTCTCATAGAACTAATCAGAATGTTCTGATGTTTCTTGCCTTTGAATCGTGAAGAACAAATTCTTGAGTTTGAGGATAAGCTTACCTCTAAAACTCTCTTATCATTACATATAGAAGAATAAAAAAGCGTTATATACAATAATGTACCCAGACAAGGATTGGGTTGTGTTCTTTCTTAAAGAGTCTTCACATATTTAAGAATATTGAAGTCAAATGAAGAAACTTTTACATATCTAAATTATTGTTATTATGCCTCTTAGTATTGAAATCCATTATTCAGTACATAAACCATTTAATATAAATTTAGATTCCATTTTCCCTCTATTCTTAAGGTGAAGTCATTACCTTGATAGATATAAGGTTTTGAGTTGAATATTGGATGGTATTGAAATGGTGCGATATGATGGTCAAATCTTGTGAAAAGATAATTGATTTTTGTCGTCACATTGATTTGGGATAGTCATGTATTGCCCTTTGTAAGTTTTCATAAACTGGTGAAATCAACTGATTTGTAAATTCAGTGTATTTGATACATTATGTATATGTTGATGTTGCCATTTATTAATAATGATTGTTGATGTTTTTTCATGATAACTTTGATTATCCTTCTACTACATATTTCTTTGAATCCCTTAGTATTATATTATTAAATTATTTCATTAGTTCAATAAATTAACAACTCAAATGAAAAAAATAAATAGCGGGATTCCAGTGCTTTTTCGCATTAAATTAAAGTCGGGGATCCAGGAAGCCTCATCTTTACATAAATTAATTACTAAAATCAAACTCTCCTTAATTATTCCTACTCTACTATATGATTTCATTATGGAATCCATGAAGCTCAACTCTAAAGGATGGGACAGGGGATTCATCAATGCCTATCCCACCCAGTCACTTGGGACACCCTACGCGTCACGCCTTGGTTTAGGATGTATGAACATGGGCATATGATCATAATGAACAGTTCATCGCAAGGTCTTCCTACAGATGGATTAGAAAAGACAAATATGTTTACCTACCTAGGAACAAGTCAGAGATCTACCGCAAGCGATTACCTTCACATGTCCAAGTCTTCATTTGGGTTCTTCAACATCTACCACTATTGATAAACATTGAAAAATATAGACGGCATGTGTTTCTAACCCATACAAAGATGCAAATTAGACAAGGAAATATATTGACATAGCCTTTGAGAATGCAAACCAAGCATCCAGATAAGGAATTGGCTGCTACCTAGTCAAGATTTCTTTCTTGATGAAAAGAAGAAATAATCAATAATTGGATCAAGGGTTCCAATATGAGACAAAATTAAAGCATATAGTGGTGCTGGTGTGACAATTTTGGACCCTGAGCAACAAACATGTATATTTAGGAAACAAATGTCCAATGGGATCCATCTTGAGATTAATCTTAGCTTGATCTGAGCTGATCTCGAATCTTCTTTGTAGAACATGCAGACCATCTGATGTCGAATCATCCACATCGACATAGGCCAACCTAGTGAATGATATCTAAATATGCACTTATGCCTCCTACATTCACATTTAGGCCACCCACATATTAGGTACCAACAACCAATATGGTGAACTCATCATTAGAAGAGGCATAACTATTGTGGCATCCCATCCATAGAAGTGGAGCCCATGGAATCATCCAAGGAGCTAGCTTAGCTTCTTAGCACAACTAGAACCAAGTCCTCATCTCTTTAGACTCCATGAAAGTAGTGAAAGTTCTCACATCTGCTCCTTTTCATTGCCTATAGGAGACAATGGGAGGCATTCACTAGAAGAAATCCCTTGGAATGCTTGGTTATCACACCTCAGGAACACAAGATGTGTAATGCACGGGCCCACTGCCCAAGGATCTAGTAGAGTTTCAGGAATGACGACTGGCCCCACAAACCACCACTAGACTTAACAAGGCTCTTTGACCACACTCACACGCAAGCCAGGATCAACTTCCCGACTGGTCACCCATCCTAGTACTACTCCAAGCCAAGCACGCTTAACAATGGAGTTCTTAGAGATGGGCTTCCTGAAAAGGAGGTGCACCTTGGTGATATGGGTAGTCCAATCATTCCTTTTAAGATCAACTTATCCGAGGCCTCAAATCCTGGGATGTTACAATCTCTCCCACTTAGACTCTTGACGTCCTCATCAAGTCTCAACTATATGTCCTCATAATCTGAGCCCATTTCAGTGCAAACCCACAATGGCCCATGGACACCCAGCTCCCGATCACGAAATATCAGTGCAAGGGTGGCTACGTCAACCATGGACAACCCTTTCCTACATGCCTGGACTGCACGGCTCAAGACTGGCATGTCACATGCCCATGTGGGCCCCACATATTGGAGGGGTTATGGCTCTAATACCAACTGTAACGTTAAGCAGTTGGTATCAAAGCATGAACAATAGCTACACCTACAATTGCTCACCATGAAACATAAAACTATTTCACCTTTCACTTTAAACCCTAAAAACATAGCAAGTTGTTCTATAGGAACTAGGTTTGATTTAGCCTCTAGGTTATAACCTAGATGTACGAGAACTACGTTTAGACAAGTGTCTGAAACCCTTTGCATATAGAACTCATATGTATTGGGTATCTACACTAGTCTACACCATGTTCTCACCATTTCACTAGGTTACATGGCACCAGTCTATCTACTGTGTGTTGGACACTCGAGTTTGCTGGTTTGGTTTTGTTTCCCAATCGGCTTGCACCTCGACAATTTTCCCTGACGCCTTTTTTTCTCAGAGGAAAACTATATAATATTTTATTATATATATGTAAATATAAAAATGTGTCCCCCAAACAGGAGAGTAGTGGGTGTTCATGCAATCTAAGTGAAAGGGAGTGACATCAGTCTAGAAGAGAGAATAGATCTAGATTAGATGTCTAGAGCCTCATAAGGTTATGTGATAGATAGATAGACAAAAGAAAGACGAAGGAAATAAGCATATAGAATCTTATCTAACTTTGATCTATGATGGTATAAGTTTACATATTAAGATTTGAGTTGTATATGAGCCGTGATGATGAAAGTACATTCCCTTTGCCTACTTAAGATGAGCTAAGTTAAGATAATGTTGAATATGCATGAGCCTCAAACTCTTTTACAAAGGAGGACCTCTAGTGTTAGGAAAACATATGTGGTGAACTCCAGAGAGAGTGAGACCCACAAGGAGAGGGTCATAGGACCTACCCTACAATATATTAAAAATATGAGATAATGTGAAATGATGTGTCCTAAGTTGAGTTACTCCTGAGTAGATGAGTTGAGTCCTTTTTCATGATTCAATCCTATATGTGAGAGTTGGGTTATTAAAGAAATGATGGGTAGACGACTAATAATGAGAAAGTCAGTTCTTTTGATTGATTTAGGTCCTAGATTGAGTGACATATGTTTGAATCTCATCATTAGTTGCAAGTGAGGTGATATATGAACTCTAGTTTCGAGAGTAAAATGCCTTGGGCATAAGATACTCATAAAGATGATTCCTCCCACTTCTCTTTCTTGATATATGATACAAGAAACCTCACTTGAGCTATATGGATGATTTATGTATGAGGAGTCACTAACATAAGGTTGACCTATTATATATTTCTTTCCTATATCATACATGTAATATCTATGTTTGGAATCACGATAAGATTGTCTTAGTATATTCTCTTTCCCTTTTATATCACGCATGAAAGATATAAATTGGAAATCATGAGCTAAAAAAAACAACTTTGGATCATAACTTACATGATCATAAAATATGGTTCTTAACATTGATCCTTCTCAATCTATGCTTCTAAGTTTGAGAATACCTCTCATACAATAGGGTGGAACCTAATAGTATACAAAAAAATCAAGCCCTTCTCTAATGACGAAATTCTAGTATGATGTGATCATAAACCAAAATGATGATGTAAAGTGTAACACCCCCCCAATAAATGATATGATATCTTGACATCATCTTACACGGGTTAGAGGAGTGAAATACAAAACTTAAGTAATACCTCCTTAACTTCATATGAGAAAAAAAATCCCTAATTATCAGGGTAATAAGGGATATGAATCCTATAATAATAGAATGTCATGTTATGACTAAGTCATGAAGTTGTTCTTCAATTCCAAAAAAAATGTAATGCTTCGATATATATAAGGTTGGGTGGTTACACCCTAGATGCATTAATGTCTTGAGATGACAATTTAGGGTTTTAAAAGTATGACAACTTTGGAACCTAGAAGTCCAGACATGGATGTATTAGAAACTATTGCTATCAAATCAATCCTGATATTATTTGAATTTTGAGGACGAAATTCCATTTAAGGAGGGGTGAATGTGATGACCTCAATTTTTAGGGTTTTTATACCCAATATGATTTTCCAGGACCATGAGTGTTCTTTAGGTGGTTGAACTCACTTGAGGAATTAATCATCTAATTTTGAATCACATCACCTTAAATGGTATGGTTAAAGTAAAGATGTGATTGGATGATGTTTTCGGATTCTGACATCTCATTCCCAATAGGGTTTGCAGAAATCCAAATCTGGGGACGTCACAAGATGGTTGTTGATACTATAGAAAAACAAATACATAGGTATCTTCTAGTCTTTCTTTCAGTTCTTGTTTCCCATTTTGGATTTTACATAGCATCACTATTGATGTATCAACATTTTCTATAGTACAAAGTGGGATGAATAAAATCTAGTCTAGTTTTTTGTTATAAAATTATAACAATAAGGTTAGACTATGTATAGGTTCATAGTTGTATGAATACCTATATATTTACAAGATAATGATCTAAAGACATGTTATAATAAAGTGGAGGATAGTTAGGTAGATTAGTACTCAAGATTTTGAAAGATCCCATGGTCGTATCAAGTAAAAAAAGTAAAGGTGTACCAGAATGTAATAGAGGGCTTAAAACTTTTTCGTAGTTATTTTTTATGATCAGTAAGTATTTTTAGATGATATATATGATCGTCTTACCAGATTTAATTTATCATTTTATCAGTAAGCCTTTTTGAGGAGTTGTAAGTTTGATCAGACACTAGAAATATGCAAACTATACTCAAAAGTATAGAAAAGGTTTTTATTGTCTGTATTTACATATAATTCAAGGAAAATGGTGAGCATATAGTTTGGAAAGAGTAGTAGGACTTGGGGGAAATTGTAATATATGGAATCATAATATTTGATAGATCAATGCACATATGTTCTTCCCAAATTGGGGAGGAGGTTGCAGATAAAACTCAAGTGTAGAAGGGAAATCTAGGGTGTCATAAGGTCTTTCATAAAAAGGGGAGAGAATGGAGGGATTTGGGTTCACACCAGTGAGACATAACACCAAATCATGAGGACAATCTCTGAAATGTAAGAAGAAGAATACAAGTAGAAGTGGAAATTTTAGGGAAATTACATTTCCATCTGTTTTTAGCCAAAGATCTAAATGCCAAGGAAATCTAGAGAAGCACAAAGTTGGAAATTCCCTAGGATCATGGTGAGATTTCTCCCATTAAGCTCACAAATGGCAGCAACATTGACATGCACAATATTGGCATGTGGTCTATTTCTCAAGCATTATGTGGGCTAGGTGATGATATAAATCATTTATCAATCATCATCAAATAGGTGGAGACTCGCAACATAGTGATTGGTTAAATAACTCTAAATCTCATGACCCATATCTCCATTTTTAGTGTACAACACATAATTTTGTAAATCTATTCATCTAGTTTAAGAAGATACTCTTAGACATTAAAATTTTCATTTTTATACATTAGTATCTAATATCATTGTCTATGTGATGTAATATTATTCATTAGACATGTTAAATTAAGTATAAATATCAAGGGAATTTCCAACAATGTAATTCTCATAATAACTAATGCAACACCTAATTTGTGTTTGGGTGAAGATCGTAAGCTTAGTTCTAAATCACAATAAGGGTTTTCTATCTTTCAAAATTCAATAAATGTTCTCATCTACATGTAATTTATCTAATATATTGCTCTTTACATCAACAATAATACTATATCCCTAAATTTTAGAATATTATATCCCTAAATTTTTGTTCTATTATGTTTTCTAGTGTAAGACAATCCATATTAGACTAGATGATGTCATTGCATGAATAAATATGAGAGTAAATTTAATTACATGTAATCAGTATTGACATCATTCTAGCATAGCTAATTATGTACACTACAATTATCATGATTTCATCAAACCAATATGTATTAGTATTATGTTAATCGTTATATTAGATGACATACATGAATATAACACCTTCATGTATTTTTTAAAAACTAAAATAGTCAAAATTCTTTAATTTAAGACAAATGGCATCTGTAGATCTAGTCGAGTCAAGCAAACAAAGAGTGAAGAGAAAGAGTCACAAGAAAGCATTATATGAAGTTCTGATAGAGGAGACCCTAGAATTGTTTAAAATAAAAATCTCAAACCCTACTTTTTAAGATAGAGTGAAAATCATGGAGTATTCTCCATGGATGACCTTCATTTGAGGCCTCAACAACCTTGGCTTAGGCTTCGCTATCCTTCACTAGTAACTACTAGACTCAATAAATGGTGGCATGGTAGTTGAGGTGGTCAGAGAAAGAAGTTGGGTGTCAAGGAGATTAGGAAGATATTAGAGGAATAAGAAGGATGTTTACCGCAATATACAACAAATGAAGGATTGGGGAAGATCCCTAGGAGTCACCCAAAACTTTTCCAATCATTGTGATGCCTTGTGATGGTCCAGAGGTTCATCTTGGATGAGAACCTTCAAGAAATAGAGTCTGGTGAGGATGGAACTTGAGGCTTCCTTAGGCATCATTGGTTATTATAGAAGACAAATGGCATCTATAAAGCTAGCCGATTCAAGCAAACAAAGAGAACGAGAAAGTGGCACAACAAAGCAAGAAATATGAGATTGTAAGAATATTAGACTCAAAGTCTAGATTCCATCGGACATACTTGTAAGGACATGTTATATAAGGAATCAACCAAAAATCTTGGGTAACCCCTATGAGAAAGGTAACTCCAACACCACTCAACTGATTACAAGGTGGACACTCTTGTAGAAATCCCTTATCAACTATGAACTTCTACCCGATATTATAATATGCATCATACAACTATTTACAAATAGAAAGTTGGAAAGGGTTAAACTTGGAAGTGGTTCTAGAAATGGGGTAAAATCATATTGCAACAACATCCATGAATGGAGTATAATATACCTTATGAAAATGGATAGATATACTAATAAACATCAATCTACAACCATGATCCAAACAAAATCATGCACAACAAAAAGAATCATATATAGAAAAAAATGTAGATCTCCATAGGGCCACAACATCCTAGGATATACCTTTCCTTTACAAAGTTTGACATTATTTAAAACTAGTGTGACCAAGACCAAACAAGTTCTAGGCAAAGCCATACCCCCACTAGACAATGATGATGCCCTATTTTGGGTCTCATTTTGTTGTCAGTGTATTTAGTTATATTCAAAATACTCTATAATGCATTTTCTCTCCCAATAACTTGTAAATTTTATTGATATTTGTTTAATGATATTATTTCCATTTTCAACAAACTTTTACATCCTTGTTGTGATGTTGATTTGATTAAAATCTATAACCCTTATTAGACCCTTCAATGCGGCCAGAGTTGACTCAATTAATATCAATGGAGAATTGGAGTTATGTTAGAAGACAAAAATGTAAAATTTGTTAAGGAAAGGAGTTCATGCTAATGATTAAGTCATTCTATAAAAACAAAATATTCTAACTTCACCATGGTCATGGTGATCCTTGATATGATTCCTTTAGAAAAAACTACAAACACATAATTTTTCTTCAACACAATGGTCATGGTCTAGCTTCTTCAAAATAGTTTTAGGTTTTTCTTGCTCAATATTCGTATTCTAAAGTGAATATTAACCATCCACCAAACTTTATTTTTCACCACCAATATTTTGGTTCATCCAGGCCAAAATGATGAGGGTTGAGGCAAATGAGTGTTGTGGCCACCCTCCAAAACCCCCATGATACACTGACTTAACCCCCATTTTGTCACAACAACACACCAACTATGTTTTGTTGATATATGGGTTAGAGAAGGCAAAAAAATTTAAAATTTTATCTACCATATTCCCCATAATCAGTAGATCGCATCAATAACTATAATGCAGGAAGGATGGTTTATAGATATACCGGGTCCTGGAGCAAGTCCAATGAAAATCCTCATCGTTGTAGATGCATAACTCTGAATTCTAGTTGCACTGGGATAAGTCTAACTACTACTCCTCCTGGTTTACACCACAGACTGTAGTCACGAATGTTGTCTTCTTTAGCAACTCCTCTCATCAAAGACATTTGGTTGACATTGTCCTCCAAGCAGCAAACAACAACTTCCCACCTCTATGGTAGTTCACAAGGACCACCCAGAACTCCTGTCATCCTGCTAGAACGATCACGAAGGAGTCATCCCACTTTGTCAGTGTACTAGTCACCGACTTGCTCTCCCATAATGACAACTCTCAATTGTTCTGTCATGTGGCTATCCCTCCCTTGTCGGGTAGGACTTGCATGGGCTCTCGTGGTTACCAAAACTAGAGGGGTCAACAGTTTCCAGAGGAACTGATTCTCAGTTGTTTGTGTTTTACTTTGGAAAACCCCTAGTACCCCTCTATATATAGTAGATGTCAGGGTCAAGGTTTCCAGTTGCTATCTGATATGGGATTAATGTGTGAGAGTGGAAAGGAACAAAAGATCTCAAATTTTAGCAACAATTCTAGAAATTTTTTAACCTACGATAGTCGAAATAGTTGTTTGGAAAAGCTAGACAGTTGTCTCACACGTGAGACGATCATCTTGCACTATGAGATGTTCATTTCATAGTTATACATGAATTTGGCAAATCAATTCCCATCAATGTTAGACATAAATTTCTTTATGCAACAAGTATTGCTCAAGTGAAATGAATAGGGAAACATCTAAAACCTTCTCTAAATGAACTAGACAATCTTTCCCAGATGAGACGGCCATCTTGGTTCACTCAGACGGTCATCTGGTGACCCAAGTCGAGCCAGTTTGGTCGGGTCGGTTCATTCCTTGCCCAAATTCAACTCACAACTAGTCTGACACCCAGACGCCCATCTCAACTCTTTAGACGGCTGTTTGGCACACCCAGATGGTCGTCTCAAAACTTGATATGGGTGTCTGGAAGTGTTGTCAGTCTATTTGTTACTTGAATCAAATGCCTAAACACTTTATCACTTAATTCAACTACCATTCGAGATCTAAACTCCTCTTCTAGGTCAAGACATATGTGTGTGACCCTATAGGTCCCATAGTATGTTGGTAGCGAGTGTCCATAACATTATATAACATCACAAACAAAGAGTGGTGCCCAGTCTCACATTATTGCTACCCAAGTAAACAGAAAAGTTGGGGAACAACTTCAACCTACAATTTGTGCATGGTGTTGCAGTGTTTATATAGCTCATTTGTCACTAATGTCCAGATTGAACTAGAGGCATGGAGAAGTCACTCTCATTATTATTCAATCTTGTTTCTTAAACTAGAGTAGACTATCTGAGATATATGTAAGATCAATATCATATATTGACTCACATGTGCATGGCCATGCTTTTCTCAGTCTCACTAATCAAGAAACCTACGACATCAAACTTCCATAGGAGAGATAAATCCCATTTCTATCACTCACGGTCAATCCCCATGTGTCAAAGCCACCCAATCATCACTGTTATAACAACCCAAATTTTAGGATTGTGTTTGATGATGTCAAAGTGTATCCAACGACATGTGTTGAGTGCAGTGATTTTAGGTCTAAGAACAACAACCACCACCATCACTGTGAGACTTGACCATGACTTCCATGATGATAGCTTTCATGAGTTAGTCTCACAGTGGGTCTGTCGGATACACTATTCTCTTACATGTATCTATGTGCTTGGTTTGATATCGTCATATCATGACTAATGAGATTTAGTCATCAACCAACTCACACTCTTATCTTATGTATCACTGCTGTCTATCAAACTTCAATAATGACAACCGATCATGGACATAATGACAATATGTATATTTACTCTTAACATCCATGTGATCTCATCCACAAGGATAGTAACTTGAATACATATGTCATTAAGTAATGTAGTTCTCTAGACATTTGCAATGTTACATCATAAACTCATAACTGAATTAATCAGAATAAATTGGAAGCTTGCCTTTTATTAATAATCAAATTGATTTACATGATATGTCATTACAATCATTACATATTGGCTCTATGGTCATACCAAACCAACAGACTCCTGGTTGCACATAGAGATAATCACTCATGAATCTTATTCTGAGTGATGTTACATGTCCATCATGCTTTTGCTGTGAAAGTGCCTTCATCAACAGATCAACAACATTGCTTTCAGTTGGTACTTTGCAAATCTTTACATCTCCATGATGCACAATCTCTCATATTAGATGGATCCGCCTTTGTATATGTTTTTAGTGCTGATGTGATCTTGGTTCCTTATCCTGTGCAATAGCTCCATTATTGTCACAATATAGCTCAATTGCATCGTTGATGCTTGGAACGACCCCAAGTTCTGTGATGAACGTCTTGATCCATATAGTCTCCTTTGTTGTGCTTGATGCAGCAATAAGCTTAGCCTCTTTTGTAGAATCGATAACTATTTCTTGCTTGGAACTCTTCCAGCTCACAACTCCATTGTTAAGGCAAAACATCAATCCTGGTTGTGACTTATAATCAACTTGATCCGTCTGGAAGGTTGCATCGGTGTAACCTTTTACCACCAACTCTTCCTCTTCATCGTAGACCAAGAACTGATCCTTAGTCCTTATTAAGTACTTGAGGATGTTCTTCACGGCTATCCAGTGAGAATCAGCTGGATCTGACTAATGTCTTCTCATCATGCTCAAGGCATATGAGACGTCTGGATGGGTACATAACATTGCATACATGATTGATCCAGTTGTTGAGGCGTATGGAATCTCACTCATGCATTCCCTTTCTTTACAAGAACTGGGACAGTGAGCTCTAGAGATGGAGACACCATGGCATGTAGGTAGGTTTCCTCTCTTTGAGTTCTCCATGTTGAACCACTTCAACACTTTGTCAATGTATGTGCTTTGACTTAGTCCAATAAGTCTTCTATATTTATCTCTATAGATATTTATCCCTAAGATGTAGAATGCTTCTCCTAAGTATTTCATAGAGAATGTGTTTCCAAGCCAATTCCTTACCTTTTATAAAGAAGGGATGTCATTCCCCATCAATAGTATGGCATCTACATACAATATGAGGAATGTCACTATGCTTCCACTGACCTTCTTGTACACACAAGGTTCATCTTCATTTTGAGTGAACCTCAACCCTTTGACTGTCTCATCAAAACAAAGATTCCATCTCTGAGATTCTTGCTTCAATCCATAGATTGACCTTTGTAGCTCACAGACTCTATTGGCAAACTTTGGATCTATAAACCCCTCAGTGAGAGACCTCTAACTTTGCTTATGTTGACTCAAGGTCTAAATTGACTAAACCCTTATTTTGATGATGACTAAACCATTCTGCTTATTTGTGTCTAATGTCTCTACTTGAGTGATTTCAGATTAGGTATAGACACATGCAAAATTTCCTAACTTGTGCATATCAAATTGGAGAAAAGACAATTCAAAGTCAATTCAAGTGCACATTTTTGGAATATGATGTAAATCCATTAGAATCATGTTTTAAATCACTTTTAATGATTGTATGACTTGTAATTAAGTTTAGAAAAAATTAGGAGCACTTAGATCGAATATTTAAGCACTCAAAAGCCATTTTTCAAAATTCACATCTGGTTGTTTATCAGTCGAGTTGCAAACTCGATCAATCCTGATTGGATCTTGAAAATGACTTTTGATCGGTCGAGTTTGCACTTCACAGAACTCGACCGATCCCTCTACTGAGCAAAAATGATTTAACTGAATCGGTCGAGTTACCCCTGGACAAACTTGACCAATGGCCTAAATTATTCTTGTCTTTTAGTGGGTTCGATCAAGTTACCTTTATAGAAACTCGACCGATTGCACTATACAGAAAAGTGCAGAAAAGTGTTTCTAGCCATTTTGGAGTTGCAACAAGTGAAAATATATCTATTGCAAGCCAAAAAATGGCTAGTTTTTTTTTCTTAAGTGTTCCCAAAGGCTAAGAGGCATCCCCATCTATAAATAGGACCCCTTGGGCTTCATTCTAAGGTTGAGCATTCAAGCCGAGCACTATGAAGGTCCCTATTCTATAGTTAAGTGATCCTACAACCTCCTCTCTCTCTAAGCTTAATCACTTGCTACATTTGTTAGAGTGAGTAGGAAATTTGTAAGAGAGCTAGTCCTACATGTATATCTTGTGTGGCTCTCACTTCCAACACCTCCTTATCTCCCTTTTTTACCATGAAGATGAAAGTTCTCTCTCTTGGCCAAGAGAGGTGAAGAAGAACAAGGGAAGGAGTCCCTTGGTGAAGATCAAGGCTAAAGACTTGGAACAAGAGTGGGTAAGTCCTTGGTGAAGGCAATAGACTCCTTGCTCAAGTTGGTAAGTCCTTGGTGGAAGCTTCTCTGAGTGAAGGTGAAGTCAAAGGCTAAATATCCAAGAAGAGTGGGTAATCCCTACAAGGTTGAAGACTTGTGCAAGAGTGGGTTAGTCCTTGGAGAAGGCCGAAGACTCGTTGTAAAGTGGGTAAGTCCTTGGTAAGGTTGAAGACTCTTTATATTGGATAGGTAAGTCCTTTGATTGGTCATGTATTGTAAGTCTTATGAATCAATATAAGAGTGCAATGGTTAAGAAATCCTAGAGGTTGACCTTTCTAGCTAGTGGACTGACTCACTTCTAGTTTGAAGTGTGGAACCACTCTACATAGCTTGTCACTTGGTGTATGTTCAAAATCTCTCTCCCTTGATATGCATGTTTTCATTGCACTCAAACTTCCTATTTAGCAACCTTATCTTTTGATATATCTTGAAGGTCTAATGAATTTTGTTTAAGTGCATTCAACTCTATTCACCCCCCTCTTGAGCATCCAATCGCCCATCCAGGATCCAACAGCTTAAAGTATTGAACATACTTAAATATCATAATTGAATGTTTAGAACTTTAATATAACCGTTTGATATGCTTTTTAATCATAATACAAGCTTAAGTTTCAAGTTTGGTTCAATTTGGACACTGTTTGTGCAAGTTATGCAATTTTATGCACATTTTGGACTTTTCAACAATTTACCCAATTGAGAGGTATACTTTGCAATTTATCAGTTGCATTATGTTTTTTTGGATATTCTCTCATCATTCTTGATCTTTTTTATCCATGGGGTGCCTAGTTGAACCTTGGTCTGGAAGTGTTTTCCTCAAGGGTATTTTAGGGTTTACCCCTTCATCGATGAGCTACCTTTAGGAGCTATCAACCAATGATTTATTTGATTCGCTTGGAAAATAGACAAAGGAGAGCTTAGCAGGTCTCTATGGATGGTTGGGGAGCTTCTTTTGCAGCTTCTTGTATATCCTTAATAGTTTAAGGCCATGGATGCATGGATACCTTTTTAGACACCTCGTGCTTCTTCTCTCCCTTATCCTAGAGCTTTATATATCTCTTTTTGATCTCCTAAATAAATTTTTTTATTTACACCATATCCCTCCTGCTAAGAACCTCGTTACCAATCTCTTTATCTATGGAGGACCTATCCAAGGAAGAAGAAGATGGTGAATTTCTTGGTGGAAGCTCCTAGGGTTTTGTTTTGCTCTCTTTTAGGGTTTAAAAAGCTTCCTTCTAGTGATCTTAACCTAAATGAGTAAGAATCTCCTGCCTTCCTCCATTTATTTCTCTATTATCCTTCATCTTACCTTTCTCTGGGTCAGAACCTTTCTGTTCCATGGTAGAAATTTCTCTAAATCTCTAAAACCCTACCTTTCTTGCTCCTTATGCTTAGGGTTTGCTCATTCGATGAAGAAATGTGCTAGATGTATGAGTTCACAGCTTACGCTTGGATTTTTTACCCTACATACTCAAGTTTTCTTCTGTTTGGGAGTATATCTTCTAATTATAGTCCAGTTTTATAACTTTCTCCACGTTTATTGCTTACCATAAGCTTGCTAGCTCATGTTCTTACTTTTAAATGATGATCCATGCACTAAAAAGCTATGCTCGACTTGGATTTCAATTTTTGTAAGGTTCCCTATTCTTATTTCAGTTCTATATGAACTTGTGATCATGTGTACATTATTTCTAAGGCATAATATGGCTTGGATCAGGCTCGTTTACCAACCGATGGTGCTAAACACCTATCAACCAATAGTCAATCTTAGGGTTTAAAGTTGATTTCTTCTATAAACACATGACTCAATGGTGGTACCATTGCAACAACCTATGGTGTTGTCTTCAAGACAACTAATGGTGGTTACCAAGGGTGTCAACAAACTTTCACCCCTTAGGTCAGGTGTTGGCCTAATTAAAAGCTTAGTGATTAACAACTAAGTACCCTAATGATGTTATCAATCAATGGTGATATTAGTTTGATATTCAATGGTAATTAATGAATATAGTGTTTATATAACCACCTATGGTGACTTAATGGTCACTAATTATGGTGTATTAGGTCTCCAACACCTATGGTGAGTTAAGCATGTAGTTGTAGCATCAATTAAGCCTTAAACCAATGGTTTATAGGGTCATTTGATGCAATGGTCGAACCTATACTCCAATTGATTATTTTAATATATGAGCTTGACTTAATGGTTAAGATCTAATGTTTCTTCATCCAATAAATTGGAATGATGGCAAAATGTAATATGATTTTCCTAATAAAGTGATTTAAATGGTTTCCTTTATGATATCAACTTAAGAAGCTCATTTATTGATGGCTTGTTTTAAATAAACAATCGCTTGTGGGTTTAATCATACTCTCAATGGAACTTTTTATGTTGTTAATCAAGGGATGTCTAGGTTCAGATGGTGACTCTTTATAGATCACAACTCAATGACTTCATAGGTGGTTTTTTCAAGATGTTTACTTATGTAAACAACCCATGGCTTTACCTTTTCAACATTTAATGGTTAGAAGTTGATGCCTCAATATTCCCATTGTTTTGGGTGAAGACTATAGTGTAATGTTATGATTTTAATGATGAGAATTTGATGGTTCAATGCCTCAAACTTGTAGGTCTTACCCTTACTCTCATATGATTATGATTGATAATCACCATAATGAATTAATGGGTAACCCAAATGAGGTATAGCTTGTTATACCTAGCTTTAATATAACTAAATGATGGTAATTGGGTATGAATAGTCCTTGAGTGATTAATACAAACATGTAGTACTCTCTTATTGTTGTTGAAACCTTAGTATGCTATAACCCAATGGTTACACCTTGATTTATGTGTGGATTCATACTTGAGAATTGTAACATCCCTGACCTGGGTTATGCTTTAACCCTAGGTTTTTTGATTAAGAAAGATGATTATAATTTTAATCTTATCTTGTGAAAAGTAATTAGGCCTCATGAGGAACTTATGTTTCAATTTTGGTCTTATTTGAACAATGTTGAAGCAATGTTTGCTTATTTTGGACTAAAGTGCAAATTACCCAAGTTAAGGGGCTAACTTGCAAATGTTACATAATAATATGTTACTCTGATTTTGAGACATCATAATAGTGAATATGATGTAGTAGTATGGTTTCTACAAGTTTGGACACCAAGATAGAGCTTGTTGGACAATGTTTGTGTATTAAAACCTAGTTTTGGTGTAAAGTGCAATTTACCCAAAACCTAAGGTTCAATATGCAAATTACCACTTCAATAAGGTCCCTAATGTTTCTTGGCATCATTTAGAGCAAATAAAATGAGAGGGGCGCCTCATTTGAATTAAGTTGGAGGAGAGAGAATCTTGATATTAAAATAATCAAGATTTAATCCTAATTGAAACCCTAATTCAATTTAGGGAAAAAATGAATGTATTAATTAAAGGGCTTTCAAACAAAATTAAAATGGTTGAGTTCAGATATGTGTGGTCGTCTTTGTGCTTTGCAAGACCCATGAAATATCTCAAGGAGGTGGAATTTCCACTCACCTTATTATAAGGAAAAGAAATATCCACTAAGTCATGGATATTAATATAAAAAGGGTTAAGGTGCTTATTTTGCTTTTCTTTAAAATGTGGATAATTTAAGAGAATAAGAGGCCAAGAGGATAGCTGCGTCTCTAAGGAAGGAGAGGGGTCAAGTGGCAAGGGAATTTAGGGGATAATTCCTACTTTCTCTCTCCTAATTGAATTTTTTAATAAAATTCACATATAAGCTCATTTATCCATAGAATGAAAGGGAATTTCGGATTTACTTCCACCCCTTGCTTGGAAAACGACCTTGGGATCTTGGGAGCAATAAGTGAATGACCCCCAACCTGTTGGTAAGTCCTTGACCTTCGTTCTCCTTGATTCCATGATGGAAATCGAAAATAAATTATATATTTCTTCTTAATTCAATCTCCTCTTCAACCCTAGCCAAACTTTTCAACGAAAAGCTTGAGGACGAGCCTAAGGGGAGTTGAAAAAGCTTCATACACCATTGTTGGCGTGATCTTGGAGCTTTGGAGCTCAATTGGAGGCGGGTTTTATAACTTGAAACCCTAACTTTGTTATTGCATTCAATTCCCCATCAAATAATGATCATTTCTCTATTTACAAATATTGATTTGGTTGATTGATGCAATCTCCATGGAAATCACAGTAGGTTTCATCGGCCTAAAGCTTGATGATGATGACATCATCATAAGCACACACCTCCCCAAATATCTAGACCAAACGGTTTCAATCAAATGTCCAAACGGTTTCACAAACCGTTTGGGAGGAAACGGTTTCAGACCATTTGGAATGAAATGATTTCACTAAACCGCATAGAAGCAAACGGTTTAAGACCGTTTGGTGATATAAACAAAGAAAATAGAGAGATATCAACAAATGTTGGTATGTACTACATATTTTATTTGGTTAATATTTAGAAGATGTTGACCAGAGTTGACCATTTGAGGATTTGTTCATAATGATCTAGGTTAAAGACCCATCAATTATTAATGATTAACTCCAATTGGTTCATGAGTTGAAGGTCCATCAATCACCTAAACCCTAATCGGGTTGAGTGCTGATTTCATAAGTGATTGAGTTTGAAACTTAGGTTGATTGACCCAAACGATTTCAAAACCATTTGGGAATCACCCAAACGGTCTCAAGACCGTTTGGAGATCTAGGGTTGAGTATGGTTAGGTATTTGAAGATCCAAACATATGGTATAAACCCTAATCGGCTAAGTGTTGATTTTGCAATTGAATAAGTTGATGTTTTGGGTTGATTGACCCAAACGGTTTCAAAACCATTTGGGAATCACCCAAACGGTCTCAAGACCATTTGGGGGTCACCCAAGACCATTTGGAGGTCTAGGGTTAAGTATGGCCAAGTGTTTGAAGGTCCAAAGATACCAAATTGAAATACAATTGAGTGTTGATTTGTTAATCAATCCAATGACCCAAACCCTAACTGGATGTCATGGATTTTGATGATACGATGGGCAAACGGTCTCAAGACCGTTTGGCAGTCACCCAAACGGTCTCAAGACCGTTTGGTGGTCACTGAAGACCGTTTGGAGGTCTAGGGACAAGTATGGTTAGGTGTTTGAAGATCTAAAGGTACTAAGTTGAACTGCAATCAAATGTTGATTTGGTGATCAATCCAATGATCCAAACCTTGATTGATTGACTTAGATTTTGATGTTGACATGGGAAAACGGTCTCAAGACCGTTTGTAGGTCATCCAAATGACCTCAAGACCATTTGGGGTCAGGTCATGCCCAATTTGGATGAAGGCTCAATGGTTTCAAAGTAACCAATCTCACATTGATTAATGGTGATGGATCAACGATTCCAAACCCTAATCTAATTGAGTCAAAGCCTAATTGATGATCAATTGAGGGTTAATTGAGGGTCAAATTAGTTGAAGGTTGACCTATTTAACTTAATTGAAGTATGGTGATAGGTCCAATTGATGATTGCTTACATGAATTCAATGGTTGAAGGATTCAACATTGGAAACCCTAATTTAATTGGAGTGGTTGAGACACTTTTTGGTCCTTGCGGTTTTGAGGGGGTTTGGACCAAACGGTCTTAAGACCGTTCGAGTCCAAACAGTCTCAACACCGTTTGGGACCAAATGGTCTCCAGACCATTTGGGACCAAAGGATCCCAAACCATTTAGGTGCATGCGGTTTCAAAAAGTCAACTTTGGCAAACGGTCTTCACCACCTATTTTACTAAACGGTTTTGAGTATTCAACCAAGACCGTTTGAGGTATGATTGGTCAAGACCATTTGAGGTCTAAGTGACCAAGATCATTTGGAAAGTAATTAATCAAATTGTATGAACACTTAAAGTGAATAAAGGTTAATGGTTTAAGTGGTCAATTACATGATGCAAATCAATAGTATTTATAATAATGGTACCTTTAATGAGATACGGTGATTAGTACTCTTCAAGTAGCTTAGCCCTAATGATCATGGTGACAATTACATAACCCATTATGTCAATTCTTCTTCAAGGTTGATTTGACTTATCCTAATCAAGGTTGAACAAACATCATCCTATATAAGATGAGAGAGAGAAGATTTCCTACATGATTGATAATCAAGTAATAGACTTCCTATATGAATGAATGTTTAATTAGGGTATAATCCTTCATAGTGAGATAATGAAACCCTAATTATGAGGATTAATGAATCATAACCCTAATTGAGGATATTAATGGAAGTAATCTTACTACATGATGATGGTATGATCTTAATTCATAGTGATGGTATGATAAACCCTAATTCAGGGTACTTTGATGATCACTCCTACTTGGGGTGAATAGTAAACCCTAATTTAGGGTGATGTGATATGAATAGTAAATCCTAGTCTAGGGTGATGTGATATGAATAGTAAACCCTAATTTAGGGTGATGTGATATGAATAGTAAATATTAATCTAGGGCGATGTGATGTGAATAGTAAACCCTAATTGTGGGTTATGGAATAAGAAACCCTAATGGAGGGTGATGACATGAGAAACCCCAATTGGGATGAACAGTAAGTCTAATTATGGCTTATTGAATATGAAACCCTAGTTTTAAGTGATGTTATGTGGAACCCTGATATTATGATATGGTGTAAGACTCAATTTAGGGTGATGTCATGTGATGATATATGAAACCCTAGAGATGGTTTAATAGCCAGTACACCAAAGATACGTGTGGCTAAAATAATTAAATAAGATGAATATGTTATATACATGAAGGAAAGGGTTGATGAACCATGTGAATGATAAGGTGGTGATTTTAATGAATAAGGATCTAAGAGACAAGATGATGTCTAGTTCCTTGTACAATCATCTCTATACATGAGTAATAACCTATACACCTTACAATGATGAGGACATGAAACTTTTAGGAATGATGTATGTTATACTAAATAATGATGTGGATATCATCCTAAGAGTTGAAATACCAAAAATAGTTGATAATGGTTTATCTTATATCAACAATGTCTATCAGTTGGATAAGTCCATATCATTAAAGACAATTGGACAATTCTAATGTGTGACCCATGCACCATATGATGAAAGTAACAAGTTAGTGGATAAAGTATTAAGAGGGAAATACCTTAATACAAAGTTAGTTGATTAACTTAAGAAGATGGAAATGAAAAGAAAGTGATACATTCAGATATGATAGATATCACACTTTGCATTTCATTGTAGACTTATCTTGATGAACCTCTAATCCAATACTCTTGGTTAAGAAACACATGAAATGTATGATATGCAATTGTTACAATAAAGATGTGATGAACTCAATGTACTTTGATAAATGTTGACCAATATACCTTGAGAATGGGGTAAGCTAATCAATGAGTATAATGTAATTATATCATGACAAGAATGAGAAATGAACTCATGCTTTGAATTTATGATCATTAATGATATATGATAAGAATGGTAATCATAAGAAAATACTTATGATGTATTGGATGCTCCTAGAGGTGTGGAGTAATACATTAGGGTTGAACTAATAATGTGAGCATGAAACCCTAATTAAAACATGAAGGGAAACCCTAACCAAAATTTTGGGTAAAGGGAATGAAAAGCCCTAATTGATAGATAACCCTAATCTTGATAAAGGATGGTGGTGTTACTAATGTTTCATATGATGTGTCAAATGACTTACGTGACTGTTATCATGTCTATTAACCATGTAGACATCACGAGATGATGAACATAGCCAGATATGAGCTATGACTTTCATATAATTAACATGTTGTATGGCCTTATGTGCCTAATGTTGTTGTTGCTTAGTAAAAGTAACAAAATCTGCATGAACCTTATGAGTTCCATGAGTAAGTTGTTGTCTAGTGAAAGGTGGCAAAACATTTAATAGGCTTTGAAAGCCATGTGTGATACTTGTGTAACAAGTATTATGCATACCTCGGTCTTAGGACCCGGAGGTAATAGTTACCTAACAAATGGTAACAGTGATAGTGACGAATTCAGGGTATGAATACCCAAAGTTGATAAGTATGATAATGATGATGCTGAGGGAAGTGAACTTTCAAATAAATGAAATGAGGGACTGAGATCCCAATGTCCTATAAGGACTGAGAAAGTGATTGATCAAAATAGTACATGTTTCCGTATAGCATTTGTCTGAATAAGTTATGTTTGAGAACTTGACTGATGCTAAAAGAATATGCTAATGTACTTAATTAATTAAATGAAATCATTTCATGTAGAGCCCTGACCATAGATCCATCATCGTTAGCAATAGGTGATGGTGAAATGGGTGCTCCGTGGTAAAACTCAGAACGCATATTTTGAATATGTGGGGGTAATGGGTGAATATATCATGACGTCCTAATGAGGGAATTGATGAAAGGTAAATAACAAACCTCTCAATCCTTCATTACTTGCACCGGGATAGATGTATCACGAATCTCCCAAAGATTGGGACAGATGCAGTACACCTCTCCCAATATTTTTAATGCCAGATCGATGGAGATAAATAGGAAATCTCACAATCGCGAAGAGAGTATAGCACGCCACTGTAACTCTAATAGTGAAGTTGCCAGTATACCCTGGAAAGCTATATAACAGAGACACAATATGTCCTGCATGTAATCTCGCACTGACCGAGATATGGGAGGTCTTGGTAGATGACTCTACCACTGACCTTGTATGGTACCGATTTTGACTTCGCAATGGTCAGTTGGAGCATGATCGGTATACCTCATCTCCTCAGGGCATAAATGCGATTGTAAAATGTAATCAGCCGTATAGCATATTTGCTTAAGGATTGAATACGAAAAATTCATTGGTTGATGTTACATTTCTTTTATGCATTTTCAGTTGATAAATGTTATTCATATCTCTTTATATTCATTGCAAGTAGATGCATGGAATATGAATCTACCATGAGTAGATACAATGCTCTCCTTAAGAAAGGATATTACTTTACTCTGTTCATTCAATGATTAATATTGTTGTTAATATATAAGAACTCCTGCTCAGTTTCATTATAATAAACTGCTATAACAATGTTTTGGCAGAGAGTTATATCTCCTGCTGGGGAAATTTACAATTGTCTCACCCCTGTGGGATCCAATGTTTTTAGGTGGACGCAGATGAAGAAGCAGAACACTATAACAGAGAAAGATCAACAACAGCATCAGGGACAGCAGTAGTGTCTCAGGTGGAGACACTGTCTGTCATGTTTTAATTAGTAGTCCTATGTGTCGTCTCTGTACTCTCAGGTCCTCAGAGTCAGTAGATAGTGTTTTTATCATCGACTTGAGATTTTGTCTTGAACGCCTCGAAGTTATGTTGCTTATGTATAGTTTGGTAAAGCAATGGTTGTATGTAATCCTTGAGACGAGATGTTACATGAAATGTAACTGCAAATAGGGATGTATATGTAATACTTTGGTTCTTGAAGAAAAAGATTTCCTATGTGAGGGTCTCTTTGCAAAAAGTTTTAAATTTTTAGTGATTTTCAGTAATCCGCTGCAAACGATTCGCTTCCGCTTAGTTAATCCTATTTTCACGAGTCGGTCGTTACAATTGTGGTATCAGAGCTCTAGGTTCACTGAGTCTACAGAGACATAGGACTAAGGTAGTAGAGTCTATTCTAGTGTCTTCCAGTGTATCCGACAATGTCTTCTGCTCATATAGGAGGAGAAGAACTTGAAGATGACTGGGTCACATGAGGAGTTTGTTGTATAAAGTAGCAATGCTGCACTAAGAAGAGGTGCAGGGGAACAGGAGAGAGAGGGACAATTGCTTGAGAATCCCCTAGCTAATCCAGCTGTGATAAGAAATCCTTCCCTAGGTATCACTGTTGGGGAACTGAGGGCAACGATGATGTATTTAGTGGATCGAGCACTAGCAATACAACCTAGATTACCAGCCCCCAATGATGATGTTTTGGACATAAACATGATATGTAATCCACAACAGCTGGTTGAAGCAATGGGAAATGATGAAGTTCTAGACATAGAACAAGTCTGTGCGCAACCTCAGCCTGTTGAATCAAAATATGGTGATGTAGGAAATAGAATACAACCTGAAATCAGGATCTGCCACAAGTGCAGGGAACCTGGACATATCAGAAGGTTTTGCCAAGAAAAGAAAAACAAGATGATGATTAAGAAAAGGCCTATCCAAATCCATGAACAGAGGCCTAGTAGTTCTAAAAAGGGAAAGACTTTGGTATCACCAGTACAACCAGGACCTAGTGCACCAAGGCAATGGTCATCTAGAAAGGGTAAAGAACCCTCTAGACCATACTTGGAACCCAAAATTTACTACCTATGTAGATAGGTAGGACATCTGGCAAGAAATTGCTCAGCTAGAAATGTTATGATGAATCAACCCTTGAGGCAGAATCAGCCTGAGGCAGTGAATAATCCACGAATCATGACAGGTTAGACAAAATAATGTCATTCTTATATGTCTTTTTAGGGTTTCCTGAGTTAATTTGAGAAGGTAATTGATTGAGCCTTCTTTGATTAGTCCTATGAAAACTTCTATTTTGCATAAACATTATAAATGTTTCACGTTACTCTTACCCCTATGAGAAGAAGATGAGGTATTGAAGAGATGTCTGGATAAAATCCAGTAATGATTCTTATTTTTTTTGTAATAATATGAAAAGGAAGGAAAATGATAGTATACAAGTGCGTACTACCTTATCTCAGTATTTATATACCCTGGCTAGGTATACAACTATTGATGATAAAGCGAGTATGGAAACTCTTAGATTGTAATCTTTTTGATTGCTCTAATCAAGTAGTCATTTTGATACAATCTAATGAGTATCATGAAATAAGAAATATGGAATAAATAAATGTGTCTTGTCCTAAGTATAAGAAAGAGAAATCTGAGATAACCTCAGATGAGCATGTTTGAATGAGAAAATAAAAGTATAATCCTCATAAGATAAGAATGAGAATAAGGAAGATAAACCCTGCTCAATAAAGTGTAAGTATTATAAAGATCCTTTCCATAATGTGGAAATGGAAAATGTGATGAGATCCTGAGACGATCATAAACATGTTAGATAATAATAAAGAAAGGAATAATTTCATGTAATCATCCTTATAATTCCTATGCCAGGGCAAGGAACCTAGGATGAGATAAAGAGTAAATGGTTCATGAATAGTTGAAAACACATGAAATAATACAAAGAATATGAATCCTTATTATCTTTACTTTCAGGGACATGGAAATCAAGTGGGTCTTAGGACACTTGATGTGCATAAGATAAAAATGTTCATGATGATGGATACTTAGAAAAGTATCAGTTTACCTTATACCTTGGTTTCAAGGAAAAGATATATGTAACAAGTGATGTCCCAAGAGGAAACGAAGATAAAGATGTGATGTATTTTTAACACATGTAATAGATACCAAGGTAAGGGATCCTAGTATCTAAAGAAATATCAGATGATCTATGTTGATTACCTAGAATGGTCAACTATGAAATCATATTGATCATGCAAAATATTATGAACCTCACATGTTAGGGGTTTATGCTTTGCACAAACATAAGAATTGATGATATCTTTGAGATAAGTTCTCAATTGATAAGTAACATTTCCTTATGATAAGAGAATGTACAACTAATGAGATAGTTAGTGCTAGTATAAGGAAAGTTAGTATGGTTTTATCAGGTGATATGACACAATCAGAGTATGAAAAGACTTATAGTCTCAAGTATATGAAATAATATAATTGTGATCTTGAAAGAGAAATACTAAACTAACTAAGGAACATGGGAGTACATGCTCCATGTGACTCATTCCATGATAAACTTGTATGGAATAACTTTGTATTGATCAAAACTCTATGGCATCCCCATAATAATGAAATATTATGTGATGACATGATGATATGATGCATGAATAATATATGTTTTTCTTTATCTAGGGATTTCGGGGATGAAATCCTTATAAGGGGTGGATAATTTGTAACATCCCTGACCTGGGTTATGCTTTAACCCTAGGTGTTTTGATTAAGAAAGATGATTATAATTTTAATCTTATCTTGTGAAAAGTAATTAGGCCTCATGAGGAACTTATGTTTCAATTTTGGTCATGTTTGAACAATGTTGAAGCAATGTTTGCTTATTTTGGACTAAAGTGCAAATTACCCAAGTTAAGGGGCTAACTTGCAAATGTTACATAATAATATGTTCCTCTGATGGTGAGACATCATAATATCGAATATGATGTAGTATTATGGTTTCTACAAGTTTGGACACCAAGATAGAGATTGTTGGACAATGTTTGTGTATTAAAACCTAGTTTTGGTGTAAAGTGCAATTTACCCAAAACCTAAGGTTCAATATGAAAATTACCACTTCAATAAGGTCCCTAATGTTTCTTGACATCATGTAGAGCAAATAAAATGAGAGGGGCGCATCATTTGAATTATGTTGGAGGAGAGAGAATCTTGGTATTAAAATAATCAAGATTTAATCCGAATTGAAACCCTAATTCAATTTAGGGCAAAAATGAATGTATTAATTAAAAGGCTTTCAACCAAAACTAAAATGGTTGAGTTAAGATATGTGTGGTCATATTTGTTCTTTGCAAGAGCCACGAAATATCTCAAGGAAGTAGAATTTCCACTCACCTTATTATAAGGAAAAGAAATATCCACCAAGTCATGGATATTAATATAAAAAGGGTTAAGGTGCTTATTTTGCTTTTCTTTAAAATGTGGATAATTGAAGGGAATAAGAGTCCAAGAGGATAGCCTCGTCTCTAAGGAAGGAGATGGGTCAAGTGGCAAGGGAATTGAGGGGATAATTCCTACTTTCTCTCTCCTAATTGATTTTTTTAATAAAATTCACATATAAGCTCATTTATCCATAGAATGAAAGGGAATTTCGGATTTACTTCCACCCCTTGCTTGGAAAACGACCTTGGGATCTTGGGATCAAGAGGAGAACGACCCCCAACCTGTTGGTAAGTCCTTGACCTTCGTTCTCCTTGATTCCATGGTGAAAATCGAAAATAAATTATATATTTCTTCTTAATTCGACCTCCTCTTCAACCCTAGCCAAAATTTTCAACCAAAAGCTTGAGAACGAATCTAAGGGGAGTTGAAAAAGCTTCATCCACCATTGTTGGCGTGATCTTGGAGCTTTGGAGCTCAATTGGAGGTGGGTTTAAATAACTTGAAACCCTAACTTTGTTATTGCATTCAATTCCCCATAAAATAATGATCATTTCTCTATTTACAAATATTGATTTGGTTGATTGATGCAATCTCCATGGAAATCACAGAAGGTTTCATGGGTCTAGAGCTTGATGATGATGACATAATGATAATCACACACTCCCCAAATATCTAGACCAAACAGTTTCAATCAAATGTCCAAACGGTTTCACAAACCGTTTGGGAGCGAACGGTTTCAGACCGTTTGGAATGAAACGGTTTCACTAAACCACATAGAAGCAAACAGTTTAAGACCATTTGGTGATGTTGACCAGAGTTGACCGTTTGAGGATTTGTTCATAATGATCTAGGTTAAAGACCCATCAATTATTAATTATTAACTCCAATTGGTTCATGAGTTGAAGGTCCATCAATCACCTAAACCCTAATCGGGTTGAGTGCTGATTTCATAAGTGATTGAGTTTGAAACTTGGTTTGATTGACCCAAATGGTTTCAAAACCATTTGGGAATCACCCAAACGGTCTCTAGACCGTTTGGAGGTCAACCAATACCGTTTGGAGGTCTAGGGTTGAGTATTGTTAGGTATTTGAAGATCCAAACATATGGTATAAACCGTAATCGGCTAAGTGCTGATTTTGCAATTGAATAAGTCGATGTTTTGGGTTGATTGACCCAAACGGTTTCAAAACCGTTTGGGAATCACCCAAACGGTCTCAAGACCATTTGGGGGTCACCCAAGACCGTTTGGAGGTCTATTGTTAAGTATGTCCAAGTGTTTGAAGGTCCAAAGATACCAAATTGAAATACAATTGAGTGTTGATTTGTTAATCAATCCAATAACCCAAACCCTAACTGGATGTCATGGATTTTGATGATATGATGGGAAAACGGTCTCAAGACCGTTTGGAGGTCACCCAAACGGTCTCAAGACCGTTTGGTTGTCACTCAAGACCGTTTGGAGGTCTAGGGACAAGTATGGTTAGGTGTTTGAAGATCTAAAGGTACTAAGTTGAAGTGCAATCAAATGTTGATTTGGTGATTAATCCAATGATCCAAACCTTGATTGATTGACTTGGATTTTGATGTTGACATGGGAAAATGGTCTCAAGACCGTTTTTAGGTCATCCAAATGACCTCAAGACCGTTTGGGGTTTGGTCATGCCCAATTTGGATGAAGACTCAATGGTTTCAAAGTAGCCAATCTCACATTGATTAATGTTGAAGGATCAATGATTCCAAACCCTAATCTAATTGATTCAAACCCTAATTGATGATCAACTGAGGGTTAATTGAGGGTGAAATTAGTTTAAGGTTGACCTATTTAACTTAATTGAAGTATGGTGATAGGTCCAATTGATGATTGCTTACATGAATTCAATGGTTGAAGGATTCAACATTGGAAACCCTAATTTAATTGGAGTGGTTGAGACCCTTTTTGGTCCTTGCAGTTTTGAGGGGGTTTGGACCAAACGGTCTCAAGACCATTTGGGACCAAACGATCCCAAACCGTTTCGGTGCATGCAGTTTCAAAAAGGCAACTTTGGCAAACGGTCTTCACCACCTATTTTACTAAATGGTTTTGAGTATTCAACCAAGACCGTTTGAGGTATGACTGGTCAAGACCATTTGAGGTCTAAGTGACCAAGATCATTTGGAAAGTAATTAATCAAATTGTATGAACACTTAAAGTGAATAAAGGTCAATGGTTTAAGTGGTCAATTACATGATGCAAATCAATAGTGTTTATAATAATGGTACCTTTAATTAGATAGGGTGATTAGTACTCTTCAAGTAGCTAAGTCCTAATGATCATGGTGACAATGACATAACCCATGATGTCAATTCTTCTTCAAGGTTGAGTTGACTTATCCTAATCAAGGTTCAACAAACATCATCCTATATAGGATGAGAGAGAGAAGATTTCCTACATGATTGATAATCAAGTAATAGACTTCCTATATGAATGAATGTTTAACTAGGGTATAATCCTTCATAGTGAGATAATGAAACCCTAATTATGAGGGTTAATGAATCATAACCCTAACTGAGGATATTAATGGAAGTAATCTTACTACATGATGATGGCATGATCTTAATTCATAGTGATGGTATGATAAACCCTAATTCAGGGTACTTTGATGATCACTCCTACTTGGGGTGAATAGTAAACCCTAATTTAGGGTGATGTGATATGAATAGTAAATCCTAATCTAGGGTGATGTGATATGAATAGTAAACCCTAATTTAGGGTGATGTGATATGAATAGTAAATCCTTATCTAGGGTGATGTGATGTGAATAGTAAACCCTAATTGTGGGTTATGGAATAAGAAACCCTAATGGACGGTGATGACATGAGAAACCCTAATGGAGGATGATGACATGAGAAACCCCAATTGGGATGAACAGAAAGTCTAATTATGGCTTATTGAATATGAAACCCTAGTTTTAAGTGATGTTATGTGGAACCCTGATACTATGATATGGTGTAAGACTCAATTCACGGTGATGTCATGTGATGATATATGAAACCCTAGAGATGGTTTAATAGCCAGTACACCAAAGAGAGGTGTAGCTAAAATAAATAAATAAGTTGAATATGTTATAGACATGAAGGATAGGGTTGATGAACCATGTGAATGATAAGGTGGTGATTTTAATGAATACGGATCTAAGAGACAAGATGATGCCTAGATCCTTGTAAAACCATCTCTATACATGAGTAATAACATATACACCTTACAATGATGAGGACATGAAACTTTTAGGAATGATGTATGTTATACTAAATAATGATGTGGATAACATCCTAAGAGTTGAAATACCTAAAATAGTTGATAATCTTTTATCTTATATCTACACTGTATATCAGTTGGATAAGTCCATATCATTAAAGACAATTGGACAATTCTAATGTGTGACCCATGCACCATATGATGAAAGTAACAAGTTAGTGGATAAAGTATTAAGAGGGGAATACCTTAATACAAATTTAGTTGATTAACTTAAGAATATGGAAATAAAAAGAAAGTGATACATTCAGATATGATAGATATCACATTCTGCATTTCATTGTAGACTTATCTTGATGAACCTCTAATCCAATACTCTTGGTTAAGAAACACATGAAATGTGTGTTATGCAATCGTTACAATAAAGATGTGATGAACTCAATGTACTTTGATAAATTTTGACCAATATACCTTGAGAATGGGGTAAGCTAATCAATGAGTATAATGTAATTATATCATGACAAGGATGAGAAATGAACTCATGCTTTGAATTGATGATCATTAATGATATATGATAAGAATGGTAATCATAAGAAAATACTTATGATGTCTTGGATGCTCCTAGAGGTGTGGAGTAATACATTAGGGTTGAACTAATAATGTGAGCATGAAACCCTAATTAAGGGATGATGGGAAACCCTAACCCTAATTTTCGGTAAAGGGAATGAAAAGCCCTAATTGATAGATAACCCTAATCCTAATAAAGGATGGTTGTGTTACTAATTTTTCATACGATGTGTCAAATGACTTACATGACTGTTATCATGTCTATTAACCATGTAGACATCACAATATGATGAACATATCCAGATATGAGCTATGAATTTCATATAATTAACATGTTGTATGGCCTTATGTGCCTAATGTTGTTGTTGCTTAGTAAAAGTAACAAAATGTACATGAACATTATGAGTTCCATGAGTAAGTTGTTGCCTAGTGAAAGGTGGCAAAACATTTAATAGGCTTTGAAAGCCATGTGTGATACTTGTGTAACAAGTATTATGCATACCTCAGTCTGAGGACCTGGAGGTAATAGTTACCTAACAAATGGTAACAGTGATGGTGACGAATTGAGGGTATGAATACCCAAAGTTGATAAGTATGATAATGATGATGCTGAGGGAAGTGAACTTTCAAAGAAATGAAATGAGGGACTGAGATCCCAATGTCCTATAAGGACTGAGAAAGCGATTGATAAAAATAGTACATGTTTCCTTATAGCATTTGTCTGAATAAGTTATGTTTGAGAACTTGACTGATTCTAAAAGAATATGCTAATGTACTTAATTAATTAAGTGAAATCATTTCATGTAGATCCCTGACCATAGATCCATCATCGTCAGCAATAGGTGATGGTGAAATGGGTGCTCCGCGGCAAAACTCAGAATGCATGTTTTGAATATGTGGGGGTAATGGGCGAATATATCCTGACGTCCTAATGAGGGAATTGATGAAAGGTAAATAACAAACCTCTCAATCCTTCATTACTTGCACTGAGATAGATGTATCATGAATCTCCTGAAGATTGGGACAGATGCAGTACACGTCTCCCAATATTGTTAATGCCAGATCGATGGAGATAAACATGAAATCACACGATCGCAAAGAGAGTACAGCACGCCATTGTAACTCTAATAGCGAAGTTGACAGTATACCCTGGAAAGCTATATAGCAGAGACACAAGATGCCCTGCATGTAATCTCATGCTGACCGAGATATGGGAGGTCTTGGTAGCCGACTCTACCATTGACCTTGTATGGTACCGATTTCAACTTTGCAATGGTCGGTTGGAGCATGAGCGGTATACCTCATCTCCTCAGGGCATAAATGTGATTGTAAAATGTAATCAACCGTATAGCATATTTGCTTAAGGATTGAATATGGAAAATCCATTGGTTGATGTAGCATTTCTTTTATGCATTTTCAGTTGATAAATGTTATTCATATCTCTTTATATTCATTGCAAGTATATGCATTAAATATGAATCTACCATGAGTAGATACAGTGCTCTCCTTAAGAAAGGATATTACTTTACTATGTTCATTCAATGATTAATATTGTTGTTAATATATAAGAACTCCTGCTCAGTTTCATTATAATAAAATGCTATAACAATGTTTTGGCGGAGAGTTATATCTCCCACTGGGGAAATTTACAATTGTCTCACCCCTGTGGGATCCAATGTTTTTAGGTGGACGTAGGAAGAAGAAGAAACACTATAACAGAGAAAGATCAACAGCAGCATCAGGGACAGCAGTAGTGTCTCAGATGGAGACACTGTATGTCAAGTTTTAGTTAGTAGTCCTATGTGTTGTCTCTATACTCTCAGGTCCTCGGAGTTAGTAGATAGTGTTTTTATCATCGACTTGAGATTTTGGCTTGAACGCCTCGAAGTTATGTTGCTTATGTATAGTTTGGTAAATCAATGGTTGTATGTAATCCTAGAGAGGAGATGTTACATGGAATGTAACTACAAACAGGGATGTATATGTAATACTTTGGTTCTTGAAGAAAAATATTTCCTATGTGAGGATCTCTTTGCAAAAAAATTTAAATTTTTAGTGATTTTTAGTAATCCACTGCAAATGATTCGCTTCCTCTTAGTTAATGCTGTTTTCGTGAGTCGGTCGTTACAAGAATAGTATGGAATGTGATGGTGATGCTTCACCTTATACATCCATGATCCAATGGGGATGTCATGAAGTAGGGTTTGGGTATAAGTGTTGATTAGTAACATTAATATAATTTATCTCGTTGAACCTAACTCTAATGCAAATAGATAAGGATGAGTATTCATGTTTAACATTCTTATATGATGGAATGATGGTGAAATAACCTCCTTAATATGATCATCACCTTAATATGTTAATTGGTGGTTATCATAGCCACATGGTTGATACCTTCTTATGCTAAACATGTGCATTATTAATATGATGAGGGTTAATCATATCTAGATTCCTTGCATGTTGATATACGAAAGGAATGTTCTTAATGTTAATATAACCCTACTATGATTATTTATGAATATCTCCTATCTCATTAATGCAATATTGTGTTGATCTGGTGTATTATATGTAAGTGATGTTGTTGAGCCTTGTTATAAAGCATGCAAAGATAATGATGATCTTGTAGGGAATAGTATGATGGTCTTAATGATGTTTGGGCATGGTTGAGCCCTGAATGAGGTGTAATCCTCTTGTGTTGATAAGGGTTGATACCCTGTGATATTGTGAAAAGGATTTATATCTTGTTATAGTATGATGATTAGTGTAGTCTCATGAATGGTAAGTGAAAAGTACCATGTGATGATAAGATGAGAAATTATGTTTTACACGTTGTATATCTTTTGAAGTTGTGATGTTTATATGCTTTCTAGAAGTTAATTAGGGTTTGTATGTCCACTTGTTTGATGCAGCCTTAATTCACCCAATTGGCATAAATATCTTATCATGTAGTGCCCTGTGTCGTAGAGCCATCTTCAGTGTCAGAACTTGTTGGATGGTGAAATGAGTATTCCTAAGGGAAACTCGGAGTGCATACTTTTGAGTATGTGGGGGTGGAAAGTTGAGGATATATCCTTGTCATCCATAATGCAGGTTATAGAGGATGGCTATGGTCATGCCTCAGACATTTGATGTGATTAAGGACAAATGTGGTTGTACCTCAGATTAGAGAATTTTGTATACCCTAGTTTCTAGTGTCGTGACCTATACCAAGGGCAGACTAGTGGTTAGCATCTTGATTATATGTCACTATGGTGACAGCTTTGACTTATATGTCACTGCCTTTTACTCGTTCTGACCGAGGGGAAGAGATCTTAGCATACTGGCACTCCTAGATCTTGTACAGAACTGAATAGCCCTTCGTAGGGGTCGGTTGGACATTGGGTGGTATGAATCAAACTCCCCAGGGCATAATTAAAGATGTAATACAACTGTCTAGAAAATCTATTTAGGGTTATACACAATGCTTCATATTGTATGATAACCCTTGTTGTTCTATGTACATAGAGATGATGTTTAATGCATTAAAAGATAGTAGATATTCTTATGTTGTGGATATGCTCATGTTATAAATGTGTACATACAATAGTCAAGTTTAAGTTGATAGAGATATTATTACTATTGGCTATGATTATGACATTCATTATTACATGTTATTAGCTATGCTTATATTGCTAGCTATGCCTTTGTAACTAGAGATGCATATACTACTAATCATGCTTATGTAGATAGTTGTGCTTTTATTGTTAGCTCTACTTATGATGTTGATATGTTCAACTTGTTAGACATGTTGATGTTGTTAGCTATTCTTATATTACTAGCTATGACTTTGTAACTAGAGATGCCTATACTCCTAATCATGCTTATGCAGATAGTTGTGCTTGTATTGTTAGCTCTACTTATGATGTTGATATGTTCAACTTGTTAGACATGTTTATGTTGTTAGCTAGGCTTATGAAACTAGACTTATTCATGATGTTAGATATGCTCATGTTGCTAGACTCCTTATACTATTAATAGGGATATGAGAATAGTCTGGCTAATGAAGATAATTATTATCTGCTCCTTTATGTAGTTTTTTAATCATCAGTGTTGTTGAGCTTATTTGTTATATATGATTAAACTGCTTAAACTATCTCATTACCTAAAAATGTTGGAATCAATAAACATTGTTGGAGGTTATATCTCTTGCTGGGACATGGGTCTCACCCTTGTGGTTCGCCACATCTTTTTAGGTAGTCGGAAGTGATAAAAAATGTGGTAGCAAAGAGGAACTATAGTAATGAATCTTTCAGAAAGTTGATTAGATGTCTAGTGTGTCCTAGAGTCGTCCTTGTACTCTCAGGTTTGGGTAGGAAAAGTTTGTATATGATGTTTCAAATGAATCGGAATTTTGTTAGCATGTTAATGCTTGTTTGTGTGGCATATACAAATATTATTTTCCTGTGTATATATGTTGTGGCTAAGTCAATAGAACAATTTGTATCAAATTCCTGTCATAGTATGGATACAAGAAATATATTGGGCTCTTATGCAAATGTTTCTGAGCGGGTGTTGATGTTAAAATCGATTTTAATTTACCCATATTTTTGGGTATGTGGTTAATTGGTGATCAATTGTGTTTTATGTTTTGATGAATCTCATTTAGTGTAATGGGTTCTTACACTCAGGTTGTGTCATATAGACATCCTCCACTAGATTCATGTTAAGGAATGTAGTTTCAACATCCGTTTGCCAAATCTCATAGTCATTATAAGATGCAATAGCAAGCATGATCTTGATGAATTTAACCATGGCCACTAGAGAAAAAGTTTTATCATAGTTAGCACCTCAAACTTTTCTGAAACCTTTTTCAACCAATCTTCCCTTATAGGTTTGAACTTTTCCATCCATTTTGGTCTTCTTCTTGAAGACCCACTTGCACCCTATGGGCTTTACCCCTTAAGGTGGATCCATCAAAGTCCATACTTTGTTGGTATACATGGATTCTATCTCAGATATCATGGCCTCAAATCATTTCTCAGACTATGGTCCCTCTATAGTATCTTTATAGGATATTGGCTCATCATCTATGACCAATTCACTACTTTCCTAAGTTACAAGATATCTAAATCTCTCAGGTTCTAGGCATGTCCTACTAGATCTATGAGGTTCCTATGTTACATGAGGAATTTGAGATTCCACAACACTTTGTGAATCTTTAGGTTCCTCCTGTACATCTAATGGTTCAATCCTTAGGTTCCTCTTGTACATATAATGGTTCAATATCAAGGTAGTAACACATGACAATTAAAAAAATTAACTTCTGCTTATGTGATATAAAAATTGGGGTGTTACAATATGGTATCAGAGAAATAATGTAATGGACATCAGGTGAATTCTCATATTCTTAGTTTAGATTGCTCAGTAGAAACCAAGTGAGACTAGAAAGATTTAGAAAGCCAGTTAGGAATCATATTTATAAAACAAGTCAGTAAAAGATAGTAGGATCAAGATTATAGATTTAGTCAGGCGATAGAACTTGAGATATGTCTTAGGATTAGTGTCTAACTACTTTAGACTTTCTATGTTAACTTTAGATTTGTACATATCATGCCCTCTCTTTATCCCACATGTTTGTGGTATGGGGAACAAGCTTATGGGATTTTAAGCAGGGGATGTTATATGCATAAAGATATACTAATTATGATTGTCACACTCTTTCTAGTGCACATGGTATGGGACATGTGTACTGTCAGGTGAGATAAATATGATAAGACATGGCACTTTTAGATGTATGACCGGCAGACATGCATCGAGAGGTGACAAATAAAAAAGTTGACACAAGAAGTTTGAGGTAGATGGTAACCTAAACCTAATGGCATAGCTATTAGAACCCTAGACCGCATACTAAAGGTAAATATTTTGAAATAGATGAGTGTCTTGGATTTAGAGTTGAAAAATGATTGGGGAGAGATGAGGTCTTTTTAATACTATACTTGATGAGAATGAGAGAACTCTTGATGTCCTTAGAACCTTCATTTCAAGGAGGAAATGCAATTGTAGGTCAAATCCTGATGGTTGTTAAGGAAGATACTTGAGGATAATGGAATTGATGTTATGAATCAAGTTTAAGCTTAAGGTATGATGCTTGTTGGAGGTGATTAAAAGTATTTTATGGTATATATGAGGTTGCCTTAAGATTATGGTGATACAAGTTATGTCATAGTGTGGATCAATAATCTAGGATCACTATAATATTGGGTTCATATGATTTTGACATGGGATGGAGCCTATAGAAGTTTCTTGACCAAGATCTAGTCCAAAATTACTAGTGAAAAGAATGGATTCATGAGAGTGACTATTAGTGCTTTATGTCCGCCCAACATAGAGAACCATGATAAGATGAATAAAGTCATTAAGAATGATATTAAGATAAGACATGCAAGTGAGATTGTCATAGTTTCATGGATACATCCTTAATGTGCCTAAGGTCTTAAGTAGGGACATGTTAATAAGATTCCTTAGAATAATTAAGATCTAAGATTTAAGTAAATTATATGATTTTATGTTTTAGATGCTCAAGTAGAGTGACATGCTATGATGCATGTGACTAATACTACAAGTAAAGATATGTCATGCTCAAGTACGAGAATGATTAAGATTCACAAATTTCGTTCATGAGAAGATTTTTGAAAAAATTCTTAAAAATATTTCATAATGATGATAAATACTGATAGATCAAATTATATTAAGATTTAAGATTTAGTTTCATGTTGAGACCATGAGATAACAATGCAATAAAATTTCATATAATATTTGATTTAATGAGATGAAATGGGATTATGGAGTTTGACCCTTAGTACAAGTCAACTCAAGAAACATGACCCATGCCCTTAGTGCAGGTCATGAGACCAAGGTACCAGATTACAGGCCTCAATAGAAAGATATTTAAATAGAAAGAATTAAGAGTAAAGAAAGAATAGTTGTTTATGCTTAAGGTTTTCCTACATTTTTTCATGTTGTTCGTACATGATAGTTTGACAAATATGTTAGATATAGAACATCAAACTTTAAGGGTGTCTAAGATGCTTTATAATAATTGTCAAGAGTTGGTGTATGCATGGTATGTGAAACCCTAAGGTAGGTAACATCCTATAGTTTAGCTGAATTTTGAGGATGGAATTCCCAAAAAGGTGGGTAGTATTGTCACACCCTAATTTTTAGAACATATAAAGTATGTTATTAAATTATTGATGAAACCAATGTAGGGCTGATTTATGTTACAATAAGGTTTCATCTAATTTTCATGATATTTGGATTTAAAGAAAAAAGAATGTAGAGAGGTATTTTATGCACTCAGGACAATTTTGTTATATCTGGAAAGTCTGGACATCTGATATTTAATTTGATAATACGAGAAGAAAATCAAAGTCGAACTATAAAAAAATATGATGACTATAGTTGATGGTTTGAGCCCTAGACCTAGTTTAGGTTTTCATATTAAGTACAGTCATAATCATCAAAGGTATCATAAGAAACCAAAAATTGAGAAATGATGCTTGTTCAAAAGTTTAATGTTGTAATTGAGGATATGATTAATCTTATGAGTTCTTTTGGAAATCAAGAAAAGGGACATTGGCCGTAGGACCCAAATTCAGACCAATGAGGCCAATTAAGGTTTTCACATGGGTCCTTGGTGTATAAATTTGAGTATAGAGTATTTTGATGTCATGATAATTAAATAGTTGAGATTTTTTTTATAGAAGAATAATTATAATATAAGATGGTGGGAGAAATTTAAGATGATTTTGATATATGTACTGGCCTGGGTAATTAAGTTAGTAATTATCTAGTTTTTATTTGAAAGACATACTTGGAGTGTCTATCGATTTATTTCTTACCTAAAATCTGGCTCATGTAAAGATGATGATAATATAGAATTTATAGCAAAATTTGGGATCATATAGAGCAATGATGTGGGCTATATAATTATTTTCTTGGTTTGGACTTTCATGCAAAACATTAAAATAAAATAAAAAGGGGTGACTCCAGTCCATGCAGACTAAAGAGCCGCACCCCTATTTTATGGACATGTACAACGTCCAATGAAGAAGGAGCCTCGCCTGAGATCCTTTGGATAAGAGGCTATAAAACCCTCATGGATTCTGAGAATACAGTCGCACACACTTAGATCTAGGGTCTGACACGAATCAGTGAGGAAGAGAAGGAAATCGAGGGGGAAATGCCAAGTAGACTCTTGGCAACAGCTTGGAGTTCTCTAGATTTTGACGTTTGATGGCAGCCCCTTCGTAAGAACCTGCGGTGTTGCCCATCTAGGCCGGCCAAGCCATAGCCACTGAGGATTTTACATCTCCAAAAGGTGGCCCAGACGTCGAACGTCGAACGTTGGAGTTGTTGCTCTATTTTGTGTGTGACACAGGGGAGATGTTTTTCCCTTTGCATAGATCCATGGAAGGAACGGGAGGAAGCACCTACCCTATTCCTATTATGCATGTGAGATGGTGGCCACCGAATCAGATCTTGACGGATAAGATAGGCCAAGATTAGGTAAATTTCTAAAATTCACATCTTAGAGTAGGGAATTCAGATATTAGCAAATAAGGTGTTTGTGGGCAACATATGATGTCTAGTATCTTGTAAAAATGGTTGCAAAGGGTTTTTCAAATGTTTGATAATTATTATACTATGATTTCTAAGATATAGGAGATTTCAATGTTTTGGACATTAAAAATAAGAAACGAATTCATATATTCATGAAAAATTAGTACTAGGTATATTTTGATGTTTTTAATATAATTTCAAAGCCTGATCTTTTTTATATGAACTTTTAATCAGGTTTTCTATATAAACCCTAATAAAGGTGTTATGATTATTTCACCCTTTGTTATACAATGAAATAATTTGAGATTTTTACCTAGACCCTAATATGCATAGTTCTTATTGTTCCTTAAGTTTTGATGGAGTTTCACCTATCATTGTATTATTATTTTAATTTCAAGCCTAATTTTCTATTAGACAAGATAAATGATCATTATTTATGAGGCAATATAAGATGTGTATGCATATTTTGTATGGAAGATGATTTACAGTTGTACTTTCCTATGATGTTATAACTGAATCAATAAGATTAACATATGTGACTATGTTCAAGATGTATTTTCTTATATGATGTGTATGCTCATATTAGTGCATATAAAAATTTTGAGTTTTTTGCATATAGAGATTATATTAGTTCTATAATGTAAGTTTTGATATATTTTTAGTACTAAGACTTTGTCATGGTATTATATCAAACACATAATTAATATAAATTAGAATCCTAATTTGGTGTATAAGGTGAGGATGAAGGGGCTGATATTAAGAATAGAAAAGGTGAAATGTACTTGGACTTATAGAATTATGATGATATCCAGGCGATTAGGTTATGGAACAAGGAATCAAGAATAATTTAAGAATGTCATCACACAAAAGGTAAGTGGGCCATGACCATTGAATTTTATTATTTTTATGATTCAACCTGTCCATATGCAAAGTAACTTAGAAAATAAGTTACTTTCAGACATTTACTTATTAATGTGCATCTCATATTTAATAATGCCTCTACTAATTAGATATTGTTTAGATGAACTTATTTTGCGAGGATATCAGATTAGAGATTGTAGATATTTTAAGCTATTTTCAGATGCTTAGTATTCATTTATTCATTTCAATTTATTTCTCAAGCCTTTAGAAACATAAGTCATATATTCGATATCAGAATTTTACTAAGTGATCTTTTAATGAGAGTTTTAGATGAAGACTTATTTAGACAACAAGAACCTAGAGTTCATATTTAATATTTAGAATACTCATTGTGAGTAGTCACTGATTAGACCCACATACCTAAGAAGAGTCTTAGATCCAATCTCAATTATTTAGTAATCAAGATACATATTTAGATTTGTATTTAGAGTTTCGATTTAGATTCAGCTTAAAATTAAAGAGAAGTGATTCAAATTTAGATTAAGAATTTAGTTTAGTTGAATAAGATTTTAGGTCGTATTATGATAATTTCTAGGTAGCAGATAAGTAAGACAAATCTTTTGAGTATTCAGATTATATTCAAATTCTTATTTACATTCAAGACTCAGTTATTAGTATTCAGTTTCAGTATAAGATAAGTTCATATTCAAAAAATTTGTAGAAGTTCAGTAATCAATATTTAGTTTTAGTTCAGATTAATAATTAAGTTTAGACTTAAGATAAGTAAGTTAGAACCTTAACATAAGACATTATATGATAATTCCTCTTTCAGTTAGTCCCAGGACAAATCAGAGGCATTTGTTGCCAATTCAGAGGAGTGTTTACTCCAATTCAAGGCATAGTTATGACAATTTAGAGACACCTCATTGTCATTCAGAGTCATGTAGTGCCATTTCAGAGGTACTTCAGTACCAATTTAGGGCATAGATATGCCAATTCAAGAGGACTTATCGTATAATGGTGGCCACAAATCAGATAAAAGATGTAAATAAAAGATACATCTTTTCAGTTTAAGTTTATATGTTTTAGATACCAGTTTAGCTTTTAGTTATAGCATATTAATGTTTATCTTATTAGAAATAATATGCCACTTACTCTAACCTAGTTTTTCCTTTGTGCATGGCTGGGGATGAGTTATTTGCAAGTATAAAACTTCAGGAGTTAGTCATGACAAGATAATGCAGTAACAACTTTAGGAGGTTTTCTTGGTGGGGCGCCATCTACACAGTCCCAGATTTGAAATGAGATTTGTGTAAAGTAGTATCATGGTATTCAGTTTTTATTCATGATGATGCATTTTTCTTTCCTAAGAATTTATGAGAATTTATTCCATACACAATCTATAATGGTTCTTTTCTATTATTATTGTGATGCATATCATGTAAGTAACACTCGTCAGTTAAAAAAAATTAGCATCTTCTCCTGTGATATAAAATTGAGGTGTTACAACTGATCACTTGAAATTATAAACTATCAAATATTATTTAAAAAATTTGGTGCTCTGATACCAAATGTAAATACCTCATTTTTAACAACCTCCAATTAAAGAAGGCCAAGAATATGAGAGTCATTACCTACAATTTTTACCTAAGATCCATATTAGTCAAATAACAAATAATAGAAAAAACTTCATTAACTCACAAACTTTGTTTATGATATGCTTACATGAACTTTCTATCCTCAGAACAGTAAATTCCTTTTGATAACTTTAGTGCCTTCATGTAATTTTCATCTTTATCTTCATGTGCTTTATCATGTATATCAATTTATACCTAAAACGTCTTGAAACAAATATGTGGTCAATATGTTGCCATACCGGTACATGGGGTGCATACAAAATGTGCACGTATATAATAACATATATTCCAACAATTGTATGTAACTATAAACTGACATCTTCTTCATATGATCTTTCTTTAACTGATACTCATAGTGGCGTTAAGATTGAACAAAATGTAAATAAATAACCAATATTTTAATTGTTCAACCATCGACAAAACTTTAGAATGCATTGGCAAACTAATGCGGGTATTCATAGGTGTAACCATCTACCTTGATGGTGAGCCATGCATATTATAAAATCATACTTTAAGCAAATTCAACTAATAGGAACGACAAAAAAAATTCCAAGCAATTCACTAGTAAATATGCATGTATGTGTTGGGTTTTGTGGAGAAAACATGTACGGCGGAAGCAACCAAAAAAAATTCCACGCAACCCAAAATAGGATCTCATCGACAACAACATATTCAAAAAGAGTGTTTGCGGGACATACCTTATTGTGGAGCAAGTTCGGCGATGTCCCTCTAAACAATGGTGTGCAACGTTACTGGCCTACACAGATAGAACTTCTCTCCCATTCACTGAGTGTGTCACCGGAAGATTCGATGGCCCTTCTATCATGCACTGATTTATGCCACTCGTAGCACGTACAAATGGTCATAGATGTCCTCTAAATGCAGGCGTCTCAGGGTCTGCGTCTCTACTTCATCCACTCGGATGGACTGGAACTCCACGTCACGCTTCCTAAGCCGACAGGAAGGAGTCGTCTCTGTGCAGCGGCGTGCTAGCATCACGGTGCTCTCCTTTCTCTCCTAAGGAGGGTGACAGCTAGGGTTTACGTACGTGAGCATAAATGGAAAAGCCTCTCTCAATATCTTATATAGATATCGGCCGTCAAGCCCCTTTAAATAGGAGATGAGAGGAAGTAGGGTTTCCTAAACCCATTGATAAATAGAAATACTGTGTTTATTAAAACACTCATGGATTAATTAGAATATTTTGGAATTAATTAATTAACCAAATAATTGCATTAATTGATTAATTAATATCTGATTCCATGCAATATCTCAGGATGGCTCTATGGGCATATATATACCAACAGACTCCCACTTGCATTTTGAGCCAGTCACTCCTATATTATTCTAATTGATTACATAAACATTTTAGTAATCAATGTGATTTAGAGCAATTCCAATCCAACCCACAATTATACTCCTATTCCAACACATCCTATGTGTGTGACCCGGTGGGCTCAAAATTACATTGGCACTGATATCCATAATCATTTTATGATTTCACAAGCAATGATTAATATCTAGAAAGACTTCATTGCTACCCAAGTAATTGGAGAAGTTGGAGAACAACTTAACCTATCATTCAAGATTGGGGTTACAGTGATTGTATAGTTCCTTTGTCACTGATATCCAGATTGAACTCAAGTCATGGAACTGTTATCCTCTTCAACATTGATGGATCTAGGATTTACACCAGAAGATTGCTCTTCCAATGGAAGTCCTAATGTGCACCAAAAACCTTAGGGAGTTGATGTTCTCTCTAGGTTTACCTACAAGTGGTTCTAGATAAATGCTCCAACCCCATAAGAGTGTGGAAGCCTTACCGTAGTATAGAGTTAGGATCAAACCCAAAGGACAACATGAAGAATCTGGATGTCTTTGTCTCATTTTGTCTCGACCTAAGTTAATCATTTACAACAAAGAGATTGATAGGATTAATCTAAAATAATCTAGAGCATGCAAAAATAAAGGAAAATATGAAATCTAGTTAAAGTTTATTAGATGATGATGGATCACTGGGGTGATGCGGATATTCACCACCACTACACATGCATTATACATGTACCAACATAGCAAGACCTGCAAGCAAGATACAAGGATGTTGTGCAATGTCGATGCCCTCTTAGACAAGAAGCATTGCACACATCCTTCACAGGTAGATCAGCTCCCATCCATTACATATATGCATGTCAATGGAGATATGTGGTCTCCTAAGGGAGACCTTACTTAGCCTCATGAAACATGCATCGAAAGACTAACAAGCGAGTGATATTATCTATTCGATTAGTATCCTTATAGACTATCCCTCTTTTGAGGACATATCTATGAGAAATGTGGGAGTGTTGCAATGTTAGCCATCCCCGAATGAATGGTCACTTACTTTACATCACTCCCTTCACAGAGTATGTTCCTCGACCTATCAAGATTGTACTTTCATATGTCAACTGATTCCATTTCATAGTATGGAAGTACAACGATGGAGGTGAGTTTACTCCACTCCTTAAAAAGTGTTCCTAGATACCGAAACAAATGTGTGGTGAATACACACATCAAGAACCAATGCTAAATCGGTAATCGATTCTCAAGAGTAGACATAGGCAATCCACAAAAAAAGACAATAGATCATGCATAAAAGCAACCAATATTCGAGCATGCAATGAAACAATTAGCATTGAATTAGAAAGATAACATCTTTAGGTATAGATCACAAAGCATGGGTAGCGGGGATAGTCCTTGTACCCAAGTGAATTACACTATTCTCTCCTCATAGAGGGAGCAACAAAGATAGAGAAGAAAGATAGAACAAGCATCGTCGGAGCAGAAGAGTTGATCTGCAACAGCCTAGTGTGGATTGCCCCAGTCTTCGGAACTGTCTGACTTTGTCGATGAAGTCTATCTCTTGCTGCCTCGATCTTTGTGTGAACCACCGAAGACGCAAGAGTAGGGCCAGGTAGAGCTTGGTGGAGATGAGGTAGTAGTGGAGTAGCCTTTCGGCCTCCCTCCTCTAATATGTCAAATGAGGACCTGCTGGTCCTATTTATAGGCTTGGATGGGGTTTTCACGATTTGGACCCAGTTGCAAATTTCACAGTTTTGCTTTAATGGTTTTGGAAACCGTTTAGTCTTCTCACGGTTTACTATTATCATCCAAATGGTCTTATGCATTCTATCGGTCTTCACAAACCCAACCTTCATAGTTTCTTCTCCAAACGGTCCTTCTATCACTTGGCTTCACGGTCTTGGATCACATGCAGCACGTTCTCACAGTCTACGATCCTTGGCCCCTCGCGATCTGGAGTTCTTAACAGTCTCATGACTTAGCGGTCCGTCAGCTTAACGATCTTGAGTTCCACTAGTTTGCTGCATCTTGCAGACCGTTAGTCGATCCAAACGGTCTTATGCCTCTCGTGATTTTTTGTCTCTGATCGGTTTGGAGACTGGTCGCTTCTTTGCAGTCTCGAGACCGTGTGGAGAGGGAAAGGCTCAAAACTATTAAGGCAACGGAGAGGGTAAGCCGCAAGGGCAGATCATGTGGTTGGATGGATGGGGGTCGTCGATCCGTGATCATATAAGAGGAGAAAGCCCAGGACCGAATGAGGTGAAACTGAATGGATCAAGGTCGTTTGGTTAAGACTGTTTGGTCAAGATCACTTGGTCAAGACTGAATGAGGTTAAGACCTAATGGATGAAACTGAATGGATTGAGATGGAATGGTCAAGACCGTTTGGTCAAGACTGATTGGTTGGATGAAAAGGAACCGTTGGATCTCGATCGGATGGTTGAGAATGGTCTGTAGAGGAAGGAAAGTGAGTAAGGGAGGATAAGATAAAATAGACTAGTAATTAGAACTATTAGAGGACTATTTACATGCAACTGAGGAGATACTCAGAGTAAACCAAAACAATGGTGCATCAGTCAATATGAGGTACACAAGTCTCTAGAATTGGCGACTGTGAGGATGAATCTGGAGGATTCATCACCACACCGGACTTTAGCATTGCTCGTCCTGAGGAATGGAAAAACCTAAGACAATCGCCAAAAAGCTTGTTTTCTCATAATTACCTCATCTTCGTGCAAATGTTAGAGTTTTCACAAAACTAAAAAAAATGAAGCAAAGCAAAAACATCAGAAATCCCTTGAATTGGCAATTGTGAGGATGAATCTGGAGGATTCATCACCACACCGAACTTAAGTGTTACTCATCCTGAGGAACAAAAACCTAAAATAGTCGCCAATGAAATCGTTCATCTCGTGATTGCCTCATCCTTATGTTATGTCAAATTCTGTTCATGGCTCAGATTGATACAGCATCAAGGCTTCCTTAGATCACGTAATACATCTTATGATATCCTCGTTTCTGAGTTCACTTCACTGAAGTATTTTCTTCTCACTTTTTGCTGTATCAGTCATGTCTAAAAGTTTTATGAGACTTTGAAAAGACCCGCAGGATCAACAAACATGCATATGATCTGTCACTGGTGTTTTCAAGAGAATGGTTGAAATAGAGGCAATTGGTGTGCCAGTAGGTTGAAAAAGGAAAGAATTGAGGTGTGGTCAACAGATAAGAGTCCCTCCTCTAATGGACTCAAGACTCTTATTAATGGTGGATTCATCAAGAAACTTTGAATGTTTTGTGCACAACTCTGGTTGACTTAGCCTTACACCCGATTTTTTTTCTAAAGGTAACTCAGAAGTGTGTATAGGTTGACTTAAGGCTTTTGGTTAACTTACCTCTTTGACAGGAGGTAAGGGGTTATTTTTGGAGCCTTAGGGTCTCACTACCGGGCGCGACACATTTGCCTTTGTGAGGGCAGCTAATGTACTGGTTGGGCAAGACTTTTATCAGTTATCCTTATTTAGGGAACAACTCTCATGCTTTTATTCACACTCTGGCTTTTATTCATTCTCACTTGGCTTAGGAGAGGAGGTATTTTTGGATTTTTGTATATTTGGGATGTCGGGCCTCTTTTTGGAATCGGGGTATATTTTTCCTCAACCTTGGTATGTGCACAACCATCATCATATACTTTTTGAATCAAAATAACAAGGTGATACACCCATGTTATGTATTGAGGGGTATGGAGGAAGCGGTTATAGAAAAAGAGGTGTGGCGTACCACACCAAACTTAGAGTTTGGCAATGTTCTAGTTTATGCTAGAAGAGGTGTGATTTACCACACCGAACTTAGAGTTTGGCAATGTTCTAGTTTACACTAGAAAAGAGTGTGGTGTGCCACACCGAACTTAAAGCTTTGGCATGGTTGGTGAGAGAAGAGGTATGGAGATGAAAGAAGAAGTGTATAAGAGAGTTCAGATCATTTTGTAGTTTGCTTAGCGATTCAATATGACGGGCTCCTTTTCTTCATCACACTCTGCTCAAATAGTGACATGATAAAACTTCAAATGAGAATTCCATACAGCTGATCCATTAATCAGTGAGAGGCATGATGCATTTGATCTATCTCAATCTTGTTAAAGCTTATCCTCTTTTTCTATTAAGGATATGACATTAGGATTCACTGACTATACAAGATGAAATCATTTATCTGCTAGTTTTAAGCATTCTTTTCTCGTGAACTTGCAATGAAAAGAGGTGATGAACACATATTCAAAAAGTAAAATCCGACTAGATAAAGGCTTTATTTGAAGAAGACTACAAAATTATGAAAAATGCGAAAAAAATATGAAAGAGAAACTAGAATGGAAAAATGAAAAGCAGTAAAGATAGAGGGTGGAGTGAGAAACATACCACCCACCCTCCATCTTGAACTTATGAGTTTGCTCATCTCCAAGCAAACAATAGGGTCGAGAAGGAGGGGAAGAGATGCACAATGTTAACTAGGTGGTCCTCGTAATTGAAAGAAGGTCTGACAAAGATGTTTCATGATCTTCGGAACTGAGAGTGAGGAAGTGGCATGGAACACCTGTTGATTGGGTGGTCGTGGAAGCTCAAACGGGTTTTTTGATGACATGGATGCACATTTCTTTCACCTCTTTGTCCGTCCAGAAGAATCTAGAGACCTTCCCCCATCAGCGGGGGAGGTGGAATATATGCAGTTGAAACTGGAGGACTAGACGAATATTTGAAGTCATGCCTATTTGTGTTCTCTAGTTGTGGCTTGCCCTCAAAGTTCAGAGTCAAGATGCCTTCTTCATGATCCAGAGCAGTTGATTGAGGGTCGGCCACTTGAACTTCTTCTTATCCCAGATCAGGTGGCAGATCTGGTTCAAGCTTCATTTCATCACCCGACTTTTCTTGTGTAGGGTGTGGTAGCCAGGGTGACATTTCTTCATCAAGGGGATTGTTTCGAGGATCATCATTTTGATGCCATGTGTCATCCAGAGGGTTATCATTATCAATTTTGGGGTCGATAGGAGAAGCATATTTCATTCCTAAGTTAAGGTGTTGTTCAAATTCTTCTTCGTTGTGCACTCTTAATTTGTCTGAATAACTAGAGGGAGATTCAATAGGTAGAATGAACTCTTGTTCGGATAAAGGAATCATGAGAACCTGAGGTAGAGGCTCTAGTAATGTCTCTTCATTGGAAGGGTTTTAGCCCATTGCATGTCATTTTGTGGGATAGAATCCTCCCATGAATCTGTTTTCCGGTATTGAGACCAATATACTCCATTCCTGAGTCAGGTTGTTGTTTCAGTTCTTCCTCATAGCATACCTCCAGTTCTATTAAGTATTCGGGAGAAGTTGCGACGAGAAGAATGAAACCTTGTTCAGGTAATGGAGATATGTCAGTCTCCTGTATATTTGGTATCTCAGGAGGTGCTTCTCCGTAAGGGAGGGTGGCCATAACAAGATTGTTTTGTGGCTTGATGTCTTCCCAAAGGTCCTCCTTGTCATTACAAGGGTCTACGGAAATATCGTATTCCATTCCAAAATCAAGAGATGGTTCGTGTTTCTCTTCATAGTACACCATCAACTCGTTCAAGTGACCATAAGGAGATTTAATGGAAAGAACATACTCTTGTTTGAGAACTAGCTCCGTCTGGACTTCTTGTAGGGATGGTAGCTCTGGTAACATCATTTCATGGAAAGGATCGGTCATAAAGTCATCGTCTTGGGGTCCATCATCCTCCCATGATTCTTTTTCATCATCATCAGGGTCAGTGAGAGTGGTATGGTCCACACCTAAATCAAGATCTTGATCAGTCCCATCCTCGAAGTCTATTCCTAGATCAGTCGAATGATCAGAAATTTCTTCATAAGGACAAATCAGATCTTGTTCCAGTAATGGAGACATTTGAGTTTCTTGCATAAAAGACATCTCCTTATCTAAATCAGTCACATATTCATCTGAGTCTGACTGTGAAGGAGTGTAGAGTTCTTGTAACGTAGACCCTTCTTCTTTGGAATTCATAAAACAAGACAGCTGAAGTTGAAGAATATTTTTCGTATAGGGAGTCAATCATTGTTGATTGATCCTCAACCTGTATGGTTGGATCTGGGTCTGTGGGGGAAGAAGATGGGTAAATACCAAAATTTATCCCCAATTGATCTCCCGACTATAGAAAAACTTCATATTGGCCAATCAATTTTTCATCTAAGGGAATAGTGCATGAGTCATTTTACGAGTCAAACCTTGGCTCAGAAAATGATTCTTTTTCTTGTGATATTGTGGAGAAATCATCCTCAGGTGCAATCATTAGCTATGAGGATGTTTCCTCTCCCTGCATTGCTTCTAGAAGATCATTGGAAGGCACCTCCCACATGATATCATAATCATCATCATAATCGATTGCAATATGTGGATGAGGAATGCGCTCAAGGGGAATTGGTGATTGTTCTTCATGTTGCTCAGAAGTGTGGACAAGTTGCATCAGTTGACCAAGCTCGGCTATCAACTTCTCGTATGTGGTTGTCTGATCAGCTAATTATTGAGCCATCGACTTCTGTAGAGCACGTACTTCTTCTATTAATTTGTATTGTTCTTCATAGTATGGCTCTTCAATGTACCCATTGGGTTGATGCTGATAGTACCTCTCCTCATCGTAGTATTGGTTTGCATTGTAATCTGTATTTCCTTATGTATTGCAATCTACACCTTGAAATCTGTCATAGTTGGGCTCTTCGTAGTAGCTTCTAGGACGATATGTATTATAACTTGCATTATATCCATAGTCGTGTGAAGAGGCTACCTTGAGTTTCCCAACTATACGATTCGTGATTACTTGACATAGTGCATTCACATAGTGAGGAGGAGCGTTAAAGCAGTTAATTGATGAATGGGAGCAATCACCACATAATTGACATATAATGGTTTGTGGCATTGACTGCTTCATTTTGAACAGAATTGGTACCTGAAATCAAAGAAGGTGTTTTATCAGGCTTGACCAATTACTTCAAATTCAAGGGAGTATGCAACTTTAACTTTTGAGATCAAGGTTTTTACCCCCCTTTTTTATATTTTTGAAAAGAAAATTAAAAACCCGAGAGAAACTTAGGTTGATACGGAATTCGACAAAGACAATTCTTACGATGTTGTCCCCGACAACAATGCCATTTTTTGATGGAGCTAGGATTTACACCAGAAGATTGCTCTTCCGATGAAAGTCCTAATGTGCACCAAAAACCCTAGGGAGTTGATGTTCTCTCTAGGTTTACCTACAACTGGTGCTAGATAAATGCTCCAACCCTACAAGAGTGTGGAAGACTTACTGTAGTACATATTTAGGATCGAACCCAACGGAAAATCTTAAGAATCTGGATGTCTTTGTCTCGTTTTGTGTCTATCTAAGTTCATCTTTTACAACCAAGAGATTGATAGGATTAATCTAAACTAATCTAGAGCATGCAAAAATAAAGGCAAGTATGAAATATAGTTAAAGTTTATCAGATGATGATGGATCACTGGGGTGACGTGAATATTCACCACCACTACACATGCATTATACTTGTACCAACATAGCAAGACCTGAAAGAAAGATACATGGATGTTGTGCAATGTCGATTCCCTCTCAGACAATGAGCATTGCACACATCCTTCATAGGTAGAGAAGCTCCCATTCGATACATATCTGTGTGTCAATAAAGTTATGTTCCCTCTGAAGGGAGATCTTACTCAACCTCGTGAAACGTGCATCAAAAGACTAACAAGTGAGTGATATTATCTATTCAGTTAGTATCCTTATAGACTATCCCTCTTTCGAGGACATATCTATGAGAAACGTGGGAGTGTTGCAATGCCAGCCATCCCAAAATGAATGGTCACTTACTTTACATCACTCCTTTTAGAGAGTGTGTTCCTTGACCTATCACAATTGTACTTTCATACGTCAAGTGATTCCATTTCATAGTATGGAAGTACAACGATGGAGGTGAGTTTACTCCACTCCTTAAAAAGCATTCCTAGATACCGAAATAGATGTGTGGTGGATACACACATCAAGAACCAACGCTAAATTGATAATCGAGTCTCAAGAGTAGACATAGAAAATCCACATCAAAAGACAATAGATCATGCAAGAAAGTGTCCAACATTCGAGCATGCAATGAAATGATTAGCATTGAATCAGAAAGATAACATCTTTAGGTACAAATTAAAAAGCATGGGTAGTGGGGATAGTCCCCATGCCCCAATGAATTACACTACTCGCTCCTCATAGAGGGAGCAAGAAAGACAGAGAAGAAAAATAGAACAAGCATCGTTGGAGCATAAGAGTAGATCTGCAACAACCTAGTGTGGATTGCCCCAATCTTTGAGACTGCTCCAACTTTTTCGATGAAGTTTGTCTCTTACTGCCTCGATCTTTGTGTGCACCATCACAGACATACGAGTAGGGCTAGGAAGAGCTTGGTGGATATGAGGTAGTAGTGGATTAGCCTTTTGAACTCCCTCCTCTGATATGTCAAATAAGGACCATGTTGGTCCTATTTATAGGCTTGGATGGGGTCTTCACGATTTGGATCCAGTTGCAAATTTCACAGTTTTGCTTTAATGGTTTTGGAAACCGTTTAGTCTTCTCATGGTTTGCTATTGTCATCCAAACAGTCTTATGCATTCTATCAGTCTTCACAAACCCAGCCTTCATGGTTTCTTCTCCAAATGGTCCTGCTATCACTTGGCTTCACGGTCTTGGATCACGTACAACACATTCTCGCAATCTACGATCCTTGGCCCCTCACAATATGTAGTTCTTAATGGTCTTGTCACTTAGTGGTCCCTCGACTTAACGATCTTGAGTTCCTCTGGTTTGCTGCCATACGGTCTTGCAAACCGTTACTCGATCGAAACGGTCTTATGCCTCTCGCGGTTTGCTATCTCCGATCGGTTTGGAGACCGGTCGCTGCTTCGCGGTCTCGAGACCGTGTAGAGGGGGAAAGTCTCAATACCGTTAAGGCAATGGAGAGGGTAAGCGACAAGGGTAGATCGTGTGGTTGGATGGATGGGGGTTGTCGATCTGTGATCGTATTAGAGGAGAAAGCCCAAGACTAAATGAGGTGAAACCGAATGGATCAAGGTCGTTTAGTCAAGATCGCTTGGTCAAGACCGAATGAGGTCAAGACCAAATGGATGAAACTGAATGGGTCGAGATGGAATGGTCAAGACCGTTTGGTTAAGACCGAATGAGGTCAAGACCGATTGGTTGGATGAAAAGGAACTGTTGGATCTCGATCAGATGGTTGAGAATGGTCTGCAAAGAAGAAGGAAAGTGAGTAAGGGAGGATAAGATCAAATAGACTGGTAATTAAAACTATTAGAGAACTATTTACATGCAACTGAAGAGATACTCAGAGTAAACCCAAACAAGGGTGGATCAGTCAATATGAGGTACACAAATCTCTAGAATTGGCGACTGTGAGGATGAATCTGGAGGATTCATCAAACATTCAATCCATGTTCCTTGAACTAGAGTAGACTGTCTAATATATATGTAAGAACAATATCACATATTGACTTACATCAGCATGGCCATGCATTTCTCAGTCACACTTATCAAGTGGATGGAATATCAAACTCCAATAGGAAGGACAAATTTCATCTACATCACTCACAGACATCCCCATGTGTCACAGTGCACCCAAACACCATATTTATGGCAATCCTTATTCAGGACCACGGTGGATGATGTTAATGTACACCGAACATCAAGTGATAAGTGTAGTGACTTCAGGTCTAAGAACCACAATCACCACCATCATTATGAGATGTGACTCTAACTACCAATCATGGTATCCATGTGTCACTCTCAAGGTGGGTCTGTCTGATACACTGTTCTCTAACAAGTATCTATGTATTTGGTTTGATATCTCCATATCATGGATAATGAGATTGTGACGCATCGTCTGAATAAAACATTATTAACTAAGAGGAAGCGATCACTAAGCAGCAGATTACCGAAAATCACTAAAAATTAAAACCATTTTACAAAGAGATCCACACATAGGAAAACTCTTTCATAAAGAACTGGAGTAATTTAATTACATACTGATTCACAAGTACATGTCATGTATCATCTCATTCAGAGAATTACATGCATCAACTGCTCTGTTAAACTAAACACATGCAGTATAAAATCTCAAGGCACTAAGCCAAAATCTCAAAAGCACTAATTACTACTCCGAGGACCTGAGAGTACAGAGACAAAACATAAGACTCTATGTACATCTATACAAGACATATCGGCCAGTGCCTCCACCTGAGGATTCACTACTGTCCCTATTGTTGTTGTTGTTGTCCTCCACCTATTGAAGGATTCTTGCCTCCTCATCTACATCCACCTAAAAATGTGGTTCCCACTGGGGTGAGACAATTGTAAATTGCCCCAGCGAGAGATATAACTCTCTGCCAGAAACATTATTATTGTAGATTAATAAGATAAATTTGAATAGAGGAATCATAATTGCTTAACAACAGTTAATTCATTGTTTAATAGATTAGAACATTATTCTTATCTAAAGCATTGTAGTTGTAACATGATAGAGCAGCATGTCACTTATCCAATAAGGTATTGTAAAGAACATGTATAACATTTATTTGTCACACTAAGCAGGATAATATCAACTAATATTTATCATATTTCTACTTTATGCAAATACTCTACACAGCTGATTATATTTTACACATCATGTGTCAAACTGCAATTAACTTTCCAGAGTATATTGACATCTTCATTATGGAGTTATAGTCACAACATATACCCTCTTCAGGCTTAGAACACACAGCTAATGCATGGCATTGTTTTGTGGAGTCATGGCCTGTTGCCATACTCTTCTAACAAAGTATTGGGATCTTAATCCCTCATCTCATCAAGTACCTTTCCATTTCTTAACTAATTCATCATCATGATTATAGAACATGGGTATTCAAACACTTAATTCATCATAGAATACTTGTTACCACTTAATAGGTAACTTAATACCTCCAGGTCATCTGACCGAGGTAAGCATGATTCTTACTGCATAAGCATTCCACATAGCACACAAAGCTTAATTCACCTCTTGTTACCTCTTAATAGGCAACAAGGCAAATTATGGCTTATGAAGCCCATAAACAATTTCAATAATCAAAACATCATATAGCACACAGGGCTTATTAATTTCAGATTACCTCTCACTAAGCAAACAAGGCATATGAAGGATTATAAAGCCTATAAAACATTTCCAATATAAGGCATCATAGCTCATACCTGGCTATGCTTGTCATCTCAACATACCTGCATGTTAATAGTTACAATGCTTTCATATCAGCATCATGCAACACAAGTAATACCATCATTCACTTTTTAGGGTTAGGATTCCTCTTACATATCATCACCCTCCATTAGGGTTTTCCACAAATAACCATTTAGGTTCTTAAGATCATTTTATTAATGATCAAACCTTAATTCATTGATCCACACAGCTAGGAGCCAACATTGATAACATAAGTATTCAATCATACTTATTTATTTTCATCATTCATCATTAAATGGATTATCAACACAAAGTATGAGTTTCTCTCTCATCATTACCAGAATATGATTGCGTCATAGTTTATTGATTTGAATTAACCTTTTCATAAGGCATGATAGCCTACACTTATCAAGGTGCATTACATCTCAATGAAATAACTGACATGACACACTTCATGTGTCACTCATCCAAATATATTGGATTTAAAACACATCAAGGTATATCAATCTTAAGGTGCTGGATGTGATATCTATCATTCTTTGATGTATCACTTCCCTCATCACCTTTATCATATTTGACTTCATCCACTTAGCTTGTATTAGGATATTTCCCATCCTAATACTTTGTGTATCAACTCATCACATTTATCATGTATTGTATTGGTCATAAGTCACTTATTTAGAAAGTACTACCCTTTCCAATGATACGGACTCATTTTTGAGTTAAGAGCTATTGATATAAGGATATCCATTATCAACCTCTTAAGATATTATACTTGTCAATATATTAATCACCATTCCATTATTAGGAATAGAGTTTTCCATGTTTATAAATTAAAGTTCACATAGCATCTTCCATATTTATGGATTGCACATAGTATCACTCTACATTAGAGTTTCACATAATATTCTTCTGTATCAGGATTACACATAGCATTACCTGAAATTAGGACTTCACATGGCTTCACCCTCAATTAGGGTTTCACATGGCATCACCCTCAGTTAGGGTTTCACATGGCATCACCCTCAATTAGGGTTTCACATGGCATTACCCTCAATTAGGGTTTCACATGGCATTGCCCTCAATTAGGGTTTCACATAGCATTACCCTCAATTAGGGTTTCACATGGCATTTCCCTCAATTAAGGTTTCACATGGCATTACCTCAACCAGGGTTTCACATAGCATCACCCTCAATTAGGGTTTCACATAGCATCACCCTTAATTAGGGTTTCACATACCTTTACCCTCAATTAGGGATTAGGGTTTACCAGTCACATCCAAGTAAGGTTTCTCATACCCAATTACCCAAATTAGGGTTAGGACACATAATTCCCATCAAATTAGGGTTACATCATCATCCATATTAGGGTTTCACTCATCTTTACCCTAAATTAGGATCATGGCTCAATAGTCCTTTCAATTAGGGTTTCAAGATCTCATTATTATGGATCAAACCCTAATTCATATTTTATTCATAATGAAAGGATTAGGTCTTAATTATATTAGCCTTCTTCTCTCTCTCCTTATATCTTTCATCCTGTCTAAGATGTTAAGTATTCCAAGATTGATTTAGGTCAGCTTTTCATTTAAGTACACACACTTAGGGTTAACCATTATAATCACCTTTAGACTACATCATTATCAATCAAGTAGCTAACTGACCTTTAATCATATTAGGTGTTCAAATTAGTTTGACCCATTTGTACCTCAAATAGCTTTGGCCACTTAGACCCCAAACGGTCTTGGTCACCTAGTCCTTGAATGGTTTGAAACCATTTAAACAAAACCATAATGAAACTGTATGGACAATTCACACTTGAAACCACATGGGTCTCCAAACGGTTAGAGACTGTTTGGTCTCAAACGGTCTTGAGACTGTTTGGACCCAAATGGTCTGAAGACCGTTTGGTCCAAACCCTCGCAAAACCAAATTGACCAACAAGGTCTTTCAACACTTATCAATTCAGGGATTCAATCATTAAACCATCTATCAATTGAACTACTGATTTGTTCTTCAATTGAACCATTGAATCCCCCTTCAATTAGACATTCAATTAGGGTTTTGAACCCAATTGAACTAGGGTTTATAATTAAGAACCCATCAAATTAGGGTATTGAAATCGAGGAACCATCAATGGTTAACATTGTGGAACTAATTCAATTGCAATCATTGGATCATCATCAAACCATGACATGACCTAACCTCAAACGGTCTTGAGGTCGTTTGGATGATCTCCAAACAGTCTTGAGACCGTTTGGGTGACCTCCAAATGGTCTTGAGACCGTTTGGGCTAGTCAACCCAAAATCGAATCAATTCACTTAAGGATTTAACACTCAACCCGATTACGATTTGTAATTGGTAGATTATCCAATCATGGAACCTTTAGAAACTCATCAATTAAATATATTAGACTATTATTCAACACATAAGCAACCCTCCTCAAATGGTCAACCCTCTCCATTTGGTCAACCACTCCAAACAGTTTGGAACTCAAACCACCAAACGGTTTGCAAACCGTTTGGTCACCAAATGGTTTGGTGAAACCGTTTGGACCACAATGTTGAAAGCGTTTGCAATAGATATTTGTGGAGGTGTGTGCTGATGATGATGTCATCATCATCAAGTTATAAACCCACGAATCTTGCTGTGATTTTCATGGTGATTTCATCAAACAATCAAATAAAATTTCAGGAATAAAGAAGGAATCAACAATTGTTAAAGATATGGAATCAATAACAAAGTTCCAGGGTTCAAGTTATATAACCCGCCTTCAATTGAGCTTCAAAGCTTGGAGCTACACGTCAACAATGGTGGAACAAGCTTTTGCAACCCTCCCAAGGCTCGTCCTCAAGCTTTGGAGTGAAAAGATTGGCTAGGGTTGAAGATTGAATGGAGAAAAGAAGAAATCCATCATTTATTTTCGATTTCCACCATGAAATCATGGTTTAAAGTGATCAAGAATCTTACCTACAGGTTGGAACTTCGTCCTCCTGTTGCTCCTTATCCCCCTTGGTCGTTTGCAAGCAAAGAATGAAAGTGGGTTCGAAATTCACCTTTCAAGCTATGGATAAATGAGCTTATATTCATTTTTATTAAATTCATTTCAAGAGAGAGAAAGTAGGGGATAACTCATCCATATCCTTTCCATTTTCCCCCTTCTATTCCTTAGATACGAGGCTATATTCCTTGCCTCTTATTCCTCTCAATTATCCACAATTTAAAGGAAAACAAACTAAGCACCTTAAATCATATTATAATAATATCCATAAGTGAGTGGATATTTCTTTTTCTTATAATAATGTGAGTGAGTTATCCACTTCCTTTGGATATTTTCATGCCTTTGCAAGGCACATGGTCGTCCATTATTTTTCAAAATCATCCCTCACCTTTGGGTTAAAAGGCTCCTCAATTAATATATTTATTCTTGCATTGAATTGAAATAAAGTTTCAATTATGCTTAAATCTTGATTATTTTAATATCAAGATTCTCTCTCCTCCAAAGAGATACAAAAGATATGCCCCTCTCATTTTCCTTGATCTACATGATTCCAAGAAATATTAGGGACTATTTTGAAGTGGTAATTTTCATATTGAACCCTGGGTTTTGGGTAAATTGCACATTACACCAAAACTAGGTTTTAATACACAAACATTACTTTATCAGCTCTTTCTTGATACTCAGGCTACCACAAGCCATACCTCGGCATCATCTTCATTCTCATGATGATTAAACACATAAGGAACATCTTATCATGTACAATTTGCAAGTTAACCCCTCAACTTGAGTAATTTGCACTTTAGTCTAAAATTAACAAAACATTGTTTCAACATTATTCAAATAGGACTAAAATTGAAATATAAGTCCCTCTTGAACCTTAATTACTTTTCAAGAGATAAGAGAAAGAATATAATCCACTTTATTAAGCAAAACATTTGGGTTTAAGCATAACCCAGGTTAGGGATGTTACAAATTATAAACCCCTAACAAGGATTTTGTCCCCAAAATCCCAAGAAAAAGAGAGACACATTTTATTCACTTATCATATCATCAAGTCTCCACATAACATATTAATGTTATGGAGATACCATAGACCTTTAATCCACACAAAGTTCTTCCACATAGGGTTATTCTAAGGAAATGTTTTTAGCTTGATAAACTTTTCCACTAATTACAATTGTTTCTTACATTAGTTCAACCTTATCAATGTTTATGTTTATGCAGAGAATAAACCCCTAACATATGATGTCCACATTATTTTATGTAACTAGATTGATTTCACAGTTGTCGAATATAGATAACCAACATAAATCATCTATCATTTCTCAAGTACCAAAATCCTTACTTTGGTATTCATCATATGTGTTGAGAACACATCTCATCCTTATCATATTCATTTCTCTGTTGTTACCACCAAGGGTATACATGCACAGGGTATTTATTTTACTTTAGGACATTACTTGTTCCATATATCATTATCTTGCAACCAAAGTCCAAAGCAACTGATACTTTTCCAAGTATCCATCAATGGATTATTTCTAATCCATGTATATCAAACATCATAATACTTACTTGATTGCCATGTTAATGGAAGGAAGAAACATAAAGGAGCATACATCTTTCATTACCCAAGGTTGTTTATCAAAGGGGAAAACATATATATGTTTAACAGAGATAATTCACTTCAGTAATCCTTTATTTGTTTGGGAAAGTCCACTTAGAACTTCCTCATTAGTTGGGGCAGTTCACTTAGTGTTTCCCTTTGTAATTAGGAAATTTCACTTAGCACTTCCTCTGTAATTGGGAAAGTTCACTTAGCATTTCCCTTTGTAATTAGGAAAGTTCACTTAGCACATCCTATGTAATTGGGAAGGTTCACTTAGCATTTCCCTATGTAATTAGGAAAGTTCACTTAGCACTTCCTATGTAATTGGCAAAGTTCACTTAGCATTTCCCTTTGTAATTAGGAAAGTTCACTTAGCACTTCCTATGTAATTGGGAAAGTTCACTTAGCATTTCCCTTTGTAATTAGGAAAGTTCACTTAGCACTTCCTATGTAATTGGGAAAGTTCACTTAGCATTTCCCTTTATAATTAGGAAAGTTCACTTAGCATTTCCCTTTATAATTAGGAAAGTTCACTTAGCACTTCCTATGTAATTGGGAAAGTTCACTTAGCATTTCCCTTTGTAATTAGGAAAGTTCACTTAGCACTTCCTATGTAATTGGGAAAGTTCACTTAGCATTTCCCTTTGTAATTAGGAAAGTTCACTTAACACTTCCTATGTAATTGGGAAAGTTCACTTAGCATTTCCCTTTGTAATTCGGAAAGTTCACTTAGCACTTCAGATGTAATTGGGAAAGTTCACTTAGCATTTCCCTTTTTAATTAGGAAAGTTCACTTAGCACTTCCTATGTAATTGGGAAAGTTCACTTAGCATTTCCCTTTATAATTAGGAAAGTTCACTTAGCACTTCCTATGTAATTGGGAAAGTTCACTTAGCATTTCCCTTTCTAATTAGGAAAGTTCACTTAGCACTTCCTATGTAATTGGGAAAGTTCACTTAGCATTTCCCTTTCTAATTAGGAAAGTTCACTTAGCACTTCCTATATAATTGGGAAAGTTCACTTAGAATTTCCCTTTGTAATCAGGAAAGTTCACTTAGCACTTCCTATGTAATTGGGAAAGTTCACTTAGCATTTCCCTTTATAATTAGGAAAGTTCACTTAGCACTTCCTATGTAATTGGGAAAGTTCGCTTAGCATTTCCCTTTGTAATTAGGAAAGTTCACTTAGCACTTCCTATGTAATTGGGAAAGTTCACTTAGCATTTCCCTTTGTAATTAGGAAAGTTCACTTAGCACTTCCTATGTAATTGGGAAAGTTCACTTAGCATTTCCCTATTAGTTGGGAAAGTTCACTTAGCATTTCCCTTTGTAATTAGGAAAGTTCACTTAGAACTTCCTATGTAATTGGGAAAGTTCACTTAGCATTTCCCTATTAGTTGGGAAAGTTCACTTAGCATTTCCCTTTGTAATTTCATTATACTCACTAGATTGTTTCAGAATGACTACTTGATCAGAGTAATCAGAAATATTACAATCAGAGAGTTTCATACTTGCCCCATCTCCAATAATCATATACTTGGCCAGGGTATACAAGTATTGAGATTAGGTAGTATGCACTTCATTTACTATCATATTCCTCACTTTTCATATCATTATACACATAGGATTTTTCATTCCTAGATTTTCTTCAGGAATCACTTCTATATTTCATCTTTTAACATACAAATAAGAGAAATTATAAAGCATTTTAAAGAATACTGAGTAAAATGTAAGTTCTCATCTCCCTTGTGTCCTTATAGGACTAGTCAGAGGGAGTTCAAAAACAACTACTTTCTTATTTTTAACACATATAATCATGAAATGAAATATCAGAATGAATCTATTTCATCTGACCTGTCACAACCCGAGGGTTGGCTATTGCATCATATTGATTCATTGCATAGATCCTCGCAGTTGCTGGTTGTTGACCCAATGCTTGATTGTTAGGTGTTGATGAACCAGCTCGGGATGCTTGTCTGTGTCCTCTATTGTTTCTAGACAACTGCCTCCTTTGTGAGCCTTGTTGACTATGGACCTGGGGTTGAGTCACCATTACATTCCCATCTGGACAATCCTTTACTAGATGTCCTAGTTGTCTACATTGGTAACAGACCCTAGTCGCAAAATAGGGTCTATGAGATCCAGTCACCGAAGTTGATGCTATGTTTGGGGCTCTACTTGGAGAAATATTACGATCCCTACCCCTACTTGATGTCCATTGCATCTGGGCATTGAATCTCGATAGTGTTGTCGATGCAGAAAATCTCGGCTTCTTAAAACTTTCAGATCTTTGTCCTTGAAACTGAGTGTATACTTTCTTACCACTGGTCTGTCATTTCTCGATTTTAGACCTTTCTATCCTCCTTACCAACTCCACAAAAGTGGAAAACCTCTCCCTATTCTCTAAAGTAGACACAGGAGTGGTCAGTTCAGCGTTCAACCCCTTCTCAAAATGCCATTTATTTCCTCATCATTAACCTCCATATGCGGACAAAACCGCAACAGCTCCATGAACTTAGCTTCATACTCGCTAAAATTCATTTGTCCTTGTCTGATCCTCTCAAATTGAGATATCTTCTCATCTAAATATGTCTTAGGGAAGTATTTACTGACAAACTCTCATCGAAATACCTCCCATCCAATTTCTTCACCTTGTCTCTTGTCTTCTTCTAATATCCACCAGTGACCAGCACTCCCTTTTAGGAGATATACTGCATGTCTTACCTTCTCGGCTTCAGGAATATCAAGGATTCTGAAAGCCTTCTCCAGCTCTGTCAGCCACAGATCAGCATCTGCTGGATCAACTGTACCAACATAATCTATGGCTCCAACCAGGCAAAGTCTCTCAAAAGTCTTGTCGGCTCCATGTCCCTCATTGTGGGCTGGTGCCCTAGGTGCAGGTGGTGGCATCCTATCAACCATGTGTGTTATAGTCGCCATAAACTGGCCAAATAGGGTATGGAAGGCTGGATTCTCTATCACGGCTGGGTCAAACTGGGGATGTCCAGTTACTGGCTCCTCCCTAGATTGATCCCTTGCACCTCCTCCTGGTGCAGCAATGCTACCCTCAGCAGCATGTTCTTCATGTGTTCCAGACATCTTCAAGTTCTTCTTCTCCTATATGAGCAGAAGATACTATCAGATGAACTGGAAGACACTTAGAACAAACTCAACATCTTAGTCCTATGTCTCTGTAGACTCAGCGAACCTAGAGATCTTATACCACTAAATTGTGACGCATCGTCCGAATAAAACATTATTAACTAAGCGAAAGCGACCACTAAGCAGTGGATTACCGAAAATCACTAAAAATTAAAACAATTTTACAAAGAGATCCACACATAGGAAAAATCTATAATAAAGAACTGGAGTAATTTAATTACATACTAATTCACAAGTACATGTCCTGTATCATCTCTTTCTAAGAATTGCATGCATCAACTACTCTGTTAAACTAAACACAAGCAGTATAAAATCTCGAGGCACTAAGCCAAAATCTCAAAACCACTAATTACTACTCCGAGGACCTGAGAGTACAAAGATGACACATAGGACTCTATGTACATCTATACAATACATATCAACCAGTGCCTCCACCTGAGGATTCACTATTATCCCTACTGTTGTTGTTGTTGTCCTCTTCCTATTGAAGTATTCCTGCCTCCTCGTCTGCATCCACCTAAAAATGTGGTTCCCACAGGGGTGAGACAATTGTAAATTGCCCCAACGAGAGATATAACTCTCTGCCACAAACATTATCATTGATGATTAATAAGATAAATCTAAACAGAGGAATCATAATTGCTTGACAACTGTTAATTCATTGTTTAATAGATTAGAACATTATTCTTATCTAAAGCATTATAGTTGTAACCTGACAGAGCAGCATGTCACTTATCCAATAAGGTATTGTGAAGAACATGTATAACATTTATCCATCACACTAAGAAGGATAATATCAACTAATATTTCTCACATTTCTACTTTATGCAAATACTCTACATAGTTGATTATATTTTACACATCATGTGTCAAACTGCAATTAACTTGCCAGAGTATATTGACATCTTCATTATAGAGTTATAGTCACAGCATATACTCTCTTCAAGCTTATAACACACAGCTAATGCCTGGGATTGTTTTGTGGAGTCATGGCTTGTTGCAATATTCTTCTAACAAAGTATTGGGATCTTAATCCCTCATCTCATCAAGTACCTTTCCATTTCTTAACAAATTCATCATCATGATTATAGAACATGGGTATTCAGACCCTTAATTCATCATAGAATACTTGTTACCACTTAACAGGTAACTTAATGCCTCCAGGTCATCTGACCGAGGTAAGCATGATTCTTACTGCTTAAACATTCCACATAGCACACAAAGCTTAATTCACCTCTTGTTACCTCTTAATAGGCAGCAAGGCATATTATGGATTATGAAGCCCATAAACAATTTCAATAATCAAAACATCATATAGCACACAATGCTTATTAATTTTATATTACCTCTCACTAAGCAAACAAGGCATATGAAGGCTTATAAAGCCTATAAAACATTTCCAATATAAGACATCATAGCTCATACCTGGCTATGCTTGTCATCTCAACATACTTGTATGTTAACAGTTATAATGCTTTCATATCAGCATCATGAAACACAAGTAATACCATCATTCCCTTTTTAGGGTTAGGATTCCTCTTACATATCATCACCCTCCATTAGGGTTTTCCACAAATAACCATTTAGGTTCTTAAGATCGTGTTATTAATGATCAAACCTTAATTCATTGCTCCACACATCTAGGAGCCAACATTGATAACATAAGTATTCAATCATACTTATTTATTTTCATCATTCATCATTAAATGGATTATCAACATAAAGTATGAGTTTCTCTCTCATCATTACCAGAATATTATTGCATCATAGTTTATTGATTTGGATTAACCTTTTCATAAGGCATGATAGCCTACACTTATCAAGGTGCATTACATCTCAATGAAATAACTGACATGACACACTTCATGTGTCACTCATCCAAATATATTGGATTTAAAAAACATCAAGGTATATCAATCTTGAGGTGCTGGATGTGATATCTATCATTCTTTGATGTATCGCTTCCCTCATCACCTTTATCATACTTGAATTCATCCACTTAGCTTGTATTAGGGTATTTCCCATCCTAATACTTTGTGTATGAACTCATCACATTTATCATGTATTGTATTGGTCATAAGTCACTTATTTAGAAAGTACAACCCTTGCCAATAATATGGACTCATTTTTTAGTTAAGAACTATTGATATAAGGATATCCATTATCAATCTCTTAAGATATTATACTTTTCAATATATTAATCACCATTCCATTATTAGGAATAGAGTTTTCCATGTTTATAAATTAAAGTTCACATAGCATATCCCATATTTATGGATTGCACATAGTTTCACTCTACATTAGAGTTTCACATAATATTCTTCTATATCAGGGTTACACATAGAATTACCTAAAATTAGGACTTCACATGGCTTCACCCTCAATTAGGGTTTCACATGGCATCACCCTCAATTAGGGTTTCACATGGCATCACCCTCAATTAGGGTTTCACATGGCATTACCTTCAATTAGGGTTTCACATGGCATTACCCTCAATTAGGGTTTCACATGGCATTACCCTCAATTAGGGTTTTACATGGCATTACCCTCAATTATGGTTTCACATGGCATTACCCACAATAGGGTTTCACATAGCATCACCCTCAATTAGGGTTTCACATAGCATCACCCTCAATTAGGGTTTCACATAGCATCACCCTTAATTAGGGTTTCACATAACCCTCAATTAGGGATTAGGGTTTACCAGTCACATCCAAGTAAGGTTTCTCATACCCAATTACCCAAATTACGGTTAGGACACATAATTCCCATCAAATTAGGGTCACATCATCATCCATATTAGGGTTTCACTCAGCTTTACCCTAAATTAGGATCAGGGCTCAATTGTCCTTTCAATTAGGGTTTCATGATCTCATTATTATGAATCAAACCCTGATTCATATTTTATTCATAATGAAAGGATTAGAGCTTAATTATATAAGCCTTCTTCTCTCTCTCTTTATCTCTTTCACCCTCTCTAGGATGTTAAGTATTCTAAGATTGATTTAGGTCAATTTTTCATTTAAGTACACACGGTTAGGGTTAACCATTATAATCACCTTTAGACTACATTATCAATCAAGTAGCTAACTGACCTTTAATCATATTAGGTGTTCAAATTAGTTTGACCCATTTGTACCTCAAATAGATTTGGTCACTTATACCCCAAACGGTCTTGGCCACCTAGTCCTTTATTGGTTTGAAACCATTTAAACAAAACCATAATGAAACCGTATGGATAATTCACACTTGAAACCACTTAGGTCTCCAAATGGTTTGAGACCGTTTGGTCTCAAATGGTCTTGAGACCGTTTGTACTCAAATGGTCTTAAGACCGTTTGGTCCAAACCCTCTCAAAACTGAATGGACCAACAAGGTCTTTCAACACTTATCAATTCAGGGATTCAATCATTAAACCATCTATCAATTGAACTACTGATTTGTTCTTCAATTGAATCATTGAATCCCCCTTTAATTAGACCTTCAATTAGGGTTTTGAACCCAATTGAACTTGGGTTTATAATTAAGAACCCATCAAATTAGGGTATTGAAATCGAGGAACCATCAATGGTTAACATTGTGGAACTAATTCAATTGCAATCATTGGATCATCATCAAACCATGACATGACCTGACCTCAAATGGTCTTGAGGTTGTTTGGATGATCTCCAAATGGTCTTGAGACTATTTGGGTGACCTTCAAACGGTCTTGAGACTATTTGGGCTAGTCAATCCAAAATCGAATCAATTCACTTAAGGATTCAACACTCAACCCGATTAGGGTTTGTAATTGGTAGATTATCCAATCATGGACCCTTTAGAAACTCATCAATTAAATCTATTAAACCATTATTCAAAACATCATAAACCCTCCTCAAACATTCAACCCTCTCCATTTGGTCAACCACTCCAAACAGTTTGGAACTCAAACCACCAAACGGTTTGCAAACCGTTTGGTCACCAAATGGTTTGGTGAAACCGTTTGGACCACAATGTTGAAATCGTTTGCAATAGATATTTTTGGAGGTGTGTTCTTATGATGATGTCATCATCATAAAGATATAAACCCATGAAGCTTGTTGTGATTTTCATGGTGATTGCATCAAACAATCAAATAAAATTTTGGGAATAAAGAAGGAATCAACAATTGTTAAAGATATGGAATCAATAACAAAGTTCAATGGTTCAAGTTATTTAACCCTCCTTCAATTGAGCTTCAAATCTTAGAGCTTCACGTAAAAAATGGTGGAATAAGCTTTTGCAACCCTCCCAAGGCTCGTCCTCAAGCTTTGGAGTGAAAAGATTGGCTAGGGTTGAAGATTGAATTGAGAAAAGAAGAAATCCATCATTTATTTTTGATTTCCACAATGAAATCATGGTTGAAAGTGATCAAGAAGCTTAGCTACAGGTTGTAACTTCGTCCTCCTATTTCTCCTGAGCACCCTGGGTCATTTTGCAACCGAAGAATGAAAGTGGGTTCGAAATTCCCCTTTCAAGCTATGGATAAATGAGCTTATATTCATTTTTATTAAATTCATTTCAAGAGAGAGAAAGTAGGGGATAACTCATCCATATCCTTGCCATTTTCCCCCTTCTCTTCCTTAGATATGAGGATATATTCCTCGCCTCTTATTCCTCTCAATTATCCACAATTTAAAGGAAAACAAACTAAGCACCTTAAATCATATTATAATAATATCCATAAGTGAGTGGATATTTCTTTTTCTTATAATAATGTGAGTGAGTTATCCACTTCCTTTGGATATTTTCGTGCCTTTTCAAGGAACATGGTCTTACATTATTTTGCAAAATCATCCCTCACCTTTTGGTTAAAGGGCTCCTCAATTAATATATTTATTTTTGCATTGAATTGAAATAAAGTTCCAATTATGCTTAAATCTTGATTATTTTAATATCAAGATTCTCTCTCCTCCAAAGAGATACAAAAGAGACGCCCCTCTCATTTACTTTGCTCTACATGATGCCAATAAATATTAGGGACTATTTTTAAGTGGAAATTTGCATATTGAACCCTGGGTTTTGGGTAAATTGCACATTACACCAAAACTAGGTTTTAATACACAAACATTGCTTTATCAGCTCTTTCTTGGTACTCAGGCTACCACAAGCCATACCTATGCATCATCTTCATTCTCATGGTGCTTAAACACATGAGGAACATATTATCATGTAAAATTTTCAAGTTAACCCCTCAACTTGGGTAATTTGCACTTTATTCCAAAATTAACAAAACATTATTTCAACATTATTCAAATAGGACTAAAATTGAAATATAAGTCCCTCTTGAACCTTAATTACTTTTCAAGAGATAAGAGCAAGCATATAATCCACTTTATTAAGCAAAACATCTAGATTTAAGCATAACCCAGGTCAGGGATGTTACAGAGATTCTTCCATCAACCAACATACATTCTAATCTTATGCTTTATTGGTGTCTATGGATATTTCCACAATAACAATCGATTAGGGACAAAACAAGAATACATACTCTTAGCATACATATGATCTCATTGTTCATGTCATCAATACGAAGACATATTTCATTGAGTATATTATTCTATATACATCTATAAATTTTGTGGTCATCTCACAATATAAAACACAAACATATAGATTGGAAACTTGTCTTTATTGATATGATCAATGTAGTATTACAAATCATTTACATAGTATCCCATTACAATCATCAAATGATAGTCCCTATAGGCATACATACCAACAGATTCCCACTTGTACTTATACTCAATCACTCATGAATCTCAATCCAAGTGATCGAACATGTCTGTCATGTTTCTGCTGTGAAAGTGCTTTTGTGAGCGGGTCAGCCACATTGCTTTCTGTAGGTACTCTACAAATCATCACATCTCCTCACTGAATGATCTCTCATATGAGATGGAACTGATGTAGAATATGTTTGGAATGTTGGTGCGATCTTGGTTCTTTAGCTTGTGTAATTTCTCTGTTGTTGTCACAAAACAACTCAATTGCATCACTAGCACTTAGAACTACTCCAAGTTCAGAAATGAACTTCTTGATCCACACAGCTTCCTTTGCAACATTAGATGCGGAAATATATTTGGCCTCTGTTGTAGAATCTGCAACTATGTCTTGCTTGGAACTCTTTCAGCTCATAGCTCCATTGTTCAAGTAAAACACAAATCTAGATTGCGATCTATAGTCATATTTGTCAGTTTGGAAGCTAGCATCGACGTAACCCTTTACCATGAGCTCTTTCTCACCACCGTATACCAAGAATTGATCCTTAGTCCTTCTCAAGTACTTTAGGATGTTCTTTATGGCTATCCAATGACATTCACCTGCATCTAACTGATATCGGCCCATCATGCTCAAAGCATACGACACATCATGATAAGTACATAATATCATGTACATGATAGATCCAATTGTTGATGCATATGGAATCTTACTCATGTGCACCCGTTCATTACATGAACTAGGACATTGGGCTTTAGAGATTGTAACCCCATGGGACATGGGCAAGTTACTTCTCTTAGAACCCTCCATGCTAAACCTCTTTAGCACCTTGTCAATGTATGTGCTCTGGCTTAGGCCTAGAAACCTTCTAGATCTATATCTATAGATCTTGATTCCTAGTATATTGGATGATTTTCCTAAATCCTTCATAGAGAAGGTCTTCCCCATCCAACCTTTTACTATCTAAAGAGTAGGGATGTCATTTCCCATCAATAGTATGCCATCCACATACAATATGAGATATATGATTGTGCTCCCACTAACCCTTTTGTAAACACAAGATTCATCTTCATTTTGACTAAAGCCAAACTTTTTGAATACTTCATCAAAATGTAGACTCTAGCTCCGAGATGCTTACTTCAATCCGTAGATACCTTTGTAGCTTATAGACTTTATTGGCTTCCTTTGGATTGATAAAACCCTCAGGTTGTGTCATGTACACATACTCCAATAAATTCTCATTAAGGAATGTTGTTTTAACATCCATTTGCCAAATCTCATAGTCATGATAAGTTGCAATGGCAAGCATGATCATGACGGATTCAACAGTGGAAACTGGTGAGAAGGTCTCATCATAATCAACACCTTGAATTTTATGGAATCCTTTCACAACCAATCTACCTTTATAGGTTTGAACATTTCCATCCATGTTGGTCTTCTTCTTGAAGACCTACTTGCACCCTATGGGTTTTACACCTTCGGGTGGATCCACTCAGGTCCATACCTTGTTGGTGTACATGGATTCCATCTCAGATCTCATGGCTTTGAGCCATTTCTTAGATTCTAGTCCCTTAGTAGCTTATAGATAGGAAGTTGGCTCATCTTCTATTCCCAATTCGTCACTATCTTGAGTCATGAGAAATCCAAATCTCAGGATCAAGTCGTGTCCTACTAGATCTACGAGGTTCTTGTGTTACATTTGGAACTTGAAATTCCACAACAGTTTGTGAGTCTTCATGTTCCTTATGTACCTCCTCAGGTTCTCTACTTTCTTGTTGGTCTCAAACTTCTTCAAGATCTACATTCCTCCCATTGATTCCTTTGGAAATAAATTCCTTTTCAAGAAATACAATAGTCCTAGAAACAAACACTTTGTTTTCAGTTGGTGTGTAGAAGTAGTATCCCCGAGTTTCCTTGGGGTATCCAACAAAATAGCATTTTTTAGATTTGAGTCCAAGCTTTTCAGGAAATTGTTTCCTAACATAAGCTTCACATCCCCAAATCTTTAACATAGACAAATTGGGACGATTCCCATTCCATATCTCATATGGTGACTTTTGAATTGATTTGGAAGGTAAGCGGTTAAGTGTAAACATTGGGGTTTTGAGAGCATATCCCCAGAATGATATTAGAAGTTCGGTTGAACTCATCATTGATTGTACCATGTCTCATAATGTATGATTCCTTATTTCTGACACACCATTATGTTGTGGTGTATCAGGTGGAGTGCATTGTGATACAATACCATAGTCTCTCAGAAGGTCATCAAACTCTTAGCTTAAGTTCTCGCCACCTCGATCTAAACGTAGTGATTTAATACTCTTACCAAGTTGTTTATCTACTTCATTCATGAAAGTCTTGAACATTTCAAGAGTTTCTGACTTGTGTTTCATAAGATATACATACCCATATGTAACATACCCAATTTTGGCTACTAAATATATGTTGAGCTAGGTTATCCAAACTCGAACTTATTTGTAATGTTGTCTCTCATTTCAAACCCCAATCAGTTATTTTGATTCAATATCATGGTCTTTGATAAATCTTAGTATCCAATTCAAGTCCTTTTGTCAAAATGTATCTATTGTCCTCATTTGATAAAATATCTCCATGAAGTCCCTAAGTTAAATATCAATTATCATACTTTGGTATCATATAGTCCAATTTGTTATTATTGTTCTTAAATTCCTTGATTAGATCTAGACCCGGTCGATTACTCTCAATTTGACCATTATTGATTTGGAAAACATTAATCGTATATATATAAAAATGATATCAGAATTTATAATGAGAATATTTAATTTGGAGGTGCCATTTCCATAAATGATGTTGTAGCATCTTTAAAATCTACACAAATAGGATCTGCACCCTGGTCCAAGTCACATAACTTTTGGATATTCTGTTGAAAATCTATATAAATTAGAAGGAATTAGTAATTAGGATATTAAGTACAGTCATTGACTTGATAGAAGTAACGCCCCACTACACCTCTTCCTTTCACGTGAGCCCGCACGTCTTCCCCTAACCTAACGCCATCTCGACAGTTTCTGAAAACACAGACTCCGCATCAATGTTCCTTGCATCTCAAGTCATGACTTCAAACCCTAACAGCCGCCCGACATAACTCTACAGATCTAAAACGGAAGTGTCGTCTTAAGGCCCTCGAAACCCTAGAGCTTTGTCCCCATCCTATATAATAACTATGAATCCATCAATGGTATCCCACACAAACATGCGGCCATGTCTGATCATCCAATCAATCTCACCAAAAATAGACCTACAATGGCTGAAGCTAGTCTAAACTCTTCCAGACCTTGCAACGTTGCCAGAGAAGATGGGCTGCAGCTGCAGATCGCCCAAGAGCACCCGATGGCAATGCCCAACGTGCTCCACCATGGCTGACACTAGTGTCGTCCAACAGATCCCAGGTGCCCTACACTTGCTCTCCCTCCTCCTCCCTGGATGATGGCAATTATTCCCAAAGAATAGAGGTGACCAGACACAGTCCACCCCCTGCATCACCAGAGGCCTTTGACACCCTGTCATCTACTCGGCACTCGACCCCAGTCTCTCTTCCTCTTCGTTCTACCATCGACCCAACACCACTGCCACCACCATTGCGCCGCATCCACCAAACCACCATCGACACCTCCACAGAAGCTTCAGACCCCACCCTCGAGCTCTCCTCCTCCACCTATCAATCACAGCGCTTCCGCCTCCTCCACCTAGCAATCACGGTGGTGCTGCCTCTTTCCTAAACCCATCAGTAACCATTGGGCGCCAGCAACGTCAACACCTAGGCGCCATTGCCTAGACGAGCGTCGCTCCAAGCTCGGCCGCCCTCGAGTACAACGTCACCGAGTTGGGCAGGCTACAGATCGACAACCTCCCTGCCATGGCACCATCCTTGATCAGACATGCAACCATCTCGATGTCAGCCTGCCATCACCCGACATTGGCTCACATCTCGGTTGCACGGCCTGGATCTGGAAACCTGCAACTGCTAACCCTGCAGCTATAGGGACCCTCGACCCCTAGTAGATCCCTGGACTTCATATCTAGTTTCCATGAACCTCGCCGCCTCACAGATAACCTGGCCATCTACAGCAAGCCATCACAGATCTGCAACGCAGACCTACAATTACAGATCATCGCTACCTCAACCATGCGTAGGTTAGTATTTCATTGCATTCAGTTTATGGTATTAAGAAGAGGTATAAATGTGATATACTAATTGCAAACTTGAAGGTATAAACAATAAGCCCATCTATACAGCTACGTATGAAACCAGTGTGTATATATAGGTACACTACTAAATACTACTAAAAAGTGAATCTATGAAATGATCAATAATAAACAGCCGACCTGTAAGTAGTATGTGTTCTACTTTTGCATTCAGATTAAGATGAATAACTAATAGTTAAATTGTAATCGCAACATTCATGGATATGAGACTGAATCACATTAATATATTAGATGACATCAATCTAGTACAGCTTGATGTTGGCATTCAACAATTCGTGCACGTACATCCAACTAGCTGCTAAGTGATTGATGAATAAGAAAGATTTAGATCATAGTTGTTGGGTAATAGGGCTATTCCTAGTAAACAGGTTCAATTCTTAATCGTTTTACTACACTGTATACATGTACCCATATATCTTATTAGTAAGATAGATGTTTGTAATCTCAGTGAGGATACAATATTCATAGTAATTAATTAGATAATGCAACCTGTTATGTATATAAAAAATTATAATATTAATATAGTTCAATGGACTATTTCCAAGTAATAATCCGACTAGTATGTATATTATGAAGGTAAACTGATGTATTAATGCCAATAGCTATAACACTATGGAGGACTTTAGAAATAGAAAGAGAATGTAGGACATTAGATCAAAGTCTAAAATACGAATTTTGGTAATTGAATAGGTAATCGTGAGGATGACATAGACACTTAATATTATAGTCTCTAACCAAATAGTGATATGTATATGTGATCACGAACCTACCTTAGAAAGGACGTAAATATACTTATGACTTTATGCCCACTTAATAACATGATAAACATTGAGAAAGAATAGAATGAGGTTAATAATAATACAATGTGGTGGTTATCTATAATATCAGATAAATGGACTAGTAAATTTATTATATACTCAACTCAACTAGAAACCCTAACAAGAGAAAGAATAGAAGGAGTGTGAAATAGTAACAATCCTAAGTGGGAAATAAAAACCAAAAATAGAAAAAAAAAGATTGAACAACATTGATTCTAAGTCATATAGTGACAAGATTATTGTTCTTTGTAGCCACCTCTTCATAAATTCTTGGAGACACACTATGACTATGCAATCCTTGGAGTCATGAATAATTGAGGTACTAGATTCTCTATTTTGATATTGAGTTGTTCATTTCCCTCTTTAATTCCATGCACATTGTTTAGTGGTGAACCCTATACTTTTGTAAGCCTTTCTTGCCTCTTTGAAAGTTCACCACCTCAGATTGATTATTGTTTGAATGCATTGAATATTATAATAGCACTTGAATTGATCTATTTGGAGTTTTGACTCCCTGGACATTGGTCCCTTTGGGATTTGGCCCCTTAGAGCTTTGGCTCACTTGAGGTAGGGTGCGTCCTGCCTCCCTGTGCACAGGTGTAATGGATTAGTTGTCCCCCAGTCGACTGGTTAACATAGTAATTAGGCTCAATGTTGTTCTTTCATAGATGATTGAACATAAGGCATTGTTTCCCTTGACGAAAATGATATGATAGTGCTCAACCTTAATATTCAAAAGTTGATTATTGCAAGTATTTTGATAATTTGATATCTCGAACTATTTTGTATAGCCTTGTGGAAATTTGATCTTGAAATACAAACATTGAAACATTATTGTTCTCACTTTGACAAATATAGTCCACCAAATATTCCTTACCTAGATTTGATATTACCCTGATTTATAGTTAGAACCTATATTTTGCAAATAGCTCGATATAAGAATTTAGTACCAGTTTTGCTGACCCTTATTTCCCTTCAATGGGGTCCATGTGTGGTTTCGTTCCCTTTGGGAACTCATGGGCAGGTGATAGATGGAAGATCTTGAAGAGACATGCACTGGGTAGTCCTCCGTTGAAGACTAGATAGGAATGAATTTTATTTATTAAACTTTGTAATCATATTTGTAAGCTTCCGCGACTTTGATGTACAAGTGATGCGATGATTTTGAGTCGCATTTATAGACCTTTTTCATATGTGTTTTGTGCTCTAATTACTCATTTTTATGGATAATATTTTATAATTCACTCATTTCGGTCTTTGCCATCATTCTATGTCAAATCCCCTTTGTTTTACCATTTTGAGCATTATTTATCATATTATCATAATTTGTGTGGATTTACTTGGTCTTATTGTGAAATTTTAGGAAAAACAAGTATTTGCTTCCGTCGATACCATCGACGGAAGTCGATACCATCGACCAAGCCACAGGTTGCCAGCCGAGAGGAGTAGCACAGAGTCGATACCATCGACACTCAAGTCGATGGTATCGAGATCCCTTCAGATTGCTGGCGAGGAATCCGTCGATACCATCGACCCAAGTCGATGCCATCGACACATGGAGGCTACAACGTCGCTAAACGACAACAACCGACGCTAAAGAGAGTCGATACCATCGACCCAAGTTGATGGTATCGAGATGACCACATGCGCTCAGACTAAAAGAAAGGAAAGCTGCCGCTAATACACTGGGTCAATACCATCGACCCGCGTCGATGGTATCGACGCCGACAGATATGCGTTGGATCTGTTTTGATCTCGATCGGACGGCTGTTGTTATTTGACGACCTAATTAGGGACTTATACCTAATGACGGCCGCCGAGACGAAAAGAGGATCGGATTTTTTGCATTGCACGAGTGCCGAGGGAGGAGAAAAAGGAGAACGGAGGCCAGAAGCTCATCCCGGGTGATTCGGACGTTGCCGAAGACGAATTCCACCACCGACAGGCGGGGAAGCTCGTATTCTACGCCAAGGAACTACCGGTTCTTCTCCGTTCAGGGTTTTTCCCACTTGTTTCACGTTTTTCTTATGAATTCCCCTATTTCTACCATGTATTCGTGCGAGATGAACATGAGAGGCTAAAACCCTCCATCTTTAGGACCGGGAGTAGCCCGGGAATGCATTGTATGACAATTTTATATTGATAATTCATATTTTCTCTCTCAAATCCGTGGTATAGATTCGTTTTCTCCATATATATTGTTATGCCTGATCACCATAATAATAACTTAATGCCCTTAATCACTTCGACAGAAGGACTAACGGTTGAAAAGAGACGAAATCTACATTAATCAATAAAACCCTTGACAAAGGAGTTGTAAAATTAATGGTGGGAACTGAGAGATCGTTTATAATGCGCTTAGTTTAGGGGAATGATTACTACGACGGTGGAATCAACCTAAACCTAAGTAGTGAGTTACACCACGACAGTGGGTAATTCTGTTTTCAGGCCACTACCTGGATAGAGAGAGAAGAGTGAGGAATTATATAAAACCTAATGCAATGTTGACCCACGGTGAAACAACAATCCTAAAGATACCCTTTTGAATTGATTAAATTAACATTTAATCGATCGTTTATTTTGTTTTTGTTTTTATTTTCTTTTAATTTTAACAACAACCCTCAATTTGTTATTCGGCTTAGCTGATCGCAAATAGTTAGTAGAAGTCTCCAATAATTCACGTATCCCTGAGTTCGACTCGGGCCTCACAAAGGCCTATATTACTCGACGCGTATACTTGCGTTTAAGCGCGTAGTAAAATACACGTCAAGTTTTTGGCGCCTTTGTCGGGGATACGGCGAATTATTGGCACTTTGAGTGCTAAGAGCGGCCACTCTAGGCCACATTTTTTTTTATTTTGAAACAATTTTTAAATATTCTTATATTTCTCTATAATTGTGTTTACTCGTTCAAAGCATAGTACTGAACCCCGATTTTCTTATTTCAGGTACTTTGCATGGTGCATACACGTAGCGCAGACTACGCAAATTGCACACCTGAGGTTCCACCTCCGGGACCAGAGGACGAAGATCACGACGAGAAAGATCACCAAAGAGACATAGATTCTGAACCTGAGCAAGAGCAAGCAGAAGAAATGGCCGAACCACAGACGATATGGGAGAAGATCAAGGCGTCTTCTTCATCAGCTTCAAAGGGGCCTATCAAGAAACAGGCGGTCAACATACCGACCTACAAGATTGATCTGACATTGATTAATTTGGTAAAGTCAAACGCATTTCATGGATTGAAAAATGAGGACCCAGTGGCACACATCAGCCAGTTCGTGGAGAACTGTGACATGGTGAAGATCGACCGATTCCCACAAGATGCTTTGTACCTCAAGTTATTCCCAAGTTCCTTGGCAGGAGCGGCAAGAGAGTGGCTCCATAACCTCGATGACAAATTTGTTCAGTCTTGGGATCATATGGTGGAGGTTTTCTTCGAGAGGTTTTTCCCTCCTGAGAAGACCAACGACATGATTCGAAAGATTCACAATTAAACCCAACAGGCGGGTGAGACATATTTTGAGACCTGGGAGCGATTCCAGGTCATGTTGAGGAGATGTCCACATCATGGACTGGACAAAGAGACACAGGTGAAGATCTTCTATTTTGCTCTCTCCGAGCATGATAGAAGTAACTTGGACTCGGCCGGTTCAGGATTTTTCTTGAACAACACTGATACGAGATGCTGGGAGATATTAAAGAACATGGCTAGGAAACAGTCATGGGGTGACAGAGGTGCAGTGGAACATGTCAAGGCTGCCGACGAATCCAGAATAGTTAGGGAGCTGAACGACAAGCTAGATCTTCTAGCCAAGAAGCTGCTAACTAAGGAAGATGCATCTGAGGATGAGGAAGCCCAAGTGAAGTTCATGCAACAACAGGGCTATAGAAACAATGACTATGCATGGAGAAAGGATAAAAAGTTTTCATGGAAGGATCCAAATAATTTTCTGTAGGATCCGGATGCCAAACCACAACAAAGAACCGAGGAAAAGAACACTGAATTGCTAAGTCAAATGGTTCAGCAACACCAAGAGATGATGGCCATGTTTGGTAAACAATTGCAATCTCAAGGTGACATTCTAACCAAATTTGGGCAGACGCTGCAAAGCCATGGAGCACAGATGCGGGCATTAGAGATCACCGTGGCACAGATTTCGAGTGAAGTGGCGGCCATCAAGCACGCCAATCAACAGAAACCAGCCGCGAATGCAAATGTGGCTCAGGAACACCATCAGGTCAAGTGTATGTCCGTGGTAAACAGTGAGGAGGAATCTCAGGCGCAAGAAGCTGTAGAAGAAAGAAAAATGACTTTCAATGTGAATGCAACGCCGACAATACCATATCCACGCACTTACTATGGACTACCAGGCGGAAGCACTTTTTCTTTTTGGAAAAGCCGCCAAGAGCCCTTGGTGGTCACCCCTCCACCTAGGCAGGAAGAACAAGTGCAAGTTGTTTGTGCACATGTGGAGACATCTAAGGCGAGAGAGGAACCACAACAAGCTGCTACTATTGAGGATGTCTCACCAAAGCCCACGTCGGAGGGAATGATTGAAGTAAGCTTAGGGGAGGTACCCCCGAAAAGCGCTTATTTGCCACCTCAGAGGCGTGTTGCTGCAGCTGATGGTTCATATCCGGTCAACTCTAAGTCAAAGAAAGATCACCGTCATTTTAAGAAATTCCTAGAGATATTCCGAAAACTCCACATCAATATTCCCTTAGTGGAGATGATCGAGAAAGTACCCTCCTATGGGAGGTTCATCAAGGAAATCATCAATAAGAAGAGGCGGATAAAAGACGATGAAATTTATTGGATGAATGAGACAGTGAGCTCTATGATTCATGGGAGTTCACCAAAGAAGAGAAAGGACCCAGGAGGTTTTTACATACCGTGCTCAATAGGTGGTCAACATTTTCCAAAAGCGCAATGTGATTCTGGCGCTAGCATAAATCTCATGCCTTTGGCAACATTTCAGAAGCTGGGGTTAAAAGAGATAAAGAAGTTGGCCGCAACAATTGAATTGGCAGATGGGTCTACAGTGAGACCCTATGGAGAATGTGAAGATGTTCTAGTCAAAGTGGACAGATTCATATTTCCGGTGGACTTTGTCGTCATGGATATGCCACCACTCCACAGCTGTGAAATTCTCCTAGGAAGACTGTTTCAAGAAACGGCGGATGTAGTGACTGCCTTAGGGAGAGGTACTTTGTCTTTGGGAATTGGAGGAGATCGAGTTGAATTCAAATTACCGCATGATCCTTTAAGCGCAGTCCCCAATGTGAAAAGATGACGAGTTTCAAGACGTCTAGCCTAAGACGTTAAATAAGGGAGCTTGGTGGGAGGCAACCCAACCATTGGTACATTAGGATAGTTTAATTCTAGTCATAGATTGTTTTCATTTCGTTCAAATTCTAGTGTAAAGAAGATACCTTGATCCGTTTGTTTAATGTGCAGGCACAGGCAGGGTCGATACCATCGACGCACTGGTCGATGGTATCGACATAGGTTCAGGTTGACAGCTGCAGAAATTGCTCTGAGTCAATACTATCGACGCTCCCGTCGATGGTATCGACGTACCTACAGGCAGGTCGCAATAAAAGTGTCAATGGTATCGACATGCCAGTCGATACCATCGAGATCTCTGGAGAAGTTCAGAAGATTTTTGCTCAGTCAACTCGATACCATCGACGGCCTCGTCGATGGTATCGACATGATCACAGGTTAAATTGAAGAAGTGGTGGTGTCGCAATAAAAGCAAGTCGATACCATCGACCCTCGTCGATGGTATCGACATCCATGTCACCGATCCGTGCCAAGACATCGACTACGATCGCGAATCCACATCAGCGATCCGGGTGCTGCGTCGATGGTATCGACAGGTCAGCAATCCGGATTTCCCGATTCAGCAAACGTCAGCCGTCGATACTCGCGAGGGAGGCGTATAGCATCGAGACGTGTCGATACCATTGACCCGCGTCGATGGTATCGACGGGTGGACAGTAGCGCTGGCCAAGTCTATTTAAGGAGACTTGCAACGTCATTTGACATCACACCTTCAGAGCAAACGTCCTCCTTTGCGCCGAGCACTCCCCCGAGCCATCCAAGACTGAAGAGAAGCGACATCGAGCGGGAATCTTCACCGAGCGGAGAATCACTTCTCCATCTTCCCCGAGCTCTCTTCTTCTAATCCCATCTTTCTTGCAACAATGGTGCACGCCGCCGGATCATCATCCTCGCACGAGATTGTGGAGTTTGTTCCACCCCCTACTGCTTCAATCTCACGTCCGCGCCTGATTCACCCTTCCATGGAGGCGAGGAAGGTCTACGAGGAGATTATGAAGCGGAAGATTGAGCCGACCCGGTATGTGGACCGGGGAATGATCTGTGATCTGGGATTCGAGGCCAACTTGGCCTATGTGCTGAAGGGTCAAGCACGCCACACCAGCATAAGGCCAGGCGAGCTAGAGCGCCATGCGGATGGGCAGCCGTTCTTCGGTGAATGGCCCACCTACAAGGAATTGGTGGCGGAGTTTATGGAGTCCCTCGACGTCTGCGTCGTACCCAACGACGTGGTGGCGTCGGACCGTGAGTGGATCAAAGGGAGGGTGTCCTTCCGGCTGTTCAACATCAACTACAACATCACTCTTCAGCAGTTCAACAACATCTTTAACTGGAACCACTCCCAACATGATCACCGACGCCCAGATTCCCGCACCGACTACGACAAGATCTTCGCCGAGCTAGTCACAGTGCCGGCGGGAAAGACAGTGAGCTACCACAATGCTGTGGTAGCGGACTTCGAGCATCCCTTCGTCCGGGTCTTACACCGGATGTTGAGCCTTACGTTCTTTGCTCGGAGCGATTTGGCATTGAGCAAGTTTCAGGAGAGCGATGTTTTCTTCCTCTACATGCTCCTGAAGCGACAAGAATGCAACTGGGGTGCGTTCTTTCTACAGCGCGTCCTGGCAGTGAAGAGGAGTACAAGGAAGGCTCCGATCCATTTTGGTGGGCTCATCACCAAGTTGGCGCACTACTTGGGGCTGAATTTTCAGTCCATGACTCTGATTTCCACAAAAAGTAAGGTGAATGTGCAACACTTGCACCGTTCAAACCTTATCCTTCTCCGGGATGGGTTGGCGTACGCACATTGCCACGTCAACCAAGCTTACCAGGAGTGCGCACTGCAGGACGCCATCTTCCACATCGAGGGAGCCCAGCACTTCCGGTGGCCGATCATAGCTGTCGAGTCCGATGAAGAAGAAGGCGGTGATGACGAACAAGAAGGCGAGGCTGAGGAGGAAGAGGAGGCTTTCACACCTCTTCGCGCACGAGTAGCACCACGGAAGCGTCCTAGGATGCATCCGGGTGCATCTTCATCATCACAGCCCCAGCCGCCATCACCACAGCCCTCGCAGCCAGGCGAGGATGTCTACTCCATGCAGGGAATGTACACAATGCTGCGGGATATACAGCAGACGCAGCAGCAGCATCTCGAAATGTATACCGGTATTCATGATACTACGAGCCGGTTACTTGATAATAAACGGGCTATGTTTGAGAATGAACGTCTCCTCCTCGACAACCAACAGCAGATACACAACCGGTTGCAAAGGATGGAGATGCAACAGGAACCCTTTTACGACCATTACTGGAGTCAGAGCTACTTTGGAGGCTATCCACAGCCTCCGCCGAGGACCCATTACGATCCGAGCTTCCAGGGGGAGTATCCTTCTTGGGATCCTACGGCCCTGCAGTACCCGCCTCCGCCTCCACAAGATTGATCAGGGTATCTCTGTTCCACTCTTAAGATTGTTTTTTACTATGAGGCCATAGTCGAATTCAAGCTTAGGGGGGTAGCTGGAACAGCTCTATCTTTTCTTTTGTTGCTTTTAGTTGTTATTTGCTATTTGTTTCTTGCATTTTTAGTTTTTGTTTAGGATCCACATCTATCTAGTGTAACTGTGGATGTCGTAAAAGTTGTCATCTCGCTGTGTATTCATGGGAAATTTAAGGGAATTATAAAATTTTTGTCTTTTGGATAGCTTGACTTAGTTGTCCTTGGGGAACTTTTCCGATGAAAATGATTGATTATGTCAACTTTAAAACAATATGTCACACCTATACTCCCTTTGACTCATGAAAAGTGGATAGTAACGGTTGTTTGAGCCTAACCTAACTGAATGGTAATGAAACCTTAATTGGATATAAGAGAGAGAACCCTTTGAATCACTACACATGTCAGTAAGGAGGGACACATAATTCTCTTCTAAGGTTCAGTCATCTAATCTTGTGATCATTCCACTTCAATTTTCCGTAATCCACCTAAGAATTGGAGGTAAAGTACAGTTTTAATTCCTTTTTGTGTGCATAGCATTTAGATAGGAATTGCATTGATATTTTTCATACCTTTGCATAAAAAGAAAAAATATATAGGGATTCATGCACATTACCTTTAGGTGCATGCCATGTAGTTGCACTCATGACTTTCATGATTATCATGCATAAAGTACATCATGTATCTCAATTTTCTCTCAAAATTGATCTAAACTGTTCCATACCCTCGAAATAGTACAAAGATTTCCAATCATGAAGAAAATAGCTCAATACATGTATCTCTAAGCAACTATGGATATGTGGGATAAAAAAAAAGAGAAAAGAAAAAAAAGAGAATTTAGAAGAAAATGGAATAAGAGGGAGAAAGGAACATGATATCATTTGCATTACAGGAAAATTGAGTACATGATGTGGCTTAAGTAGATTTCCATCTCATTTTGAGGTGGAAGGTTAGGGCATGCATCATTTCACCCAATTTTAGGCATTAGGGAATTTTTAATGTGCATTTGCATCATTTAGGACATTTTGTTTGTATGCATATTGAAACTGTGCAATACTTCCAAGTTCTTCCATGAACCACCCATTCCATCCACCCGTTGCTCGGTTTGGTAGGCCACCGTGAATTTCTCCTCACTAATGATTATCAGGAGAACTGCTTCCATGTAAATGGTAGTTAGGGCGAGCAATGTAGTGTAGGCGATCACAATATGCACCAATGCTGAATCGGCGAATTTTATTATGTTAACTGCCTTATGTGATAGTGTTCATTGGTTTGAAGGATAATTTCTCTTATTAATGATTTTTTTCGCCTTTAGGGTAATTACTGTTATGTGGTTAGAGAAGGACGGTTTGAGAACGTTCAGTGGGAGTCACATGGGATGTGGGTTGGTGTGTTGATTTTTAGTTGACATATGCAATTCTATTCTAAGGACTAGTTGCTCGAGGGCGAGCAATTTTAAGCTTAGGGGAGTTTGATGCGATGATTTTGAGTCGCATTTATAGACCTTTTTCATATGTGTTTTGTGCTCTAATTACTCATTTTTATGGATAATATTGCATAATTCACTCATTTCGGTCTTTGCCATCATTCTATGTCAAATCCCCTTTGTTTTACCATTTTGAGCATTATTTATCATATTATCATAATTTGTGTGGATTTACTTGGTCTTATTGTGAAATTTCAGGAAAAACAAGTATTTTCTTCCGTCGATACCATCGACGAAAGTCGATACCATCGACCAAGCCACAGGTTGCCAGCTGAGAGGAGCAGCACAGAGTCGATACCATCGACACTCAAGTCGATGGTATCGAGATCCCTTCAGATTGCTGGCGAGGAATCCGTCGATACCATCGACCCAAGTCGATGCCATCGACACATGGAGGCTACAACGTCGCTAAACGACAACAACCGACGCTAAAGAGAGTCGATACCATCGACCCAAGTCGATGGTATCAAGATGACCACAGGCGCTCAGACTAAAAGAAAGGAAAGCTGCCGCTAATACGCTGGGTCGATACCATCGACCCGCATTGATGGTATCGACGCCGGCAGATATGCATTGGATCTGTTTTGATCTCGATCGGACGGCTGTTGTTATTTGACGACCTAATTAGGGACTTATACCTAATGACAGCCGCCGAGACGAAAAGAGGATCGGATTTTTTGCATTGCACGAGTGCCGAGGGAGGAGAAAAAGGAGAACGGAGGCCAGAAGCTCATCCCGGGTGATTCGGACGCTGCCGAAGACGAATTCCACCACCGACAGGCAGGGAAGCTCGTATTCTACGCCAAGGATCTACCGGTTCTTCTCTGTTCAGGGGTTTTCCCACTTGTTTTACGTTTTTCTTATGAATTCCCCTATTTCTACCATGTATTCGTGCGAGATGAACATGAGAGGCTAAAACCCTCCATCTTTAGGACCGGGAGTAGCCCGGGAATGCATTGTATGACAATTTTATATTGATAATTCATATTTTCTCTCTCAAATCCGTGGTATAGATTCGTTTTCTCCATATATATTGTTATGCCTGATCACCATAATAATAACTTAATGCCCTTAATCACTTCGACAGAAGGACTAACGGTTGAAAAGAGACGAAATCTACATTAATCAATAAAACCCTTGACAAAGGAGTTGTAAAATTAATGGTGGGAACTGAGAGATCGTTTATAATGTGCTTAGTTTAGGGGAATGATTACTACGACGGTGGAATCAACCTAAACCTAAGTAGTGAGTTACACCACGACAGTGGGTAATTCTATTTTCAGGCCACTACCTGGATAGAGAGAGAAGAGTGAGGAATTATATAAAACCTAATGCAATGTTGACCCGCGGTGAAACCGCAATCCTAAAGATACCCTTTTGAATTGATTAAATTAACATTTAATCGATCGTTTGTTTTGTTTTTGTTTTTATTTTCTTTTAATTTTAACAACAACCCTCAATTTGTTATTCGGCTTAGCTGATCGCAAATAGTTAGTAGAAGTCTGCAATAATTCACGTATCCCTGAATTCGACTCGGGCCTCACAAAGGCCTATATTACTCGACGCGTATACTTGCGTTTAAGCGCGTAGTAAAATACACGTCAACAAGCATGAATGTAACAAAGATTGTTTATGTGTTTGATACATTTTGTAAATATTTGATCGTAGAGATCGAGTCTTTACAAGATGGTATCAAAGCCATAAACGGTCGGCACTCATGCATGTCTCGTGGAAATTAGGGATAAGTAGGAACACAAATGGAGTAGTAGAACATAGAAAAAAAAATAGTTAGACCATGAATCCTGGTATCATTGACCTTGTTATTAGGAAGTACATGGGATACAAGTAGAAAACACACTAGCCTAGGATGTGAGACATGTACCCTAAACTAGAAATTTATGAGACATACCTAGTTAAACTATTAGATTTTGAACTTCTATAGGCATGGATTTACATGAAGATATTGTTGAGAAAGTGGTGTTTGAGATACATGTGTGTAATTTTACATTTAGATTATTAAGATGTAAAAAGAAATAATATAGGTATACAAATGGTTTCTCTATAGATTCTAACACTCACAAATATGAAAAAAAATATAGAAATATATAATGGATATATGATATAACCCTAAAATCATATGAACATATGAAAATTTCAATCTAAATCATGAACATGATTAAAATTTGATAAAAAAAAGAAAAAAAAATTACCTAATAAATTATAATCGCCATGTAAATGGAACGAGCTGAGCTGTCTAAGGAAGGATATATAGTGAAGGTTCTGGCATAATTACTCCCAATCCACTTAGGTGGTGGTGGGGTTTCCTCACTATACATACCGACCTGGCCAAAGTGAATTTCATTACTTGGGAAAACCCTAATGTTGAATAAAGGTGCTAACAAAAAAAAGGGTATATATAATCACCTTCAATAGAGAGAAAATATAATATGCTAAGAGTTATGAAGGAAAAAAAAATCTCACTCAAAAAAAAATCAAAAGGAAGAACGAAAAATATAAATGTGTTTACTTAAAAGAATGTGAATGTTTACTTGACCATACATTTGACTTGTATGCCCTCGTTATATATACCCAAGTGGATGAAAAATGTTGATAATACAAAATATGAAACATATATGTCCCTTCATTTATGCGATCACATCTATTGAGAAAAGAAATGACTAAGAAAGCTATAGAAATGGAAATTAAAATAACAATATACTCATATAAGTAGAAAATTGAGAAAAAGAAACAATTAGATAAGACATAGTTAATATTATGTGGAATTAAGATAAAATGATGAAGTCATTTATTTTTGTGAACTTCTAATATATATGTACATAATAATAGATAATACAATATAGACATCTTAGAGAAATAAAACCCTACCTTAAAATTTAAAAATAGAAGTATGTCAAAACTCTTGACCCATAGATCATCACACAAATTTATGTGACAAAAACAGGTATATATATATATATATATATATATATATATATATATATATATATTCTATGGTCATGACCTTGGAAATTTTGTTAATTAGAAATAGAAGGTCACAAATACAATATTATATACATACACATAAGAAACAGAAGGTAAAAAAAATTTATACACAATATAAACATCATTGTAACATTAGTGACAAATATGTGAGATTAAAAATGATGTAGTATTGATAACCATATATTGACCAATAAGCTTGGGTTTTAACTCAAACTTGTGATAATGATGGCCAAGACTAACAAATTGAATATTTTAACTCTCATATTGGAATAAGATGTTGGAAGACTGAGGGATATATTTTCAAAGTAGAAATTAAACTTAAACTGATTTAGTGACTCTATCCCTAAATCGATTTAGTGACCCTACAAAATAGTAAGAGGATTGTTGGATTATCAAAAATAGGACCTATGACAGTGAAAGGAGAATTGGGATTACATATGGCTTAAGGTGACACTTCAAATAAGGAAAAGTACCATAGTGGTATATTTTGTGGATCAAACTATAGTAGGAATCACTGTTAAGAAGCATTCAATTTCGTGGACGAAATCTTTTGAAGAGTGGTAGTGTTGTAACATACCCAATTTTGGCTACTAAATATATGTTGAGCTAGGTTATCCAAACTCAAACTTATTTGTAATGTTGTCTCTCATTTCAAACCCCAATCAGTTATTTTGATTCAATATCATGGTCTTTGATAAATCTTAGTATCCAATTCAAGTCCTTTTGTCAAAATGTATCTATTGTCCTCATTTGATAAAATATCTCCATGAAGTCCCTAAGTTAAATATCAATTATCATACTTTGGTATCATATAGTCCAATTTGTTATTATTGTTCTTAAATTCCTTGATTAGATCTTGACCCGGTCAGTTACTCTCAATTTGACCATTATTGATTTGGAAAACATTAATCATATATATATATAAATGATATCAGAATTTATAATGAGAATATTTAATTTGGAGGTGCCATTTCCATAAATGATGTTGTAGCATCTTTAAAATCTACACAAATAGGATCTGCACCCTGGTCCAAGTCACATAACTTTTGGATATTCTGTTGAAAAGCTATATAAATTAGAAGGAATTAGTAATTAGGATATTAAGTATAGTCAATAGAAGTAACGCCCCACTACACCTCTTCCTTTCGAGTTCAGATTTGATGTTCCTCTTTCTACGAGGAGTAGGCTACTCCTTCCACTATCAATTTACACGTGTCTCTGCCCATCGAATTATAGGGTCCGGATTTTGTTGACAGTACAGATAGTGCAATCTAACACAAGGTGTAGCCTGCTCCTTGTTAAACAAGGAACAGCAAATCCTGAGGGCTTCCTTTCACGCGAGCCCGCGCGTCTTCCCCTAACCTAATGCCATCTCGACAGTTTCTGAAAACACAGACTCCGCATCAATGTTCCTTGCATCTCAAGCCGTGACTTCAAACCCTAACATCCGCCCGACATAACTCTACAGATCTAAAATGGAAGTGTCGTCTTGAGGCCCTCGACACCCTAGAGCTTTTTCCCCGTCCAATATAATAAATATGAATCCATCAATGGTATCACACACAAACCTGCGGCCATGTCTGATCATCCACTCAATCTCACCAGAAATAGACCTACAATGGCTGAAGCTAGTCTAAACTCTTCCAGACCTTGCAACGTTGCCAGAGAAGATGGGCTGCAGCTGCAGATCGCCCAAGAGCACCCGATGGCAATGCCCAACGTGCTCCACCATGGCTGACACTAGCGCCGTCCAACATATCCCAGGTGCCATACATTTTCTCTCCCTCCTCCTCCCTGGATGACGGCAATGATTCCCAAAGAATAGAGGTGACCAGACACAGTCCACCCCCTGCATCACCGGAGGCCTTTGACACCATGTCATCTACTCGGCACTCGACCCCAGTCTCTCTTCCTCTTCGTTCTGCCATCGACCCAACACCACTGCCACCACCACTGCGCCGCATCCACCAAACCACCATCGACACCTCCACAGAAGCTTCAGACCCCGCCCTCGAGCTCTCCTCCACCTATCAATCACAGCGTTGCCGCCTCCTCCACCTAGCAATCATAGTGGCGCTGCCTCTTTCCTAAACTCGTCAGTAACTGTTGGGCGCCAGCAACGTCAACACCTGGGCGCCCTCGCCTGAACGAGCGTCGCTCCAAGCTCGGACGCCCTCGAGTACAACGCCGCCGAGTTGGGCAGGCTGTAGATCGGCGACCTCCCCGCCGTGGCGCCAACCTTGATCAGACCTGCAACCATCTCACTGTCAGCCTACAATCACCCGACGTTGGCTCACATCTCGGTTGCACGGCCTGGATCTGGAAACCTGCAACTGCTAACCCCGCAGCTATAGGGACCCTCGACCCCTAGCAGATCCCTAGACTTCACAGCTAGCTGCCATGAACCTCACCGCCTCACAGATAACCTGGCCATCTACAGCAAGCCATCACAGATCTGCAACGCAGACCTGCAATTACAGATCATCGCTACCTCAACCATGCGTAGATTAGTATTTCATTGCATTCAGTTTATGGTATTAAGAAGAGGTATACATGTGATATACTAAATGCAAACTTGAAGGTATAAACAATAAGCCCATCTATACATCTACGTATGAAACCAGTGTGTATATATATAGGTACACTACTAAATACTACTAAAAAGTGAATCTACAAAATGATCAACAATAAACAGCCGACCTGTAAGTAGTCCGTGTTCTATTTTTGCATTCAGATTAAGATGAATAACTAATAGTTAAATCATAATCACAACATTCATGGATATGAGACTGAATCACGTTAATATATTAGATGACATCAATCTAGTACAGCTTGATGTTGGCATTCAGCAATCCGTGCACGTACATCCAACTAGCTGCTACGTGATTGATGAATAAGAAAGATTTAGATAATAGTTGTTGGGTAATAGGGCTATTCCTAGTAAACAGGTTCAATTCTTAATCGTTTTACTGCACTATATACATGTACCCATATATCTTATTAGCAAGATAGATGTTTGTAATCTCAGTGAGGATACAATATTCATAGTAATTAATTAGATAACGCAACCTGTTGTGTATATAACAAATTATAATATTAATATAGTTCAATGGACTATTTCCAAGTAATAATCTAACTAGTATGTATATTATGAAGGTAAACTGATGTATTAATGCCAATAGCTATAACACTATGGAGGACTTTAGAAATAGAAAGAGAATGTAGGACATTAGATCAAAGTCTAAAATACGAATTTTGGTAATTGAATAGGTAATTGTGAGGATGACATAGACACCTAATATTATAGTCTCTAACCAAATAGTGATATGTATATGTGATCACGACCCTACCTTAGAAAGGACGTAAATATACTTATGACTTTATGCCCACTTAATAACATGAAAAACATTGAGAAAGAATAGAATGATGTTAATAATAATACAATGTGGTGGTTATCTATAATATAAGATAAATGGACTAGTAAATTTATTATATACTCAACTCAACTAGAAACCCTAACAAGAGAAAGAATAGAAGGAGTGTGAAATAGTAACAATCCTAAGTGGGAAATAAAAACCAAAAATAGAAAAAAAAAGATTGAACAACATTGATTCTAAGTCATATAGTGACAAGATTATTATTCTTTGTAGCCACCTCTTCATAAATTCTTGGAGACACACTATGACTATGCAATCCTTGGAGTCCTGAATAATTGAGGTACTAGATTCTCTATTTTTATATTGAGTTGTTCATTTCCCTCTTGAATTCCATGCACATTGTTTATTGGTGAATCCTATACTTTTGTAAGCCTTTCTTGCCTCTTTGAAAGTTCACCACCTCAGATTGATTATTGTTTGAATGCATTGAATATTATAATAGCACTTGAATTGATCTATTTGGAGTTTTGACTCCCTGGACATTGGTCCCTTTGGGCTTTGGCCCCTTAGAGCTTTGGCTCACTTGAGGTTGGGTACGTCCCGCCGCCCTGTGCACAGGTGTAATGGATTAGTTGTCCCCCAGTCGACTGGTTAACATAGTAATTAGGCTCAATGTTGTTCTTTCATAGATGATTGAACATAAGGCATTGTTGCCCTTGAAGGAAATGATATGATAGTGCTCAACCTTAATATTCAAAAGTTGATTATTGCAAGTATTTTGATAATTTTATATCTCGAACTATTTTGTATAGCCTTGTGGATATTTGATCTTGAAATACAAACATTGAAATGTTATTGTTCTCACTTTGAAAAATATAGTCCACCAAATATTCCTTACCTAGATTTGATATTACCCTGATTTATAGTTAGAACCTATATTTTGCAAATAGCTCGATATAAGAATTTAGTACCAGCTTTGCTGACCCTTTTTTCCCTTCAATGGGGTCCATGTGTAGTTTTGTTCCCTTTGGGAACTCATGGGCAGGTGATAGATGGAAGATCTTGAAGAGACATGCACTGTGTAGTCCTCTGTTGAAGACTAGATAGGAATGAATTTTATTTATTAAACTTTGTAATCATATTTGTAAGCTTCTGTGACTTTGATGTACAAGCATGAATATAACAAAGATTGTTTATGTGTTTGATACATTTTGTAAATATTTGATCATAGAGATCGAGTCTTTACACCATACCTACTGAGGTCATCAGTGAGGGTAATGAAGTATTGATAGCCTCCTCTAGCATTTGATCTAAAAGGTCCACATACATCAGTATGTAGAGCCCTAGTAGATCATTGGCTCTCTCACTGTGTCCAGTGAATGGAGTCTTGGTCATATTCCCTAATAAACATGCCTCACATGTCTCTAATGATTCAAAATCAAAAGAGTATAGATAACCATCCTTATGGAGTCTGGATATGTGCTTCTCATTTATGTGCCCATGACGACAATGCCATAAGTATGTTTTGTTTCAGTTGTCAAGTTTTATCCTTATAGTATTTACGTTGTATATGCTAGTCTCAAGTTCTAACAAGTAGATACCATAAGACATAGGGGCATTACCATAAAAGATCTCATCTTTAGAAATAGAAATCATTCCATTCTTAATGTGAAATTCAAATCCACTCTTGTCCATACAAGATACAAAAATAATATTTCTATTAATGGTAGGTACATAATAGCAATTCTGTAATTCTATTACAAGTCCCGAAGGCAAAGATAAACTAATAACTCCAACTACAGTGGCAGCAACTCTTGCTCCATTAGCGACCCACAGCTCGACTTGGCCCTTTCATAAAGGCTTACTTCTTATCAGATCCTGGATATTTGAACATATGTGAGATCCACATATGGTATCTAGTACCCATGATGAAGAATTATTTAAGTTTATCTCAATAACATATATACCTGAAGTGGAGATCTATATCCCTTGCTTCTTCTTCCTCGGTTCCTCAAGGTAGAGAGGATAGTTTCTTTTCCAATTTCCAGCCAAGTGACAATGGTGACAACTTCCTTCTTTGGAGATCCCACCTTTAGCTTTGAGCATGCATGACTTTAGCTTTTGCCCTGCTATAGAACATTTCTTAGTCTTGCCTTTGCCTTTTGACTTTCCCTTTATCTTGTTGATCATCATCACAGACTTGGGCTTGTCTTTATTCATCTGTGCTTCAGCTGTCCTCAACATGCCCAACAATTCTAACAACGGCTTGTGAAGATTGTTAATGTTGTAGCTCATGACAAAATGACTATATGATTCAGGTAACGATAGTAGAATCACATCAGTGGCCAACTCTTGACCTAGGGGAAATCCCATCTTGGATAGGCTTTCCACGTACCCAATCAAAGTGAGCCAAAAATCAAAACATGAGTGATAGGATAATAATGAGAAATTGATGTTTGTTCCTGAAGTAGGAATAGTTCCATCTGTTCTTGAATAGCTTCCTTCCAAATCTGCCTCTATATGGTTTCCAACTGAGTCTCCCTCTTTCATCTTGCTCCTGAACAAAGCCTTAGAGACATCATATCTCTCCTGTCTTGCTTGATGCTGATACATGTTATTGAGATGTGTTACTATCTCCATGACATTCATGTTCTCATGTTGCTCTTGCAACTCATAGTTCATTGAGAACAATATCAGGAACTTGACATCAATGGCATCATCGAGGTGCTTCTTGTAAGCAACCTTTTCAGCCTTGGGTGCATTCGAGGCAGGTTCCGCTGGCTCTGGTGTTTCAAGGACATAGAGTTTACACTCATGCATGAGAACAATTCTCAACATCCTAAACTAGTTTTGAAAGTTGGTTCCGGAAAGTTTGTCCTTCTCAAGGACCGATCACAATGAGAAAGTGTGAGTGTTGTTTGCCATTTGATTGCTATAAAAGAAAAAGTTTGTATTTAGTCCAAAAATTTTTGACTTGTAAAGATTTGATAAACGAGATTAATTAGGCCTTTAATTAATTACGCTCCTACTATTTTATTCAAATTGGTATCCCTCACTATCAACTCAGAAGATTGCAACGTACAACCTTCTAGTGAGCCAAGATCCAAAATAATTAGATCAATGCCCAGCCAACGCCGACGTCAAAGACCAAATATAAAGGTAGGCAACTTTTGTTAATTACATCATATGTAACTCTTGGATAGATGATCATGCACAACTCTTTCCCATGATGCATCTATGTGCCTTTAGGTACTTGATCCTATCAAGGTTCCCTAGTTAAGTCCAACCCATAAGCCAACACGATGAGTGTGCACCCTGCAGAGGCAAACCCACACACCCACCACCACACTTCCACGAGATAGATAGTGTACCACGCGGAGGCGTGCCTTCACATAGTCGATCAAGCTTTTCATGTGTGTTGCTTTATGGAAGGTAACTAAAACTTAATATTATTAATTGAGGGATTTTATTAATACATATACATATCCGAATACCACATACTTATAGTATGTATCATATACTACTATATCCACAACCACAAATGATAGACATGCAATCACAAACACAAATACATCGGTTATGGCCATACTATTATAATCCTTTGGAGCAACAAAGGATTACGGTCCACCTATGGTCTTATGCATCTCATGCAACAACACATGTGAATCAACCTGTAAGGATCAACATTACAATGAACAACTTCATGGATGCTCTGTGAGGTTGGAACTTCAAGTTTCTTCTTGGAATTGGATCTTTTGGTTGCTTCTCCATAGACGCTCTTAGAGTTGGATCTTTAGGTTGCTTCTTGGAATTAGATCTTGATGGTGCTTCTCCAGAGATGCTTCTTGGAGTTAGATGTTCAGATTGCCACCTTACATCAAGTTTACAAAGACTAAAACTAATCCTATCTCTATTACATCATATGAGTACAAATATAAAGGGAAAGAATTAATTACACTTTGAAATAAGAGATGATGCTCGGCATGCAAGCCAAATACTTTATACAAAGGATCCACGAACAACCATTATACATCTATAGCATTCACAAACAAACATATTGTGACGACACGTCCCGTTATCACACAAACAATGAGGTACGATGCGAAAACATGCGGAAAACATCATAAACCACTTATTACCAAAAACACGGGTTAATTAAAACCAATTTTAGAAAGCAGATGGACCAAGAAACTATTACATCCATATCCTTGTCCTACAAGAAAATAGGTTATACAAACATTTACAAGTCTTGATGCGTGTCCACAGCTTAGAAGATTAGTTGTCTTGTCATCACATGAGTTCATCACCTGTTCATATATATACATAACGGGCCACATCCGACCAGCAATAGGATATACAAAGCTTCATCAGCTATACATCGTGAAACAATGTGAAAACACCTCCGAGGACCTGAGATTACAGGGATGACTCTAAGACTCTACTACAAAACAACCAAAACAGCAGCATATCCAACTCTTGCCTTCTACTGCTCGTCTTACTGCTCGGCCGCAACGCCGCGACCACCACCACGTCTAGCATGAACACCTAAAAAGGTTGTAAACCAATGGGGTGAGACACACAGTCCCAGCGAGAAACATAACTCCCCGCCGAAACCATAAAACCTCAGAAAGATTAAAGCAATAACCGTAGATAACTGATAACGCGTAGAATAAGAGCAGCATACTAAGCAAAGCTATTCATACCATCAAGCTTACCAAGATGTATGGAAGGCATATAACCAAGTATTTCTTTATGGAACATGATTGACAAGATAAGATTTATAAGATCTTACCACATAATATAAGGAATGTATAAGTAACTACAACGTATAACAAGATCAACTACAAAAGCAACGCATCAATCAATGTTCTGTGTTCTACCTTAAGCAATAAATACTATTCGGCTGGATTACATATTGTTATGCCCTGAGGAAGTGAGTCGCACCACTCAAATCCAACTGACGGTTGCGAACCCCAGAGTCAGTGCCATACAAGGTCAATGGAAGAGTCAGACTACACAACCTCCCACCTCGTGGTCATTGCACGAGAACCAAAGCAGGACCACAGTCTCATGCTTAAGTGGCCTCAGCCACAGGGTCAGCTCCCGCAGGCTACCCTTCCTCTAGCCCACCTTGGTACAGGTCTCGGCGTCAGTATATCTAAGCCACGGGCCAGTTCACCATGCTCCCAGAGCCATGAACACATTCATGATCTATCACACTGAGCCATGGGCCTGTTTACCATGTTCCATCTATCCCAAGTCTGCAACCACAGCTGCACTCGAATCCTCACTATTTTAGGCTAGGAGAAACCTCGCATATTCAACAATATGCGCTTCGGGTTAACCACAGGCCACAAAACCACACATCATCCATCGAGACTAGGGCACCAAGGGAAAGCCTATCGTCCCACCAAACTAGTCTCATCTATCAGTTAACACACAAGGAATTAACCAAGGTGTGACGCCCAACACATCCTCCTCATAACAACCCAGAACTCAAGCTCAAGAGAGGTATCGGGCAGCACCATCCCAAGGCCATATCGTGCAAGATGCAGCCCAACAAGATCATCACCAACCTCAAGCACAAGGGCACCAAACCCTAGATTGATCAAGATCGGCTCACCTCTCAACAACCAAGAGAGAGGGGTCTTGCACAATCTCTATCACAACTCAGGCAACCACAAGGATCAACCTCAACATAGGTCTTAAACCACACAAAATCCCACCTTTCAAGTCCATGGTGAGAGGAGGGTGTTGCTCAAGCAACTAGAACACAAGCTCACCTCTCAACTTAAACGAGAGAGGGGTATTTCCCATATTACAAGAACTCAAGCTCACTCCTCTAGACCAAGGATAGAAAGGAGTGTTGCTCAACAAGGAAACCTAAAACATGGTTCGGCCAACTAGGTGCAACTAAGAAAGAAACACTTCTAGCAACATACATGGCCAATTATGAGCATATGAAACATACAAGAACATAGAAGAAGGTATTATGTTTAGGGTTAGGAGTTATGTAACCCGCCTTAAGCAAGCTCCAAGCTCCAAGCACCAAGCACCACTTCAAGAGGAAGAAGAAGACTCCAAGACAGGGATCGGCCACCAAGCTTGCAAAGGAAGAGGTGTAATGCAACCAAGGGAGAGGGAAACTAAGAAACTAAAGGGATCCTTAGCAAGAGAAAGGGAACACATATATAGGAGAGGATGGAGGAGAAACCAAGGTAAGACAAGGCAAGGTGTCGCCCACCTAGGGACACTTGTCCATTGGCAATGCCACCACTCTAACTTGCCTTAAACACATGTCCAAGGCCATTGTCACATGCAAGCATCAAGCGCCAAGTGTCCACTAGTGGTGACACAAATGAGGTCAAAAAGGTCAAAGGGGTCCATGGGCGACACACCCCATCTCCATGCCCGACATCATTCCCTAGGCGACACACCTAGGCCGACACAACCATGGCCGACACACCTAGGCTGACCCAAGGTCAAGCAAAGCAAAGAAAAGCAAAGCAAGGTTCAAGCAAGGCATCTCAAGGCCCAACAAGCTCATCCAAGCCCAAAGCAACTCAAGCAATGAGCCCAACCCTTCCTCTCAACACTAGAGGAAGCAAGGAGAGAGAGGAACACTTCTCAAGGTGACAAACTTGCTCAACAACCCTAGACTTGGGTTAATTACAAGTAGCACCTCCAACTCTCAACAAAGCACAAACAAACCCTAATCACCACTAAAGGTGATTAGCAAGCAACTAAACACCATGGTTAAGCAAAGCAAACAGGATAAGCCCTAAACATAGGTCAGGATCCTTACAAGCTATAACCCTCTACAAAGGGATTTCGTCCTCGAAATCCGAAGAGAAAAGTGAGGGATACTTCCTCCTCATCTCTTCCTCAAGCTCCCACATGGTTTCCTCAACGCCACGATGATGCCAAAGAACCTTTACCAGAACCAGGTCCTTCCTCTTCAGCTTCTTAACTCTTCTATCAAGGATCATCACAGGACCTTCCTTGTAGGTCACATCTTCATCAAGCTCAACCTCGACTGGATGTATCACTATCCATGTATCTGGATGACTTTTCTTCAGCATGCTAATGTGGAACACTGGATGCAACATGTGCAACTCTAGCGGCAGCTCTAACTTGTAAGCTACCTTGCCAACATGTGCTATTACTGGATATGGCCCCATATACCTGGGTGCTAGCTTACCCTTCCGACCAAACCTTAACATGCCTTTCCAAGGTGAGACCTTGAGGTACACTTTGTCTCCCACTTGGAACTCTAAAGGTCGTCGGTGATTGTCTGCATAAGACCTCTTCCTGTCTTGTACTGCTTTCAGTTGTTGTTGTATCACTTTGACCTTTTCTGTTGTCTACTGTGCTAACTCAGGACCCAAAAGCTAATATTCACCGGACTCATACCAACATAAAGGAGATTTGCACTTCCTGCCATATAAGGCCTCATAGGGAGCCATGTCAATGCTCCGCTGATAACTATTATTGTAGGCGAACTCTATTAAACTGAGATGTACATCCCAACTGCCTAGGAACTACAAAACACAAGCCCGAAAAAGATCCTCCAAAGTCTGAATAGTCCTCTCAGACTGTCCATCTGTCTGCGGGTGGAAGGCAGTGTTGAACCTCAACTGCATTCCCAAAGCTTTGTGCAACTGTTCCCAGAAACGACTTGTGAACTGGGGACCTCTGTCAGAAACTATCGTTGCTGGTACATCGTGCAAGCATACTATCTCATCCACATATACTCAAGCGAGCTTATCGGATGTATATGTTGTCTTCACAGGTATGAAATGGGCAGACTTTGTCAATCTATCCACTATCACCCAAATGGAATCATGATTCTTAGTTGTCCTGGGCAGACCAACTACCCATGGTTATGTGATCCCATTTCCACTATGGTATCGGCATGGGTTGTAACGTACCTGTCAGCTTCTGATGCTCAGCCTTGACTTGCTGGCATACCGCACATCTAGCAACAAACTTGGCTACATCTTTCTTCAAGCCAGGCCACCAATACAAGTCCTTCATATTGTGATACATCTTGGTGACTCCTAGATGCATAGCATACATCGATGTGTGTGATTCCTCAAGTACTAGAATCCTCAGATCATCATCATCGGGGACCACCATCCTATCATGATAGCAAACAAATCCATCCTCAGACTCATGGAACCCATCACGCTTTTCACTGCCGAACTCTGACCTGATCAGTTGCACTGTATCATCTATTTGTTGTGCATCTTTGATTTGTTGTCTCAGCGTAGGCTTGACTTGCATCTGTGCCAAAAGTCCTGCTAACAAGGAAACTTCCATCTGGACATTCATCTGTCGCAAGGAGACAAACATATCCCGTCTATGGCATACCAAGGAACTCAACTGTGCCTTCTTTGTAGGAAGAGAAGAAGACTTTCGGCTAAGCGCATCAGCTACCACGTTCGCTTTACCAGGGTGATACTCGATGGTGCAGTCATAATCATTGATCAGCTCCATCCATCAATGATGTCGCATGTTTAGCTCACTCTGTGAGAAGATGTACTTCAGATTCTTATGATCTGTAAAGATCTGACACACTTCCCCGTAAAGATAGTGTCTCCAAATTTTTAACGCATGAACCACTGTTGCCAACTCCAAATCATGAGTCATATAGTTCTCCTCATGTTTCTTAAGATGTCGCGAAGCGAAAGAAACTACATGGTCTTCCTGCATCAGCATGCATCCTAAGCCCTTTTTGGAAGCATCGCAGAAAACAACATAGCCCTTTCCAGGCTCTAGCAGCACTAGCACTGGAGTACTAGTCAACTTTTCCTTCAAACTTTGGAAAGCTTGTTGGCAACGATCATTCCAGATAAAAGGTACATCCTTTCTAGTCAACTTTGTCATCGGCAACGCGATCACACTGAAGTCCTTTATAAACCTCTGGTAGTATCCTGCTAAACCCAGGAAACTGCGAACTTTAGTCGGTGTCTTCGGCTGTTCCCAATCTGCAACCTACTCCACCTTCTTTGGGTCCACTTTAACTCCTTCTGCAGATATCACATGACCCAAGAAAGTTACTTTTTTCAACCAGAACTCACATTTACTAAACTTGGCATACAACTGGTGTTGGCGATGGAGAGTCAATGCTTGTTGAAGATGTTGTTCATGCTCCTGACTGTCCTGACTATAGATCAAGATGTCATCTATAAAGACTACAACAAACTGATCTAGAAACGGACGAAACACTCGATTCATTAGGTCCATGAAAGTAGCAGGTGCATTGGTTAGCCCAAATGGCATAACCACAAACTCATAGTGACCATACCTTGTCCTAAAAGCTGACTTTGGTATGTCATCCACCTTAATCCTCAACTGATGATATCTGGCCCGTAGATCGATCTTTGAAAACACTGTAGCACCACGCAAATGATCGAACAGATCGTCTATCCTCGGTAACGGGTATTTGTTCTTGATTGTGACTTTGTTCAACTGCCGATAATCTATACATAGCTGCATCGATCCATCCTTCTTCTTAACAAACAACACTAGAGCACCCCCAAGGTGATGTACTCGGTCGGATGAAACCTTTCTCCAACAACTCTTGTAACTACTTCTTTCGCTCTGCCATCTCTACTGGAGCCATCCTATACGGTGTTTGTGCAACTGGCTGTGTTCCTGGGACCAGATTGATCTCAAAATCAATCTCTCAAGGTGGAGGAACACCGGGGAACTCATCAGGAAACACATCTACAAACTCTCGGACAACCGTCACCTTCTCAAGGCTAGGACCTTTTTCCTTGGTATCGACAACGTGAGCTAAGAACGTCGTACATCCTTGTCATAGAAGCTTTTCTACCACCAACGTTGACACTAGACATGTCGGAAGAATCTTCCTATCTCCTTGGAATATCCACTTCTCTCCACAAACCTCAAACACTGCCTGCTTGGAACCACAGTCCAACACAACCTTATACTTCTCTCAGGTATGTGTGGCAACACATCCCATTATCACACAGATAACGAGGTGTTACACGAAAACGTGCGGAAATCACCATAACCACAGCTTATCAAAAACACGGGTTAATTAAAACAGATTGCGGAAAACATATAAACTATGAAACTATTACTTTCCACTCCTCATCCTGCACAGAAACATGTCATATATATACATTCATGAGATCTGATACGTGTCCACAGCTCAGAAACAGTTGTTCATCCATCACATGAGTTCACCACCTATTCATATACATAAAGGCCCACATCCGGCCAACAGCAGGATAAACAAACATCATCAAACGATCATCGTGAAACAACGTCAAAACACTGCTAAGGACCTGAGAGTACAGGGATGACTCTAGACTCTACTACAAAACATCCAAAACAGCAGCATATCCATCGCTTGCCTTCTACTGCTCGTCAGGCTGCTCGGCCACCACACCACGAACACGACCACGTCTACCTCAACCACCTGAAAAGGGTGTAAACCAACGGAGTGAGACAATTGAACAATTGTCCCAACGGGAAACATAACTTCCCACCACAACTACAGAACCTCAGCAAGATAAACGATAACAGCAGATAACTAACAATAGGTATAACAAGAGCAGTCTCTCTATATATATAAGGCATAGTTATTCTTACCGACAAGCTAATCAGCTGTGCAAGCATATATCCAAATATATCTTAAAGAATATGATTTGCAAGATAAGATGTATCTCCATGTAACATGATTATCAGGACAAGATATAATGTCACATAATATGCAAGGTATATCAGAGATATTACACAAACAAGGCATCAACCAATGTTTCATGTTTATCCTAAGCAATAAGTACTAAACGGCTGTATTACGTATTATTATGCCCTGAGGATTTGAACTGTACCATTCAAATCCAACCTTTGGCTGCGAAGCCTAAATCCAGTGCCATACAAGGTCAATGGAAGAGCCGGACTCCACGACCTCCCACCTCGTGGTCAGTACACGAGTACAACACATGCAAGACCGTAGTCACATGCTGAAGTGGTCTAAGCCACAAGGACAACTCCATAGGCTACCCTCACTCTAGCCCGCCTTGGTATAGGTCTCGGCGCTAGTAAAACTGAGCCACGGGCCTGTTCACCGTGCTCTGAGCCATGAACGCATTCCTGCTCACACATCACATATCCTGAGCCATGGGCTTGTTCACCATGCTCTATATACAAATCTGAGTCTGTAACCGAAGTTACACTCTTACCTCCTTATTTTCAGGCTAGGAGCAACCTACACATATTCAACAATATGCGCTTCCAGATTAACCCGTAGGAGAACCTGTTTCACCATCACCAAGTCCTGACGATGATGGATGTATGGCCAGGGCAGACTACATGATATAATTCCACTATAATTAATTAGTATCTTTTAGATGGATTGCAGGATTCAACCAAGTTATAATCATGCAAGATATAACAAAAAATAAAGAACATTATATTATTATTGAAACCTCATCAACCTGATCCATCACAAAGATCCAGCATCACATGTTACCACTTGGCCTCTTGCCAACCATCCAGATCCATATCAAGGATCATCACATAACATAGGATATCAATCCTTCATCATGTACTGTCACTGCCTCTCAAGGCTCACATCATCATCATGGGACCAACACATTACATATATAATCTCATAGAACAAATATCAAGGTAATGTTACTCATCACATATGTCACATAGCCCTTTCATGGCTACACATCACCTGCATGGTTAGAATACACAATAACCATAGATTCAACATAAGGAATATACTCACTATCATGAGTTATCATTCAAGATAATCTATTTATCAACATTACACTATTTGATGATCAAGCTTGTTAAGCACATCATACCATAATCATGCTTACCCTTATCTCAAGATTAGTCAAGGTATTCACTTTATATAACAATTATGTTGAGTATACAAGTCAACTACTATTATTTTTAATATCATTACTATTACCATCCACTATCATCATTATTACCATTTTTATCATTATGCAAGCTACTAGTGTAACTATCATCATTCTCACTAGCAATTAAGCACAAGGGTTAATTCATGCATGTCATTACTATCATTATTGCCATCATTATTATGATCATCATCATTATTGTCATTATGCAATTACCATCATCATCATTGTTACTATCATTCGCATTATCATAGTTTGCAAGGCATCATTATCGTTTGAGCATATACATCCATTTACATAACACATGAGATCATCACCATAAGGTCACCTAACCCTCACTATAACCCTTCACGACCCTCACTAAAACTCACCTAGACCTATCGGCCGACACATACACCAACCCTATCGGCCATCACCACCCAAGGGTGTCGCCCAACGTGGCTATCGGCCATCACCACCCAAGGGTGTCGCCCAACCTGGCTATCGGCCATCACCACCCAAGGGTGTCGCCCAACATGGCTATCGGCCATCACCACCCAAGGGTGTCGCCCAACATGGCTATCGGCCATCACCATGCTTAGCCCTGTCGGTCAACACTAACAACCATCAAGAGGCTTAGGTCTATCATCCTCCATGGGGAAGAGGATATCTCTCAACACAAGAAGGCCTATCTCGCCCATTATCATCCATCAACCACCTCAACCATATCAGCCAACTCAACCACAACTATGTCGCCCAACACAAGAACAAGGCCTATCGTCCAATATAGCTCAACAAGGTATACAAACATATCGGCCAACCAAAGCTTAGCTCACCCTATCGCCCAACACATGGGTAGGGTATCGGCCAACCTCAAGAACTCACCATATCGTCCACCAAGGTACCCTATCGTCCATCAAAGGAAGCACCCTATTGTCCAACACAAGGACAAAGGAAAACATGTCGTCCAACCTCATGGATATCGTCCAACACCTCCACAACAAAAGGGGTATCGCCCAACCTTAAGTCACCATCAGCCTCAACTTAACCCTAGGTCACCATATCGATCAGCACAAAGAACCCCACTATGTCGCCCAACATAAGAACAAGGGTGTCACCCAACACACCCAAAACCAAGGGAGGATATTGCCCATCCTCAAGGCAAGGGAGGATATTGCTCAACAAGGGTCATCTTCAACCTTCAACACATGGAAGCCCTAAACCCTAGAAAGCAAAGGTACACAAGAAAAATATAAAAGCAAGGAACTAAGCTACACGACTAGCATATAACAAGATCATAGCTAGAGGAAAAGGAGTTAGGGTTAGAAGCTATGCAACCCGCCTTAAGCTCCAAGCTCCAAGGAAGAAGATGCACTCCAAGGTCCAAAGCTATCGTCCACCAAGCTACTCCAGGAAGGTGTATCGGCCACCACTTCAACTCCAAGGGAGTTTGTCGGACAACACAAGCGAGATGGAGAGGGATATCGTGCACTCAAGGTGGTGGAGAGACCAAAAAAGCAAAGGAGACTAAGGCAAGGAAAAGAGCTACATATATAGGAAGAAGGGGAGGAGAAACCAAGGTACAACCATGCTATGTGTCGTCCACCCAAGGGACACTTGTACTAGGGTTCAAGCCAACACATTAGAAAGCCAAGAGACACTTGTCCAAATAACCCAAGGGACCCTAATCACCACTCACAGGTGATTAGCAAGCATCAAATCACCAAGGTTAAGCAAAACAAATAGGGTAAACCCTAAACGCAGGTCAGGGTCCCTTGGGTTATTTGGACAAGTGTCTCTTGGCTTGCTAATGTGTTGGCTTGAACCCTAGGACAAGTGTCCCTTGGGTGGACGACACATAGCATGGTTGTACCTTGGTTTCTCCTCCCCTTCTTCCTATATATGTAGCTCTTTTCCTTGCCTTAGTCTCCTTTGCTTTTTTGGTCTCTCCACCACCTTGAGTGCACGATATCCCTCTCCATCTTGCTTGTGTTGGCCGACACACTCCCATGGAGTTGAAGTGGTGGCCGATACACCTTCCTGGAGTAGCTTGGTGGACGATAGCTTTGGACCTTGGAGTGCATCTTCTTCCTTGGAGCTTGGAGCTTAAGGCGGGTTGCATAGCTTCTAACCCTAAGTCCTTTTCCTCTAGCTATGATTTAGTTATATGTTAGTCGTGTAGCTTAGTTCCTTGCTTTTATATTTTTCTTGTGTACCTTTGCTTTCTAGGGTTTAGGGCTTCCATATGTTGAAGGTTGAAGATGACCCTTGTTGAGCAATATCCTCCCTTGCCTTGAATATGGGCGATATCCTCCCTTGGTTTTGGGTGTGTTGGGCGACACCCTTGTTCTTATGTTGGGCGACATAGTGGGGTTCTTTGTGCTGATCGATATGGTGACCTAGGGTTGAGTTGAGGTTGATGGTGACTTAAGGTTGGGCGATACCCCTTTTGTTGTGGAGGTGTTGGACGATATCCATGAGGTTGGACAACATTTTTTCCTTTGTCCTTGTGTTGGACGATAGGGTGCTTCCTTTGATGGACGATAGGGTACCTTGGTGGACGATATGGTGAGTTCTTGAGGTTGGCTGATACCCTGCCCATGTGTTGGGTGATAGGGTGAGCTAAGCTTTGGTTGGACGATATGTTTGTATACCTTGTTGAGCTATGTTGGATGATAGGCCTTGTTCTTGTGTTGGGCGACATAGTTGTGGTTGAGTTGGACGATATGGTTGAGGTGGTTGATGGATGATGATGGGCGAGATAGACCTTCTTGTGTTGAGAGATATCCTCTTCCTCATGGAGGACGATAGATCTAAGCCTCTTGATGGTTGTTTGTGTTGACCGACAGGGCTAAGCATGGTGATGGCCGATATCCATGTTGGGCGACACCCTTGGGTGGTGATGGCTGATAGCCATGTTGGGCGACACCCTTGGGTGGTGATGGCCGATAGCCATGTTGGGTGACACCCTTGGGTGGTGATGGTCGATAGCCACGTTGGGCGACACCCTTGGGTGGTGATGGCCGGTAGGGTTGGTGTATGTGTCGGCCGATAGGTCTAGGTGAGTTTTAGTGAGGGTCGTGAAGGGTTATAGTGAGGGTTAGGTGACCTTATGGTGATGATCTCATGTGTTATGTAAATGGATGTATATGCTCAAATGATAATGATGCCTTGCAAACTATGATAATGTTAATGATAGTAACAATGATGATGATGGTAATTACATAATGACAATAATGATGATGATCATAATAATGATGGAAATAATGATAGTAATGACATGCATGAATTAACCCTTGTGCTTAATTGCTTGTGAGAATGATGATAGTTACACTAGTAGCTTGCATAATGATAAAAATGGTAATAATGATGATAGTGGATGGTAATAGTAATGATATTGGTAACAATAGTAGTTGACTTGTATACTCAATGTAATTGTTATATAAAGTGAATACCTTGACTAATCCTGAGATAAGGGTAAGCATGATTATGGTATGATGTCCTTAACAAGCTTGATCATCAAATAGTGTAATGTTGATAAATAGATTATCTTGAATGATAACTCATGATAGTGAGCATATTCCTTATGTTGAATCTATGGTTATTGTGTATTCTAACCATGCAGGTGATGTGTAGCCATGAAAGGGCTATGTGACATATGTGATGAGTAACATTACCTTGATATTTGTTCTATGAGATTATATATGTAATGTGTTGGTCCCATGATGATGATGTGAGCCTTGAGAGGCAGTGACAGTACATGATGAAGGATTGATATCCTATGTTATGTGATGATCCTTGATATGGATCTGGATGGTTGGCAAGAGGCCAAGTGGTAACATGTGATGCTGGATCTTTGTGATGGATCAGGTTGATGAGGTTTCAATAATAATATAATGTTCTTTATTTTCTATTATATGTTACATGATTATAACTTGGTTGAATCCTGCAATCCATCTAAAAGATACTAATTAATTATAGTAGAATTATATCATGTAGTCTGCCCTGGCCATAGATCCATCATCGTCAGGACTTGGTGATGGTGAAACAGGTTCTCCTACGGGTTAATCTGGAAGCGCATATTGTTGAATATGTGTAGGTTGCTCCTAGCCTGAAAATAAGGAGGTAAGAGTGTAACTTCGGTTACAGACTTAGATTTGTATATAGAGCATGATGAACAGGCCCATGGCTCAGGATATGTGATGTGTGAGCAGGAATGCGTTCATGGCTCAGAGCACGGTGAATAGGCCCGTGGCTCAGTTTTACTAGCGCTGAGACCTGTACCAAGGCAGGCTAGAGTGAGGGTAGCCTATGGAGCTGTCCCTGTGGCTTAGACCACTTCAGCATGTGACTACGGTCCTGCTTGTGTTGTACTCGTGTACTGACCACGAGGTGGGAGGTCGTGGAGTCCGGCTCTTCCATTGACCTTGTATGGCATTGGATTTAGGCTTCGCAGCCAAAGGTTGGATTTGAACGGTACGGTTCAAATCCTCAGGGCATAATAATACGTAATACAGCCGTTTAGTACTTATTGCTTAGGATAAACACGAAACATTGGTTGAAGCCTTGTTTGTGTAATACTCTGATATACCTTGCAGGTTATGTGACATTATATCTTGTCCTGATAATCATGTTACATGGAGATACATCTTGTCTTGCAAATCATATTCTTTAAGATATATTTGGGTATATGCTTGCATAGCTGATTAGCTTGTCGGTAAGAATAACTATGCCTTATATATAGAGAGAGACTGCTCTTGTTATACCTGTTGTTAGTTATCTACTGTTATCGTTTATCTTGCTGAGGTTCTGTAGTTGTGGTGGGAAGTTATGTTTCCCACTGGGACAATTGTTCAATTGTCTCACTCTATTGGTTTACACCCTTTTTAGGTGGTCGAGGTAGACGTGGTCGTGGTCGTGGTGTGGCGGCCGAGCATCCCGACGAGCAGTAGAAGGCAAGCGATGGATATGCTGCTGTTTTGGATGTTTTGTAGTAGAGTCTAGAGTCATCCCTGTACTCTCAGGTCCTTAGCAGTGTTTTGACGTTGTTTCATGATGATCGTTCGATGATGTTTGTTTATCCTGTTGTTGGCCGGATGTGGGCCTTTATGTATATGAACAGGTGGTGAACTCATGTGATGGATGAACAGCTGTTTCTGAGCTGTGGACACGTATCAAATCTCATGAATGTATATATATGACATGTTTCTGTGTAGGATGAGGACTGGAAAGTAATAGTTTCACAGTTTATATGTTTTCCGCAATCGGTTTTAATTAACCCGTGTTTTTTATAAGCTGTGGTTATGGTGATTTTCGCACATTTTCATGTAACACCTCGTTATCTGTGTGATAATGGGATGTGTTGCCACAAGTTTTGGTATCAGAGCTTTAGGTTCGCTGAGTCTACAGGGATCTAGGACTAGGTTGAGTCTATTCTTATGAGTGTCCAGGTTTTCTTACAATATCTTCTGCCCTCAGCGGAAGAAAAGTCAAGATGTCTGGAAACCATGAAGAACACTCTGCTGAGTATAGTGATGCTGCATCGGTTGATGGAGAAGATGGACAGGCACATGAAGATCGGGTGCCTGAGGTCCCCCAACCTAACCCAGTCATACTTGAACATCCTGCCTACCAACAACTTATGGGGCAGTTAATGGCTACGATGAATCTCATGGTTGAGCGATTACCAGTGCCTCCTCCGTGAGCACAGGTTCCCCATGGAGAAGCATCGGGTATTGGGAAGACCTTCGAGCGGCTTTGCCTAGTTGGAGCTTCAGATTATGCTGGAACGGCTGATCCAGCAGATGCAGATCTGTGGCTGACAAGTCTCGAGAAGGCTTTCCGGATCCTTGACATCCCCGAAGCAGACAAGGTAAAGCATGTTGTCTACCTTCTGAAGGGTAGTGCTGGTCACTGGTGGACCATCGAGGAAGAGAAGCGGCCTGGTTTGGTGATCTGTTGGGAAGTGTTTCGACGCGAGTTCGACACCAGATACTTTCCGAAGACGTTTCTGGATGAGAAGATCAGTCAGTTTGAGAAGTTGCGACAAGGAACGATGAACATCACTGAGTATGAAGCTAAGTTTATGGATCTGTTGAGGTTCTGTCCTCACATGGCGGCAACAGATGAGGAACGGATCAGACATTTCAAGAAGGGTTTGAGTGTTGAGTTGACAACCCCGGTGTCTGCGTTGGAGAACCGAGAGCAGTTTGCTACGTTTGTGGAATCAGTTCGGCGGATCGAGAGAATAGTAAGGGAGAAAAGAGAGTCTATGTCTCTTAAAATACCTGCTCAGTTTCAAGGATGAAGGTTTGGTGGCTTTAAGAAGCCCAGGTTTTTGGCACCGTCAGCGATGAGAAGTGCTGGTGTACCATCTCAGTGGTCTCCGAGTAAGGGAAGAGGTTATGTTTCTTCACCATCTAAGGCACACAGTTCAGCTTCTATGGCAGTGACAGGGCCAGCTAGGCCACGGTTTGAGGACAAGGCATGTCATCTTTGTGGACAAGTCGGGCATTTCAGGCTTAATTGCCCGAATAGAGATGTTGAAGTGACGCAGCCGAGGCAGAGTTTCCAGAAGTCTGAGAGACAACAGCCCAGTGGTAGCAAAGGTCGAGGACGCGGTCAAGAGTCTCAAGATGGATCGTCTGCTCAAGGAAGCAGAGGTCGTGGATAGCAAGCTACGGCTCGATTCTATGCTATGAATCAGCCGGAGGTGATAGTCAACCTGCGAGTGGTGACAGGTCAGATGGAGTTATTTCATTCTAATATGTCTTCTTCTTGCTTTATATCTGTTCTGGTTGACTCGGGTGCTACACACTCTTCTATAGCCTATAGTATGCTTGAAAACTGTCGTTTACCTGTTAGCTGTAAGAAGGATAGCTTGTTGCTAGAAACCCCTCTTGATGGTTCCTCTTTGCTTCAAGAAGAGTGTCCATCTTGTGTTTTGTCTTTCTCGGGATATCGCATTCAAGTGGATCTTATACCACTTGATATGCATGGTTTCGATGTTATCCTTGGGATGGATACCTTAGAGAAGTATAGGTTGTCTTGGACTGTGGTTCCAAGCAGGCAGTGTTTGATATCGCTGGAGAGAAGTGGACCTTCCAAGGAGATAGGAAGATTCTTCCGACGTGTTTGGTATCAGCTATGGTGGCAGATAAGTTGTTACGACAAGGATGTGAGGTGTTCCTGGCTTACGTGGTGGACACCTTTGTGGTTACCCAGGCGAAAGGTCCTAGTCTTGAGGAGGTGTCAGTGGTTCGAGAGTTTGCAGATGCGTTTCCTGAGGAGTTTCCTGGTGTTCCCACACCCTGAGAGATTGATTTCGAGATCAATCTGGTCCCTGGAACACAACCAGTTGCACAGTCACCATACAGGATGGCTCCAGCAGAGATGGCAGAGCTGAAGAAGCAGTTGCAAGAGTTGTTGGAGAAAGGTTTTATCCGACCAAGTACGTCGCCGTGGGGTGCTCCTGTGTTGTTTGTTAAAAAGAGGGATGGTTCGATGCGGTTGTGTATAGACTACCGGCAGTTGAACAAAGTCACGATCAAGAATAAGTACCCGTTGCCGAGGATATATGATCTGTTTGATCAGTTGCGTGGTGCTACAGTGTTCTCAAAGATCGATCTACGGTCTGGATATCATCAGTTGAGGATAAAAGCGGATGACATACCAAAGTCAGCTTTCAGGATGAGGTATGGTCATTTCGGGTTCGTGGTTATGCCGTTTGGGTTAACCAATGCACCTGCTGCTTTCATGGATTTGATGAATAGAGTGTTTCGTCCGTTCTTAGATCAGTTTATTGTAGTCTTTATAGATGATACCTTGATCTATAGTCGGGACAGGCTAGAGCACGAGCAACATCTTTGTCGAGCGTTGACTCTTCTTCGTCAACATCAGTTGTATGCCAAGTTCAGTAAGTGTGAGTTCTGGCTGGATGAAGTGACCTTCTTGGGCCATGTGATATCCGCTGAAGGAGTCAAGGTAGATCTGAAGAAGGTGGAATCTGTTGCAGATTGGGAACAGCCGAAGACACCGACAGAGGTTCGTAGTTTCCTTGGTCTAGCAGGATACTACCGAAGGTTTATCAAGGACTTCAGTTCGATAGCTCTACCGATGACGAAGTTGACCAGGAAGGATGTACCTTTTGTTTGGGATGATCGATGTCAACAAGCTTTCTAGAGTTTGAAGGAAAAGCTGACCAGTGCTCCAGTGTTGATCTTGCCAGAGCCTGGGAAAGGCTATGTTGTTTTCTGTGACGCTTCCAAGAAAGGTTTAGGTTGTGTGTTGATGCAGGAAGATCATGTGGTTTCTTTTGCCTCGCGACAACTCAAGAAGCATGAGGAGAACTATCCGACCCATGATTTGGAGTTGGCAGCAGTGGTTCATGCACTAAAGATTTGGAGACACTGTCTGTATGGGGAAGTGTGTCAGATTTTTACGGACCATAAGAATCTGAAGTATATCTTTACGCAGCAAGAGTTGAACATGCGACAACGACGATGGATGGAGTTGATCAATGATTACAACTGCACTATCGAGTATCATCCTGGTAAGGCGAACGTGGTAGCTGATGCGCTTAGCAGGAAGTCTTCTTCTCTTTCCTCAAAGAAGGCACAGTTGAGTTCTCTGGTATGCCATAGGCGAGATATGTTTGTTTCTCTGAGACAGATGAATGTGCAGATGGAAGTTTCTTTGCTGTTTGGTCTTTTCGCTCAGATGCAAGTCAAGCCTACGCTAAGACAACAGATCAAGGATGCACAGTAGACTGATGATGCAGTTCAGTTGATCAGATCAGAGTTTGGCAGCGACAAGCGTGATGGGTTTCATGAGTCCAAGGATGGACTGGTTTGCTATCGTGATAGGATGGTGGTTCTAGATGTGAATGATCTGAGGAAGTTGGTGCTTGAAGAAGCACATACGTCGATGTATGCTATGCATCCAGGTGTCACCAAGATGTATCATAGTCTGAAGGACTTGTATTGGTGGCCCGGTTTGAAGAAAGATGTAGCTGAGTTCGTGGCAAGGTGTGTGGTTTGTCAGCAAGTGAAGGTTGAACATCAGAAGCCGGCAGGTACGTTGCAACCTTTGCCGATACCGCAGTGGAAATGGGATCATATAACTATGGATTTCGTAGTTGGTCTACCCCGGACAACTAGGAATCATGATTCCATTTGGGTGATAGTGGACAGATTGACGAAGTCTGCCCATTTCCTACCGGTGAAGACGACGTATACAGCTGAGAAACTAGCTCGAGTATATGTGGATGAGATAGTACGTTTGCATGGTGTGCCAGAAACGATAATTTCTGACAGAGGTCCTCAGTTCACAAGTCGTTTTTGGGAATAGTTGCACAAGGCATTGGGAACACAGTTAAGGTTCAGTACAGCTTTTCACCCGCAGACAGACGGACAGTCTGAGAGGACTATTCAGATTTTGGAAGATCTTCTTCGAGCTTGTATTTTGCAGTTTCTAGGCAACTGGGATGTACATCTGAGTTTGATAGAGTTTGCTTACAACAACAGTTATTAGCGTAGCATCGACATGGCTCCTTATGAGGCTTTGTATGGGAGGAAGTGCAGATCTCCTTTGTGTTGGTACGAATCAGGTGAATATCAGTTGTTGGGCCCTGAACTAGTACAACAGACGACGGAAAAGATCAAGGTGATACAGCAACAGTTGAAAGTGGCACAGGACAGACAGAAGTCGTATGCATACAATCGCCGACGACCTTTGGAATTCCAGGTAGGAGACGAAGTGTATCTCAAAGTCTCACCGTGGAAAGGTGTGCTAAGGTTTGGACGAAAGGGTAAGTTAGCTCCCAGGTATATGTGACCTTATCCAGTGATAGCACGTGTTGGCAAAGTAGCTTACGAGATAGAGTTGCCTCCAGAGTTGCACAAGTTGCATCCAGTGTTTCATGTCAGCATGTTGAAGAAAAGTCATCCGGATTCAAGTACAGTGATACATCCAGTCGAGGTTGAGCTTGATACAGATGTGACCTACGAGGAAGGTCATGTGGTGATCCTTGACAGAAGGATCAAGAAGCTGAAGAGGAAGGATCTGGTTCTTGTGAAGGTTCTTTGGCAGCGTCGTGGCGTCGAGGAAGCCACGTGGGAGCTTGAGGAAGACATGAGGAGGAAGTATCCCTCGCTTTTCTCTTCGGATTTCGGGGACAAAATCCCTTAAAGGGGGTTAGATTGTAAGGACCCTGACCTGCATTTAGGGTTTACCCTGTTTGTTTTGCTTAACCTTGGTGATTTGATGCTTGCTAATCACCTCTGAGTGGTGATTAGGGTTTTGTTGTTCTTTGTTGAGAGTTCGAGGGGCTATTGCAAATAACCCAAGTTTAGGGTTTTGTGTGCAAGTTTGCCATCTTGTGAGATGTTTTCCCCTCTTTGCTTCCTATAGGGTTGAGAGGAAGGCTTGGGCTTGTTGTTTGAGTTCTTTGGGCCTGAGTTGAGCTTGTTTGGGCCTTGAGATGTGTTGTTTGGGCTTGTTTGAGCTTTGTGTCGGCCATGGCTTGCCTTGTGTCGTCCAAGGTAAGTTTGTGTCGACCTAGGGTGTGTGTGTGTCGTCCAAGAAAGCTTTGTGTCGTCCAACACCATGGTGTGTCACCCAGTAGCTTGTTTGTGTCGCCCAGCAGGAGTTCTTGCTTGTGTCGCCCATGTGGCTTGACCTTGGTTGGTGGACCTTGGTTGGTGACACTTGGTGCCTAGTTTGGACAAGTGTCTCTTGGCTTGCTAATGTGTTGGCTTGAACCATAGGACAAGTTTCCCTTGGTTGGACGACACATAGCATGGTTGTACCTTGGTTTTTCCTCCCCTTCTTCCTATATATGTAGCTCTTTTCCTTGCCTTAGTCTCCTTTGCTTTTTTGGTCTCTCCACCACCTTGAGTGCACGATATCCCTCTCCATCTTGCTTGTGTTGGCTGACACACTCCCTTGGAGTTGAAGTGGTGGCCGATACACCTTCCTGGAGTAGCTTGGTGGACGATAGCTTTGGACCTTGGAGTGCATCTTCTTCCTTGGAGCTTGGAGCTTAAGGCGGGTTGCATAGCTTCTAACCCTAACTCCTTTTCCTCTAGCTATGATCTTGTTATATGTTATTCGTGTAGCTTAGTTCCTTGCTTTTATATTTTGCTTGTGTACCTTTGCTTTCTAGGGTTTAGGGCTTCCATGTGTTTAAGGTTGAAGATGACCCTTGTTGAGTAATATCCTCCCTTGCCTTGAGGATGGGCGATATCCTCCCTTGGTTTTGGGTGTGTTGGGTGACACCCTTGTTCTTATGTTGGGCGACATAGTGGGGTTCTTTGTGCTGATCGATATGGTGACCTAGGGTTGAGTTGAGGTTGATGGTGACTTAAGGTTGGGAGATACCCCTTTTGTTGTGGAGGTGTTGGACGATATCCATGAGGTTGGACGACATGTTTTCCTTTGTCCTTGTGTTGGACGATAGGTTGCTTCCTTTGATGGATGATAGGTTACCTTGGTGAACGATATGGTGAGTTCTTGAGGTTGGTCGATACCCTGCCCATGTGTTGGGCGATAGGGTGAGCTAAGCTTTGGTTGGCCGATATGTTTGTATACCTTGTTGAGCTATGTTGGATGATAGGCCTTGTTCTTGTGTTGGGCGACATAGTTGTGGTTGAGTTGGCCGATATGGTTGAGGTGGTTGATGGATGATGATGGGCGGGATAGACCTTCTTGTGTTGAGAGATATCCTCTTCCTCATGGAGGACGATAGACCTAAGCCTCTTGATGGTTGTTTATGTTGACCGACAGGGCTAAGCATAGTGATGGCTGATAGCCATGTTGGGCGACACCCTTGGGTGGTGATGGCCGATAGCCATGTTGGGAGACACCCTTGGGTGGTGATGGCCGATAGCCATGTTGGGCGACACCCTTGGGTGGTGATGGCCGATAGCCACTTTGGGCGACACCCTTGGGTGGTGATGGCCGATAGGGTTGGTGTATTGTGGACTGATAGGTCTAGGTGAGTTTTAGTGAGGGTCGTGAAGGGTTATAGTGAGGGTTAGGTGACCTTATGGTGATGATCTCATGTGTTATGTAAATGGATGTATATGCTCAATCGATAATGATGCCTTGCAAACTATGATAATGCTAATGATAGTAACAATGATGGTGATGGTAATTGCATAATGACAATAATGATGATGATCATAATAATGATGGAAATAATGATAGTAATGACATGCATGAATTAACCCTTGTGCTTAATTGCTAGTGAGAATGATGATAGTTACACTAGTAGCTTGCATAATGATAAAAATGGTAATAATGATGATAGTGGATGGTAATAGTAATGATATTGGTAACAATAGTAGTTGACTTGTATACTCAACATAATTGTTATATAAAGTGAATACCTTGACTAATCCTGAGATAAGGGTAAGCATGATTATGGTATGATGTGCTTAACAAGCTTGATCATCAAATAGTGTAATGTTGATAAATAGATTATCTTGAATGATAACTCATGATAGTGAGCATATTCCTTATGTTGAATCTATGGTTATTGTTTATTCTAACCATGCAGGTGATGTGTAGCCATGAAAGGGCTATGTGACATATGTGATGAGTAACATTACCTTGATATTTGTTCTATGAGATTATATATGTAATGTGTTGGTCCCATGATGATGATGTGAGCCTTGAGAGGTAGTGACAGTACATGATGAAGGATTGATATCCTATGTTATGTGATGATCCTTGATATGGATCTGGATGGTTGGCAAGAGGCCAAGTGGTAACATGTGATGCTGGATCTTTGTGATGGATCAGGTTGATGAGGTTTCAATAATAATATAATGTTCTTTATTTTCTGTTATATCTTGCATGATTATAACTTGGTTGAATCCTGCAATCCATCTAAAAGATACTAATTAATTATAGTGGAATTATATCATGTAGTCTGCCCTGGCCATAGATCCATCATCGTCAGGACTTGGTGATGGTGAAACAGGTTCTCCTATGGGTTAATCTGGAAGCGCATATTGTTGAATATGTGTAGGTTGCTCCTAGCCTGAAAATAAGGAGGTAAGAGTGTAACTTCAGTTACAGACTCATATTTGTATATAGAGCATGGTGAACAGGCCCATGGCTCAGGATATGTGATGTGTGAGCAGGAATGCGTTCATGGCTCAGAGCACGGTGAACAGGCCTGTGGCTCAGTTTTACTAGCGCCGAGACCTGTACCAAGGCGGGCTAGAGTGAGGGTAGCCTATGGAGCTGTCCCTGTGGCTTAGACCACTTCAGCATGTGACTACGGTCCTGCTTGTGGTGTACTCGTGTACTGACCATGAGGTGGGAGGTCGTGGAGTCCGGCTCTTCCATTGACCTTGTATGGCACTGGATTTAGGCTTCGCAGCCAAAGGTTGGATTTGAACGGTACGGTTCAAATCCTCAGGGCATAATAATATGTAATACAGTTGTTTAGTACTTATTGCTTAGGATAAACACGAAACATTGGTTGAAGCCTTGTTTGTGTAATATCTCTGATATACCTTGCAGGTTATGTGACATTATATCTTCTCCTGATAATCATGTTACATGGAGATACATCTTATCTTACAAATCATATTCTTTAAGATATAATTGGATATATGTTTGCAGAGCTGATTAGCTTGTCGGTAAGAATAGCTATGCCTTATATATAGAGAGAGATACTGCTCTTGTTATACCTGTTGTTAGTTATCTGTTGTTATCGTTTATCTTGCTGAGGTTCTGTAGTTGTGGTGGGAAGTTATGTTTCCCGCTGGGACAATTGTTCAATTGTCTCACTCCGTTGGTTTACACCCTTTTTAGGTGGTCGAGGTAGACGTGGTCGTGGTCGTGGTGTGGCGGCCGAGCAGCCTGACGAGAAGTAGAAGGCAAGCGATGGATATGCTGCTGTTTTGAATGTTTTGTAGTAGAGTCTAGAGTCATCCATGTACTCTCAGGTCCTTAGCAGTGTTTTGACGTTGTTTCATGATTATCGTTCGATGATGTTTGTTTATCCTGCTGTTGGCCGAATGTGGTCCTTTATGTATATGAATAGGTGGTGAACTCATGTGATGGATGAACAGCTGTTTCTGAGCTGTGGACATATATCAGATCTCATGAATGTATATATATGACATGTTTCTGTGCAGCATGAGGACTGGAAAGTAATAGTTTCACAGTTTATATGTTTTCTGCAATCGGTTTTAATTAACCCGTGTTTTTGATAAGTTGTGGTTATGGTGATTTCCGCACGTTTTCGCGTAACACCTCGTTATCTGTGTGATAATGGGATGTGTTGCCACAATCATAAACACATGTAATATCATGTCATTAGAGTTTCATATATGTCATGCTTACATATGTGCGTTCTACTATATCAACCACCTTACCATTACCAAAAATGTCAAAGGTTCACGAACCATAAACTAGAACTCTTAATCAACAAAGATGTGATCGCATGATAAGGAACTAACTGATGAGCTTCCGGGTGGAACATGACCATCACTAAAAGTACCCACTACCCTCACAAGAAGTGTGACGGGTAGGGCACCCTCACTAGAAGTGGTATCGGGCAAGGTACTTTCCTCATATCGCCCAAGCACTCCAGCCTCATATCAGCCAAGCAATCTAGTTACATATCGGCCAAGCACTCAGCAAGGGTGTCGGGCTACCACCTCAGGGTATATCGTGCAACCAACTGTATCGTGCAACCAGGGTATAATGGCCACAAAGCCTAATGTGCAGCTAAGTCTATGGGGCATGTCATGCAACAGGTGTGTTGTGTACTAGAGGTATCATGCACTAGGTGTTAGGCGTTGCAATGGACGACAACTATTCTGACGGCTAGAGCCATGGCGCCCACAAAACCACACATCATCCATCGAGACAAGGGCACCAAATGAAAGCCTATCATCCCACTAAACTAGTCTCATATATCAGTCAACACATAAGGCAAGAACCAAGGTGTGACGCCCAACACATCCTCCTCATAACGACCCAGAACTCAAGCTCAAGAGAGGTATCAGGCAGCACCATCCCAAGGCCATATCGTGTAAGATGCAACCCAACAAGATCATCACCAATCTCAAGCACAAGGGCACCAAACCCTAGATTGATCAAGAAGATCAGATTTCCTCTCAACAACCAAGAGAGAGGGGTCTTGCACAATCTCTATCACAACTCAGGCTACCACAAGGATCAACCTCAACATAGGTCTTAAACCACACAAAAGCCCACCTTTCAAGTCCATGTTGAGAGGAGGGTGTTGCTCAAGCAACTAGAACACAAGCTCACCTATCAACTTAAATGAGAGAGGGGTATTTCCCATATTACTAGAACTCAAGCTCACTCCTCTAGACAAAGGAGAGAAAGGAGTGTTGCTCAACAAGGAAACCTAAAACATGGTTCGGCCAACTAGGTGCAACTAAGCAAGAAATACTTCTAGCAACATACATGGCCGATTATGAGCATATGAAACATACAAGAACATAGAAGAAGGTAGTATGGTTAGGGTTAGGAGTTATGTAACCCACCTTAAGCAAGATCCAATCTCCTAGCACCAAGCACCACTTCAAGAGGAAGAAGAAGACTCCAAGATAGGGATCGGCCACCAAGCTTGCAAAGGAAGAGGTGTCGTGCAACCAAGGGAGAGGGAAACTAAGGAACTAAAGGGGTCCTTAGTAAGAGAAAGGAAACACATATATAGGAGAGGATGGAGGAGAAACCAAGGTAAGACATGGCAAGGTGTCGCCCACCTAGGGACACTTGTCCATTGGCAATGCCACCACTCTAAATTGCCTTAAACACATGTCCAAGGCCATTGTCACATGTAAGCATCAAGCGCCAAGTGTCCACTAGTGGTGACACAAACGAGGTCAAAAAGATCAAAGGGGTCCATGGGAGACAATCCATGCCCGACATCATTCCCTGGGCGACACACCTAGGCCGACACAACCATGGCCGACACACCTAGGCCGACACAAGGTCAAGCAAAGAAAAGCAAGGTTCAAGCAAGGCATCTCAAGTCCCAACAATCTCATCCAAGCCCAAAGAAACTCAAGCAACGATCTCAACCCTTCCTCTCAATACTAGAGGAAGCAAGGAGAGAGAGGAACACTTCTCAAGGTGACAAACTTGCTCAACAACCCTGGACTTGGGTTAATTGCAAGTACCACCTCCAACTCTCAACAAAGCACAAACAAACCCTAATCACCACTAAAGGTGATTAGTAAGAAACTAAACACCATGGTTAAGCAAAGCAAACAGGATAAGCCCTAAACAGAGGTCATGGTCCTTATACATATCCACAAGATTGACATCCACATTCATTCACAGCATTCACAAAAGGGGATACTAGGCCATAAGTGTGCATGCATTCACCACATAAAATAGATTTTAAAGGTGACGTGTATGATATCATAGGTATATCTACATATACATATATACATATTAAAATTGTTGTACTTTTAATGTGGGACATTCCCCATTAACTAAATTTTTGACTCCCACACAGACTATGCGGGGTACACAGGGGCAGCGCCCCTATGTGGGGAAAATTAGTATTTTCCATAGTCAACCCCATCCAAAACGTCAAAAACAAAAGCCTGCAGTGTATTTAGAGTTAGGTTTAGATTTGCAAATTAGCAGTTTTAATTTGTATCGTATGCAACATAGCAAACAGTATACATCGATTCAATCATATCGAAATGAATCTGTAACGACCTGCACTTTTGAGTGTCTAAAAGACCTTAAAGTCGCAGATCGTTAATCATATACTCCATGATCAGATTCATGAAATAATACAAAATAGTAAACAATTTCCATTAATGATCAAATATTTACATGTTTTGATAAAAAGCTCCTCTAAGGAGTTACATAACTTTTAAATAGAATTAACTTTTACAGGTGTAAAGATAAACCATTAAGACTAAACCTTCATGATTAAACTGTAGTGTCTTCAACATCTCTATATGTACCCTCATGTCCACGAATCAAGTATATCTGATACCTAAAATGCCGACAAACAAATACGCGATCAGTATATTGCTATACTGGTATGTGGGTTCAAACAATAATCACAAGTAACATATACGCAAACATCTTTATCTTGTATATAAGAATATAAACTTGTTTTCATATTCTAACCCATATCTGGTCAACTACCTCAGGTGTAATCACTGTCCCTCTGGGGCTCGTGTGCATTACCCTTAAGATCAGTCTAACCTAGGGTTCAGAATACTATTATTTACTTTACATGATACTCATATGCACTTTATAGTTTGCAAGAACTAAATAAACAAGCAAGCAGTTTATTTGTTGTTCAATCTCATTGAGAAACATCTGCGATCTCAGAATTCGATACATGTATTCATAAGCGTAACCACATACCTTATGCCATCACAGAAACCATGCAGAACATGATATACTTTTAAGAGTGTATCCAAAATTCAAGCAACAAGCATTCAACCAACATAATCTGAAACAAGCATACTACATATGTGTCACCATGTATTCACATTACATTATTCATATCTAGATGCGCTCCTAAACTTGGGTTTAGGACAATATCGTTTGGACTAAGGATCAGGGTTACAAACCCTAATTCTATTATATCATGGTTTCCAATATTACAACTCAATCATCCATGTTAGGTTAAACCTTGATTAACATCTTAAGCATATTAAACTATTCGTGACACCTAAATCACATTTCTAACATTATGATCATAGTAAGATGTCCACATTAGTTTTAAAACCCTAAAAAGCATGAATAAGATTACTAATCTAGAATCATCCATTATTTATCATTATCAAGGTTTTACTCATTATACATTGCCAGATCAGGTGTTATCCTAACATGAATGAATCTATTCAATTAAGCATCAGATTAAGGCTAATCTAGGTTTTCCTTTATATTAAACACCTCTAAACATGCATTGCATGTACTTTTCAAACATGAAGCATAATTAGATTCTGAAACTATTTTATATGAATTCCTTTCATTTTTCCGATCATTTTAATATATAGATTTGCTATATTTGGATGCCCCAATCATTTTTTATGATTAAAACAAAATAAATCATTATACCTTGATCTGAGGCCACATGGCGCCTCATCATTGGTCCGTGCTAGGCTGGCGCAGCTTTAAGCTTCCAGGTTGGGGCGCCGGTTCAAGGTGAGCAATTATTTGGGTCGCTGGTTCTTTGGTTGAACCGAGCATCAGATATGAGAAGGGAAGGGACCGGTTCGGTCCATCCTCCCCTTCCTTCTACGACGGCACGAGACCCGTAGGTCTTCCTTGCGCATGACAAATTGCCTCCCGCAGGCAGAAACCCTTCTCCTTCCACTTAGCTGCATCGTACAAGAAAGACGATCCTTCTTGCCCACTTCGAGACCTCCTCCTACTGACCCAGACAACCTCTGGCACATCCTTTCTCCATCCTATCTGCCGCTATCTGCTGCAGATCAGACTTCACTGATTTTGGGTTTTGGCTTCCTGCTTACTTCGTTGCACCACGGGTTAGAGGTGGTTCCTACGTCAGTCGAACCTTTTCTTCATGGCGGGTCTGCACTGGCCTTCCTACTCGTAGATACCTGGTTGACCTTCTCTTCTCACATTCATGGTATGCTTCCTCCGCCTTCATCGCTAAGCAACCGGTAGAGGATTTTGAGCAGGTCTTTGATGCAGCCGAACTCGATGATCAAAGGCATATTGAGTGTGAGGGTCTTAGGGTGGGAGATCTGCGCCCTGGTATTCTCCTCCCTATCCACTTTCCTCTCACTTTACACCACCGCCTGCCCACTCCTGGCACCGAGGACTCCAGGTCGCCTATGCACAGGTCTCGTCTGGCGGCTTTTCCACGTTGGGGGAGGCAGGTGCTCCTACTGCCACCTAGTCCCTAAAGCACGGCACTCCTGCAGAGGCCGCCCAAGGCCCCCAAGACTACTGGCCACCATCACTGGTCGCCAAAATGACTCAAGCTGCCGATTTGTGGTTATAAGAACGACAGCAGGTTCATGCCCCATCGTGCGCTCGAGGGAGGAAGGAGGCTGATACCCTCAGGATGACAGACTCTCATATTGTTGTGGGGTTCTATTCTCTATATATATATACCATAGAAGGAACCCTAGGGGCTAGAGAAGGGACGATAGTCCTGGTTTCCTTTCTCCTAGATTAATTACTTTCTGATTCATCGTTTACTGACATGCCTACGATGGCTTAGTCTAAAACTCTTCCTTTTATTAATCTCCCTCTCTTCCTCATGGTTAATACTAAAACTTAGGAAAAGGGCATGCACGATTGTCAAGGTAGGTCTTCAATAACTTTCCATCTATATATCCACATATATCCACGATCCCATCTTACTTAGTTGGTATATTCAAAAGCCTTTAAGAAACACATAGAAAAACATGGTAATTTGAATAATTTGATCATGGATTCCAGATTATTATTTTTCCTCTCTCTTTGTTATGTTCCTTAAAATAAATATATTAACTCATTAATGTAATCCCAAAACATGTGTTGTCAATCTGACTAGATAATTACCTTTTAATTATCTAAAACACCATACACCTTTTTCATTTGGAAACTTACATATTGTTACATATTTCTTTTATGAAATATTTCAAAAATCATTATCTTTTATTCATGTATGAATTCATTCTATTTATTCATCTTGTGCCACGAGAACCCATGCCACAAAGGCAATTAACACTATTATTCCATCAATAAAATCATTGAGGAATTATCAAATTAATTTATGCATCATATTTTATAGTTCAGTTTTTACCAAAATTTGAGGATATTACATTCACCCCTCCTTAAAAGGAATTTTGTCCTCAAAATTCACACCCAAAAGAAAAACGTGAATTATAACTCATCTTAGTTTCAAGTCTTAGGGTTAGCACCCTACTTAGACATCTTTACATATTTTATTATGCAAATTCCACACATTAAGACTAAGATTGGTACTTGAATTCAATTCAATGTATATCTACATCTTTAGTATACACATCTTATCATCACTTGATGATTTCATTATTACTTGTTGATTTCTCTTTTCGCTTAGGTTTCCAACCTATGATTCATTATTTTCACACAAGGGTGAGGTAACACCTCTAACCCTAGATCATGTTCTCACTCATTAAATGTAGGATATTCATCATTGTTATTTCAAGTTTAAGCATAATGTGTGTCTATCCAATCTCCCTCTCTCATAATGAGATGAAATAAGCATTTGATTGCAGCCCAAACACAAAGTTCATTTCATTCCAAGAGTGGAGATGGTAAATCCACACATTACCTTTCAATTTCACACATTAAGTTGAATCATACTCTATATGACTTTAAACTTACTTGTTCTTGATTTTATAGCATTCTTGTATCTCATAGAGTCAAGTGTCCCTTTTCTTACTCTTAAGTTAGGACACAACTTCTCTAAGTTTTTCATGACTTCTTTTATATCTACATCTCATGTATCATTATGAGCCTTAGCCAAATCCTCAAGGTTTGTAGGGGTATAGGTACTTTTGGAGTTATCTCATCCTTATGCATCAAGAGAGTGCCTTTCACGTTCACCCATTAGGCTACATGATCCTCATGGAGGTAGTTAATCTCCTGAGTCATGTGCCTTGGGTAAACCTAGATGTTACCTCCCGACCACATGGTCATGTGCATTTAGGGAACAATCAACTCCTAACCCATTGGTCCTATGTACCTCTAATACACCCTACTTGACCCTAGGATTGCATTAGGACTCTATCCTCCCTAAGGGTTTCTTTTGAGATGTCACATCTTTTAAGCACATTATTCTCTTATTTAATTCTTTAACCCGGATTGCCTCCATCTCTCTCTTTTGAGTACACATAATGCAGTGTCGTCCCATCATTGGGCTCGAGCCACCTTCCCTCCAGGGCTTGGTGCCATGCCAGTCTTCCCTCCTGGGCTTGACCTCTGTGATCTTCCCCTCCAGGGGCTTGATCCTAAACAACTGCATTGTGGACTTAGGCCACCTTCCCTCTTGGGCTTGGTGCCTACTTGGTCTTCCCTCCTGGGCTTGACCATTTCATGACCTTCCCTCCTGGGCTTGTCGTCCACTTAGGCCACCTTTCCTCCTGGGCTTGACCAGTTGTGTCACTCAGAGTTGGCATCCTTGGGTTCAAAGAATTTAAGTACTTTCATTTTTTTTAATCTTTAACTCTTCACTCCTCTAGGTGAGGATTAAGGTTTTCTCAATACTTACCTTTTAAGGGAAAGTCCTAGCCTAGGGTGCCTTCTTGGCTCATAGGAGGGGGTTAAGCTCTCTAGCCACAACCTGATCCCAAGATCTAGGTTTTTCCTCCCTCATAGGTCATCTTCCCACTCTCGGGTTGACCCACCCCAGGTTGTCTTACTAACCCTAAAGGTTTTATAGATATCTATTTGTTTTCATCGAGTATAACTTTTATCATTATGACGTAACAACTCATGTTTGCTCAATCTCTGGAATACCTCCTCATGGTCTCTATTCATTCAATGAACTTGGGTCACCTTCCCTCCAGGGCTTGGTGCTACCTTGACCTTCCCCTCCAGGGGCTTGGCCACCATCACTAAACTTCTAGAGACAACATGAGGAGTTTGAGCAAGTTATATTCCAACTTTCATTTTTGTATATATACATCTATTGGGTTTTTATATCTCTTAAGACTTATCACCTAAGTTTTATGCTCCTCATGCCCATATGCATGGGAGATTGGGTTTCCTAAACCATCTCTTATCTTTCTTATTCGTGATTTCAAGTTTCACATGGGCAGTGTCCCATACCACCACACCATGTTCATTACTGATTTTAAGTTTCACATGGGAAGTGTCCCATACCACCACACCATGTTGATTACGGATTTTAAGTTTCACATTTTACTTCTCTTATTAATATTTTCTTTTCAAAGATTTTTAAGAAAGAGATGAGAATTAGATGAAAATGTCAGATGAGAAACCTAAAAGACACATTAGGATTTACTAATTTTTCTCTTAAATTTTCTAAGGTTGATTTGAAATTATAAACTATTAAGTATTAGTTGATGAATCTGTGCTCTGATACCAAATGTAACGACCCACACTTTTGAGTGTCTAAAAGACCTTAAAGTCACAGGTCGTTAATCATATACTCTAGGATCAGATTCATGAAATAATACAAAATAGTAAACAATTTCCATTAATGATCAAATATTTACATGTTTAGATAAAAAGCTCCTCTAAGAAGTTACATAACTTTTAAATAGAATTAACTTTTACAGGTGTAAAGATAAACCATTAAGACTAAACCTTCATGATTAAACTGTAGTGTCTTCAACATCTCAAAATGTACCCTCATGTCCACGAATCAAGTATATCTGATACCTAAAATTCCGAGAAACAAATACACGATCAGTATATTGCTATACTGGTACGTGGGTTCAAACAATAATCACAAGTAACATATACGCAAACATCTTTATCTTGTATATAAGAATATAAACTTGTTTTCATATTCTAACCCATATCTGGTCAACTACCTCAGGTGTAATCACTGTCCCTCTGGGGCTCGTGTGCATTACCCTTAAGATCAGTCTAACCCAGGGTTCAGAATACTATTATTTAGTTTACATGATACTCATATGTACTTTATAGTTTGCAAGAACTAAATAAACAAGCAAGCAGCTTATTTGTCATTCAATCTCATCGAGAAACATCGACAATCTTGGAATTCGATACATGTATTCATAAGCGTAACCACGTACCTTATGCCATCACAGAAACCATGCAGAACATGATATACTTTTAAGAGTGTATCCAAACATCCAAGCAACAAGCATTCAACCAACATAATCTGAAACATGCATACTACATATATGTCACCATGTATTCACATTACATTATTCAGATCTACATGCGCTCCTAAACTAGGGTTTAGGACAATCTCGTTTGGACTAAGGATCAGGGTTACAAACCCTAATTCTATTATATCATGGTTTCCAATATTACAACTCAATCATCCATGTTAGGTTAAACCTTGATTAACATCTTAAGCATATTAAACTATTCGTGACACCTAAATCACATTTCTAACATTATGATCATAGTAAGATGTCCACATTAGTTTTAAAACCCTAAAAAGCATGAATAAGATTACTAATCTAGAATCATCCATTATTTATCATTATCAAGGTTTTACTCATTATACATTGCCAGATCAGGTGTTAGCCTAACATGAATGAATCTATTCAATTAAGCATCAGATTAAGGCTAATCTAGGTTTTCCTTTATATTAAACACCTCTAAACATGCATTGCATGTACTTTTCAAACATGAAGCATAATTAGATTCTGAAACTATTTTATATGAATTCCTTTCATTTTTTCGATCATTTTGATATATAGATTTGCTATATTTGGATGTCCAAATCATTTTTTATGATTAAAACAAAATAAATCATTATACCTTGATCTGAGGCCACATGGCGCCTCATCATTGGTCCGTGCTAGGCTGGCGCAGCTTCAAGCTTCCAGGTTGGGGCGCCGGTTCAAGGTGAGAAATTATTTGGGTCACTGGTTCTTTGGTTGAACCGAGCATCAGATATGAGAAGGGAAGGGACCGGTTTGGCCCGTCCTCCCCTTCCTTCTGCGACGGCACGAGACCCGTAGGTCTTCCTTGCGCATGACAAATTGCCTCCCACAGGTAGAATGAGAAGGGAAGGGACCGGTTTGGCCCGTCCTCCCCTTCCTTCTGCGACGACACGAGACCCGTAGGTCTTCCTTGCGCATGACAAATTGCCTCCCACAGGTAGAAACCCTTCTCCTTCCACCTAGTTGCATCGTACAAGAAAGACGATCCTTCTTGCCCACTTCGAGACCTCCTCCTACTGACCCAGACAACCTCTGGCACATCCTTTCTCCATCCTATCTGCTGCTATCTGCTGCAGATCAGACTTCACTGATTTTGGTTTTTGGCTTCCTGCTTACGCCGTTGCACCACGGGTCAGAGGTGGTGCCTACGTCAGTCGAACCTTTTCTTCATGGCGGGTCTGCACTGGCCTTCCTACTCGTAGATCCCTGGTTGACCTTCTCTTCTCACATTCATGGTCTGGTTCCTCCGCCTTCGTCGCTAAGCAACCGGTAGAGGATTTGGAGTAGGTCTTTGATGCAGCCGAACTCGACGATCAAAGGCATATTGAGTGCGAGGGTCTTAGGGTGGGAGATCTGCGCCCTGGTCTTCTCCTCCCTATCCAATTTCCTCTCACTTTACACCACCGCCTGCCCACTCCTGGCGCCGAGGACTCCAAGTCGCCTATGCACAGGTCTCGTCTGGCGGCTTTGCCGCGTTGGGGAAGGCAGGTGCTCCTACTGCCGCCTAGTCCCTAAAGCACGGCACTCCTGCGGAGGCCGCCCAAGGCCCCCAAGACTACTGGCCACCATCACTGGTCGCCAAAACGACTCAAGCTGCCGGTTTGCAGTTATAAGAATGACAGCAGGTTCATGCCCCATCGTGTGCTCGAGGGAGGAAGGAGGTCGATACCCTCAGGATGACAGACTCTCATATTGTTGTGGGGTTCTATTCTCTATATATAGATACCATAGAAGGAACCCTAGGGGATAGAGAAGGAACGAGAAGGGATGATAGTCCTGGTTTCCTTTCTCCTAGATTAATTACTTTCCGATTTCATCTTCTCCTAGATTAATTACTTTCCGATTTCATCGGCCTACGATGGCTTAGTCTAAAACTCTTCCTTTTATTAATCTCCCTCTCTTCCTCATGATTAATACTAAAACTTAGGAAACGGGCATGCACGATTGTCAAGGTAGTTCTTCAATAACTTTCCATCTATATATCCACATATATCCACGATCCCATCTTACTTAGTTGGTATATTCAAAAGTCTTTAAGAAACACATAGAAAAACATGGTACTTTGAATAATTTGATCATGGATTCGAGATTATTATTTTTCCTCTCTCTTTGTTATGTTCCTTAAAATAAATATAACAACTCATTAATGTAATCCCAAAACATGTGTTGTCAATCTGACTAGATAATTACCTTTTAATTATCTAAAACACCATACACCTTTTTCATTTGGAAACTTACATATTGTTCCATATTTCTTTTATGAATCATTTCAAAAATCATTATCTTTTATTCATGTATGAATTCATTCTATTTATTCATCTTGTGCCACGAGCACCCATGCCACAAAGGCAATTAACACTATTATTCCATCAATAAAATCATTGAGGAATTATCAAATTAATTCATGCATCATATTTTATAGTTCAGTTTTTACCAAAATTTGAGGATATTATAGAATCCAAATATGTCGTAGATCGATGCTGCTCTGATACCACTGTTGGGTTTTGTGGAGAAAACATCGCGGAGGAAGCAACAAAAATTTTTTCCATGCAATCCAAAACAGGATCTCATCGACAATAGCGTATTTGAAAAGAGTGTTTGCAGGATATACCTTATCGCGGAGTAAGTCCGGCGATGTCCCGATGCATGATGGTGTGCAACGCTGTTGGCCTACATGGATGGAACTTCTCTCCCATTCGTTGAGTGTGTCACAGGAAGATCTGATGGTTCTTCTTTCATGCGGTGATGTACGCCGATCGTAGCGCATACAGATGGTCGTAGATGTCCTCCAAACACAGGCGTCTCAACGTCTGCGTCTTTACTTCATCCACGTGGATGGACTGGAACTCCGCGTCGCACTTCCTAATCCGACGGGAAGGAGTTGTCTCTTTGCGGCGGCGTGCTAGCGTCGCGGTGCTCTCCTTTCTCTTCTGAGGAAAATGACAGCTAGGGTTTATGTACGTGAGTGTAAACTAAAAAGTTTCTCTCAATATCTTATATAGATATTGACCGTCAAGCCCCTTTAAATAGTAGATGAGAGAAAGTAGGGTTTCCTAAACCCATCGGTAAACAGAAACACTTCATTAATTAAAACACTCGTGGTTTAATTAGAATATTCTAGAATTAATTAATTTACCAAATAATCACATTAATTGAATAATTAATATCTGACTCCATGCAATAGCTCGGGATGGCTCTATGGGCATATATATTCCAACAGTATGTAAATCCTGAAGTGTCATTTTCACATTAATCAACTTAAACCCTACTCATCTCTAATCTAGGGTTTAGGGTTTGGATGAGTAATAAGGGCATAAACCCTATATCCATAGCATTTTAACCATTATATGAAATCCTAATTACTATATCCAACGTAACCTCTTATTATGTCTACTTAGATCACATTAAAATCATTAAAGTTATCATCTTTAACATCAAATCCCTGATTCTACATCATTATTGCCATGGTCATCTTAGATTCTCACTGTGTCTACAATATCATATAACATATTAAACTAACCAATTTTGTGTTGTAAGCACCAAATCGAGGGATTTCATGTATGTTTTACATTAAAGATTGTATATTTATATATTGTTGGAAAATGAAACATAATTATATATCATTGATATTTTATTTTCATTCCTCTCGTTATCATGATCATTTTGCATATATAATTTGTTTCAATCTGACTTACCGATATTTAGTTATGATTTTTGCAAAATAAAGGTAATTGGGTGAATAGTATACTAACACATCAAAAACATTACCTATCATTCATTTTGTCTTGCTCTGACTTGGTTCTTAGGGAAAAGACATATTTACCCTAAATTCTTAAATGTACAGAAGAGGGTAAAACGGTCCAACACCATTGGGTTTACCCCACCCTCACGTCATGGTTTTGTGCATCGCACGACGCCGCACGAACGTCATTTTTCCTTTCTTAGTGATTTGGTCCACCGGCTATAGTGACCTCCTCCTCCTTCACCGCCAGGGTTAAAGGGATTTTTCCTCCTCTACTAGTGTTGGAGGCCACAAGAATGGACTAGGATGGTTGAAGCAGAAAATTTGAGAGGAAGGCAACATGATGATGCCTCTGTCACACGCATAAGAGGGTGAGAGAGAGAGAAGGGGTGTGCTCTGTCGAGGGTGCCCAAGCTCTATGAGCCATGGCTCCAAGATGAATCTGACACTTACTACTCAAATGCCATGACTAGAAAGAAGAAAGGAGTGTGGCTAGGAGGAAACCTTCCTATTGTCTCCTGCGATCACTCATAATCTGAGCATTGTCATCATCCTGCTACCTCAGCAATGAGGATAGCTAACCCTTCTAGAGGTCGGCGCCTCTCCTTGACTACCCTTCGATCTTATAACTAGATCATGTGGCTACAGGAGATCAAGGTTCTGACTGAAGCAGAATATGGAGTGTTGGGGTAGATGGTAGGTAGTCGTTGCGGTATGGATGGAGCATCCTATTCTACTTAAGGATAATGATGTCGACAGGCATCATGCCCTGAGGGAAACCCTATCCTACCAAAGAGGAACACGGCTTACTAAGAAGAAACATATCCATGTTATGGAAGGAGGGAGGAGATGGGTGTTGGCTGGGTTGGATGTGTACGTACCTATATATATACTCCTACATCTTCTTGTAAGTACCTTTTCTCATTTCTTTTCCTCTCTCTTTCTTGGTGTACCAGAGTGAAAACATAGTAAGACACTTTACAATTTTCCATAAGCACATCACTATACTCTTTTTCCTATGTAATAAAAGATATTCTTTTTACTCGATCAATTTAATACCAACTAAAAGGAAAGGCATGGCCCTAGCACTACACATATTTCCTCCTACATTCTTTTATGTAAATATCTTGGTTTTTATACTAATACAACCAAAAGTCATAAAAATATACTACCATAATCTTATTAGGAACTCAGATTTGGCAACAATAAGCCATTAAGGGAAAATTCATAATGATATGGTGCACATTGGATAATTGCTCACTTAATCTATTTAGAAACCATTTTCTCATAGAATTCTAGATTATTCTTTTATCTTTATTCTTAAGATATTCCATAAATCCATTATAGGAACTCATTAATGTTATTTCCATTTTATATCTAACATGTTGGGATTTATTGGGATGTCAACACTTTCTCCTTTTTAACAGTTATTTAAAACAATAAAATTATCTCATGGACTATCCTTTCTCTCCCAATTTCTAGAATTTTCTTGCCCTTCATTATTATTTTTAAGTATACAAAAGTTAACTCAAGATAATGTTATTTGTGATGCCTCAAAAATTTTGTTGTCACTCTTGACTAGATAATTATTTATTTAATTATGTAAGCACAATATATTTTATTTTCCTTTGCAAACTTAACAATTATGTTATATTTCACTTGTTTATTTATTCATAAAGCTATTTCTATTTATATATGTGAAAAGCCTATTATTTATTTAACTTGTGCCACAAGCACCCACACCACAAAGGTCAGCAGCATTATTCTACCAATAATATCATTGTGGAAAGTTATTTATTAAAACATGCTTTACAATATATCATTCAATTTTAACAAAATTGAGGATAAAAAAAAAATTACATGGTATGACACTAATTTTGGGAGCAAATATGTAACTAAATAATTCTGGATGGTGTCTAAATGGAATAGTGAATATACCATTCTAATAGGTATATATCCTGTGAGTACGCTAGTTTTAGTTTCACTAGCTACGCAGCCCTACCATGGGAAGCTATAGTTAAGACGCTAGAGAATTTGACATTTATGCCTAAAATATGCTAATATGGTAATAATATTTTTCCTTGTGCTACTTCATCCATTTGGATAGTTTTTCTTATTTATACTACTAGTTCATGCACGTGCTTTGCATGTCCTCTGTCTAATTTACATGAACTAAAAACTAAGAGCTTGTTATCACATCATAATTGATTTTCTTGCATATTTTATATTGATCGAAAAGAAAGAGATATGAAAAAATAACTAAAGTAAACCAAAATAGTGTTTCACTCCTTTTTTTAAATAACTCTTAATATCTTGTTAACTTCTTTATGACTATCGAGCAAGAAAAGTAGTGTTTACAAATAATATATCATGTGGACCTATATATAATTGTTATTAGATTAATTTAGTGTATAAATATTCTAGCTATGGACAAGCATAGTTGGCACCAAAAAATGATGGAAAATATCATTTATTCAGAAGAGAAGAAGAACAATAGAAGAAAAGGGAAGATGAAGAGTTTTAGCTGATGGAAGTAAGGTTGCTCTCTCGCTCTATAGCCTTCGGAAGGGTTGGATCTCATCCTTTGAGTCATCCTCCTTGATATTCTGGACTCTTAGCCTACTTTCTCCTTGATTCTTCCCCAACAACAACTTCGGATGGGTCTATGGAGTGGGAAGGTGTTAGAAATAGTTAAGATGTGGCTGAATGATGGTGAAAATGGATGAAGGTGATTGATGGAGGAAGAAGATTATGAAAACAATGGTGGATGGAGGCAAACCAAATGGGATGGGTGTAGGATGAATTTGTTCAGCCTTCAGGCCTTGGAGCTCAAGGATGGAGCTCTAGGAACGAAGGGTACATAAACGTTTAGGACCTACTTGGCATGTGAAATGGTTTCTAAAGTTATTGAAGGATATGCAAGTTGAACTTTTATTCCTTAATATTTATTTTCATAGGTTAAATGATGTTCTTCATGAACATATATTGAATGCCCTAAAATTAACATAAAATAATTCTATCTACCTTTATCTATGTTTTCAAGTGAATCTCTCACTTATATTAAAAGTAATAATTTATACATGTATAATAATATATTTCTTATGAACTTATAGTAAGCATTTCTTATATAATATGATAGCATCTACTTGGCATGTAGGGATCTTCAGTTTATAGAGATGATCAAGTAACAGTTGTCATTTCTATTTAAAATAATATTTAAAAAAAAATTGGCCATTCTATTCATCATGTGGCCTGGGCTTGATCCTGGGACCTCTCACTAACAAACTTAGTGTTTAACCATCTTGGTGTCTTTTGTTAGACAAATGTTTTAAGAATCATGTATTCTATATGTCATGATCATAAATGTTAAAGGAGTTTGAGTTGTCAGGGAAATAGGTCACTATTTTATAAATTTTAGGATATGCAACACATCAGACTGGTGCTCTCCGTGTGTGCATTAGTAACTTATAAGAGATAATTTACAATATGATTCTATAATTTTAATTTTAAAAGTGTTACAATGATTATTAATCATAGTTTATGAATATGTATAGAGTATTTTTTGTACAATTTTGATATGATTTTGAACCCTATGTTCCATGATATATGTATATCAAATTATCGATATAATGGTAGATATATGTCTAGTTTGAGACATTTATGTGATGTGGTATGTGTATTATGTATTGTAGGAAAATTTTAAAACCATATATTTAATTTCAATTTTGTAACATTTTTTTGAAAGATGAGAGTACTATTAAATTTAGTACAATGATATCTCTCCTAAATAAAACTTGTTAAGAGAAAAAATAAATTCTAATGTTTGACATATGCCATTCATAAACAAATAGATATGATGCATTCAAAAGCATAGTTTATCAAAAGTAGTAAAATGATTTTATATATATATTGATCTTGCATTTTATTCGGATGTGATAGAGGATAAACATGTATACTCTAATATAATATCTTCATATTGACTAAATAGATCATATCCCCTTATCAATTTTAGAGATACTTTCTTCTTTCATGCACATCAATTTTAACATCATTTTTCTCAAGTTAATGTCAGTAAATAATTTTAAAAAAATACACTACAACTAGATATCACAACTTCTTATTGGTGGTGGTCAATAAAATATGATTGACACTCGATAAATAAGATTTACACATTCAAATGAAACAAAGATGTGTTAACACACTTATAAACAATGTTTTATATGTTTACATTTTCTAACCCTTCAAATGTTTCATATAATGATATTTAACATAAATATGAAGTATAATATGATATAAAAATGGTTCATTGATATACATATTTCAAAGCTTAAATGATATGTTTCATGAATAATGAAATTTTTAATAACTATTGGACGTAATTATATCAAAGCCTCACTCCATGTATTCTTATTCTCCATTAAGTTATATTAAGTTTCATGTCCTCATTAAGTTGGATTTTTCAAGTATCTCTATATTTGTTACCTTCAAGTTAATTTAGACACATCTCTTCTTCCTTTGAATAATGATCTTTTTTTTTGGGCAATACCGACTAATATCGGTTACATCAGCAAGCTAAGCTAGAGAATAAACGACTAAAGATGGATTTATCTGATATATATGTTTGAAGAGCACTAGTAGGGCATCTACTCCAACCCGTAGGCAGTGTTGGCTGTTTTAGGCAAAATTTGGCTAGCATGTCGGTGAGCTTGTTCTGGTCTCTCTTTAGGTGCACAATATCTTGTATCTTTGCCCTCTGTAGGAGCTCGCGGGTTCTCATAGTAATCGTGAGATTTTTCGGAGGAGGTTCTGCAGCTCCTTTTATCCATTGTACAGCGTTCCAGGAGTCTGAGATGATGATCCCAGCCTGGATGTGGTTATCTGAAGCCAAAACCGCACCCTGTAAGACAGCTTTCAATTCTCCTTGCATTGCATCAACGCCTGCGATCAACGTTGCAGAACCTGTGATCCATTCTCCAACAACAGTCCTAGCAATTGCGCAGGCACACGAACGGTCGGTAGCTGAAGATGTGGCCACGTCGACTGTAATGATAGAGGACGAGCATTGAATTTGCTGAACTACATATGGAGCCTTCACTACAGCCTTAGTCGTGGATGTTTGACAGAAAGCATTGCGTATAGAGACTACTTCAGCATAGCATTGCACCGCAAGAACCTGATGAGGGATAGCTCTATGTTCAAAGATGAATGTGTTCCTGTTTTTCCACAACCTCCAGCAAGTAACGGAAAATATAGTACCCCAATCTCGCACAATACGCATTGTATGGAGGTTATACTCCAGCCAGTCTTTGACATTGGTGCTTGAGAAAAAATGAATGGCTTCAGTCGGCAGTAAGTGAGACCATGTCAATTTGGCCTCATTACAGTCTCGGAGGGCACAAATGCAGTCTTCTTCTAAAGCTTCACAGCGCGAGCATCTGGCATCATCAGCTATCTTCCTTTGTAAACGGAGAGAGTTTGTGAGGAGCCGATTATGTAGCAGCAACCAAAGATGGGTTTTAATCCGATGAGGGATGGGAAGAGACCAGATGGTAAGGAATGGTGCCTGATCAGTGTTAACATCCATTTGATTAATGAGCGTATACGCAGTGTTGGCGGTGAACCTTCCATGTGCCTCCGTTTTCCAAATGTGGACATCCTCCCCATAGGAAGATCTGGGGGTCGGCATGTCAGTAATGAGGTTGACAGATTGTGGAGTGAACCAAGAGTTCAGAAACTCCAAGTCCCACCCTCCGTCGTCTGTAACAAGGCTTGAAACCTTGAGATCCAACAAATCATCAGGGGGAGAGAGACCCGTTTTTAAACATGGTACTTGCCCCTGTCCAATCCACTCGTCCGACCACACCAAGGTGTCATGACCCGAAATGGCAATGCGATTTGAATGTTGTAGGAGAAAGGGAATGTGGCTGCGTATGCTCCTCCACAGGTGTGATCCAGTCAATTTGTATTGTCCGCGAGAGATGTATTTGCCTGCCATTACCTCCACCCAAGGTATTTTGCATTTTTGAATGAATTCCCATGCTAGCTTCATTACCAGTGCAACGTTGAAATTTCTGGTTTTTTTGATACCCAGACCTCCCATCTTCTTGGGTAGTGTGATCCGCTTCCAAGCAACTAGGTTCAGATGTCCTGAAGAAGAGGACCCATTCCATATGAAATTCCTGACGATTTGATCAATCTTATCACATGTGGAGATCGGCAATTGTATAGCTTGCATACTATAGCAAGCCTGAGATTGGAGCACCGATCTAGCAAGTGTAATCCTCCCCGCGAGGGACAACATATTGTTCTGCCAAGAGTTAATGTGCTTGTGAAATTTCTCTACTAGAGAGAGGAATAATTCTTTGCTCTTTCTTCTATGAATAATGGGTACGCCCAGGTGCCTTCCCAAGTTGCTGGTTTCCTGAACTCCCAGTTTCCTGCTGATACGGTTTCTAGAACTTCTGGGTGTGTTATATGAGTAGAAGACAGATGATTTTTCATAAGAAAGGAAAAGACCAGAGGCGTCACTGAAACTCCGAAGACATCGACCCATAATCTTTGCTTGATGTAGAGAAGCTTCTCCGAACAGGATAATGTCGTCAGCAAAGCTAAAATGTGTGATCGGCACCTTAGCTTTTGAGATAAGAATAGGTCTCCAGTTGCCTGTAGCTGCCTCCATCTCTATCAGCTGGCTGAAGCGTTCAAGACAGAGAACGAAGATATAAGGCGAGAGAGGATCTCCCTGCTTAACACCACAAGATGGGTGGAAGGAACCCGCTACCTCGCCGTTCCAAATCACCGATGATTACCCAGAACAAATGATCTGCATGATGATATCTGCAATATTCCTTGGAATGGAGGTGCGGATTAGAGTATCAAGAATGAATTGCCAACTGAGTTTATCGAATGCCTTTACCAGATCCAGTTTGAGAGCAAGGTACTTCTTGGAGCTCGTTTTTGATTCCATGGAATGGATTATTTCTTGGAATAACGATGTGTTATCACCTATCCTCCTTCCTGGCACAAAGCTCGACTGGAAGGGCGAGATCCAGTCCTGTAAGCACGGTTTGATTCTTGTCGCAATGACCTTAGATAAAAGTTTGGTGCAGACGTTATTTAGTGAGATGGGCCTGAACTGAGAGCACTGCTCCGGCGAGGGGACCTTAGGAATAAGAATGATCGTAGAATCCGTCGAGGAGGGTGGAAGACTACTGCCACTGAAAGGTTGTTGTATGAAGGTGCAGAGCTGGCCTTTCAAAAGCGACCAGGTCTTCTGATAGAAGGCGGCGTCTACTCCATTAGGCCCCGGCACCTTCACCGGCGACATAGAGCTGAGGGCTGACCAAATCTCGCCCGGTGAGGGAGGTGCGGACATCTTCTCACGCTGCTCCAGGGATAGGCGTAGAAAGGAACCCATGAACCGTGGGCTTTCCGTTCGTCTAAGCGCCTCATTGCTTTCCTGATAAACAGAAGAAAAGAAGTTAAAAATAAGGAGTTTCAGCTCATGTTCATCGTCAAGCCAAACGCCGGATCCATCCTTCAAGCGTGTAACTCTATTGCGTTGCCTCCTCGCCTTGGTTATAGAGTGGAAAAAGCGGGTGTTTTTGTCGCCAAGTTGAATCCAATCGCATCTGGCTCGCTGTTGGCTCTCCGCCTCCTCCCGACGAAGAATAGAGTCAAGTTGAGCTTGTAAATCAACTGTTTCTTGGGCCATCGCATGGTCGAATTTGAGGGCGAGGTTCATCTGAAACCATTTAATTTTATTGGAGATTTGTTCTTTTGATCTTTGATCAGTTTTTCGACTCGCAGTGTCCCAGCTAGACGACGTAGCAAGGAACTATGTATTGGCATCGAATAGATTCTCGTCCCTAGGCCATGATCGCTTCAGCAGGTCATCGAACCCCGGCGGGTGTACCATCGCATGGAGGTATGAGTCCCTTGCGTCCGTCTCGTCTTGGATGGCGCCTCTGACGACACCAGGATGGGAGCGTGATCAGAATGGTTCTTCTCAAGAACCTGGACCGAGTTGCGAGCGGGTTGCTCGATCCAGTGGCTGTTCCCCAGCTCTCTGTCAAGCCGTTCATGGAGGAGTCCCCTCCTGAAGGTGGTGCGTGCTCCGCTAGCTCCCAGGTCTTGCAGCGAGCATGCCTCGACGGCTTCGATGAAATCACGACTATTGGCGCTATCAAAAGTATTGCTACCGAACTTTTCAGATGGGTACATAACCACGTTGAAATCCCCCACCACCACCCATGGGCCAGTGATGGAGGGAGCCAACATAGCGAGTTGGTTCCAGAGGAGTTTCCGACCACTCCTTAGCGTACTAGCATAGATGAAGGTAAAGAACGATTGATGAATTCTGCAGTGAATAAACTGTTTGTGCGATACTAGGATTTCCAAAGGGATATCATTCTTCCAGAGAAGCCATATTCCTTCGGAAAAACCAACTGCCTCGACTCTGTGAGATTGAGCAAATCCCATCTTCTTGATGATGCTCAGGGCTCGATCGCCACTACACCTCGGTTCGAGGATACAGAGGATAGAAGCGCCGTACTTTCTTGAGAGTTCTTTAGCCGCATTTTGGGTGTCCTTGTCGCAGACACCTTGAACGTTCCATGTGATGAGCTTCATTAACTGGGATCAGTTAGGGTGGAGTTTCCCATTGATCTCGCCTCCTCCTCCAAATCTTGCAACAGGGAGGTTTTCCCGCGTTTCCTGGTGGAAGTCTTACTGCCTTCCCCTGAACTTACAACTTTTCTGTTACGAAGATGGATCCCTACTGAGTTGCGGCTTGGACTCCTATAGGGATGAGACGGGCCCTCTTTCCCAAAGGAAAAGGGTGTGGTGACGAAGGGATGGGTTGTGCTAGGTCTGCCAGGAACTGTTGAATCGCCTGAAGGGGTAACAGCCGAGTGAGATGGGTGGGGGCGCTCAGTTCTTCGAACCTGCGGTGGTGCCTGTGTCGGTTGTTGCAAGGGGACTGGTTGGGCTGGTTCATTGCTCCTCTTGGATTGTTTGAAGTTTTTTTTCCGTACGCTCCAGTCGAATCCAGTAGTAACCTTCTCCGCCACCGAGTCGACATCAATAACCTTTGTGTCTCCCTCTTCGTCTTCTTGATTCTCTAGGCTTGAAACTTGTTAGCTAATCTGGATGGGTCCTTCCTTTGCACAGGCCTTTGCTTGCGCGGGATTGGGCGAGCGTGAATATAGTCAGTGAATCCTTGCAGGGGGGTAGGGAGGACTGGCGTTGACGAGTCGTCGGCCGCAGCGGCGCTCCTCACCGCGTTCTCGTCGGTGATCTGTTTGGAGCAATCTTTTTCCAGGTGCCCTGCCCGCCCACAATACATGCAGATGCATGGGATGTTCTGGTACTCAATGCGGTAGCGGTTTCCCTCGATCATCACTTGGGGGTGAGGGGTTTTCCTGTATCCAACTCCACTGCAATTCTTGCAAATCGTCCTCGTCGTTGTGAGATCGTGTTGAGGTCAACTTTGATCGTTTTCCCGATATGGTCTCCAATCTGTGCAAGAAGCACCTCTCTGTACAGATGAATAGGTAAGTTCGGTATCCTAAGCCAAGCGACTAACTTGGGTGGAGATGAAGCCTCCGGCGAGAAGTCCGGATGCCAACGTTGAACCGTCAGGTAAGAGCCAAAGAGTGGCCAAGGTCCACCCGTTAGGGCATGCACAAAATCATCCTCTCTTTGGAGTTGGACGGCAAAGAAATCGTTGGCTAGGTCGATAAGATTGAACCCTCCTATCGGTTTCCACATTGATTTTATCCTATCCCGTAGAGTCAAGAAACCGATATCCTTTGAGAGCAACTTGACAACCACCGTGTATTGCCATGGTTTTAACAGACAGTCCCTGGCGTCCTTCTTCAAATCGAAAGCCAGAACTCCATGATCAGACGCGACTACTATGTCTTCAGGCCGCAAGTTGATTCCGCAGTCTTCTGCGTCGATGTGGATATAGCCATGGTCTTCTGTGTTGCCCTTCCCCACCTTGTCCCGATACGAAGGCTTGGGGTTATGAGAGTCACTCTGTCCAGTAGGTTGATTATCGGCGCCCGGAAGATCTGGAAATTGTTGTTCGTTATTCTTGCCCGCATCAACGTCCATGGTCTGATTCCCGGGTTCCGCAGCCTTATCATGAGTTCGAGCATAGCTAGAAAAATTCAGACTCAATCCAGTATTGCCCAGCGCCACTGTGGACCGTCGTGGTTGAGCACTTCCGTCCCCATCGTCGTCCAGAAGGACGCCGCCTCCTTGGTCGCCGCTTTCGCCAGACACCCTAGGGTTAACCATTACGCCAGTGGAAGATGTCAACTTTAATGTATTAATGTTTTCCTTTGAATAATGATCTAATCAATAATATTTCTTGGAATCTATGCATTTTTATGTCTACCTCTTATGTGTCCATATAATATGAGACGACGCCCACTTAGCTTGTCCTTGATACCTGTAATACCTTTTTATTCCTTCTATAGTCTTTTCTTAGACGATCTTTTGTTTTGATCCCAGACATACATAGTAACATCAACATTTTCACCACGTTCATCTTATTCACATATTGTTTTCTCTTTTCTAGCATTCACTCCCAAGCAATATGACTAGTTGAATCATCTTTTAATAAAAGTAATATTTTCATTCATGAGAGATCTTTTAATATCATGTATTCTGACTGTAATCCTCTAATTTAACAACCATTTATATTTATTTGTAGAGAAATACTATACAAAAGATAGGTTACATGACTCAACTTTTAGGTTTAAAAGGTGTATATGATTTCAATAATGAAATTGGTTTTTCTTTGTAAAAATATCCTTATATGTCGTACATTCCTAATAGTGCATTAAAATTTTCAAAATAAGTTAAAATAAGTATATTATTATCAAGTTGTTTATTTCTTTAGTGGTTGTTAGATTTGAAATATGGTTTTCTACTTTCATGATTCACTATAAACATTATTGTTGACTTGTAATAAACAACATGCATATTTATATGATACTATATATTTGACACAAATTAGTTTGTAACTTAACATTTCTAATTTCATATTGTCTTGACATTTTCATCATGATAAATTTGCATTCAAATTAATATCATCAATTAATATTTAATAAAATAAAATTGTAGGCTATTAAAATATTATCTTTATGTTGATGAATCATTGTCGTATTTGCTTACAGAAAGGACAATAAATATTATACAAAACATATAAGTGCATGTGTAATAGTTAGTCGTTACCCAATCTATGTTCCATTTTAGATTACAGAAATTGTATGAAATTATTCAGAATATCACGCGCCTTGTACAATAGGAATAAGTATATTGTGATTATCTAATCAATGAATTCTCTAAGAAAGTACTTGCAAAATCAGGTTAAACACAATTTATATGTGGATATTTTTAAATGCAAAGTACAAATGAAGAGTTCACCAGTTCACTCAGAATTTCAATGCTCGTTCTAAATTGCCCATTAGCACGTCGTTTGATACTCTTATACTCAATACCTTTTCTTGTTAATGTATCGTAAAAGGTTCAATTGCGTCGAACATTACTAACCAGAACATGCTTGAAACTATGAAAAAAATAAGACAGAACATAAGATAGTTAATCTCCAAATGCTTAAGTTGCGATGACTTGCATTAGGGGAACCAAGAGAATGCTTCACGTAGGTTTTATTAACAATTTTCTATTTAAAATAATCCACCTGCTATCTGCCAATGCTGTTTGGCACAGAGTTGGTACCTCTCAAACTCAAACCTAAGATAAAAGAATATAGAACATCATATAAAGGAGCTAAACTATATATAGATTTGTACTGCAATGTAAAGCAGAGCGCCAGCAAAGATTCGTAGTCATAAAATAAAATACTCATTGTTTCATATCATGGGCCATGCGCATATCATCAACTTATGTTCAGAGATAAAGAAAATAGGAAAAAAAAACTAATTTAGCACACTTTTACAAAAATATTTATCAACATAGCACACTTTGTAAAATATTTCCCAAAGTAGCACACTTTGGTCTGAAAATGCCACATTGTGTGGAGTTTTTTGTAACCAGAACTGAAAAACGTCACAATAATTAGCGTGTCTACTTTTAAATAAAAAAAATTGAAAAAAAATGAAAAATGTCACATAAAATGGCGTTTTTCATTTGCACTCAATATGAGTGCAAATGGAAAGCGTCACTTCATGTGACGTTTTTTTTTCAAATTTTTTTATTTAAAAGTAGACACTCCAATTATTGTGGCATTTTTTAATCTAGCATATAAAAACGCCACAAAAAGTGGTGGGTTCCACACAAAGTGTGCTATTTTGGGAAATATTTTACAAAGTGTATTATGTTGGTAAATATTTTTATAAAAGTGTGCTAAATTGGTTTTTTTTCTAAGAAAATATGGCAGAACTGAAGTAACGTTGTTTAAGAACATTTGCAATCTCTCAAAATATACAAAATCTGTACGTTTGGTAAGGTACCTTTACAACTTCTTTGTCTTAGCTAGTCAGAATATTTAAACTGATAGCTCCAACATCCTGCCTGTTTGTTGTTACTCCTTACACAACATTTGAGCACGTTGCAACCTACGTTGAGAGAAAAAAAGAGAATACAAGGATTTATTCTATTTAATCACATAGCAATCTGAGTGATGTATGGAACAAATTCATTCTAGATATTCGACTGAGCTAGTATGTGTGTCTAACCTGGTGGAACTAAGTGTGTCCATTGAAACCAACGCTCCTTCTCTAACCTGCAATTCTAGGTTGATGGAAACCTAGTGCATACCTTAACGATTCTCTTGTAGTACTGACGCTCCAATTCATCCTCTATTGAGTCATACATCATTTCTTCAAATTGCAGCCACCTATAGTGTTCTCTGCTGTCGCTCCCTGCAAGCAAGAATAGGTTGCAAGTTGTCTAGTTCTTTGATGTTTTAGAAGCTATATAGCTACCATCACACAGATGTTGCAAGTTGTCTAGTTCTTTGATGTTTTAGAAGCTATATAGCTACCATCACACAGATGTATTCGAGATGGTAACCGAAGGTGGAAGTCAGGGGAAAATAGAGTTAGTTGATTCTATGTATTACTTGAGTCCTCCCTTGACTTGAGCAAGTGTTTCCGTCCTCAAAACACCTGTCACTATTATGTATTTGTGCATGCACATTTCTAATCAAATGATGCATGTTAAAGTTCATGAATATAATCTCGTGTCAGCAATGACCAATATATTAACAAAAGAGGTGGCAGGTAAATATATTCATGTCAAAGTTCATGAATATAATCCATGCCAGAAGGCCCTGGATATTTAACTCAAGAGGCGGCAGGATGGAAAGACTGAGGAAATCAGTGCAGCCACGATCCACGATAGAAGTAAACAGCCAGCGGAAGGATCAAGTCAAGTTTCAGCATAAGCAAGATGCGGTTTTGTGGATGGTAGACTGCTATGCTGCTATTACGGTGCGCTATCTTCACGTTTGTTAGGCAGTATTGGGTGCGGATATCAATGGGGCGATAGTCAAGGATATTAACACAAGAGGCAGGGCGCAGGAGCTAAAGACCAAGAAAATCTCCCGTGATGAATCAGCCGAGGGGAGGCAACGAACAGGGAGGGCGAGGGATGTATCATCGGCTTAGTTTTCTAGAGGTCGTCCCATACTGTTAATGGTGTCCAATCTTTGGAGGTGTTTATCATTTAGGGTGGAAGTTTGCAGGAGATAGCGTGGATGGGAATCTACGAATAAGTCAAACTCTTTTTTCGTTTTGTGGGAAACTAGTGAATGCACACGTTTACATGCACGTGACATATAAAATTTATTAGAAATACAGAATTAAAGATAATAAAAGTTAACAGGAGAGTGTGAAAATAAATATGTGTAGGAGTAAAATTCCTTAAAAAAAGGAGAGAAGAGAGTAAATCAAGGAAAGTGTAGCATCAAACTCGTTCTTTTTATAGTAGTATAGATAGTAGGGAATTCATATATCGTATCAGGAAATAATCCGGCTCTTAAACGAGACCAATTGAATTACCGTATCTGCAAAGAGTCATGCTTATACATGGAATCAAAGAGGACGGAGACAAGTTTTAGAGTATTGGTGCTTAATTAGTAGAGTAAAATAATGGATATTACAATCAAGATGTCTAAATAGTTCAAATATTATAATATATTCTATCCTATATAGTTCATCTTGAACTATCCTAGAGCTGTCCAAATAGGCATAGTCTCCATGTGGTTTACAATAATGGACAGAAATTCAACTTGAACTATCCTAGAGCTGCCCGAATATTATAATATATTTCTTTCTATCTTTGACATTCTTTATGCAATACAAATTTCGTCAGGTACAACTAGGTTTTATAGTCGTTCCTATCTATCATGTTGTGTCCCGTCATTTTTTGGCTATGCCCAAACAGTCATGTTATCCTTATAAGTTCATCGAGGAGACTACGCCTCAGGAATATTGTTATTGTATGTATAAACAACTATCCTAGGCACCAAGTAGCAAAGAGGGAGGCGTCCTCCTAAGCAGGAGTGTCAAATAAGCCTATGTCAACCTTCTAAGTGTGTGAATTGAGATTTTTGTTTAAAAGTTTTTTTTATCGTAAGTACTAGATGTTCACTTCCATCATATTGACCAACATATCAACCAGACGTATATGTTGAACCTATTAGAGAGTTAACCAAATCCAGCTTAGCTACTAATACGGATCATGGATAGATTGGTCTTTTCTGTACTTAGCTACATTGCAACTCTTTTGTTATTTCGGTTATTGCTGTCTTTCTGTTGAGCAGTCTGTTGTAACCAACTGGGCCGAAAGTTGTGGTCTCAGTTGGCCCACTCTCTTGTACTTAAAGGGACTGTCTCCCGATAAAACAGAGAGCGAGAAATATGCCCAAACCAAAACCTCTCTCACCTTCGTCTTCTTCCTCGCTTCTCTTCTCTTGCTGTATCTCTGATCGTGATCTAGCTTCTTCCTTCTCTATCTAAATTCTCATATGGTATCAGAGCATTCATAGCGAAGCATGGGATCGAGTTCAGATTCTACTTCGCCAGGCCGAGATTCTGGAAAAGCAGAGGTCGAAGGGAAGCAAGGTTCTCAAGCGCTGGAGATGATCAATCAGTCAAGGGATCGTGTCTACGGCAACATGAGAAGTTAAAATCTAAAGGATCCTACATTCCGAATCTCTATCCATATCCAGTCAACACAAATGTGTCAAACTTTGTATCTCTCAAATTGAATAACACGAATTTCTTGTACTGGGAGCTTCAGATCCGGGCGTTGATTGAGGGTTGCGCTCTTGAAGGTTTCATCGATGGATCAGAAGTAGCTCCACCGAAACTCATCATGGATCCTACAAGCTCTATTGTTACAAATCTGGAGTATAAAGCATGGTCTCGAACTGACAAACTCGCCAAAGGATGGATTACCATTTCTCTCTCTCTGGATGTTCTAGGTATTGTCATCGGCGCTGATACTTCCTTTGAAATCTGGACTGCTCTTAAGAACTGCTTCAACAAATCTTCTCAATCTCGGTCGTTTGAACTCATGTCTCGTCTGCGTCATCTACACAAAGGTACGAAATCTCTTATTGAGTACCTTACTGAGTTCAAACTCATCTACGATTAGCTAGGAGCTATCAGCAGAACTGTTGGAGAAGAAGATAAAGTGTACTATCTATTGAATGGACTTGGACCCGAATATGAAGTATTTACTGTATCTATGATGAAACCTCCCATTCCTCCGTATTCAGAAATGATCTCTCTTCTTAAAGATTTCGAGATTAGGAAAACTGCTAGACTACCTATTGTAAATCCTAGTCTTGCCTTTGTTGGTCAGAGAACCTCATATCCAAATGCTGGGCGTGGAGGTAGATTCAACAATAATAGTTCATACTCCAGGGGACAGCAATTCTCCAATATGAATTTCCCTGTTAGGCCTCATCCAGAAAATGCTAGTATCCTTGGCAGCTATCAAAATCAGCAGAACCATTCTTTCAATTCGCAAGGTAGAGGTTTCTATCCAAATACTAGACCAACTAATACCTTTCCTGAGTCTAGACAATTTCTTCAGTGTCAAATTTGCAACAGAAGAGGGCATGATGCATTGAAATGTTGGTATCGCTTTGACAACTCCTATCAGTCACCTGACATCCCATCTCTATTAACTGAGAATAGCAAAGCTCTAGCTACAGTGCGGCTGAATGACCCTACCATAACATAATGGAATGTTGACTTTGGAGCCACTGACCACCTCACGTCTGCACCAGGTATTCTGAGAAGCATTATCTCATATAGAGGCAATGATTTTGTTATGATTGGGAATGGGACTTGTCTACCGGTTACTCAGATTGGTGATACTTTTCTCATTCAAAATACTCCTATACCTATGCAAAATGTTTTAGTTGTACCTCAAATTAAAAGGAACTTGTTATCTATCTCACAACTGACCAGGACATTTCCATGTTACTTTCTATTTTTTAAGGACATGTTCTTCATCAAGCACCTCAACAGTCAGAAGGTTGTAGCTCACGGGCAGTATAAAGGAGACATGTATCTACTCAATTCAACTACTTCCATAGAGCTACGAAATGGTAGTGCTCAGTAGATGTCAATGAATCTACCTTCGGAGAGTGCAAATAAACTTTCTTTCTTTTCCAATAGACATAATAATGTTCCTGCTACAGTTTGGCACAAAAGGCTTGGCCATGTTAATCATTCCATTGTTCAGCTTCTTATTAATCGTGGTAACATTTCTGTTTCAAACAATAAACTCGATTTATGCTCTAGCTGTGAAATGAGTAAAAGCAAGACATTGCCCTATGTAAACACTCACATAAAGTCTTCTATTCCGTTTGAAAAAGTAAGCTGTGATTTGTGGGGGAAATCACCTACTATGTCATGTCAACATTTCATGTATTATGCTTTGTTTGTGGATGATTGCACAGGTTACAGTTGGTTTTATCCTCTTTGACAGAAATCTGAGTTCTATGAGGTGTTTGTCAAATTTCATACTCTTGTAGCTACCCAGTTTGACACCAAAATCAAAGTCTTGCAAACTGATGGTGGAGGTGAGTTCATGAATGACCGAATGGTACAATTTGTTGCTACACATGTAATGGTACACCATGTATCGTGTCCTTATTCTCCTCAACAGAATGGTCGAGTTGAAAGAAAGCATAGGCAAGTTGTTGAGCTTGGTCTAGCTATGATGCTTGATGTTGGTGTTCCCTTGAAATATTGGGTTGAGGCTTTTTCGACTGCTGTGTTTCTTATCAACAGACTACCTTCCAAGGCCATTTCCTTACACTCCCCTTATGAACTATTATTTCATTGCTTACCTGATTACTCTTGTTTGCGAACCTTTGGTAGCTTGTGTTTTCCTTGCTTACAAGATACAGTAGCTCACAAACTAAGCCCTCGTTCATTGCCTTGTGTATTTCTTGTATATAGTGATACATATAAAGGTTATCGTTGTCTTCACTATTCTACTCAGGCTGTTCATATCTCTCGCAATGTGATTTTCAATGAAACAGTGTTTCCATTCAAAGATTCCATCCCTTCTCATGTAGCTATGGGAGAACTGGCGTGTATTTCTGATTGGCCTGAACCAGTTCACAATCATGACCAAACACCTCCTCTATCTTCATCTGTAGGAGAAGGATGTCTGCCTCCATCTGGATCTTTATCACATACAATGGAAGATGGTACTGTACCCTCTAGTCATTCCTCTCCTTTACATGATATAGCTTTTTCAGATTTCAATTCTAAGTCTTCGTCTCTACAAAACAAAATCTCTACATCATCCACTGACCTTCCTCTTAAAGAAGAATTACATGTTACTATTCATCCTATGGTAACTCGAGCTAAAGCTGGAATTCACAAACCAAATCCTAAATATGCTCTTCTCACTACGAGTGTTATCTCTACACCAAAGACTATAAAATCTGCCTTAAAGTCTCTAGATTGGCATGCTGCTATTCTTCAGGAGCTTACTGCCCTTCATGATAATTCTACATGGACTCTTGTTCCTCGAGATCCTTCTTATAATGTTGTTGGTGCAAAATGGGTGTTCAAAGTCAAATTACATTCTGATGGCACTCTCGACAGGTATAAGGCAAGATTAATGGCCAAAGGACTTACTCAGGAGGAGGGTGTTGATTATTGGGAAACATTTAGTCCAGTAGTTAAATCACCTACAATCCGCATAGTCCTTACCATTGCTGTCAGCAAGAACTAGAATATACAACAGCTTGACATATGTAATGTGTTTCTCAATGGTGATTTAACTGAGCAAGTGTTTATGGAACAACCACCAGGGTTTATTGATACGAATCATCCGTATCATGTGTGTAAATTACACAAAGCTCTGTATGGTCTTAAATAGCCCCCTAGAGCTTGGTTTAATAAGCTCAGTGATTTCCTTCTAAGATATGGTTTTCACTGTAGTACAACTGACCCTTCTCTATTTGTGTTCAGTCAATGAGATATCACTATGTTATTGCTATTGTATGTGGATGATATCATTCTTACAAGTAATAATTCAACTACCTTGAATCTATTTATCATTTCCCTTCAAGCTTCATTTCAACTAAGAGATCTTGGGAGCTTAGGTTTCTTTCTAGGCATTCAAGCGACTACTATGTCTTATGGTCTGCATTTGTCACAAACTCAATATGCTACTGATCTTCTTACTCAAGTCAGTCTCCTTGACTGCAAACCAGCTCCTTCTCTAGTTTTCAAAGACTGTCTTAAGAATGTGAATTCATGTGTTTTGCTTCCTGATCCAACCACTTACAGATGATTGGTTGGTAGTCTTCCGTATCTTACTCTAACTAGACCATATATTCAATTTTTTGTGAATCAAATATGTCAATTTATGGCAGCTCCGACGACCTATCATCTTAGCCTAGTCAAACGTATTCTCAGGTACATAAAAGGGACATGCTCTGTTGGTTTATGTATCAAAGCTTCTTCCTCATTATAGCTTACAACCTACTTTGATGCTGATTGGGATGGCTGCCCTTTCACTCGTCGATCTACAACAGGATACTATTTGTTCCTTGGAGACACTTGTGTATCCAGGAATTCTAAGAAACAACCTATTATGTCACGGTCTAGTTCAGAATCTGAGTATAAAAGTATGGCTGTTACAGCAGCTGAAATAACATGGGTTTCTTCTGTACTCAAGGACCTGTGTTTTCAAACCAATGGGCCAGCTCTTCTATTGTGTGATAATCTTAGTGCTCTACACATGACAGTGAATCCTATCTTCCATGATAGAACGAAACATGTAGAAATTGATTATCACTTCATTCGTGAGAAGGTAGCCCTTGGCCATATCAAGACTCAACATGTGATATATGTTGAACAAGTTACGGACATTTTCACCAAAGCTCTACCGCCTTCGATCCTACCTTGGTTTCATGCCAAACTAGGGCTCTATTCTCTTGCCACTAGTTTGTGGGGGAGTATTAGAGAGTTAACCAAATCCAACTTAGCTACTAATACGGATCATGGATAGATTGGTCTTTTCTGTACTTAGCTACATTGCAACTCTTTTGTTATTTCAGTTATTATTGTCTTTCTGTTGAGTAGTATGTTGTAACCAACTGGGCCGAAAGTTGTGGTCTCAGCTGGCCCACTCTCCTATACTTAAAGGGACTGTCTCCCGATGAAACAAAGAGCGAGAAATACGCCCAAACAAAAATCTCTCTCACCTTCATCTTCTTCCTCGCTTCTCTTCTCCTTCTGTATTTCTGATCATGATCTAGCTTCTTCCTTCTCTATATAAATTCTCATAGAACCAACCAAAAAGTGTGGAATAACTTCCTGGTATTGTGTTGTGACATTTCATAAAGAGTTATACTTGTATGCAGGGCGCCAACAACCAACACCAACCTTTGTCAGTCCAACAAACATAAACATGTGAGCTAGATTGTTTTTTTTAATAAAAAATGATCCTTTTGTATTCTGGGTTCTCGCATGGCTTACTTTTTCATTTGAAAGCACAGAAATTCATCTTGAACTTTGCTAGAGCTGCCCAAATATTATGATATATTTCTTTGTATCTTCGATGTGTGTTTATGCTATACAAATTTTGTCAAATACAACTAGGCTTTGTACTTGTTCCTTTCTACCATGTTGCGTCCCATCATTTTTTGGCTATCCCCAAACAACCATGTTATCCTTATAAGTTCATCGAGGAGACTATGCCTCAAGAATACTATTATTGTGAGTCTAGACAATTATCTTAGGCACAAGTAGCCAAATCAGTAGCATTCGAGTGATTCCGAGGGTTTATTTGTAAGAACAAGGTCTCTGGTTTGATTCCCCATGAAAATTTGATGAATAGATTCCCAAATTTTAGAAAGCCAATCTTAGACACCAAGTGTCCAACACTTGTATATGACCTAGGCCTTCTACAACCCATAATTCAAGTGCAATATTTATGATACCAATTTGTCTAATTTTTCACGCATTCATCATTTTGTATCATATTCTACTAATGGCGTTGCACCACTTATACATATGTCTGGCTTCTTCAAATTCTCTCATACTATTGTTGTTTATGTCCTTTTAGCAGTGGTAGAATATAACAATGCTTGGCCAAAGTTTGAGTATTACACAAACATCTTATGAAGACCAGGAAGCCATGACAAAGCTGACCTTATGTATAATCTGATTGGTCGTCTGTTACAAATTTCATTTGTTAATTTTATCTTTTGTCCTAATTAGTTGAACGATCTCCACCAACCTGAGGATAAACTTAAATCTATCTAGTAATCATTTATCTAATTCAATATTCTATTATTTTATTACATGATTGATCAATATCCATGCTTCTTTGTAATTTTGCATCTATTAAGCTAATGATACTAATAGTCTAGATTCATTGTTGACTTCCTTAGGTATTGTTTCTTCTAGATTGACATTGAGAACTGAAGGTTTTGTGGAATCCAATCCTAAAGGTTTAGTAGAATCAAATTCTCCTTCTATAAATAGTCTTATCTCAAACTACAATGATATGTAGCTCTCTCACATTATGTTTTTCTTTTCATCTTTGAAGTATCTTTGGGATATTTACTACCGGTACAATTTGTGTATCATCTCTACTATGTCTAATGATCTATATGGCATCTTTGATAAGATCCATGTCCACTTAATCTTTGGTGAACATTGGAAGATACATTTTATTTTGAGGATTGGGAACAAAATTGTACTCATTTTTAGCGGGACACTAGTACCATGTAGTGGATAAGAATCTAGTATACGACCATATCTTTGAGATGATAACTATCATGCCCGTGTCTATTTTCACTATTTAGAAACTAAATGGTAGTATTCAGGTCATTTCCCTTGTTAGAAAGTTATCATTTGTAAGTATACTATTTTAGGAGAATTTTTCTATGTCAAGATGAAATTGTTCTGTTGAAATCTCTCCATGCCTGAACCTTGTGTGAAATGCATAAAAACTAGTAGAAAAAACAACATTGAAGCTTAGAAATGAATTTATTACTAATACTTAGAAGCATTGTGTTACTTCATGTCAGGACCTGTTACACTAAACAAGATTACTCAAAACATAAAACACAATTGATCACTAATTAATCACATACCCAAAAAAATATGGGTAAATTAAAATCGATTTCAATGTCAGCACCCGCTCAGAAACATTTTCATAAGAGACCAACATCTTTCTTTTATCTGTACTAGGCCAAGAATTTGATACAAATGTTCTATTGCCTTAGCCACAACATATATACACATGAGAACAATATTTGTATATGTCACACAAACAAGCATTAATATGCTAACAAAAGTTTGATTCGTTTGAAACACCATATACAAAATTTTCCTACCTAGACCTGAGAGTACAGGGACGACTCTAGGACACACTAGACATCTAATCAACTTTATCAAAGATTCATTACTATAGCTCCTCTTTGCTGCCACATATTTATTTTTGTCACTTCTGATTACCTAAAAAAATGTGGCGAACCACAAGGGTGAGACCCATGTCCCAGCAAGAGATATAACCTCCAACAATGTTTATTGATTACAATATTTTTAAGTAATTAAATAGTTAAACAGTTTAATCAAATAAGATCAACAGAACTGATGATTAACAAAATACACAAAGGAGCAGATAATAACTATCATCATTAGCCAGACTACCATCCTTTATCTTGTTGACAATATAAGCAATTCAATAGCATATGCAGTTATAGTATCATGAGCAAGTCTAGTAACATAGTATAGCTAACAACATGAGCATGTCTAATTGGTTGAACATATCAACATTATAAGAAGAGCTAATAACATAAGCACAACTACCTAGATAAGCATGTTTAGCAGTATATGCATCTCTAGTTACAAAGGTCTGGCTAGCATGCTAAACATAACTAACAACATGAGATATCTAGCATCATGATTATAATCAGCAGTAGCAGTATAGTTATCAACATAAGCATGGTTACGGTATGTTTGCATTTACAATCTTAAGCATATCCACAACATAAGTATATCTACTATCTCTTAATTGCACTAAGCATCATCTTTATGTAAAGAGAACAAATAAGGGTTATCATCCAATGTGAAACGTTGTGTATAACCCTAAACAATATGCTACACTGTTGTATTACATCTTTTATTATGCCCTGGGGAATTTGAATTGTACCATTCAAAGTCCAACCCCTGCGAAGGGCTATTCGGTTTCGTATAAGATCTAGGAGTTCCAGTATCCTAAGATCTCTTCCCCTCAGTCAGTACGAGTAAAAATGTAGTGACATATTAGTTAAAGTTGCCACCACAGCGAGACATAGTCAAGCTAAAAACCACTAGTCCGACCTTAGTACAGGTCACGACACTAGAAACCAGGGTATTCAAACCCAATCACTGAGGTACAACCGCATTTGTCCTCTAATCACATCATGTTATAATCACTAAGACACGACCGCATCCGTTCTCAATCACATCAGATGTATGAGGCATGACCATATCCAACCTCCACAATCTGCATTGTGAATGACAAGGATATATCCTCAACCTACCACCCCCACATACTCAACAGTATGTGCTCCGAGTTTCCCTTAGGAATACTCATTTCACCATCCAGCAAGTTCTGACACTGAAGATGGCTCTACGGCACAGGGCACTACATGATTAGAGTTGCACTTGATTAGTTATGCCAATTGGGTGAATTAAGGTTGCATCAAACAAGTGGACATACAAACCCTAATTCACTTCTAGCAAGCATATAAATATCACAACTTTGAAAAGATATAAAATGTGTGGAACATAATTTCTCATCTCATCATTACATGGTACTATTCACTTGCCATTCATGAGACCACACTGGTCATCATACTATCACAAGATATAAATCATTTTCACAATATCATAGGGTATGAACCCTTATCAACATAAGAGGATTATACCTCATTCAGGGCTCAACCATGCCCAAAGGTCATTAAGACCATCATACTATTCTGTGCAAGATCATCGTTATCTTTCCATGCCTTATAACAAGGCTCAACAACATCACTTACATATAATACACCAGATTGGCAAATCTTGCATTAATGAGCTAGGAGATATTCATAAATAATCATAGCAGGGTTATATTAACATTAAGAACATTCCTTTATTACATCAACATGCAAGGAATCTAGATATGATTAACACTCATCATATTCACAATGCACATGTTCAGCATAAGAAAGTATCAACCATGTGGCTATGATAACCACCAATCAACACATTAAGGTTATGATCATGTTAAGAAGGTTATTCCACCATCATTCCATCATATAAGAATGTAAAAAATGAATACTCATCTTTATCTAATTGCATTAGAGTTAGGTTCAACATGATAAATTATATCAATGTTACTAATCAACACTCATACCCAAACCATAACTCACGACATCCCCATTGGATCATGGATGCATAAGGTGAAGCATCGCCATCACATTCCATGCTATTCTTAAGTATGAACCCACACATAAATCAAGGTGTAACCATCAGGTCATAGCATACTAGGGTTTCAACAATAATAGAGTACTCCATGATTGTATTAGTCATTCAAGGACTATTCATACCCATTTACCATCATTTAGTTACATTAAAGCTAGGTATAACAAGCTATACCTCATTAGGGTTACATATCAACACAATATGGTTATCATCCCTTCTATTCATATGAGTGAATAGGTAAGACTAAATTATTAAGGGTAACCCTCCATCTGTTCCATCATCATTCAACCTGTATCACCATACCACAATGTCACCCAGAACCATTGGATGTTTAAAAGGTAAGACCTTTGGTTGTTTACATAAGTAAACACCTTAGATAAACCAACTATGAAGTCCTTGATTTGTTCTCTAGAAAGAGGCACCATCTAACCCTAGACATCCCTTTATTAACAACACAAAAAGTTCCATTGAGAGTAGGGTAAAACCCACAATCGATTGTTCAGTTAAAACAAGCCATCCATTGTCAACAAATAAGCTCCTTAAGTTGATCATATAAAGGAAACCATCTAAATCCCATTATTAGGACCAAAATATTACATTATCCATAATTCCACTTTATTGGAGGGATAAATATTAGATCTTGACCATTGGGTCAAATTCATGTACTAAAACCATCAATTACAGTATAGGTTCGACCATTGCATCAAGTGACCCAAGAAACCATTGGTTTAAGGCTTAATTGATGATACAACTACAATGCTTGACTCACCATAGGTTTTATAGACCTGATCCACCATCATTAGTGACCATTAAGTCACCATAAGTTGTTAGATAAACACTAATTCATTAATCAACATCAAATATTAAGCTAATGTCAACATTATTTGATAACATCAGTAGGGTACTTAATGGTTGATCATTAAACTTCTAATTGATCCAAAACCTGACCTAAGGGGGTGAACATAGGTTGTCACCATCATTTGACACCCTTGATGACGACCATCAATTGTAATGAATACAACACCATAGGGTTGTTGCAATGGTACCATCATCGGGTTATAGTTTATAGAAGAAATCAGCTTAAAACCCTAAAATTGACCATTGGTTGATAGGAACTTAGCACCATAGGTTGTCAACCCAACCTGATCCAAGTCATATTTTACCTTAGTAATAAAATACACATGATCACAGGTTCATATATAACTGAAATCAGAATAAGGAACATTATAAAAATCGAAATCCAAGTCAAGCATAGCTTTTTAGTGCATGGATCATCATTTTCAAGCAAGATCAGGATCTAGAAAGCTTATGGTAAGAAATAAACGTGGAGAAAGTTATAAAAGTTTCCTCTAATAAGAAGATGAAACCCCACACAGAAGAAATCTCGAGAAGTTAGGGTAGAAAATCCATGAATAAGCTATGAATTCATCCATCTAGCACCTTTCTTCATCAAATGAGCAAACCCTAAGCATAAGGAGAAAGAAAGGTAGAGTTTTCGGGCTTTAGAGCAATTTCTACAATGGAACACCAAGGTTCCAACCTGGAGAAAGATAGGAGGAAGGATAAAAAAGAAATAGACGGAGTAAAGAAGGTAAAACTTACACTTTTAGGTCAAGATCACTAGGAAGAAGGTTTATAGACCCAAAAAGGGAATCAATTGCAACCCTGGAATTTTTTTCCAAGAAGATCCCCACTTTCTTCTTCCTTGGGCAGAAAAATTCACAGCTAAACAGAGGGATAATGAAGCTGGGAGAAGGAGAGAGGTGGTGGAGAGAAAGTGGCTCGTTTTGGTGCTTGGGGATAAGTATATGAAACTTTAATATTAAGAAAAAGAAAAAGTTGAAATTCTAGTATATATCCAAGTGTCCATGGCTTTAAATTATTAAGAATATATAAGCACACACACAAGCATCTCTCCCACCATCCCTCTAGACCTGGTTAGCTTTCTTTTGTCAAAATTCCCAGCCAATCACATAATTCCTTAGTTGATAGCTACTAAAGGTAGCTCATCCATGAAGGGGAAAACCCTAAAATACCCTTGATCAAAACACCTTCAAACCATGGCTCAACTAGAAGCCCCATGGTTCAAAAATATCAAGAATGATAATATAACATATAAGAAACATAATGTGTGTGATAAATTACAAAGAAAACCCCTCAATTAGGTAAAGTGCATAAAAGTCCAAAATGTACAAAAAATTGCATAACTTGCTCGAACAGTGTCCAAATTGGACCAAATTTGAAAATTAAGCTTGTCTTATGATTTCAAAACATATAAAAAGGTTATATTAGGGTTATAAGTATTCAGTTATGGTAATTAATCTCATTCAAATCATTAAGCAAGTTTAGGAGCCTTATAACTATAAATCCCTAATAGGGATTTCGCCCCCGAAATCCAAGGTAAACATTCCATGGTTACTTTCATATAATGGTGATGTCACATCATTCATACATATCTCATCTTGGGTCAGCACAAAAAACCCCACATAAGAAGACATTTGCAAATATGGAACATAGAAACTTGTTGTGCCACATGTACAAATCTAATAGTAACTTTCAACTTTGGGACTCGATTGTCATCTTGAACTATTCTATATGTTGCATCACACATCACTTAGAGGCCACACTCACTATATCTTACCAAACATAAAACATCAGGTATCTATTATCATATGCAACTTTACAAGGTTTCATCTCTATGCTCCTTTAATGGTTGTTGTAATCAACAACTCAATCAACCATGTAGGCACCCCCTAGTTTTTAAGAAATTATGAGGAATATGTTTTTAAAGGATTCTCCAATCATATCAATGATGGACTGACCATTTATTTGGTTGAATAATCATACACTTGTATATAACTGTTAACAAATATAACTTCCCGATTGACCTTGTTAGGGGTGGAGCAATGACATTGTCTTCATCTTATCAGGACTCACATAACATACTTAACAGAGGTATCATAACTCTTAGAGGATACCCTAGTCAACCCCCAACTCATTCTTGTTCAACTTGTCTCATAGCTATTGCTACTTCAGCAACCCCAAGATTTTTGAAGAAATATTGATCATATTTTTTTACCATATTTGAAATAATTTGGCATGCCATCATTTAAAGCTTGATATAACTTGTATGACATGACTGGAACACTTTGTTCCTCCTATTCATAAATTATATTGATACATTGGTTAGTCTAAAGGACATAACTCTAAACTCATCATGGTCATGTGAATAATGTTATCTAATCTAACTCTTATGCATTGATATTTGATCATAGGTTTATCTTAAAGGAACACGGTATCACACATATATTGACCAACAAACCATCTATCCTTGATAGTGGTCTTGCCCAGCTATCACTTAACCATACACAACATTATAGAATCACTTTTTTTACAAAATTTAGAGGGTCATCATCAACTCTCTCTCTTTAAGGGAGATGAATACTTGGAATGTTCATTTAATAAACATCTCCAACCTTCACATATTTCTCATATTATTGATACATCTTGGATACTAGGATTCATTACCTTGGTATCCACCTCATGCGCTATAAGGAACTCACATTCTTATCTCATCTACTTTTACCAAAATTACAAATATCAAGACATAAGAGGAGTCTTCCTAATTATTGGAAGGCTCAAAAGAAAAATCATCACAAACATTATGATCGTGGAACCATAGTCCAAACAACCTTATTCTATAATAAGATATCCATTCTCATGTTTAGAATGAATCAACACATACCAAGTGGCAATGGTCTACTTGAAAGTTGTGCCCTGGAAAGGAAAGACACAAAGGGAAACATACTTCCTACATCATAGAAGCATTGTTCAGGGTCACTAACAAAAAGGTAACCAATTCTATTTTCATTATGCATATTACAACTTCTTATGTATCATTTTACCTTTTTCATTTTTGTTTCCTTGCCATTAACATAGGAATCATCATGATTAACATATCTCATTACTTCTTCCTTGATGACTATTTATCACACTTGGGTATGTTCACTTATTTTATTATATTTTTCAACCACTTATCAACAGGTAAATACTAATATTCCACATTTGCTTCATTAAATTGGGATCATCTCCCTTAATTTCTTTCACGTGCCATGATGATTTTTCATTAACACTTTCTTACACACATAGGTTGGTCTGAGATTAACTCAGGTTCCACCTTATTTCTCTACCATTGTTCCCATTCATCTTCTCATTTTGTGCTTGTTATAGGAGTTCTTTCCATCTTATGTGGATTTCATACCTTGATTCACTTTATAAGCATATACTTATCTGTCTTTTATTTTATTATATTCTTGAATCACATCTTCAAGAACTACTCTTTTTCTAATTTGTATTCAGATTTAGATTTCATGGTGTTGTATCTTTCTCTTATAGTTACCAAACATTCAAGTTTTGATAAATAATGATGCAATTCTCATCTTCTTTAAGGTAGGATTGAGATATTCACACCATGATTTCTTATTCTTTATTCTCTTTAGATTGTCTCAAAATGACTACTTGATCAGAGTAATCAGAAAGATAACAATCTAAGAGTTCCATACTTACCTTTCTTCAATAATTGAATACCTGTCCAGGGCACTCAAATACTGAGATTAGGTAGTATGCACCATATTTTTATGTCATATTCCTAACTTAGACATCATCCTAGTCTTAAGTCCTAGTGTCCCTGTAGACTCAGTGAACCTAAAGCTCTGATACCAATGTCAGGACCGGTTACACTAAACAAGATTACTCAAAACATAAAACACAATTGATCACTAATTAATCACATATCCAAAAATATGGGTAAATCAAAATCGATTTCAATGTCATCACCCGCTCAAAAACATTTACATAAGAGCCCAACATCTTTCTTTTATCCCTACTAGACCAAGAATTTGATACAAATGTTCTATTGCCTTAGCCACAACATATAGACACATGAGAACAATATTTGTATATGCCACACAAACAAGCATTAATATGCTAATAAAAGTTTGATTCATTTGAAACACCATATATAAACTTTTCTTGCCCGGACTTGAGAGTACAGGGACGACTCTAGGACACACTAGACATCTAATCAACTTTATCAAAGATTTACTACTATAGCTCCTCTTTGCTGCCACATGTTTGTTTTTGTCACTTCCGATTACCTAAAAAAATGTGGCGAACCACAAGGGTTATACCCATGTCCCAGCAAGAGATATAACCTCCAACAATGTTTATTGATTACAATATTTTTAAGTAATTAAATAGTTAAGCAGTTTAATCAAATAAGATCAACAGTAATCATGATTAACAAAATACATAAAGCAGATGATAATAACTATCATCATTAGCCAGACTATCATCCTTTATCTTAGTGACAATATAACCAATTCAGTAGCATATGTAGTTCTAGCATCATGAGCAAGTCTAGTAGCATAGCATAGCTAACAACATGAGCATGTCTAATTGGTTGAACATATCAACATTATAAGAAGAGCTAACAACATAAGTATAACTACCTGGATAAGCATGATTAGCAGTATATGCATCTCTAGTTACAAAGGCTTAGCTAGCATGCTAAACATAACTAACAACATGAGAATCTAGCATCAAGATTATAATCAGTAGTAGCAGTATAGTTATCAACATAAGCATGGCTATTGTATGTATGCATCAACAATCTTAAGCATATCCACAACATAAGTATATCTACTATCTCTTAATTGCACTAAGAATCATCTTTATGTAAAGAGAATAAACAAGGGTTATCATCCAATGTGAAACGTTGTGTATAACCCTAAACAATATGATACATGGTTGTATTACATCTTTTATTATGCCCTAGGGAATTTGAATCGTACCATTCAAAGTCCAACCGACCCCTGTGAAGGGCTATTTGGTTCCGTACAAGATTTAGGAGTGTCGGTATCCTAAGATCTCTTCCCCTCAGTCAGTATGAGTAAAAAAGCAGTGACATATCAGTCAAAGCTGCCACCACAGCGACATATAGTCAAGATGAAAACCACTAGTCCAACCTTAGTACAGGTCACAACACTAGAAACCAGGGTATTCAAACCCAATCACTAAGGTACAACCACAGTTGTCCTCTAATCACATCATGTTATAATCACCGAGACACGACCGCAGCCATTCTCAATCACATCAGATGTATGAGGCATGACCATAGCCAACCTCTACAATCTGCATTGTGGATGACAAGGATATATCCTCAACCTGCCACCCCCACATACTCAACAATATGCGCTCCACGTTTCCCTTAGGAATACTCATTTCACCATCCAGTAAGTTCTGACACTGAAGATGGCTCTACAGCACAGGGTACTACATGATTAGAGTTGCACTTGATTAGTTATGCCAATTGGGTGAATTAAGGTTGCTTCAAACAAGTGGACATACAAACCCTAATTCAATTCTAGAAAGCATATAAATATCACAACTTTGAAAAGATATAAAATGTGTGGAACATAATTTCTAATCTCATCATCACATGGTACTGTTCACTTGCCATTCATGAGACCACACTAGTCATCATACTATCACAAGATATAAATCATTTTCACAATATCATAGGGTATGAACCCTTATCAACATAAGAGGATTATACCTCATTCAAGGCTCAACCATACCCAAAGGTCATTAAGACCATCATACTATTTCATGTAAGATCATCATTATCTTTCCATGCCTTATAACAAGGCTCAACAACATCACTTACATATAATACACCAGATCGGCACAATCTTGCATTAATGAGCAAGGAGATATTCATTAACAATCATAGCAGGGTTGTATTAACATTAAGAACATTCCTTCATTACATCAACATGCAAGGAATCTAGATATGATTAACACTCATCATATTCACAATGCACATGTTCAACATAAGAAAGTATCAACCATGTGGCTATGATAACCACCAATTAACAAATTAAGGTTATGATCATGTTAAGGAGGTTATTCCACCATCATTCCATCACATAAGAATGTTAAACATGAATACTCATCTTTATCTAATTGCATTAGAGTTAGGTTGAACATGATAAATTATATCAATGTTACTAATCAACACTCATATCCAAACCCTAACTCACGACATCCCCATTGGATCATGGATGCATAAGGTGAAGCATCGCCATCACATTCCATACTATTCTCAAGTATGAACCCACACATTCAATGAAGCATTGCCATCACATTCTTAAGTCACCATAGGTTGTTAGATCAACACTAATTCATTAATCAACATCAAATATTAAGCTAATGTCAACATTGATTGATAACATCAGTAGGGTACTTAATGGTTGATCATTAAACTTCTAATTGATCCAAAACCTTACCTAAGGGGGTGAACATTGGTTGTCACCATAATTTGACACCCATGATCATGACCATCAGTTGTAATGAATACAACACCATAGGCTTGCTGCAATGGTACCATCATTGGGTTATGGTTTATAGAAGAAATCAGCTTAAAACCCTAAAATTGACCATTGGTTGATAGGTGCTTAGAACCATAGGTTCTCAACCCAACCTGATCCAAGTCATATTGTATCTTAGGAATAGCATACACATGATCACATATTCATATATAACTGAAATCAGAATAGGGAACATTATAAAAATCGAAATCCAAGTCAAGCATAGCTTTTTAGTGCGTGGATCATCATTTTCAAGCAAGAACATGATCTAGAAAGCTTATGGTAAGCAATAAATATGGAGCAAGTTATAAAACTTGCCTCTAATGAGAATATGAAACCCCACACAGAAGAAATTTCGAGCAGGTAGGGTAGAAAATCAAAGAATAAGCTATGAATTCGTCCATCTAGCACCTTTCTTCATCAAATGAGCAAACCCTAAGCATAAGAAGCAAGAAAGGTAGGGTTTTAGGGCTTTAGAGCAATTTCTACCATGGAACACCAAGGTTCCGACCTAGAGAAAGCTAGGAGGAAGGATAACAAAGAAATAGACTGAGGAAATAAGGTAAAACTTACACTTTTAGGTCAAGATCACTAGGAAGAAGCTTTATAGACCCAAAAAGGGAATCAATTGCAACCCTAGAATTTTTTTCCAAGAAGATCCCCACTTTCGTCTTCCTTGGGCAGCAAAATTCGCATCTGAACAGAGGGAGAATGAAGCTTGGAGAAGGAGAGAGGTGGAGGAGAGAAAGTGGCTTGTTTTGGTTCTTGGGGATAAGTATATGACACTTTAATATTAAGAAAAACAAAAAGTTGAAATTCTAGTATATATCCAAGTGTCCATGGCTTTAAATTGTTAAGAATATATAAGCACACACACAAGCAGCTCTCCCACCATCCCTCTGGACCTACTTAGCTTTATTTTTTCGAAATTCCCATCCAAACACATAATTCCTTAGTTGATAGCTACTAAAGGTAGCTCATCCATGAAGGGGAAAACCCTAAAATACCCTTGATCAAAACACCTTCAAACCATGGCTCAACTAGGAGCCCCATGGTTCAAAAATCTCAAGAATGATAATATAACATCTAAGGAACATAATATATGTAATAAATTTCAAAGAAAACCCCTCAATTAGGTAAATTGCAGAAAAGACAGTGTCCAAATTGGACCAAATTTGAAACTTAAGTTTGTCTTATGATTTCAAAACATATCAAAAGGTTAGATTAGGGTTATAAGTATTCAATTATGGTAATTAAGCTCATTCAAATCATTAATCAAGTTCAGGGGCCTTACACTTCAATAGTGTTTCTAGAGAGTCAAAAGGTCCCAATAAATAAAAAAGCCTAGGTGTCAAGAATGTCAATGTGAATTTAGAGAATGTGGGGGTTTGAATAGTTTAATTCTTATCAAAGGTCAGAAACATGTATACTCACTTTCTTCAAGATGGAACATGTTTCCATCTTTATAGATAAGTAGTGAAACCTCATATGTATGTCATGATAAAAATGTTATTCTTACTAAATTTATGGTTGGAGTGGCCTGTATGGAGGGATATTATTCAAGGAACTTGGGAATATCAATGCCAAGGTAATCCTTTATATTTCATTTCTCATAAACTTCAAATTTTGAAGCCATATTAATGAAGTGGTCAAAAACTATTTGAATTTGAAGAACCTTTTATCTACAGACTGGATGGAAATGAATGATATTGTGGTATCCCTAAGAAGAGATCCTCTATATGTGGAGCTATTGGAATGTTTGGAAAAATATGTAGAATTATATTATTGGCAACAAAGTAGGATGTAATAGGTATCTGATGGTGATAAGAACACAAAATATACAATATTACTACAAAGAGACGTGATGTTGTGAATTCAATCACTGAATCATATGTTGATGAAGGAAACTGCTCAGAGGATGTAGACAATATTGCTATCAAGACCTTATCTTTCTTTGAAGACTTATGGAAGCAGGCTCAACTAGATGTACCATTCACTTAATTTTCTTAGATTGACAAGGTTAGTGATGAGAAAATTGAGATGTTATGTAGGAGTCCAAATATCAAAGAAATAATGAAATCTATCTCGAGCATTTGTACCCATTAGAGACTATGTCTAGATGGATTCGATGGTTGTTTTTATAGGGAAAATTGGGACCTAATTATTAAGGAGCTTGTCAAGGAAGTGAAATGGGTGTTTGAAGAATGAAATATTGTTTGACAAGTCAACCTTGTCTTCTTGGATCTCATTCCAAAAAAGTATATAGTGGCATCATAAGTTCACTTCCTTCCTATTTCTTACTACTCAATGTTGTATAAGATCTTTTCAAAGATAATTGCATAGAGACTAGATATGATTTTACCTAAACTAATCTCATCAAACCAAGGATAAATTGTGAAAGGTAGAAGCATCGATGATTTTTCTAGTGTTGGCAGTGGAATCAAAATTAAACTTTAATGTGGAAAGGAGTATACCTTCTTCTTGGGTCAAGTTATATATACAAAAGCATACGACTCAATTCGTTATGGATTTAGTATTTCATGATCGTTGGATAAGGAACGTGAAGGAATGTGTGGAAAATCCATTGTTCTCATTACTTACTAATGTGAATTCTATTGGTTTCTCCAAGATTTCTCATGGACTTAAGAATGATGATCCATTATCACCTCTTCTCTTCACCATAGGGATGGAATGTCTCTACATAAAGTTGTAAAAGGTGTGCAACTTGAGAGAGATAAGATTGTTTACATTAAGTCAAACAAAGGCGATGACCCATATAATGTTTTCAAAAGATGTTATTATCTTGGTTGAGGGTAGGAAATGTATCATGGAACCTCTGAGACATATCCTTTGTGAATTTGAGAAAGAATATGCCATGAAGCATAATATAAGAAAAAGACATATATACTTACGTACGTCTTGCATGAATAAGATGGAGTTGATTGAAACTCGGGGGATTCAAAATGGTGAATGGCAAATAAAATATCTTGGTTTTCCCATGGTAGGTGAGAACTTAATAAGGAATAACTTCCATGGGTGGCTAGATACATTAAAAGACATGATCATTATGTGACCTGGATAAAAAATATCAATGGAAAATAGACTCATCCATTTCAGGCATTGTGTGATGGGTTGATTAGTTACTGGTTGAAATAAGGGGAGATTTTTTGGGCTGTTTTGCATTGCATGGATATTATGATGGATGACTTTATATGGGGCAACCCAAGACAGAAAAGAATCAAGAAGTTGCTTCTAGATAATTCACCTTAGAGTGTTTGGATGAGGAGAAGGCATGGTACATATCTCAACTTGAGACCTAACCATCGATGGGGATTCTCAACATTGTGGAGGAGAATGATGGAGTTGTGGATGAAATTTCTCAATTTTAATGAGTCTGACCTGTGGGAGAGTTACAGAAAAACATAGAATGTGGACATAACATGTGAACATCTCTAGTTAACTATGAATCAACTAAGATGAAGCCTAACAACATTTAGAGTGTTAAAGAACCTTCTTTCAACCATTGATAAGGTGAGTAGATGGAAACCAAGAAAATCTAAGATCTCATGCCAGTCAGTTGACCACTTATTTGGAGAAATTTTCACTCTAAAAATATATGTGGGGAAGATCACAGCTTAAACTTAATATTAGTATATCTTATTCTCTTTATGTTTGTCTAAATAACATAGGAAGGAAGGGTTAGCTAATGGTGTCTTAGAGATTTGGGAAATTATGAACTATGTCAGTAGCATCTTTACTGAACAAAATAGAAGGAGACATTGTGGTAGGGAGAGTGAATCACCCATTCTATTCAATAAAGTGGATGAAGGCATGAAGTTTCTCTACAATACCTATAGGAGTAGTCTTTGTAATAGTGCACGTCATAGGTAGGAATTGAGATATTTTATAGGCCTCTTTATAAAGCCCTTATATATGATGAAGGAGTGTGTATTCAACATGTGGGTAATATGTGTGTAAGTGACATGTAAGTGTGTGGCATGTACATTTGTCCCCTTTTAAGATTGGAAATATATTTACCTACATTTTTCCAAAAAAGAATATGATATTCTTATGTATTAGGTTGATTCCCAGATAGCCATAAACTAAGGTAATGATGAGTGTGTGAACCCAATTGTATTCTATGAAATGTTTGAACATAAAGCTCAAATATAAGTAGATTAATTAGCTACTAATATTTAACGTGCAATGTGGGTCCAAAATAACATGATTAGGCAAATCCTAGTAGCACAATCAAGACATATATATCTTGTTGTGAATGTTGAGTAGAACTATTATCTCTACATATAGTTTTAAGTGGTGTAAAACTATAGGCCTATAAATACCACTAATGTTCTTCACATGATAACACTTACCATAATAGTGAAAATAGAGTTTTTTCCACCTTGTACTATTTTATGTGATATTATGAAAGTTTGCTTCTCATCAACTAACAACATGGGTGTTATCTTGGTGATACCACCATCCACCATAGAAACAATAAATCAACCCACTCCAACGTTGTTGAAGCAATTAAAGGATATATCAATAGTTGGATGGTGAGGCAACTCTCAGTGGTCGAAGCATCATCCTCACCAGATCCACCCTGCAGTCAATTCCCACATATATAATGTAAATAGTCAAACTCTCCCAATTCCAGATGATAAGATTGATCTCCATGTGTAGAAATTCATATGGTTTGTTGGTAGATAACAAAAGAAAATGTTCCTTGTCTTGTGGAAGAAAATCACTTCTAGCAAGGATTAGAACAAAATAGCCATCAATGATGCATGTGACTAGAAAAAGGCCCTTATGTTAAAGAATGTATGGTCCCCCCTCACCCACCGAACCAAACCATGGGTCAAATTCATGTCTGAGAAATGTGTGCCCCAAGGATCCCTCTATCTACAATTTCCCCAGGGCCTGGGGTTTTATCAAAAGCAAGCTTGCACTGGTCCAAGCAACCAGTGAAAAACTCATGTGTTATAGACACAAAATAAGTCTTAGGTTTGAACTTTGGTTCGAAAGGAAATTGTGACAGACTAAAATCTAAGTAATAATTCAATATTTGAAACGTCTATTTCGAGAAAACAAGATTAACTAATGCGGAAGCGTTCACTAAGCATCGGATTACCAGAAATCACTAAAAATTTTAAACTTTTTACAAAGAGATCCTTTAAAGGTAAAGCTTTCTCATAAAGCAACATGATAAGTTGTTTACAACTGATCCATCAGTAAAACTCTGTAAGGCAAGATACAAAAGTCTCTAAGGACTGGACCAAAAACTCGAAAGCACTAACTATTACTCCGAGGACCTGAGAGTACAGAGACGACATATAGGACTCTTTCACTATCTACACATGACATAGCAGCCAATGCCTCCACCTGAAGCTTCACTACTGTCCTTGGTACTGCTGATGCTGCCCTTCACCTATTGAAAGATTTCTGCCTCCTCACCCACGTCCACCTAAAGGTTGAAATCTACGGGGTGAGACAATTATAAAAATCGTCCCAACGAGAGATATAACTCTTCGCCAGAAGCATAATTATTGCAGCATAAGAGAATAAATGTACACAAAGAAGTTATGTATATTTGAGAGTAGTTAAAACAATGTTTAACAGATTAAACTATTCTTTCTACTAAAAGCAATGCAACTATAAATTGATAAAATCACATGTCATTTATCACATCACTAACTCCCTTCAGACTTGGATCATATATCCATTGCCTGGCATTATTATTTGGGAAAGGATGGCCTGTAGCCATACTCCTTCTCCCAAAGTGTTAGGATTCCAACTCCACAACATATCTGCATAAACTTGTACATATGATATCAGACTTAACATTACTTATGTAATACAAGGGTTATTTACATTCATAACCCATTAGTCTGTAGTTAAGCTTTTCATAGGATTATTCCGTAATTTAATTTCACATAGAAGCACTTTGGTTTAGGTCATACCTCATATTTTTAATATTGGGATATCAATCCCTAACCATCTTATTAATATGAAATCCGGAATGTGGGAGTTCAAACCCCTGGACTAATCATAGCATTTGTTACCAAGTAACATCTCATTTTATCTGGTTATCTAAATAATATGACCTTTAAAGATCAACAAATCATATTACTCGTGGCTCATTCAACCTATCAAGCTCATATGTTATCACTTACCAGATAACATGACATTTAGTTATACTCTTGAATTATAGGTAACAAGTGTTCGTAATGCAATTAGCATTATAAATCTTACCTGGATTTGATCACCTCTATATGAAACCTATCAAGCTTAACTTTTATCAGTTATTCCATATACTCCCACATACTCTAAAGTATGTGATCCAGGAGTTCCCTTTGTAAAACCTGTTTCACTATTATTTAAATTCTGACAATGATGGATCTATGATCATGGCTCTACATGGTATGATTATACTTGATTATTAGGTACATATCAGTATTCTTTTAGCATCATACATGTTTCCAAACATTCAAGTACTAAACATGGCTATAACAGAAGAATACTAAATGTACAAGTATAACTCATATCAGTTATCAACTGGATATCAATTCTTAATCATCTTATCACTATGATTCAAGAACATGGGTGCTCACACCCTTATATCATCATAACACTTGCTATCAAGTGCCATATCAGCATCAAGTCATCTATTTGCATGACCTTGATTGAAGCAATGTATATACTTTTCACATATCATTACTCTAAAAGCTTATAATTGTTTTCAAGGAATATGACATCATAACTCATACCTGGCTATGATTACCTCATAATATCAACCTGTATGACTTATAAAAATAAGGAAATGCATATATAACAATGTCAGCACAATACCAAAACTTCTCAATTTCTATATAGGACAACCCGGCCGTGCCACCTTGCACGGTCGTGCAAGGTAAGGCTACCACGGTCGTGCTCCCTTGCACGGTCGTACAAGCTAAGGCTACCACGGCCGTGCTCCCTTGCACGGTCGTGCTACAGCAGATCATTACATGATTCATAATTCTATCTATCTATATATATATGTATTCTAATTTCTCATTCTTTCAAATTGATTAGGTCACATTGACCCTTCAATCAAGTACATACTACCACGGTTAACATAGTGTATCAAGCTATTAATCCTATAAACAATTAAGAATTCTCCCTTTAATTGGTTCTTAATCACTTAGGTATTATTAGGGTTTCAACCTTCACACGTTCATTGATTATCATTACTAATCATTATTGGATCAATAGAACATTCATCATCTTAATTCTCAAAGATTCAATCACATTGGACCTCCACTTCCTAAGGTATCCAATTGAATTAGGGTTCCCAATGTTGATTCCTTCAATCTTTGAATTCATGGAACCAATCATCAATTGGACCTATACTCATACCTTAATTGAATTTAATAGGTCAACCTTCAACTGATTTGTCCCTCACTTGACCCTCAATTGACCATCAATTAGGGTTTAACTCAATTGAATTAGGGATTGGAATCAATAACCCTTCAACATATTTCAATGTGGGACAATTGATTTGAACCTATTGAACCATCATTACATTGGGACATGACCTGACCCTAAACGGTCTTGAGGTCGTTTGGATGACCTCCAAACGGTCTTGATACCGTTTGCCCATCATATCATCAAAATCTAAGTCAACCAATTAAGGTTTGGATCATTGGATTGATCACCAAAACAACAATTGATTACATTCCAACTTAGTATCATTGTATCATCAATTGCTTAACCATACTCACCCCTAGACCTCCAAACGGTCTTGGGTGACCTCCAAACGGTCTTGAGACCGTTTGGATGAGTTCCAAACGGTCTTGAGACCGTTTGTCTCACCCAACCCTTGGATTCTAGTGAAAAATCATTAGGGTTTGAGCTATTGAGTTGATCATCAAATCAGCAATTGATTGCTTTGTAATTGTGTACCTTTGGACCTTAAATTAGTCAACTATACTTGACCCCAGACCTCCAAACGGTCTTGGGTGACCTCCAAACGGTCTTGATACCGTTTGGGTCAATCAACCCAAAACAATCAACTCAATTCAATGCAAATCCAACACTTAGCCTATTAGGTTTCACACCACATCTTTGGATCTTCAAACACCTATCCATACTTGACCCTAGACCTTCAAACGGTCTTGGGTGAACCCCAAACGGTCTTGAGACCGTTTGGATGATCCTCCAAACGGTCTTGAGACCATTTGGGCAAGAAAACCCAAAAAGTCAAATCAATCAAGTTGAAAGTCAGCACTTAATCCAATTAGGGTTTACATAATTAATTAGCCTTCAACTCACGATTCCTTTGGAGTTAATCCCTCAAATTTGGAGGGTCATTAACCAACATGATTATGAACAGGAATCCCAAATGGTCAACGCTTGGTCAACTCACTCAAACGGTTTGAAACCGTTTTCCCACAAAGTTCAAGTTAATCAGATTGGAAAATCAGCACTTAATCCAATTAGGTTACCTAATTGTTTAGCCTTTAACTCATTATTCCTTGGGAGTTAACCTATAAAATTTGGTGGGTTATTAGACCACATCTTTAGGAACAGTAATCCCAAACGGTCCACGCTTGGTCAACGCACTCAAACAGTTTGATACCGTTTACCCAAGAAGTTCAAATTAAATAGATTGGAAAAACAACACTTAATTCAATTTGATTTTCCTAATTGATTGGCCTTTAATCTACGATTCCTTTGGAGTTAACCCCTCAAATATGGTGGGTCATTATCCTACATCATTATGAACAGAAATCCCAAACGGTACATGCTTGGTCAACGCCCTCAAATGGTCTTGGAGACCGTTTGCTCCAACCGACCATGTGAAACCGTTTGCCCCTCAAACGGTTTTGCAAAACCCCCAAACGGTTTTGCAAACCGTTTGGCCAAGGGTGCAAGACCGTTTGCTAAAGTGACATAGGTATTCACGCCCCCCCTTCTTCTACCTCCAGATCCAGGTCTTTTCCTCATGGTTTTAGATGCAAGAAAGCAAGGAAGGATGGGGGAAAGAAGAACAAGCTACTTTTGCAAGTACAAAGATATGCATAAGAAAGCAAAAGGTTTAGAGTTATAAAACCCGCCTTAAGGTCGTTCCTTGAGCTCCAAGCTTCCAAGATTCCAGTCTTTAATGGTGTCTTGAGCTCCACAGGTCGGCCAAGGGTGTTTCTCCAAGGAAAGGTTGGGAAAAGATGGCTAGAAAGAAGAAACAAGTAAGGAGGACCATAAAACCAACCTTGCACCATGAATTCCTCCATGAGTTCGAGCAAGATGATGATCAAAGATTACCTAGAACTGCTTGGCCGTTCTCCTCTTCTCCAGAGCTCTGTCCTAAGTTGGCCTAAGCAAGGGGATAAGAAAGTAAGTGAAGGAAACGATCCTTGCTAAGTGAGAAAAGGTGTATATATATACTTTAGGTGAAATTTCAACATAAGGACAACTTGTTTCTCCATTTCTCCTATAGGTCCTTCCCTTATTATAAACCACGTTTCTCCCTTCCATACTTAAGCAAAACTCATCTTAACCCCAAGTTCTAAAGGTGAAGAAAGCCAACTTCTTACTAAGTTGCACATATAGAAGGGTTATTAGACTTATAACTTGATCATTTAATTTATAAGGGTTATCATTCTTATTTAATTATTCAATTGAAGTGAACTCTTCATCATTCTTACTCTTAATGATGCCAAGAGTAATAAAAGATACTCTAGAAGGTGTATTTTACAAGTTGCACCCCATATTTTGGGTAAATTGCACTTTACACCAAAACTAGAGTTTTATGTACAAGGATTGCTCCACAAGCTGCATCTTGGTGCCCAAGCTTGGAGAATCCATCATACTTTATCATATTCATTCTTATGATGTCTCAACACCAAAAGAACATCTTAACATGTGCAATTTGTAAGTTAACCCCTTTTAATTGGGTAATTTGCGCATAGGTCCCTGTATTACAAAACAATATTACAACATTGTTCAAAAGGGACAGAAATGGAAATGTATGTTCCTTAGGAGATTTAATTACATACCAAAAGATAATCACAAGTATCTAATTACATAATTAAGCAAAACACCTAGGGTTAGTTCATAACCCAGGTTAGGGATGTTACAACAACATTGTTTTAAAAGGACAGAAATGAAATTATAGATTCTTCTAAAGCTTAATGACATATCAAGGGGTAATCACAAGCCTCTAATCATATTTTAAGCAAAACATCTAGGGTTAGTTCATAACCCAGGTCAGGGATGTTACAAATTATATCCCCCTAACAAGGATTTCGTCCTCGAAATCTCAGATAAAAGGAAGCAGATATTATTTAAGTATCATATCTTGCTAATCAATTAATTTGGAAACATTCACTGAGAAGGTTCACTAAGCAATTTGTCTTGGAGGATTTCACTAAGTAAATTTACTAAGTGTATTGTTTCAAAGGCTTTTACTGAAAGAGTTCGTTAAGTATATTCACTAAGTATATTCACTAAGTTTGCTCACTAAGTATTCACTGAGTAAGTTTACTGAGTATATTCACTAAGTATGTTCACTAAGTATTCACTGAGTATATTCACTGAGTATATTCACTAAGTATGTTCACTAAGTTTTCTCACTAAGTATTCACTGAGTAAGTTCACTGAGTATATTCACTAAGTACATTCACTAAGTTTTCTCACTAAGTATTCATTGAGTAAGTTCACTGAGTATATTCACTAAGTATGTTCACTGAGTATTCACTGAGTATATTCACTAAGTATATTCACTAAGTATGTTCACTGAGTATTCACTGAGTTTATTCACTAAGTATGTTCACTGAGTATTCGTTGAGTATATTCACTGAGTATGTTCACTAAGTATGTTCACTAAGTATTCACTGAGGAAATTCACTGAGTATGATCACTAAGTATTCACTGAGGAAATTCACTAAGTATATTCACTAAGTATGTTCACAAAGTATGTTCACTAAGTATTCACTAAGATCCTCTCATTTAATTTTTCTTATACTCCTTAGATTGTTTCAAAATAATTAACTGATCAGAGTAATCAAAAGATAACAATCTAAGAGTTTCATACTTGCCTTATCTACAATAACCATATACCTGGCCAGGGTATATAAGTATTGAGATTAGATAGTATGTATTTTACTTATCATCCTATTCTTTGCTTTTCATATCATTATACACGCAGAATTTATCATTCGAGGTTATTCTTCAGGTATCACATCTATATCTCATCCTTTTAATACACAGTTAAGGGAGATTATAAATTGTTTTAAAGAATATTGAGTAAGATATGAATTCTTATCTTTCTTGTGTCCTTCTAGGACTTAGTCAAGAAATTCAAAAGCAGCTAACTTCCATATTTTTTAACACATAGAATCCTAATATGTAATAATAAAACAATACTTATTTCATATGACCTGTATGGGATGTTTGTCCACGTCCTCTATTATTATATTGCCTCCCTTGTGGGCCTTGCAGACTCTGTCCTTGAGGTCGAGTCATTATTGCATTCCTGTCTGGACAATCCCTTGCCAGATGTCCCGGTTGTCTACATAAGTAACAGATCCTAGGTGCAAGGTGTCTATACGATCCAGTTACCGATGTTGAGGCTATGTCGGAGGGTCTTCTTGGAATACTACTATGGTCCCTATTTCCACTTGACACCCATTGTGTCTGGGTAGGGAATTCTGATATTGCCGTTGGTGTAGAAAATCTTGGCTTCTTAAAACTTTCAGGCCTTTGTTCTTGAGGCTGGGTGTACATCTTCTTACTACTTGTCTGTTGTTTCACGGTTTCCGACCTCTCTATCCTTCTTACTGACTCCACAAAGGTGAAAAACCTTTCTCTGTTCTCCAAGGCAGACACAGGAGTGGCCAGTTCAACATTCAATCCTTTCTCAAAATGTCGAATTCTTTCTTCATCACTAACTGCCATCTGTGGACAACACCGTAGTAACTCCATGAACTTAGCTTCATATTCGCTAACGTTCATCAGTCCTTGTGTGATCTTCTCAAATTGAGAGATCTTCTCATATAGATACGTCTTAGGGAAGTATCTATTGACGAATTCTCGTCGGAAAGCCTCCCATCCTGTTTTTTTCACCTGGTCTCTTATCTTCCTCTATCATCCACCAATTACCAGCACTTCCTTTTAGGAGGTATACCGCATTCTTAACCTTTTCAGCTTCAGGAATATCAAGGATCCTGAAAGCCTTTTCCATCTCTGTCAACCATAGATCAGCATCTGCTGGATCAGACGTACCAGCATAGTCTATGGCTCCCACCCGGCGAAGTCTCTCGAAAGTCTTGCCGGTTCCATAACCTTCCTGATGGGCTGGTGCCCTAGATGCAGATGGTGGCACCCTATCTGCTATGTGTGCTATGGCTGCCAGAAACTTATCAAATAAAGCATAAGTAGCTGGATTTTCTATCTCAGCTGGGTCAAACTGGGGCTGTTCAGGTACATGCCCTTCCCTATTATGGTCTCCTACACCTCCTCCTGGTGCAGCAGAACTGCCCTCATCGGCATGCTCTTCACGTGGTCCAAACATCTTCAAGTTCTTCTCCTCCTATGTGAGCAGAAGATACTATCAGATAATCTGGAAAACACTTAGAACAGACTCTACAATCTTAGTCCTATGTCTCTGTAGACTCAGCAAACCTAGAGCTCTGATACCACTAATTGAAATGTCTATTTCGAGAAAACAAGATTAACTAATGCGGAAGCGTTCACTAAGCATCGGATTACCAGAAATCACTAAAAATTTTAAACTTTTTACAAAGAGATCCTTTAAAGGTAAAGCTTTCTCATAAAGCAACATGATAAGTTGTTTACAACTGATCCATCAGTAAAACTCTGTAAGGCAAGATACAAAAGTCTCTAAGGACTGGACCAAAAACTCGAAAGCACTAACTATTACTCCGAGGACCTGAGAGTACAGAGACGACATATAGGACTCTAACACTATCTACACATGACATAGCAGCCAATGCCTCCACGTGAAGCTTCAATGTTGTCCTTGGTACTGCTGATGCTGCCCTTCACCTATTGAAGGATTTTTGCCTCCTCGCCCACGTCCACCTAAAGGTTGAAATGTACGGGGTGAGACAATTATAAAAATCGTCCCAACGAGAGATATAACTCTTCGCCAGAAGCATAATTATTGCAGCATAAGAGAATAAATGTACACAAAGAAGTTATGTATATTTGAGAGTAGTTAAAACAATGTTTAACAGATTAAACTATTCTTTCTACTAAAAGCAATGCAACTATAAATTGATAAAATCACATGTCACTTATCACATCACTAACTCCCTTCAGACTTGGATCATATATCCATTGCCTGGCATTATTATTTGGGAAAGGATGGCCTGTAGCCATACTCCTTCTCCCAAAGTGTTAGGATTCCAACTCCACAACATATCTGCATAACTTGTACATATGATATCAGACTTAACATTACTTATGTAATACAAGGGTTATTTACATTCATAACCCATTAGTCTGTAGTTAAGCTTTTCATAGGATTATTCCGTAATTGAATTTCACATAGAAGCACTTTGGTTTAGGTCATACCTCATATTTTTAATATTGGGATATCAATCCCTAACCATCTTATTAATATGAAATCCGGAATGTGGGAGTTCAAACCCCTGGACTAATCATAGCATTTGTTACCAAGTAACATCTCATTTTATCTGGTTATCTAAATAATATGACCTTTGAAGATCAACAAATCATATTACTCGTGGCTCATTCAACCTATCAAGCTCATATGTTATCACTTACCAGATAACATGACATTTAGTTATACTCTTGAATTATAGGTAACAAGTGTTCGTAATGCAATTAGCATTATAAATCTTACCTGGATCTGATCACCTCTATATGAAACCTATCAAGCTTAACTTTTATCAGTTATTCCATATACTCCCACATACTCTAAAGTATGTGATCCAGGAGTTCCCTTTGTAAAACCTGTTTCACTATTATTTAAATTCTGACAATGATGGATCTATGATCATGGCTCTACATGGTATGATTATACTTGATTATTAGGTACATATCAGTATTCTTTTAGCATCATACATGTTTCCAAACATTCAAGTACTAAACATGGCTATAACAGAAGAATACTAAATGTACAAGTATAACTCATATTAGTTATCAACTGGATATCAATTCTTAATCATCTTATCACTATGATTCAAGAACATGGGTGCTCACACCCTTATATCATCATAACACTTGCTATCAAGTGCCATATCAGCATCAAGTCATCTATTTGCATGACCTTGATTGAAGCAATGTATATACTTTTCACATATCATTACTCTAAAAGCTTATAATTGTTTTCAAGGAATATGACATCATAACTCATACCTGGCTATGATTACCTCATAATATCAACCTGTATGACTTATAAAAATAAGGACATGCATATATAACAATGTCAGCACAATACCAAAACTTCTCAATTTCTATATAGGACACCACGGCCATGCCACCTTGCACGGTCGTGCAAGGTAAGGCTACCACGGTCGTGCTCCCTTGCACGGTCGTACAAGCTAAGGCTACCACGGCCGTGCTCCCTTGCACGGTCATGCTACAGCAGATCATTACATGATTCATATTTCTATCTATCTATATATATATATGTATTCTAATTTCTCATTCTTTCAAATTTATTAGGTCACATTGACCCTTCAATCAAGTACATACTACCATGGTTAACATAGTGTATCAAGCTATTAATCATATAAACAATTAAGAATTCTCCCTTTAATTGGTTCTTAATCACTTAGGTATTATTAGGGTTTCAACCTTCACACCTTCATTGATTATCATTACTAATCATTATTGGATCAATAGAACATTCATCATCTTAATTCTCAAAGATTCAATCACATTGGACCTCCACTTCATAAGGTATCCAATTGAATTAGGGTTCCCAATGTTGATTCCTTCAATCTTTGAATTTATGGAACCAATCATCAATTGGACCTATACTCATACCTTAATTGAGTTTAATAGGTCAACCTTCAACTGATTTTTCCCTCACTTGACCCTCAATTGACCATCAATAAGGGTTAACTCAATTGAATTAGGGATTGGAATCAATAACCCTTCAACATATTTCAATGTGGGACTAATTGATTTGAACCTATTGAACCATCATTACATTGGGACATGACCTGACCCCAAACGGTCTTGAGGTCGTTTGGATGACCTCAAAACGGTCTTGAGACCGTTTGCCCATCATATCATCAAAATCTAAGTCAACAAATTAAGGTTTGGATCATTGGATTGATCACCAAAACAACAATTGATTACATTCCAACTTAGTATCATTGTATCATCAAATGCTTAACCATACTCACCCCTAGACCTCCAAACGGTCTTGGGTGACCTCCAAACGGTCTTGAGACCATTTGGATGAGTTCCAAACGGTCTTGAGACCATTTGGCTCACCCAACCCTTGGATTCTAGTGAAAAATCATTAGGGTTTGAGCTATTGAGTTGATCATCAAATCAGCAATTGATTGCTTTGTAATTGTGTACCTTTGGACCTTCAATTGGTCAACTATACTTGACCCCAGACCTCCAAACGGTCTTGGGTGACCTCCAAACGGTCTTGAGACCATTTGGGTGATCCCCAAATGGTCTTGAGACCGTTTGGGTCAATCAACCCAAAACAATCAACTCAATTCAATGCAAATCCAACACTTAGCCGATTAGGTTTCACACCACATATTTGGATCTTCAAACACCTATCCATACTTGACCCTAGACCTTCAAATGGTCTTGGGTGACCCCCAAACGGTCTTGAGACCGTTTGGGCAAGAAAACCCAAAAAGTCAAATCAATCAAGTTGAAAGTCAGCACTTAATCCAATTAGGGTTTACATAATTAATTAGCCTTCAACTCACGATTCCTTTGGAGTTAATCCCTCAAATTTGGAGGGTCATTAACCAACATGATTATGAACAGGAATCCAAAACGGTCAACACTTGGTCAACTCACTCAAACGGTTTGAAACCGTTTGCCCAAAAAGTTCAAGTTAATCAGATTGGAAAATCAGCACTTAATCCAATTAGGTTACCTAATTGTTTAGCCTTTAACTCATGATTCCTTGGGAGTTAAACTATAAAATTTGGTGTGTTATTAGAACACATCTTTAGGAACAGTAATCCCAAACGGTCCACGCTTGGTCAACGCACTCAAACGGTTTGAGACCGTTTACCCAAGAAGTTCAAGTTAAACAGATTGGAAAAACAGCACTTAATTCAATTTGATTGGCCTAATTGATTGGCCTTTAACCTACGATTCCTTTGGAGTTAACCCCTAAAATTTGGTGGGTCATTATCCTACATAATTATGAACAGAAATCCCAAACGGTCCACGCTTGTTCAACTCCCTCAAACGGTCTTGGAGACCATTTGCTCCAACCGACCATGTGAAACCGTTTGCCCCTCATACGGTTTTGCAAAACCCCCAAACGGTTTTGCAAACCGTTTGGCCAAGGGTGCAAGACCGTTTGCTAAAGTGACATAGGTATGCACGCCCCCCTTCTTCTACCTCCAGATCCAGGTCTGTTCCTCATGGTTTTAGATGCAAGAAAGCAAGTAAGGATGGGGGAAAGAAGAGCAAGCTACTTTTGCAAGTACAAAGATATGCATAAGAAAGCAAAAGGTTTAGAGTTATAAAACCCGCCTTAAGGTCGTTCCTTGAGCTCCAAGCTTCCAAGATTCCAGTCTTTAATGGTGTCTTGAGCTCCACAGGTCGGCCAAGGGTGTTTCTCCAAGGAAAGGTTGGGAAAAGATGGCTAGAAAGAAGAAACAAGTAAGGAAGACCATAAAACCAACCTTGCACCATGAATTCCTCCATGAATTCGAGCAAGATGATGATCAAAGCTTACCTAGAACTGCTTGGCCGTTCTCCTCTTCCACATAGCTCTGTCCTAAGTTGGTCTAAGCAAGGGGATAAGAAAGTAAGTGAAGGAAACGATCCTTGCTAAGTGAGAAAAGGTGTATATATATACTTTAGGTGAAATTTCAACATAAGGACAACTTGTTTCTCCATTTCTCCTCTAGGTCCTTCCCTTATTATAAACCACGTTTCTCCCTTCCATAATTAAGCAAAACTCATCTTAACCCCAAGTTCTAAAGGTGAAGAAATCCAACTTCTTACTAAGTTGCACATATAGAAGGGTTATTAGACTTATAACTTGATCATTTAATTTATAAGGGTTATCATTCTTATTTAATTATTCAATTGAAGTGAAATCTTCATCATTCTTACTCTTAATGATGCCAAGAGTCATAAAAGATACTCTAGAAGGTGTATTTTACAAGTTGCACCCCATATTTTGGGTAAATTGCACTTTACACCAAAACTAGAGTTCTAAGTACAAGGATTGCTCCACAAGCTGCATCTTGGTGCCCAAGCTTGGAGAATCCATCATACTTTATCATATTCATTCTTATGATGTCTCAACACCAAAGGAACATCTTAACATGTGCAATTTGTAAGTTAACCCCTTTTAATTGGGTAATTTGCACATAGGTCCCTGTATTACAAAACAATATTACAACATTGTTCAAAAGGGACAGAAATGGAAATGTATGTTCCTTAGGAGATTTAATTACATACAAAAAGATAATCACAAGTATCTAATTACATAATTAAGCAAAACACCTAGGGTTAGTTCATAACCCAGGTCAGGGATGTTACAACAACATTGTTTTAAAAGGACATAAATGAAATTATAGATTCTTCTAAAGCTTAATGACATATCAAGGGGTAATCACAAGCCTCTAATCATATTTTAAGCAAAACATCTAGGGTTAGTTCATAACCCAGGTCAGGGATGTTACAATATTGTTAGGAAATTGGTTTATTCTTGCGCTTGCTTGTCTTTTAGGAAATCCCCACTTGTCTTGGTCAATTAAGCATATTTTTCTTTATAAAAATATGTATTCATTAAAATATTTTCATTAATAATATACCACTTTAATTTTAATTGATAATTTAATGTTTAACATGTGATTTGAGATATAACTCGTTTGTATCTTTAATTTACGTCTAAAATGATTTTTGGAATCTAGAGTAATAATATGTCTTATTATTCTAAAACTCCAACATACCAATTTATTTAATTGATATAAGGTCTAATACATCTTTCTCCCCAATTTTGGTTATCAAGACATATACAAGTAATTAAATAGTGTAAGTGAATGACTCATTTACACATTTTTAATAAATCATGACTTTTATTTTTTATTTAATTGCTAATATAATTTTAATATCATCAAAATGATTATTCTGAATGATACACCTTAAATACCAACCTTTGGTATCCTAGTAGAATGTGAGCAGACAATCACACTCTTTTAAATCCATAAAATGCATGATAAAGACCTATACTAAATTATGGTATAAACTAACCTCAAATAATAAGTTAGTATTTTATTCAAATTATAATAGATCTTGTCTACCACCACCTCAATTCTGGTCAATTTATGACTTCATTTAACTAATCATTTAATTCTTTGAATTTGTCCTCTTAATTTCTAGATTTTTACATTTAATGACATTGATCCTTTACTCTCCCTTTACCCTCACCCATACAGCTTCCCTTCTGTCAATGGGGTCCCATAGAGAGTGGACTAGCCACAAAACAGCTGCTCCAACATCCGTAACTAATGCCAATGTGTTCCCCCTTATTCTCTTCTTCTCCGCCTCTTCCTCCTCCCCCTCCACCTCTTTTACTCCCCTTATTCTCCTCCCTATCATCCTTTCTCAGTTCTGACTCGTACTCCTTTTTCCCACCTTCTCCTTCTTCTTCACCCTTGATGGTGCCCCACATGCAAACAGTGGCTACAAATGGAATATTGCCTCCTAACGCATCGGTCCCTATTTCTTTCTTTCCCCTTCACCTCTCTTATGCCCATGATCCAGAACCTGCTTCTCCCCTTTTGCAACTAAGGAACCCTAAACACCTAGTTGCTTGATCTTTGTTTTATGCTCCTTTGCAATATTAAGTAAGATCACTTGTTGTGGTAGTTGAAGACACTACTGAGGATTAGAACTGCTAGCTTTCTCCACAACTAGTGCCGCCATCACAACTGGTCCTTATTTCTCTATCAGTTCTTCCTTCATACTTCCTTTCTCATACTTTTTCCCATGTGTCTGACATCCTCATAATAGAAGAAAGTCATCGTCAGGGACTGTAGTGACTGGAAAGGGTCCTACAATGACCTAAAATCTTGAAATGGTGAGCTTCTGACCCATCCATTTCTGTTGTGTGGATACCATTGTGGCCACTTTTCTCCTTCTTCTACCCTATACCAAACTATCAGGTCAAAGTGAGAACACTATGGAAACTTCTTTGATTGGGTAAAGTTCTACTGATGACCATGAGAACCTCCTTTCTCCACTAATAGAGCCACTATTCCCACTAAAGTTTCCTTCTCTTTCATGTGTTCTTCTCCTTCTTCCTCCTGGTGATCCGAGTCACTAAATCTGACAACAACCTTCACATGTGTCTTATCGGTGTAGCACGGCTGAAGACCCATGTTGGCCTAAAGTTCTGTTGATGAACACATTGGTGTAACCATATCTAATAATGGAAGTATGACTACCTACATATTGTCTATAGGTAACAATCTCCTTCTCTGATTTAAACTTGTCAATTGAATGCAGATATTCCTTGCATCCTCTACCTATTCATGCTATTAATGACCTGAAAATGATATCCACATTTCATTATAGTAATTTAGTGTTATAATATAGTAATATATAGATCAATAAGGTGAAGATGATATTAAAGTCTACAAGACCTAGACATTTGATTATTAGTAACCCCATTCGACCACTGTAAACATGCTAGTATATGTGCTTATACTAGAATATATAATAAATTGGAAAACATGCTTTGCATTATACCTGAACCTAAGAAAAACTTAATCACACACTATAATTGCGTAAAAAATGACTAAGTTATGAACGAAGTTCATATTTTTCAGTCATACTCAGATCCAATTGTGCATATATATTGATAGGACATAAGCCTTTAATTTGATAACTAATAAGTATCATAGCTCTAAATGTTCACACTACACTTTGTTGGAATATGAAAATGCTAGAGATAGATCTTAATGGCACTTTGGGAAATACAATAGTTATGAATAACTCCTTTAGGTCTCAATGGACATATATTTATCAAATAATATCCTACCATAAAGAACAATATTCAGAGTACATTCTTATTTTTGGAATATAATCAAGATAATAAGACCTTATTTAAAGTGACATATAAAATTTCTATAGTTGTAAATAAACTATAATCCTTTGATATTAATGACTATGAAATGCTTAAACTTATGTAGAGAAATATAATGATATAAAGAGAATATGATCGATTAAAATGGAAATGGTTATCAACAAAAGAACTTATTGTGAATTATGAATATGAACGAGGAATAACTTGAAAGTATTGATATATAACATTTGGTAGTGATGACATACACATATGGGTATTCAAAAACCCTAACATGACATTTGGTAGCCAACACTAATTTTATACTTTTGATAACAAATGGGTTATTGTAGGCTAATCTATTTATAAAACAAATTTAGGTTGAGAAGGAATTATGTGAATTTCCACCCCTAGAAATATAGTGTGTCATTAAGACCAGGTATGTACTTCACACTTGAGATATTTGGGGGCTTCTCCTCTTTTTATAACTTTTTACTTGGATTACTTTTGATGAGGCATCTTCCTTTAATTATTTTAAATCAAGTAATCTCTTGAAAATATCATTGAATATTCATATTATTCACCTTTGATGTTATTTAACTCTTATTCATATTATGACTTAATGACCACTTGACAAACTCCATTATACAAGGCATTGTATAGTTTAACACAAGAGGGTGCATTAGGCCTTCGTTACTTATATCCCTTTGGTTTAATCCCTAAAGTAGGGGTGTTTGGCCTTAGTTGCACACATTCCTTGAGCATAGTCTCTAAATCTGGGTTATTTGGCCATGGTTGCATATACTCCTTGGGTTTTAGTCCCCAAATAGGTTGTCTATGGTGGTGCAGCTATCGTTGTCCATATTGTTATATGTTACTAGTCTGATTGTTAATGTTTATATTGCTTGTTCCATATTTATGTTTCATTGCAATTTTATTATTGGCAAGTTAAAACAATTGCTTAGTTGAAATCCTCTTGAAATGCCTCATAATAAGTTTTGCATAATTCCTCATTATAATTCTTTTTGAGACTCTATCTGCTCTTATTTAAATTTTTTTCCAGTTGCATGTTAACTTTCCTTGTATCTTCTTTCTATTAACCAAATAAAATTTTTAGTACATACCAACGTTTGTTGATATCTCTCTCTTTTCTTTGTTTATAATGTGTATATTCATATACCCAGTCCAGGATTATTTCAAGGATTATATAGATGCATATCAAACCTAAAGATAGAATACCTTGGACACTTTGGCTTAAGACTTAGATCAGATAGTCAGCTATCGTGCTATGCAAATTTTCATATAATGATGAAATCAACTAATTTGTAAATTCAATGTATTTGATAGATTATGTATATGTTGATGTTATCATACTTATGACTGTGGATGGTTTTTCATGATAACTATGATTATCCTTCCACTACATATTTATTTGAATCCCTTAGGATTATATTATTAAATGTTTTCATTATTTCCCTAAATCAACTACTCAAATGAAAAACTAAATAGTGGGATTCTAGTTTTTAATCACATTAAAGTAAAGTCGGGGACCCAGGAAACCATGTCTTTATAGGTTGGTATCAGAGACGTCATAGTCATCACATTAGACTATCTCAACACAGAAACCCTAGTTGTTCCCTCATACAACTTCACTATTTCTAGATGTCTATTAGGTTCAACCAATAATTTAACAAGACCATCTCTAGTAGAATTACATCTTTATACCTTAGGGTTTTGTACCGACGATCATAATGATGTTGCAACATCAATATGTTGATTAAGGATTAGGTGAGAGAATTCTAGGTTTATTAATCTCTACCTACCTTTCTCTCTCATCCTCTAGTGTACATATTTGTCAGTTAGTCCAAGACCTCTTCCCTTTGAGAGAATCATTTGATTTTATATCTACTACCTCATAGCTTGACTGATCATGTTATGAATGTACAAACTTTTGATGTAGATTGTAGACAAAGCTATAAAGGCCCTCATTTATTATCGCTTACATAACATGGAACTCTAATATAGATGGCATAACCTTAAAAATAAAAATTTTGATCTTATCCTAGACATGGACTAAAGAAGTTTCAAGAAATTCAGAACATGGATTTCTTACTCCTTGATGCCTCACCTTGGAAATCATTATAATTTACATCGTAATCATGGGCCCTTGAGAAGGTGCAGATATTACCATAAGTTGAGTATGTAGTTAATCTTTGTCGATCCATGTTGAAGTGGATCTAATAAAACTAGAAGCAGTTATGAATTATAAGGGAACCTTACAATTCATTTGATATATGCATATATAGGGTTTATCTTAGTATTAAAAATAAATAAAAAATATACAAGACTCAGAATTGTATCTCTCTTCACACGGAACTAATTGGAAGGATCTGAAGATTCTTGTCTTTGAATTGTGAAGATCAAATTCTTGAGTTTAAGGACAAGCTTACCTCTAAAACTCTCTTATCGCTACAAATAGAAGGGAAAAAATGTGTCATATACAATAATGTACCCAGACAAGGATTGGGTTGTGTTCTTTTATGAAAGAGTCATCACATATTTAAGAATATTGAAGTTAAATGAAGAGACTTTTACATGCCTAAATTAAGGTTATTATGCCTCTTAGTGTTGAAATTCATTATTCAGTACACAAACCATTTACTAAAAATTTAGATTCCCAAATGCGTCCCTCTATTCTTATGGTGAAGTAATTATCTTGATTAATATAAGGTGTTGAGTTGAATACTGGATGGTATTGAAATGGTGTGATATGAAGGTGAAATCTTGTGAAAAAGATAGTTGACTTTGGTCATCACATTGATTTCAGGAAGTCATGTATTTCCCTCTGCAAGTTTTCATAGACTGGTGAAATCAACTAATTTGTAAATTCAATGTATTTGATACATTATGTATATGTTGATTTTGACATTTATTAGTTATAATTGTTGAAGATTTTTTATGATACCTTTGATTATCCTTCTGCTACATATTTTTGTGAATCCCTTACTATTACATTATTATATGATTTCATTAATTCCATAAATTAACTACTCAAATGAAAAATAAATAGTGGGATTCCAGTGCTTTATCGCATTAAAGCAAAGTCAGAGACCCAGGAAGCCTCATCTTTACATAAATTAATTACTAAAATCAAAATCTCCTTCACTATTCCTACTCTATTGTATGATCTCATTATGGAATCCATGAAGCTCAACTCTAAAGGATGGGACTGGGGGTTCATCTATGCCTATCCCACCCAATCACTTGGGACACCCTACGCTTCACGCCTTGGTTGAGGATGTATGAACATGGACATATGATCAAAATGAAGAGTCCATCACAAGTTCCTCCTACATATGGATTAGAAAAGACAAATATGTTAGCCTACCAAGGAACTAGTCAGAGATCTACCGCAAGTGATTACCTTCGCATGTCCAAGCCTTCATTTGGGTTCTTCAACATCGACCATTGTTGATAAACATTGAAAAACATAGACGACATGTGTTTCTAACCCATACAAAGATGCAAATCTGACAAGAAAATATATTGACATAGCCTTTGAGAATGCAAACAAAGCATCCATATAAGGAATTGGCTGCTACCCAGTTAAGATTTCTTTCTTGATGAAAAGAATAATTAATCAATAATTCAATCAAGGGTTCCTATTCAAGACTAAATTAAAGCACTATAGTGGTGTTGGTGTGGCAAACTTGGACCCTGAGCAACAAACATGTATATTTAGGAAACAAATGTCCAATGGGATCCATCTTCAGATTAATCTCAGCTCAATCTGAGCTTATCTTGAATCTTCCTTGTAGCACATGCAGACCCTATGATATCAAATCATCCACGTCGACATTGGCTAACTTGGTGAATGACATCTAAATATGCACTTATGCCTCCTACCTTCATGTTAAGGCCACCCACAGATCAAGTACCAACAACCACTATGGTGAGCCCATCATTAGAGGAGGTAGAACTACTGTGGCCTCACGTTCATAGAAGTGGAGCCCATGGAAAATATCTAAGGAGCTAGCTTAGATTCGTAGCATAACTGTAACAAAGTCCCCATCTCTTTAGACTCCATGGAAATAGTGAAATTTCTCACATCTGCCCCATTTCATTGCCTACAGGAGACAATGGGAGGCCTTCACTAGAAGAAATCCCTTGGAATGCTTGGTCATCACACCTCGGGAACACAAGATGGTTGTTGATACTATAGAAATTGAAATACATAGGTCTCTTCTAGTCTTTCTTTCAGTTCTTGTTTCCTATTATGGATTTTACATAGTATCACTATCGGTGTATCATCATTTTCTATAGTACAAAGTGGGATGAATAAAATCTAATCTCTATTTTTTTGTTATAAAAATATAACTATAAGGTTAGACTATGTATAGGTTTATAGTTATATTAATACCTATATATTGATAAGATAATAATCTAAAGATATTTTTTAATAAAAGGGAGGATAATTTGGTAGATTAGTACTCAAGATTTTGAAAGATCACATGGTCATATCAAGTAAAAAAAAGTAAAGGTGTACCAGAATGTAATAGAGGGCTCAAAATTTTTGGTAATTATTTTTAATGATTAGTAAGTATTTTTAGATGATATATATGATAGTCTTACCATATTTAAGTTATCATTTTATCAATATGCCTTTTTGAGGATTTTTAAGTTGGATTAGACACTAGAAATATGTGAATTTCTAGTCAAAAGTATATAAAAGATTTTTATTTTCCATATTTACATATAATTCAAGGAAAATGGTGAGCATATAGTTTGGAAAGAGTAGTAGGACTTCGGGTAAATTGTAATATACTAAATCATAATATTTGATAGATTAATGCACATGTGTTCTTCCCAAATTGAGGAGGAGGTTGCGGATAAACCACAAGCTTAGAAGGGAAATCAAGGGTGTTATAAGGTCTTTCATAAAAAGGGGATAGAATGGAGGGATTTGGGTTTGCACCATTGAGACAAAACACCAAATCATGGGGACAATATCTAAAATGCAAGAAGAAGAAGAATAGAAGTACAAGTGGCAATTTTAGGGAAATTAGATTTCCATCCTTTTTTGTCCAAAGAACTAATTGCCAAGGAAATATAGAGAAGCACAAAGTTGAAAATTACCTAGGATCATGATGAGATTTCTCCCATCAGGCTCACAAATGGCAGCAACATTGACATGCACAATATTGTCATATGGTCTATTTCTCAAGCATTGTGTGGGCTAGGTGATGACATAAATCATTTCTCAATCATCATCAAATAGGTGGAGACTTGCAACATAGTGATTTGTTTAATAACTCTAAATCTCATGACCCATATCTCCATTTTTAGTGTACCACATATAATTTTATAAATCTTTTCATCTAGTTTAAGAAGATACTCTTAGACATTAGAATTTTCATTTGTATACTTTATTATCTAATATCATTGTCTATCTGATGTTAGAATTGTTAAATTAAGCACAAATATCAAGGGAATTTCCAACAATGTGTTTCTCATAATCACTAATGTAACACCTAATTTATCTTTGGGTGAAGATCATAATCTTAGTTCTAAATCACAATAAGGGTTTTCTATCTTTCTAATTTCAAAAAAAATCTCTTCTACATGTAACTTATCTAATATATTGTTCTTTACATCAACAATAATACTATATCCCAAAATTTTTGTTCTATTATATTTTATAGTATAAGACAATCCATATTAGACTAGATGATGACATCACATGAACAAATATGAGAGTAAATTTAATTACATGTAATCAATATTGACATCATTCTAGCATTGGTAATTAAGTACACTACAATTATCATGATTTCATATATCCAATATGTATTAGTATTATGTTTTTCTTTATATTAGATGTCATACATGAATATAACACAAATTCATTTTTTTAATAAAATAGTCAAAACTCTTTACATTAAGGCAAATGGCATATGTAGATCTAGTCGAGTCAAGCAAACAAAGATAATGAAGAGAAAGAGTCACAATAAAGCATTATATCAAGTTTTGATAGAGAAGACCCTAAAATTATTTAAAATAAAAATCTCAAACCCTGCTTTTTAAGATGGAGTGAAAATCATGGAGTATTCTCCATGGATGACCTTCATTTGAGGCCTCAACAACCTTGGCTTTGGCTTCGTTATCCTTCACTGGTAACTACTAGACTAAATAAATGGTGGCATGGTAGTTGAGGTGGTAAGAGCAAGAAGTTAGGGGTTAATGAGATCAAGAAGATATTAGAGGAATAACATGGATGTTTTCCTCAATATAAAACAAACGAAGGATTGGGGAAGATCTCTAGGAGTCACCTAGAGCTTTTCCAATCATTGTGATATGTTGCGATGACCTAGAGGTTCATCTTTAATTAAAATCTTCAAGCAATAGAGTCTGGTGAAGATGGAACTTGAGGCTTCCTTAGGCATAATTGGTTATTATTGAAGACAAGTGGCATTTGTAAAGATATCCAAGCCAAGAAAACCAAGAGAATGAAGAGAAAGAGGTACACCAATGCTAGAAAGATGAGATGGTAGGAATATTAGACTCGGATTCTAGATTCCATCGAACGTACTTGTAAGGACATGTTATACATGGAATCAACCAAAAATATTGGGTACCACATATGAGAAAGGTAACTCCAACACCACTTAACTGATTGCAAGGTGGGCACTCTTGTAGAAACCCCTTATCAACCATGAACTTCTACCTGATATTATAATATGCATCATACAGCTATTTGCAAATAGAATGATGGAAAGGGTGAAACTTGGAAGTGGTTTTGGAAATGGGGTAAAATCATATTCCAACAACATCCATGAATGGAGTACAAAATGCCTTATGAAAACGGATTGATACACTAATAAACATTGATCTACAATTGTGATCCAAACAAAAGCATGCACAAGAAAAAGAATAATATTTAGACAAAAGGAAGATCATTCCACATCAATGAGGAGGGAGCTATGAAAAAGGTAGGCAGGGATGATAAACTCATAAAGGTAGATCTCCATAGGGCCACAAAATCCTAGGATATACCTTTTATTTACAAAGTTTTACATCACTTAAAACTAGTGTGACCCAAACCAAACAAGTCCTAGGCCAAGCCATACCCCCACTAGACAATGGTGATGCCCTATTTTGGGTCTCATTTTGTTATCAATGTATTTAGTTATATTCAGAATGCTCTATAATGCATTTTATCTCCCAATAACTTGTAAATTTTATTGAAATTTGTTTAATTATATTATTTCCATTTTCAACAAACTTTTATATCCAATTGTTATGTTGATTTTATTAAAATCTATAAACCTTATTAGACTATTCAATGAGGTTGGAGTTGACTTAATCAATATCAACAAAGAATTGGAGTTATGTTAGAAGACAAAATGTAAAATTAGTTAAGGAAAGGATCTCATGATAATGATTAAGTCATTTTATAGAAAACAAAATATTCTAACTTCACCATGGTCATGGTGATCCTTGACATGATTCCTTTAGGAAAAACCACAAACACCACAACTATTCTTCAACACAATGGTCATGGTCTAGCTTCTTCAAAATAGTTTTAGGTTTTTCTTGATTAACATTCATGTTCTAAAGTGAATATTAAACATTAACCAAAATTTATTTTTCACCGCCAATATTTTGGTTCATCTAGGCCAAAATGGCGAGGGTTGAGGCACATGAGTGTTGTGGCCACCCTCCAAAACCCCCATGATATGCTGACTTAACCCCCATTTTGTCACGATGACAAACCAACTATGTGTTGTTGATACAGAGAAGGCAGTAGAATTTAAAATTTTATCTACCATATTCCCCATAATATGTAGATCGCATCAAAAACTATAATGTAGGAAGGGTGGTTTATGTATATACCTGGTCTTGGAGAAAGTCTAGCGACAATCCTCATCCTTGTAGATGCACAACTTTGAATCCTAGTTGCACTGGGACATGTTTGATTGCTTCTCCTCTTGGTCTGCACCACGGACTGTAGTCACGAACATCGTCTTCTTCGACAGCTCCTCTCGTCACAGCCAATTGGTTGACGTTGTCCCCCAAGCGGCAAACAACAACTTCCCGCCTCAATGGTAGTCTTCACAGACTGCCCAGAACTCTTGTCATCCTACTAGAATGATTAGGAAGGAGTTGTCCCTCTTTGTCAGTGTACTAGTCATTGACTTGCTCTCCGATAATGACAACACTCATTTGTTCTCTCCTATGGCTATCCCTCCCTTGTTGGGTAGGACTTGTTTGGGATCTCGTCGTTACCACAACCAGAGAGGACAACATTTGCCAGAGGAACTGATTCCCAGTTGTCTGTGTTGTACTCTGGGAACCCCCCAATACCCCTCTATATATAGTAGAGGACATGGTTAAGGTTTCCAATTTCTATCTGATACAAGATTAATGTGCAAGAGTGGAAAGGATGGAAAGATATCAAAATTTTGCAACAATTTTGGAAATTTTCACAACCTGTGATAGCTGAAACAGCTATTTGGCAAAGCGAGATGGTCATCTTGCTTCTGAAATGGTCATCTCGCACTATGAGATGTTTATTTTGCAGTTTTGCAATTGTACATGAATTTGGAAAATCAATTCCCATCAATGTTAGACATTTATTTTTCTATGCAACAAGTATTGCTCAAGAAAAATGATTAGGGAAACATCTAAAACCTTCCGCGATCGAACTAGACCATCTCACCTAGATGAGACGGCCATCTTGGTTCACTCAGACGGTCGTCTGGTGACCCAAGTTGAGCCAGTTTGGTTGGGCCAGTTCGTTCCTTGCCCAAATTCAACTCACAACCAGCCTGACACCCAGACGCCCATCTCAACTCTTGAGACGACTATTTGGCACTCCCAGATGGCTGTCTCAAAACTTGATATGGGATTTTGGTAGTGTTGTCACTCTATTTTTTTCCTGAATCAAATGCCTAAACATTTCAACACTTAATTCAACTAGGTCAAGACTGATGTGTGTGACCCTATAGGTCTCATATTACATTGGCAGTGATTCTCCATAACAACATATGACATCACAAGCAAAGAGTGGTTCCTAATTGTACATTATTGCTACCCAAGTAAATGGAAAGTTTGGGGAACAACTTCTGCCTACAATATGTGTATGGTGCTGCAGTGTTTATATAGTTCATTTGTCACCGATGTCCAGATTGAACTAGAGGCATGGAGAAGTCACTCTCATTATTATTCAATCTTATTTCTTGAACTAGAGTAGACTTTTTGAGATATGTGTAATCTCAATAGCATATATTGACTCACATGTGCATGGCCATTCTTTTCTCAGCCTTTCTTATTAAGAGGCCTAAGGCATCAAACTCCCATAGGAGGGACAAATCACATATCTATCCCTCACAGTCAATGCCCATGTGTCAAAGCCACCCAATCATGCTTATGTTAACAACCCATGTTTTAGGACTGCTTTTAATGATGTCAAAGTGTATTCAATGACATGTGTTGACTGTATCGATTTCAGGTCTAAGAACCACAACCACGACCATCACTGTGAGACTTGACTATGACTTCCATGATGATGGCTTCCATGTGTTAGTCTCATGGTGGGTCTGTCGAATACATTGTTCTCTTACATGTATCTATGTGCTTGGTTTGATATCATTATATAATGACTAATAACATTTAGTTATCAACCAACTCACACTCTAATCTTATCTGTCATTGTTGTCTTTCAAACCTTCAACAATGAAAACCAATCATGGACATAATGAGAATATGTATATTTACTCTTAACAAGTGTATGATCTCATCCACAAGGATAGTAACTTGAATACATATGTCACTAAGTAATATAGTTCTCTAGACATTTGTAATGTTATATCATTATCTCATAACTGAATTAAACAGAATAAATTGGAAACTTGCCTTTTATTAATAATCAAATCATTTTACATGATGTGACATTACAATCAAAACATGATTGTCTCTCTGAGCATACCTAACCAACACACTCCCACTTGCACTTAGATCCAATCACCCACGGATCTTATTTCGAGTGACCTTACTTGTCCATCATGCTTCTATTGTGAAACTACCTTGGTCAAGGGATCAGCAACATTGTTTTTAGTTGGTACTTTTCAAATCTTTACATCTCCATGATGAATGATCTCTCTATTAGATGGAACTGCCTTTATATATGTTTTGAGCACTAATGTGATCTAAGTTCCTTAGCATGTGCAATAGCTCGATTGTTGTCACACTATAGCTCGATTGCATTATTGATACTTGGAACGACCCCAAGTTCTATGTTGAACTTCCTAATCCATACAGCCTCCTTTGATGCACTTGATGAAGCAATATACTTGGCCTCTGATGTAGAATCAACTCTATTTCTTGCTTGGAACTCTTCCAGCTCACAGCTCCATTGTTGAGGAAGAACACCAATCCTGATTATAACTTATAATCATTATAATCAGTCTGGAAGGTTGCATCAGTGTAACCTTTTACCTCCAACTGTTCCTCTCCTCCATAGACCAAGAACTGATCCTTAGTCCTTCTCAAGTACTTGTGGATGTTCTTTACGTCTATCTAGTGAGCATCACCTAGATCTGACTGATGTCTGCTTGTCATGCTCAAGGCAGACAAGACGTCTAGACGGGTACACAATTACATATATGATTGATCCAATTTCTGAGGCATATGAAATCTCACTCATGTGCTCCTTTTCTTCACAAGAAATGGGACATTGATCTCTAGAGATGGGGACACCATGGTGTGCAGGCAGGTTTCCTCTCTTTGAGTTCTCAATGTTGAACCTCTTCAACACTTTGTCAATGCATGTGCTTTGACTTCATCTGAGAATTCTTTTGGATCTATCTCTATAGATATTTATCCCCAAGATGTAGGATGCTTCTCCCAATTCTTTCATAGAGAATGTGTTTCCAAGCCAAGTCTGTAACTTTTATAATGTTGGGATGTCATTCGCCATCAATAGTATGTCACCTACATATAATTTGAGGAATGTCACTATGCTTCCACTGACCTTCTTGTACACACAAGGTTCATCTTCATTTTGAGTGAACCCAAACCCTTTGACTGTCTCATCAAAACAAAGATTCCAACTGTAAGATGCTTGCTTCAATCCATAGATTGACCTTTGTAGCTTACACACTATATTGGCAAACATTGAATCTATAAACCCCTCTCCACAAGATTCCTATTAAGGAATGTGATTTTAACATCCATTTGCCAAATCTCATAGTCATGATAAGATGCAATAGCAAGCATGATCATGATGAATTTAACCATGGCCACTGGAGAAAAAGTTTCATCATAGTTAACACCACGAACTTGTCTAAAACCTTTAGCAACCAATCTGCCCTTATAAGTTTGAATTTTTCCATCCATGTTGGTCTTCATCTTGAAGAACCACTTGCACCCTATGGGCTTTACCCCTTCAGGTGGATCCACCAAAGTCCATACTTTGTTGGTATACATGGATTCCATCTCAGATCTTGTGGCCTCAAACCATTTCTCATACTTTGGTCCCTCTATAGCATCTTTTTAGGATATTGGCTCATCATCTATGACCAATTCAATGCCTTCCTAAGTTACAAGATATCTAAATCTCTCAAGTTCTAGGTGTGTCCTATTAGATCTACGAGGTTCTTATGTTACTTGAGCAATTTGAGATTCCACAACACTTTGTGAATCTTTAGGTTCCTCTTGTACATATAATGGTTCAATATTTTCTTGTTGGTGTATAACCTCTTCGAGTTCTACTTGTCTCCTACTAATTCCTTTAGAAATAAATTCCTTTTCTAGGAATTTTATATCTCTAGCAACAAACATTTTGTTGTCATATGGATTATGCAAGTAGTATCCTACATTTTCATTGGGATATCCAACAAAATAATATTTATCAGATCTTGGGCAAGGCTTTTCATGAAACATTTTATTGACATAATCTTTACAACCCCAAATCTCATAAAAGGCATTTTGGGATGCTTCCTATTTCATATCTCATACAATGTCTTTTGAATTGACTTAGATGTTACTTGTTTAGTGTAAATGTGGTGGGTTTTAGAGAATACCCCCAGAAGGTTGTTGGAAGCTCAGCTAAACTCATCATCAATCACACCATATCCAGTAATGTGTGATTCCTCCTTTAGGATTCACCATTATGATGAGGTGTTCTAGGTAGAGTCCACTGGGATACAATACCATGGCCTCTAAGAAGGTCCTCAAGCTCTTGGTTTAAGTATTCTCCACCTCAAACAGAATGAAGTGCCTTAATACTTTTACCAAGTTGTTTCTGTACTTCATTCATAAACTCCTTGAACTTTTCAAGAGCTCTGCCTTATGTTTCATTAAATAAACATAGACATACCTTCTGAAGTCATCAGTGAAGGTAATGAAGTATTTAAACCCACCTCTAAAGGTAGTTTTAAAAGGTCCACACATCATTATGTATGAGTCCTAATAGATCAATAGCCCTCTCATTGTTTCCATAGAAAGATGTCTTAGCCATCTTTCCCAACAAACAAGATTTACATGTCTCTAATGATTCAAAACCAAAACAGTCCAAATAACCATCCTTATGGAGTCTAGATATGAGATTCTCATTTATGTTCCCCAGACAACAATGCCAAAGGTATGTTTTGTTTGAACTATTGAGTTTTAGTCTTTTGATATTAATCTTATATACATCTATCTTTAGATCTAACATATAAAGACCATAAGACATAGGGGAACTGTCACAAAGATCCGATCTTTTAAAATAGAACATAGACCACTTTCAATATGGAATTCAAATGCATCCTTATCCAAAGAAGATACAGAAATAATGTTTCTATTCATAGTAGGTACATAATAGTAGTTTTTTAACTCTATTACAAGCCTCATGGGTAGATATATACTATAGGTTCCAACTGCACTGGCCGCAACTCTTGTGCCATTTGCAACTCATAGTTCCACCTTGACTTTGCTAAAGGCATACTTCCTTTTAGATCTTACATATGAGAACATATGTGAGATCTACATCTAGTATCTAATACCTAAGATGATGAAGTAAATAGATTTATCTCAATAATGTATATACCTGAAGTGGAGATCACCATCCCCATCTTGTGATTCTTGAAAGACTTTGAGTATAAAGGATGAGTTCCTCTTGGACTCTTCTTTCTCCTTATCTTAAGTTTAGAAGAATTGGACTTAGGCTTGACCACAAAACTCTTCTCAGTCTTGCTTTGATCCTTGGATTTAGCCTCATTGATCACCATCATGAGCTTTTCCTTCTTCAGTCTTGCTTCAGCATGAATGAACATGGCAAGCAATTTTGACATTTGTCTAGCTGAATTACACACATGGTAACATGTAATAAAACGGCTATATGATTTAGGCATAGACTTTAGAATCATATCAAAGGACAACTCTTGTCTCAAAGCCAATCCCAATTCTTCAAGATGATACACATGTCCAATCATATTGAGCATGTGTTCTTCTACTGAGGTTCCCTCTGTCAGTTTTGACTCAAGAAGAACCTTTAGGATATTGTCTCCTTATTGCTTTGTAAGACTGAGTTTCACTTTCTTAAGATGTTCTACCATCTCAAGGACACTCATGTCTTCACATTGCTCATGCAACTCATAGTTCATGCAGCTAAGCATAAGGTACTTTGTGTCCAAGGCATCATTGGCATGCTTCCAGTAAGCATCCACTTGTTCCCTAGGAGGAGGTATTTTAGGCACTGGTTTGTCAACGACATAGAGCTTGCACTCTTCATTAGGAACCCTTCTCAAAGTCCAAAAGCACTAGTGGAAATTTCTCCCATCAAGTTTGTCCTTCTTTAGGACCAATTGAAAATCAGAATTGTTTGTCATTGGTTCTGTAAGAGAAAATTGCATTTGTCAAAAACCATTTTGATTTTATTTGATTTGAAAAAATGGATGATATTAATTAGGTCTTTAATTATTATCTCTCCCACTTTTTTATTGGAATTGATAGCCCTCGATATCAATTCAAAATATTGCAGCGTATAATATTCTAGTGGGTCAAGATCCATATTTCATCAAGTTATGAGTCGGGTTTTGTTGATCGCCTACAACTTGACTATTTACGTAGGCCATCATGTCAACTGCATCATATGCAACTCTTGGATAGATGATATGTGCAAAACCTTTCCATGATCATATGCATACCTTTGGGCTTGGGCTCTCCAAGTCACCAGTTAAGCCTGACCCAATAGTCAATACGATAGATATGCACCATGCTTTGTGCAAATCTACATATCTACCATCACACTTCCACGAGATAGAGGATGCACCATGCTTTGTGCAAATCTATGCTTGGTCAATCAAGCTTTGCATGTGTATCGCTAATAGAAGGAATCTAAGACTTAATATTTTAGTTGAGGGAGTTTGTATAAATACATATACTTTATCCAATCACCACATATATAGTATGTATCTTATACATGTTATATCCCACAATGAAAACATGCAATAAGTCAATGGTTATGTCAAATCCTAATGTAATCCCTTGGAGCCAGAAGGGAACGTCATCTAGGTCTACATCACATGTAGAAACTTATTATTGATGAAGATTTGTGCTTGCCAATTTGGATTGATCGGTTCAACCCTTGAACTGATGGGATCTCCTCCTGGCTAGTTGTTAGGTTATCTCAATAGTCATTTAATCCTTCTATCCAACATTGGCTGGCTCCTCCAGTGGATCGATCAGGTCCACCAGTTGATCAGTTTGGGTTGTCCACCATGTCCTCCAAGGTCCTTTAGTCGGTAGACTTATCTTAGGGACACCATCATCTTCTTCATAATAGGAAAGTAAACTATCCTACTTCTACATAATTATATGGAAACCCCAAGTTACATTCGAGGGGAGCAAAGGTATAAGAGAGTTAACATTACATTGACAAGATAAGATAGAGGCTTGGTATGCAAACTAAAATGAAAGGATAAACCAACTATATACAACCATGCACATATAGGGGTTATTGGCCATAACCATTTTACACATCCACCATCAAAATCTCAGAGGGTGATGCATGTAAATTGCATATATATATATATATATATATATATATAATTTTGGAATTATCATGGTGTTTTGATTTTACAAGATATTATTCGCATCGCATGCAATAATAGAATGATAAAACCAAAATCATATCATATCAATTATCATGTAATATAGTAAATTGATGTTGGCTCTAATACCACTATTGTTGATATATGGGACATAGCAGGAAGTGATTTTTAAAATTTTATCTACCATATTCCTCATAATCAGTAGATCGCATCAGTAATTATAATTCAGGAAGGATTGTTTATGGATATACCTGGTCCTGGAGCAAGTCTACTGACAATCCTTGTTCTTGTAGATGCACAACTCTGAATCCTAGTTGTACTGGGACAAGTCTGATTGCTGCTTTTCCTAGTCTACAACGCAGAGTGTAGTCACAAACGTCATCTTCTACTGCAACTCCTCTCAGTTGTTCTCTCCCGTGGCTATCCCTCCCTTGTTGGGTAGGACTTGCATGGGCTCTCATGGTTACCACAACCAAAGCGGACAATAGTTGTCAGAGGAATTGATTCTTAGTTGTCTTTGTTGTACTCTGAGAAGCCCCCAGTACCCCTCTATATATATTAGAGGCCAGGGTCAAGGTTCCGAGTTGATATCCTATACAGGATTAATGTGCGGGAGTGGAAAGGATCAAAAGATCTCAAATTTTTGCAACAAATCTGGAAATTTTGCAACTTGCGACAGTCAAAATGGACATTTGACAAAGCCAGACATTTTTCTCACACATGAAACAGACATCTCACACTGCCATACAATCATTTCATAGTTTCTCAGTTTATACACAAATTTGGAAAATCAATTCCCATCAATGTTAGACATTGATTTCCTTGTGCAACAAGTATTACTCAAGAAAAATGAATAGGGAAATATCTAGAACCTTCTCCGACCAAATTGGACCATCTCGCCCAGATGAGACGACCGTCTCGGTTCACCCAGATGGTCATCTGGTGAACTGAGTCGAGCCAGATTGGCGGGTCGGCTCTTTCCTTGCCGAAATTCAACTCACAACCATCCTGACACCCAGACGCCCATCTCAACTCTTAAGATGGTCGTTTGGCACTTCGAGACGGTCGTCCCAACACTTGAGAAGGGTGTTTGGTAGTATTGTCAGTCTGTTTGTTGCCTGAATCAAATTCCTAAACACTTTAGCACTTAATTCGAGTCTCATTCGAGATCTGAACTCCTCTTCTAGGTCAAGACCTATGTGTGTGACCCTATATGTCCCATATTACATTGGAAGTGAGTGTCCATAACAACTGATGACATCATAAGAAACAAGTGGTGCCTAGTCACACATGATTTCTACCCAAGTAAATGGAAAAGTTGGGCAACAACTTCAACCTACAATCTGTGTATGGTGTTGCAGTGTTTGTATAGTTCCTTTGTCACTGATGTCCAGATTAAACTAGAAGAATGGAGCAGTCACTCTCATTATTATTCAATCTTGTTTCTTGAACTAGAGCAGATGGTCTGAGATATGTGTAAGCTTAGTATCATATATTGACTCACATGTGCATGGCCATGATTTTCTCAGTCTCGCTAATCAAGAGGCCTAGGACATCAAACTCCCATAGGAGGGAAAAATCCCATATCTATCATCCACAATCAATCCCCATGTGTCAAAGCCACCCAATCATCACTATTATAACCACACCTATTTTAGGATTTCCTTGGATGATGTCAAAGTGTACCCAATGACATGTGTTGAGTGCAGTGATTTTAGGTCCAAGAACTACAACCACCACCATCACTGTGAGACTTGATTATGACTTCCATGATGATGGCTTCCATGTGTCAGTCTCATGGTGGGTCTGTCTAATACACTATTCTCTAACATGCATCTATGTGCTTTGTCTGATATCACAATATCATGACTAATGAGAGTTACTCGTCAACCAACTCACACTCTTATCTTATGTTTCATTGTTGTCTATCAACCTTCCACAATGACAATCGATCATGGACATATTGGGAATATGTATATTTACTCTTAACATCTGTATGATCTCATCCACAAGGATAATAACTTGAATACATATGTCATTGAGTAATATAGTTCTCTAGACATTTATAATGTTACATCATTATCTCATAACTATTAAACTGAATAAATTGGAAGCTTGCCTTTTATTAATAATCAAATCATTTTACATGATATGCCATTACAATCATCACATGATTTGCTCTCTAGGCATACATAACCAACACTATGCTCATTGTCGCCACCTCAAAAATTATCATTTAACCCTCACCACGGCCATGGTGGAGCACACATTACCAATTTTTCAAATGGCATAGCTACCCTCCATTTAATAGGCTCGATCTATAATACTTACCCCCACAATATAAACACAAAGTTGGTTTCCACACTTATGGCACCCCCTCACTACTCACCATCAGTTACCACATGTCACTCGTTATCTTATCCCATTATCTCTTCCGCATTCCTTACACCACCAACCCATAACCCTAGAACTTATCAACCTCCATTATTGTCCTCATCTAAGGTGAGGGATCTTAGATCAACAATAGGTGGAGAAAAAGAAAGAAGAGGACAATTATCAAGATACAACAAGATCATCTTCTCCATGTCTTGTTATCTTTTCCTCTATTTTTGTATTTAGTACTATAATCATGAGTAGCCAAATTTGTTATGGGGATTTTTTGAGGTAATGATTTGACACTACCATGTAATATGTTGGTGGATATAGTAATCTTTGTTTTATATTTCTTTATGGTATTCATTCCTTGATCTAGATTCTTCTATGTTACATCTTGTTGGTACGCTTTTGGTTTTCCTCTAGAATACAAAGAGGAGGTGAATTGTGGCAAAGTAGGGGTGGAAAACTAAGTGACATTGTAATGAGCTGGTTTCTCTCTCTATAAACCTTTTACTTCACTCCTCCTCAAACCTTGGATGAGAAATCTAGATTGTTAACTAGATTTCTCCTTCACATGACAAGAGCATTGTAAGATTGCATAAAGAATGATCAGGTCTGAAACACCCCCTCATTCTCCATGTACCATCCATTGCATCATAAACGGAGATAGATATCTATTTGGAAATCTAAAGATCCTACATTGAATAAAGAATATTTATGATTTCTCTTAGAAATTGAGCATCAAAAGGGTAGATAATTTTGATATAATACTTAACCTATTCTATATCATTTCTTTTATTTGTTTCCATATAATATAAGGTTAAACAACTTACTTTTTTTGTTTTATTCTTAAATTGTTTAATTACATATGTTTGAATTGAATGTTTAATGTTAGTCCCTAGATATATGAATTAGTCTACCCTAATCCCCTAGACAACACCATTGTAAGATCTAGATCACGTGTCAGGTAGCACTCCTCCTATTTATTAAGTTGTCGCAAAGCAAAAGAAATCACATTCCTGTCTTGCATCAAAACACAACCCAAACTATTCTTTAACACATCACAAAAGATGATGTATCCTTTCCCTTGCTCAGGAAAAACTAACACTAGTGCACTCGTTAGTTTCTCCTTCAAAAGTTGGAAATAACATTGACACTTGTCATCCCAAACAAATGGCATACCTTTCCTCATAAACTTTTTTAGGAGTAACACCATTGCATTGAAGTTCTTGATAAACCTCTTGTAATAACCTGCTAAGCCAAGGAAACTGCAAACTTCTATCAGTGTCTTTGGTTGCTCCCACTCTAACACATACTAAACTTTCTTGGGATCCGCAAGCATACCTTCAACATATATGACGTGTCCAAGGAAAGACACCTACTTCATCCAAAACTCACACTTGTTGAACTTAGCGTACAACTTGTGTTGTCTCAACAAGGTCAACGCCTACCGTAGGTGCTGCTCATGTTGTTGGATGTCTCTGGAGTATATCAGAATGTCTTCAATGAACACTACCATGAACTGGTCAAGATAAGGCTAGAACACCCTACTCATCAAATCCATGAATGCTGCCAGAGTATTGGTTAGCTCGCACGACATAACCAAAAACTCGTTGTGATCATATCGAGTCCTAAATGCTGACTTGGGTATGCATCCACCTTGATCCGCAACTGATGATATCTGGACATCAGATCTATCTTTGAGAACACTATGACACCTTGCTATTGGTCAAATAGATCATCTATCCATGGAAAAGGATACTTATTCTTGATCGTCACCTTGTTCAACTATCGGTAATTGATGCACAATCTTATGGATATATCCTTCTTCTTCACAAACAACAATGGAGCATCCCAAGGGGACGTGCTCAGTCTGATAAATCCCTTCTCATGCAATTCCTACAACTACTTCTTCAACTCTTGCATCTCAACTGGTGACATCCTATATGGTGTATCTACTATCAACTGTGTATTAGGAACCAGATTGATCTCAAAATCAATCTCTCGAGGTAGGGGAACACCTGGTAACTCATCAAGAAACACATTCTCAAACTCACAGACAACTGACACCTCTTGGATATTAGGATTCCTCACCTTGGTATCAACCAAATGTGCCAGGAACACCTCACAACCTTGTCTCATCAACCTCTCTTTCATCATTGTTGATACCATGAACCTCAGAAGGATCTTCATATCTCCCTGAAAGACCCACGAAACATCACCATCAACAAATGTATATAGCTTGGAACTACAGTCCAAGACCACTCGATACTTCTCCAAAGTGTCCATTCCAAGGATCACATCGAATACATGCATGCCAAGAGGTATGAGATCCACTTGAATGTTGCATCCTAAAAAAAAGAACACAAGAAGGACACACCTCCCGTAGCTGAGAGGAACCAACCAAAGGGGTTTCTAGGTGAAGACTATCACATCTACAACTAATAGGAAAAGAAAAACTAGCTATCACTTCTCTAGTGATAAAAGAGTGTGTCTCACTTGGGTCAACTAAAATAAATATAAATAGGAAGAAGACAAATTAGAATGATATAACTCCATCTAATATGTCACGACCCATGGGTTGACTAATCCCTCTAGATGACTCATCACATAGAATCGAATCGTTGCCTGTTGTCGCCCCCATCCTCTGTTGGCTTGCCAAGATGAACCAGCCTGTGATGCCTGACCACGTTCTTGACCTCCATCACTACTAAACTATAACTACTATGAACCTTATAGATTCTACCTCAGTTGTTGTGTCACCTCTTCATCCTTCACAGGGCATAACCACTTTATATGCCCAACTTGCCCACACTTGTAGTAGGTCTTGCTCTCGTACCATGGCCTAGATGGCCCTATCACTGACACTGTACTGTACTGTGGGCTCCTGCCAGTGGAAAATTGCGACCTCTACCCTTACTCGGAGACCACTGAGAATGAACTATTGACATCTATTGTGACTGAGGAGAGGGGAACCTAGGTTTCTTCAAGCCTCCAGAAGACTGTGCTTGATGTTGTCCTGGTCTCTTCTTGGCATTTTCCACTTGCTTATCAAAAATTGATCGCTCTACTCTCCTGACTGGCTTTACAAATGTGGCAAACCATTCTTGATTCTCTAAAGCTGACACTGGCATTTTCAACTCTATACTGAAACCCTTCTCAAACTGTTTGATCCTCTCCTTTAATATAGTATCCATATGCAGGCAAAACCTTAGAAGCTCCATGAACTTGGCATCATAATTCTTGCTCATCATAGATCCCTATCGTATCTTCTCAAACTACATGATCTTCTCATATAGATAGGTTTCTAGAAAGTATCAGCTTACAAACTCCCACCAAAAAAATTCCAAACTGATCACAACACCAGGCTCTTCTCCTCCTTGATGGCTCACCAATGGCCAGCACTCTCTTTCAACAGGCACACTACATGCTTCTCGTTATCCTCTTCGAAGATATTGAGGATCTTGAAGGCCTTCTCCAACTCGGTCAAGCACATATCCGCATCAGATCGGTCCGACATACCAGGTTACCATAAAACATGGTAAATTAAAACAGATTCCATATAACCAAAAAAGCAGAAACATATTACATCTAAGTCTACAAATTGTTCCACCTATATCATATATCATGCCAAAAGATATTACATATCACTGTTCAGTGGACATCCTGCCACAACCTATTACATATAGTCGCATGTTCATATATACAATCCATATCTATACAACCATGGCATATTGCCAAAACTAGTATCAATGTACAATGTCTATGAAACACCCCCAAGGACTTAACGGTAACACCCCTGACCTGGGTTAAGCTTTAACCCTAGGAGTTTTGATTAAGAAAGATAAGTATATGCTTAATCTTACCTTGTGAAAAGTAATTAGGGCTTAAGAGGAACTTATATTTCAATTTTAGTCCTTTTTGAATAATGTTGAAATAATGTTTTACTTGATTTGGATGAAAGTGCAAATTACCCAAGTTGAGGGGTTAAATTGCAAATCGTACATGATAATATGTTCCTCATGTGTTGAAGCATCATGAGAATGAATATGATGTAGAGGTATGGCTTGTGGTAGCCTGGGTACCAAGAAAGAGCTGATAAAGCAATGTTTGTGCATTAAAACCTAGTTTGGGTGCAATGTACAATTTACCCAAAACCCAGAGTTCCATATGCAAATTACCAATTCAATAAGGTCCATAGTGTATCTTGGCATCATTTTGAGGCAATAAAATTAGAGGGGCGCCTCGGTAGAATCATTTTGGAAGAGAGAGAATCTTGACATTAAAATAATCAAGATTTAAGCATAATTGGAACTTTACTTCCATTTAATGCAAAAATAAATAAAATAATTGAAGGGCCTTCAACCAAAAACGAGATGGTAGAATTTTCTTAAGTGTGAACACCTTTTTTCCATTGCTATGCCACGAAAATATCCAAGGGAAGTGGATAACTCACTCACATTATTATAAGAAAAAGAAATATCCACTCACTTATGGATATTAGTATTATATGATTTAAGGTGCTTGATTTGCTTTTCTTTAAATCATGGATAATTGAGAGGAATAAGAGGCAAACAAGATAGCCTCGGATCCAAGGAGTTGAGGGGGAAGAGGCGGCACCATTTTTGGGGTTTAATGAATTTTTATAAGGCATTTTCTATCTCCTTGAATTTCTTATAAAAAGACCCTTTACAAAACAAAACAAAGGGTTTTCCATTTCCACTTCTTTCCCTTGCTTGGAAAACGACCAAAGGATCTTTGGAGGATCCGGAGGACAACCCCCAACCTGTTGGTAAGCTTCTTGACCTCCTTTCACCTTGAATCCATGGTGAAAATCGAGAATCAATGCATGAATTCTTCTTATCTCGACCCCCTCTTCAATTCTAACCATTCCTTTTCACTCAAAGCTTGAGGATGAGCCTTGGAATAGTGAAATGAGTTGCATCCACCATTGTTGACGTGAGCTTGAAGCTTTAGAGCTCAATTGGAGGCGGGTTTTATAACTTGAACCCTTAAAATTGTTATTGTATTCAATTCCTTATCAATTGTTGATGCTTTCTTCATTTCCGAAATTTATTTTGGTTGATTGATGCAATCACCATGGAAATCATAGAAAGTTTCGTGGGTTTGGATCTTGATGATGATGACATCATCATAAGCACACACCTCCCCAAATATCTCTTGCAAATGGTTTCAACAAAATGGTCCAAACGGTTTCACCAAACCGTTTGGAGACCAAACGGTTTCCAAACCGTTTGGAGACCAAACGGTTTCCAAACCGTTTGGAGTTTGAGACCCCAAACCGTTTAGAGGAGTTGACCATTTGGATGGGTTGACCATTTGAGGTCTGAACCCTAGTATGTGTTGAATGATGATCCAATGGCTCCAATTGATTAGTTCAACATATGGACAATCTTTCGAATAGAAACCTTAATCGACTAAGTGCTGATTTTGCAATTGATTAAGTAGAGGTTTTGGGTTGATTGACCCAAACTATTTCAAAACAGTTTGGGAATCACCCAAACAGTCTCAAGACCGTTTGGAGTTCAACAAAGACCATTTGGAGGTCTAGGGTTGAGTATGGTTGAGTAATTGAAGACCCAAAGATATAAAATTGCATTACGATCAATAGCTCAAGTGATGATTGATTCAATGATGCAAACCCTAAGTGAATGTCATAGATTTCAATGGTGGTTTGAAGCAAACGGTCTCAAGACCATTTGGAGATCATACAAATGACCTGAAGACCGTTTGGGGGTCATTCAAAACCGTTTGAGGTTAGGTCATATCATGTAATGATGATGGTTCACTGATTTTAATTGAATTAGCTCCACAATGTTAACCATTGATGAATCCTCGGTTTCAAAACCCTAAGTGATGGTTTCTTGATTATCAACCCTAGTTCAATTGGGTTCTAAACCATAATTGAAGATCCAATTGAAGGGTGATTCAGTGGTTCAATTGAAGAATAAATTGGTGGCCCAATTGATAGTTGGTCCATGGATTGGAACCTTGAATTGTTTAAGTGTTGAAGACCCTTTTTGGTCCATTTGGTTTTGAGAGGGTTTGGACCAAACGGTCTCAAGACCATTTGAGTCCAAATGGTCTCAAGACCATTTGGGACCAAACGGTCTCAAGACCGTTTGAGACCAAACGGTCTCAAACTGTTTGGAGATCCAAGCTCATTCAGTTTCAAATACCTACTTTGTCAAACGGTTTCAAACCGTTTGAACTTAATTGGTCAAGACCGTTTGAGGTCTAAGTGACCAAGACCATTTGAGGTCTAAGTGACTAAGACCTTTTGAGGTTCAAATTGGTTAAACCATTTGGACACCTTATATGATCAAAGGTCAATTAGCTATTTGATTATTAATGATGTAGACCAATGGTGATTATGAAGGTTAACCTAACTATGTGTACTTAAGTGAAGAGTTAACCTAGATCAATCTTGTAGTATTTAACATCCTAGAGAGGATGAGAGGTAGACATAATGGGAGAGATGATTGCTTATTTAATAAGCCCTAATTCTCTCATTATGAATAAATATGTAATCAGGGTTTGATCCTTAATAATGAGATCATGAAATCCTCATTTAAAAGATTGATGTACCTTGACCCTAATTTAGGACAAGGCTATGTGAAACCCTAATTTAAGGGAAAAGCTCAGTGAAACCATAACCTAGGGTGATGATGTAACCCTAACTTAGTGTAACAATGTGAGAAACCCTAATTTAATGGGAATTGTATATCTTAACCCTAAATTGGGTAATGAGGTATGAGAAACCTTACTTGGATGTGAATGGTAAACCTTAATCCCTAAAATGGGGTAAAGGTGTATGAAACCCTAATATAGGGTAGTGCTACTAGTTCTATGTGAATCCCTATCACTGGGTGATGTGTTGTGAAATCTTAATTCCACATAATACTAGGTGAAATCCTGATATAGAAGATTGCTATGTGAATCTCTAATGTAGAGCAATACTATGTGAAATCCATATGATGTATGGAAAATTCTATGTGAATCCTCAAATTATAAATATGGAGAATCATATTCCTAATAATGGAATAGTGATTAATGTATTGACAAATGTAATACCTAGATGGATTGATAATGAATATCCTTACACCAATAGTTCCTAACTCAAGGATGAGTCTGTATTATTGGCAATGGTTGTATATTCTAAATAAGTGATTTATGACCAATACATTACATGATAAATGTGATGAACTGGTGTATAAAGTATTAGGATGAGGAATACCCTAATACAAGATAAGTGGATGAACTCAAATAAGATGAAGGTGTTAAGGGAAGTGATACATCAAGATATGATAGATATCACATCCAACACTCCAATACTGATATACCTTGATGTGTTTTAAGTGCAATATAATTGGATGAGTGACATATGAGATGTATCATGTAAATTGTTACATTGAGATGTAATGCACCTTGTTGAATGTAAGTTAACATGCCTTATGAAAAGGTTAATCCAAACCTATAAACTATGATGTAATCATATTCTTGTAAAAATGAGAGAGAAACTCATACTGTGTTGATAATTCATTTAATGATGAATGGTGAGAATAAATAAGTATGATTGAATACTTATGTTATCCATATTGATTCCTAGCTATGTGAAGCAATGAAATAGGACTTGATCATTAATAAAATGATCTTGAGAACCTATATGGTTATTTATGTGAAACCCGAAAAGAGGGTAATGTTATGTGAAACCGTAATACAGGGTAATGCTATGTGAAATCCTGAAATAGGGTAATGCTATGTGAAACCTTAAAATAGGGTAATGCTATGTGAAACCCTAATACAAGGTAATGCTATGTGAAATCCTACAATAGGGTAATGTTATGTGAAACCCTAAAATAGGGTAATTCTATGTGAAACCCTATTACAGGATGATGCTATGTGAAGTCTTAACACAAAGTAATCCTATGTGAAGTTCAAATACATATTGATGAGTTATAAATCTAATAATAAAACCCTTGTATTGCATGGTACTGATATATGATTGTTATAATGAGTATTAATCATGCAGGAATATTGAGATGATGAGCATTGCCAGGTATGGACTATGATGCTGTGTATATTGAAACTGTTTATGGGATTTAAAAGCCATAATATGCCTTGTGGCCTATTAAGGGGTAACAAGAGGAGATATGAGCTTTATGAACTATGTGGAATGTTGTGTGAAGCAAGAATCATAATGTCCTTGGTCAGATGACTTGAAGGTATGAAGTTACCTAATAAGTGGTAACAATTGTTCTATAATGAGATAAGGGTCCAAATACCCATATTCTATGATCATGATGATGAACTTGTTAAGAAATGAAATTGTACTTGATGAGCTGAGGGATTAAGATCCCAATACTTTGTGAAAAGAGTTTGGCTACAAGCCATAACTCCACAAAGACAATGCCAGGCATTAGCTATGTGATCTAAGCCTAAAGAGAGTATATGATGCAGTTATAACTTTACAATGATTAAATGATATACATGTTCTTCATATTCCTTAAATGGATAAGTGACATGATGCTTTATCAAGTTATAGCTACAATACTTTAGATAAGAATAATGTTCTAATATGTTGGACAATGAAGTAACTGGCATCAAACAATTATGATTCCTATGTTCAGTTTATTCTTATTAAACTGCAATAATAATGTTTCTGGCGGAGAGTTATAACTCTCGCTGGGGTAATTTACAATTGTCTCACCCCCGTGGGAACCACATTTTTAGGTGGAAGCCGACAAGGAGGTAGGAATCCTTCAGTAGGTGAAGGATAGTAGCAGCAGCAGCAGGGACAGTAGTGAAGTCTTGGGTGGAGACGTTGGCTGATATGCCTTGTTTAGATGTATATAGAGTCCTATTTGTCGTCTATGTACTCTCAGGTCCTCAGAGTAGTAGTTAGTGCTTTCGATATTTTGGCTCAGTGCCTCGGGATTTTATACTGCTTGTGTTTAGTTTAAAAAGAGCAGTTGATGCTTGTAATTTTCAGAAAGAGATGATACAGGACATGTACCTTTAAACTAGAATGTAAATGTGTTACTTTGGTTCTATGTGAGAAAGTTTTCCTTTGATGGATCTCTTGGTAAAAATATTTTAAGTTTTAGTGATTTTTGGTAATCCGATGCTTAGTGAACGCTTCCGCATTAGTTAATTATGTTTTTGTGAGTTGGATGCTACAATTTAGTGGTATCAGAGCTTTAGGTTCGTTGAGTCTACAGAGACATAGGACTAAGGTTGTTGAGTCTGTCCTAGTGTTTTCCAGTCTACCTGATAGTGTCTTCTACTCATAAAGGAGAGGAAGAACTTAAAGAGGTCTAGATCACACAAAGGGAATGCTGCTGAGAGAAGCAATGTTGCACCAACAGAAGGTGCAAGGGATCAGGTAAGAGAAGAACAAGTGCCTGAGAACTCCCATCTTGACCTGATCAGGATAGAAAATCCTATGTTTATGCTCTTGACGGGAAGGTTAAGACAACAATAATGCATATAGAAGACTGGATACTAGCATTACAACCTAGGTTACCAGTCCTAAATGTGGAAACTTTGGGCTTAGAAAGGGTTCCTAAATGACATAGTCATATTGGAACAGTGGAAATGTGGGAAAGATTAACATATGGTGAGAAAGTAGACTCTGCCGTAAGTCTAGACAAATAGTACATCTGTGATGGTAGTGCCCAAGGAGGGGCAATAAGCTGAGATTTAAGGTAAGGTCTCTATATTTTTAGAGACATTTGCCTAGTTGTTCTGAAAAGCTAAAGTTTTTGTGCCACCAGAGCAATAAATGCATAGTGCACCAGGGCAGTAGCCACTAAGTGAAAGCAAAAGCAACAATATGAAACAAGTAAACTTTATATGTTGAGTCAATCTAAAGTGGTAGATGACCGCGAGGAGTAATAGTCAGATGAAATAGATTCATTATGATATTTCATTTCATGATTCTATGTGTTAAAGATATGAAAGTGGTTGTTTTTTAACTTCCTTTGACTAGTCCTATAAGGACAGAAGGAAGATGAGAATTTACATTTTACTCAGTATTCCTTAAAATGCCTTATAATCTCTCTTATCTGTGTGATAAAAGATGAGATATAGAAGTGATGTTTGGAGAAAATTCAGAAATGAAGAATCATGTGTGTACAATGATATGAAAAGTGTGGAATATGATGGTAAATAAAGTGCATACTGCCTAATCTCAATACTTATATGCCCTGGCCAGGTATATGATTATTGTAGATAAGGTAAGTTTGAAACTCTTAGATTGTTATCTTTTTTATTACTCTAATCAAGTAGTCATTCTGAAACAATCTAGAGAGTATAATGAAATTAAATAAGGAAGAGCTAAGTGAACATTCCCAACTAATAAGGAAGAGCTAAGTGAACATTCCCAATTAATAAGGAAGAGCTAAGTGAACATTCCCAAATAATAAGGAAGAGCTAAGTGAACATTCCCAAATAATAAGGAAGAGCTAAGTGAACATTCCCAACTAATAAGGAAGAGCTAAGTGAACATTCCCAACTAATAAGGAAGAGCTAAGTGAACATTCCCAACTAATAAGGAAGAGCTAAGTGAACATTCCCAATTAATAAGAGCTAAGTGAACATTCACAACTAATAGGAAGAGCTAAGTGAACATTCCCAATCAAAAAGGAATAGCTAATTGAGCATTCCCAATTAAAAAGGAATAGCTAAGTGAGCATTCCCAATTTAAAAAAAAAAACGAATAGCTAAGTGAACATTCCTAATTAAATAAGAATAGCTAAGTGAACATTCCCAATTATATAGAGTTTGCTAAGTGAACTTTCCCAAACAAATAAAGGATTACTGAGTGGATTATCTCTGTTAAATATATATGTTTCCCCTTTGATAAACACTCCTGGGTGATGACAGGAGTATGTTCTTTTATGCTTTTTCCTTTCAAATAATATGGACATCATATGTTAGGGGTTTATGCTGTGAAAAAACATAAACATTAATATGGAACTTTGTGTGGATTACAGATCTATGGTATCTCCATGATATTAAAGAAGTTATGTGGAGACTTGAGGGTATGATAAATGAATAAATATGTCCCTCCTTTTTCCTGGGATTTCGGGGACGAAATCCGTGCTAAGGGTTTATAACTTGTAACACCCCTGACCTGGGTTATGCTTTAACCCTAGGAGTTTTGATTAAGAAAGATAATTATATGCTTAATCTTACCTTGTGAAAAGTAAATAGGGCTTAAGAGGAACTTATATTTCAATTTTAGTCCTTTTTGAATAATGTTTAAATTATGTTTTACTTTATTTGGACTAAAGTGCAAATTACCCAAGTTGAGGGGTTAAATTGCAAATTGTACATGATAATATGTTCCTCATTTGTTGAAGCATCATGATAATGAATATGATGCATAGGTATGGCTTGCGGTAGCCTAGGTACCTAGAAAGAGCTGATAAAATAATGTTTGTACATTAAAACCTAGTTTTGGTGTAATGTGCAATTTACACAAAACCCAGGGTTCAATATGCAAATTACCAAATCAATAAGGTCCCTAATGTATCTTGGCATCATTTTGAGGCAATAAAATGAGAGGGGCGCCTCATTAGAATCATTTTGGAGGAGAGAGAATCTTGATATTAAAATAATCAAGATTTAAGCATAATTGGAACTTTACTTCCATTTAATGCAAAAATAAATAAAATAATTGAAGGGCCTTCAAAAAAAAACGAGATGGTTGAATTTGCTCAAGTGTGAACACCTTTTTTCCTTTTCTAGGCCACGAAAATATCCAAGGGAAGTGGATAACTCACTCACATTATTATAAGAAAAAGAAATATCCACTCACTTATGGATATTAGTATTATATGATTTAAGGTGCTTGATTTGCTTTTCTTTAAATCATGTATAATTGAGAGGAATAAAAGGAAAACAAGATATCCTAGGATCCAAGGATTTGAGGGGGAAGAGGCGGCACCATTTTTGGGGTTTAATGAATTTTTATAAGGAATTTTCTCTCTCCTTGAATTTCTTATAAAAAGACCCTTTACAAGCCAAAGGCTTTTCCATTTCCACTTCTTTCCCTTGCTTGGAAAAGGACCAAAGGAGCTTTGGAGGATTAGTAGGACGACCACCAACCTTTTGGTAAGCTTCTTGACCTCCTTTCACCTTGAATCCATGGTGAAAATCGAGAATCAATGCATGAATTCTTCTTATCTCGATCCCCTCTTCAATTCTAACCATTCCTTTTCACTCAAAGCTTGAGGAAGAGCCTTGGAATAGTGAAAGGAGTTGCATCCACCATTGTTGACGTGAGATTGAATCTTTGGACCTCAATTGGAGGCAGGTTTTATACTTGAACCCTTAAAATTGTTATTGCATTCAATTCCTTATCAATTGTTGATGCTTTCTTCATTTTTGAAATTTATTTTGGTTGATTGATGCAATCACCATGGAAATCACAGCAAGTTTCGTGGGTTTGGATCTTGATGATGATGACATCATCATAAGCACACACACCTCCCCAAATATATCTTGCAAATGGTTTCAACAAAATGGTCCAAACAGTTTCACCAAACCGTTTGGAGACCAAATGGTTTCCAAACCGTTTGGAGTTTGGGACCCCAAACCATTTAGAGGAGTTGACCATTTGGATGGGTTGACTATTTGAGGTCTGAACCCTAGTATGTGTTGGATGATGATCCAATGGCTCCAATTGATTAGTTCAACATATGGACAATCTTTCGAATAGAAACCCTAATTGACTAAGTGTTGATTTTGCAATTGATTAAGTTGAGGTTTTGGGTTGATTGACCCAAACAGTTTCAAAACCATTTGGGAATTACCGAAATGGTATCAAGACCGTTTAGAGGTCAACCAAGACCGTTTGGAGGTCTAGTTTTGAGTATGGTTGAGTAATTTAAGACCCAAAGATATCAAATTGCATTACAATCAATAGCTCAAGTGATGATTGATTCAATGATGCAAACCCTGAGTGAATGTCATAGATTTCAATGGCGGTTTGAGGAAAACGGTCTCAAGACCATTTGGAGATCATCCAAATGACCTCAAGACCGTTTGGGGGTCATTCAAGACCATTTGAGGTCAGGTCATATCGTGTAATGATGATGGTTCACTGATTTCAATTTAATTATCTCCACAATGTTAACCATTGATGGATCCTCAGTTTCAAAACCCTAAGTGATGGTTTCTTGATTATCAACCCTAGTTCAATTGGGTTCTAAACCCTAATTGAAGGTCCAATTGAAGGGTGATTCAGTGGTTCAATTGAAGAATAAATTGGTGGCCCAATTGATAGTTGTTCCATGGATTGGAACCTTGAATTGTTAAAGTGTTGAAGACCCTTTTTGGTCCATTCGGTTTTGAGAGGGTTTGGACCAAATGGTCTCAAGACAGTTTGATTACAAACAGTCTCAAGACCATTTGGGCCCAAATTATCTCAAACCATTTGTAGATCCAAGCTCATTCAATTTCAAATACCTACTTTGTCAAACGGTTTCAAACCGTTTGAACTTAATTGGTCAAGACCGTTTGAGGTCTAAGTGACCAAGACCGTTTGAGATCTAAGTGACTAAGACCTTTTGAGGTTCAAATTGGTTAAACCATTTGGACACCTTATATGATCAAAGGTCAATTAGCTATTTTATAATTAATGATGTAGACCAATGGTGCTTATGAAGGTTAACCTAACTATGTGTACTTAAGTGAAGAGTTAACCTAGATCAATCTTGGAGTATTTAACATCCTAGTGAGGATGAGAGGTAGAGAGAATGGGAGAGATGATTACTTAATTAATAAGCCCTAATTCTCTCATTATGAATAAATATGTAATCAGGGTTTGATCCTTAATAATGAGATCATGAAATCCTCATTGAAAAGATTGGTGTACCTTGACCCTAATTTAGGACAAGGCTATGTGAAACCCTAATTTAAGGGCAAAGCTCAATGAAACCATAATCTAGGGTGATGATGCAACCCTAACTTAGTGTAACAATGTGAGAAACCCTAATTTAATGGGAATTGTACATCTTAACCCTAAATTGGGTAATGAGGTATTAGAAACCTTACTTGGATGTGAATGGTAAACCTTAATCCCTAAAATGGGGTAAAGGTGTATGAAACCCTAATATAGGGTAGTTCTACTAATTCTATGTGAATCCCTATCACTGGGTGATGTGTAGTGAAATCTTAATTTCACATAATACTAGGTGAAATCTTGAAGTAGAAGGATGCTATGTGAATCTCTAATGTAGAGCAATACTATGTGAAATCCATATAATGTATGGAAAATGCTATGTGAATCATCAAATTATAAATATGGAGAATCATTTTCCTAATAATGGAATAGTGATTAATGTATTGACTAATGTAATACCTAGATGGGTTGATAATGAATATCCTTACACCAATAGTTCCTAACTCAAGGATGAGTCTGTATTATTGGCAATGGTTGTATATTCTAAATAAGTGATTTATGACCAAGAAATTACATGATAAATGTGATGAACTGGTGCATAAAGTATTAGGATGAGGAATACCCTAATACAAGCTAAGTGGATGAACTCAAATAAGATGAAGGTGTTAAGGGAAGTGATACATCAAGATATGGTAGATATCACATCCAACACCCCAATACTGATATACCTTGATGTGTTTTAAGTCCAATATAATTGGATGAGTGACATATGAGATGTGTCATGTAAATGTTACATTGAGATTTAATGCACCTTGTTGAATGTAAGTTAACATGCCTTATGAAAAGGTTAATCCAAACCTATAAACTATGATGTAATCATATTCTTATAAAAATGAGAGAGAAACTCATACTGTGTGTTGATAATTCATTTAATGATGAATGATGAGAATAAATAAGTATGATTGAATACTTATGTTATCCATATTGATTCCTATCTATGTGAAGCAATGAAATAGGACTTGATCATTAATAAAATGATCTTGAGAACCTATATGGTTATTTATGTGAAACCCTAAAAGAGGGTAATGCTATGTGAAACCCTAATACAAGGTAATGCTATGTGAAACCCTAAAATAGGGTAATGTTATGTGAAACCCTAAAATAGGGTAATGCTATGTGAAACCCTAATACAGGGTAATGCTATGTGAAATCCTAAAATAGGGTAATGCTATGTGAAACCCTAAAATAGGGTAATGCTATGTGAAACCCTAATATAGGATGATGCTATGTGAAGTCTTAACACAAAGTAATCCTATGTGAAGTTAAAATACATATTGATGAGTTATAAATCTAATAAGAAAACCCTTGTATTACATGGTACTGATATATGATTGTTATCATGAGTATTAATCATGCAGGAATATTGAGATGATGAGCATAGCCAGGTATGGACTATGATGCTCTGTATATTGAAACTGTTTATGGGCTTTATAAGCCATAATATGCCTTGTGGCCTATTAAGGGGTAATAAGAGGATATATGAGCTTTGTGAACTATGTGGAATGCTTTGTGAAGCAAGAATCATAATGTCCTTGGTCAGATGACCTAAAGGTATGAAGTTACCTAATAAGTGGTAACAAGTGTTCTATAATGAGATAAGGGTCCAAATACCCATATTCTATGATCATGATGATGAACTTGTTATGAAATGGAATTGTACTTGATGAGCTGAGGGATTAAGATCCCAATACTTTGTGAAAAGAGTTTGGCTACAAGCCATAACTCCACAAAGACAATGCCAGGCATTAGCATGTGATCTAAGCCTAAAGAGAGTATATGTTGCAGTTATAACTTTACAATGATTAAATGTTATACATATTCTTCATATTCCTTAAATGGATAAGTGACATGATGCTTTATCAAGTTATATCTGCAATGCTTTAGATAAGAATAATGTTCTAATCTGTTGGACAATGAAGTAATTATCGTCAAACAATTATGATTCCTCTGTTCAGTTTATTCTTATTAAACTGCAATAATAATTTTTCTGGCGGAGAGTTATAACTCTCGCTGGGGCAATTTACAATTGACTCACCCCCGTGGGAACCACATTTTTAGGTGGACGTGGACGAGGAGGCAGAAATCCTTCAGTAGGTGAAGGACAGTAGCAGCAACAACAGCAGGGACAGCAGTGAAGTCTCTGGTGGAGACCCTGGCTGATATGCCTTGTTTAGATGTATATAGACTCTTATGTGTCGTCTCTGTACTCTCAGGTCCTCGGAGTAGTAGTTAGTGCTTTCGAGATTTTGGCTCAGTGCCTCGGGATTTTATACTGCTTGTGTTTAGTTTAACAAGAGCATTTGATGCTTGTAATTTTCAGAAAGAGATGATACAGGACATGTACCTTTAAACCAGAATGTAAATGTGTTACTTTGGTTCTATGTGAGAAAGTTTTCCTTTGATGGATCTCTTGGTAAAAAGGTTTTAATTTTTAGTGATTTTCGGTAATCCGCTGCTTAGTGAATGCTTTTGCATTAGTTAATTATATTTTTGTGAGTTGGATGCTACATTAACAGTATAGGGATGACACATAGGACTCTACTACAAGACACTAGATGAATATCCAACCTTCAACAACTAGTGCTCCTCTTACTACTCAACCTCAACTGCATGATCTCTACCTCGTCGTGCACAACAACCTAAAATATGTGGAAACTCATGGCGTGAGACCAACATCCCAGTGAGAGATATTACTCACTGCCAACAACTATTATAAACACATATGCATTGAAGCAGGAAGATAGCATTAATATCAGGATGAGAAGATTCATCTAAATGATATAAGTAAAGCTAACAACACAAATTAGGCAGTTTAAGCATCTACAACTGAGCAGTAGAACATCTTATACTTTTAGAAGGAATATGAAGAACATGTATAACCTTTATCAACTAAACAATATAAGAAATAAGGCAAGGGGTCATTCAATGATAGTTGTGTTTGACCCTAAGCAAATAGACTACACGAGTATGTTACATATTTTATTTACCCTAAGGATTTGATTCGTACCACCCAAATCCAACAGACCACTTCTAAGTCAAAATCAGTGCCATACTCTATGGAAGAGTCGGACCTCATGATCTTGCCACAGTATTTGATCAGTTTGAATCTGCACTGCAATGACATATTAGTCAAACTACAAAACAACAACTTATAGTCATAGCTATAGTCATGTAAACATAAAAAATAGCTTATTATCAAAGCTATAGTCATGTAAACACCTAGCCCGCCTTGGTATAGGTCACGATGCTAGAAATAGGGTATATAACCCAATCACTGAGGTACAACCACATATGTCCTCTATCACATAATATCACATTTTTACCATCCTCAATACCCTACCGTAGTTGTTCTCAAAATAGTTGGGATCAAGATGTCTAGAAAACATAGTCACTTGCACTTTTCCTACTCAACAATATGTGCTTCGGGTTTCCCTTGGGAATACCCGTTTCACCATCCAACAAAATTCTGACTCTGGAATGGATCTATGGCACAAGGCACTACATGATTCAAGTTTCACTTGATTAGTTATGACAATTAGATATCTTGTAGTGCATCAATCAAGTTAAAATGTACAATTTCTAAACAACTTCTACAAAAAAGGGGTAAAGTTAGAACTCCAGAAGATATAAACATATGTGGTATAAACTTCTCCCATCATCACTTGATACCACTTCCACACAAGGATATAAACATTAACACATCATTAGAGGATAACAATCCCTCATCTCATCACTGGAGGATACCACCTCACATTAGGCATTGAGCCTCTGCTAGGTCATAAGACCCTACAACATGATTCATGTACATCATCATTATCTCATCATGCCTCATAAAGGCTTATAATCATCACCTTGTGTCATATATTATACAACATCGAAATCACTAGCTATGCTATTTATTCCACTTGTGAGATTAAAATTACACAAGTCAGAGAGAGAAAACATTAACTCATGTTATTCATTCAAACAAGCTCAACAAGTACATCATACGCTCCTACCATTTACTAATAACCCATATTTTCTTCATGTAACCTATATGATCGATTGTCCGAGTGAATTTGATTTTTAATTAGTTAAATATTTTGATTATTAGTTTTTTGTGAAGATTCTAGTTTTTTATGTAATAGTATTTCATTGTTCCCAGTGCTAGTGGGTTTTGAACTTGTGACCTCTCTGTCATACAATATCACCTTTACCACTCGAATGCCACTACATTAATTTATGTAATAGTAGTTAGTATTAGATGCATATTATAATAACTAATTGTTTGTCTTCACTTATTGTAACACAGCATAAACTATTATTCACAATAACTATTGTATATCCTTAAATCAAATGTAAGGATATCATTAATACCCATGCTTTCAACTATCTTTGTGAAATTTACATCTGAATTTCAATTACATGCAACTGAAGCATGTGCAATTAGGTTTTAGTATAAGAGTGTCACGAAACTATTTATTACCCAAAGTCCACACTTCTAGTGGTCACATAGCCAAAGGAGAGTGGACCTAGACATCCATCCCTATAATAGATCACATAACATATGCATGAATAAAACCTCAGACAAGAACAAGGTAAGAAAATAGCATGTCATAAAAGAAACTAAACTAGTACCTAAAACAAGATCTTAGTCACATATGTAAACCTGTAATAATTCCAATTGCAAGTCATTAGATATCATCAGAGTAAGAGCAGCAAGTTACCATATAAGAGCATAAGCAATGATCATTGTAAGATTCATAGTGTATATATTACCTAAAATCATAAAATGGCTACATATCATCATAACTGTGTTGAGTACACTATAAAATACATAAACTTGTAGGTAAAAGAGGACATATATGCTTGGTAAAACTTAATGTAAAAACAAGAAAGCAAGAATAAACATTAAAAACTTTATCATTAACATGCAAGTGTGTTTTAAGTGCATTTCCATTATACTTAACAACATTTCATGGCCATTGACCAGCTTCCCACTGGAAGGGTTCGTGAGGGGCATGTGAGGCTCTATCCTAAATGTCACCCTATTTCTACATGAGGGGCCTCAAGACCAAAGTCAATGAGATAACCTTATTTCAACATACCTTGTTCCCTTACCCTAAAATATGGGTAGGTACATAAGGTTTGTATAATGAACAAGTTCAATTATGATCAAGATTTGTTCAACATATTTCAAGAAAAACTAATGTACTAATCAGTGAGAACAAGTAGCTTGAACAAGTATATAAACCTAATCAGTTTAAGTATGCATACATGCAAGAAGGTTCAATACCAGTAATCTGGCTAGTAAGAGGATAAATCATACGTTGATTAGAGCATAAGATTAACCATTCAATTTAGAAAATCATATATAGCAAACTTAACTAGATCTTGGCAATTATGTCATCATAGAGATCATAAAATTACAAATAATTAGAGATTGATTACGATTGGTAGGATTAGGACTCCTTAGGCATAAACGTGATGTGTGTCACTTAGATCTAGGTATCATACCATTCATCATTGCTTTTAAATTTTTAGCTAGGTCATGCAATTATATTATCAAGCCACATAGCACATCATGGATTTGTCTAGAACCTAGGGTGACACATCATAACTAATATCATTGGTAATGATGTTATGGTTGCATGATCATAGTAGAGCCAACATAGGTTCAAGCAAGATTAAGAAACATAAGTATTAACATTGTCATACTAGTAATTTTGAGTTATTACCATGCAAGATTATTGACATTAGAGTATAGAAGAGATCTATTTGAGTTAGGTGTCACAAACATAACCAAGATGCATATTTTATATCATTATATAACATGGACTATCACTAGGGCAAAATTTGTGTAAGTTTACAAAGTTAGCTACACTTAAATATCAACATCCATACCACATCACCTTTCAAGTCAAGATTAAGTTACTTTGTCACATAAGTGCACAAGAAATATGCATAAGGAATTTAGGGATACAAGGCATGCAAGGGTACTCATTTTTTAGGTTATTAAATTAGTTTGGACATACAAGATCAACATTTTAACAAGGTTGGGGATTAGTCAACAAGGCATCCTCATTAAACAAGATTCAGGGTTCAAAGCACGTCATTACATCAAAGTAGGGCATGAGTTCACAAGTTTGAATCTTGGTACAACATGCATCAAAAATTACTTATTTAAATCTAATATAAAGGTTTAGGATACAAAGAATCAAGTTTGAGAATCAAGGTAATCATCTTTAACATACAAGTTAACATTAAACCATTTAAGCAAGATTAAATCACTTTAGCATACAAAATTAGATAAAGTTCCATTATTAATACATCAATATGTTCAAGTGACTGATCTTAGACCAAGATAAGATTTTGGGGCATAAAAAATAAGATTGCACATAAATTAGCATAAAAATTTCAAAAAGACTTTAAAAGCATGTATTTTGGGATATAATTGGTAGTGGGAGAATTAACATGCCCTTAGACTATTTTTAACTTGTATATCTTGCTTTTTTATCATTTTGGTATATTGGATGATATGATTTGGATAAAGGATGGAAAAGATATCATTATTTGAATCAACATATCTTTTCATAGAAAAGATTGGGAAAACGATATGATTCATACCATATGCATGAAAAGGTGGATCATCCATCTTTGATCTAGTGGACATGATGTGCCCATTCCACCCCTTCCTTTGACCACTCTGGTCACTCTCTGGCCAGCTAGATTGGGCCTAACTCTTAGGTTTAGACCATTGGTTTAGGATTCAGTTTCAGTCTTGACCCATGTGGACCAAGCTACCTTCCTCATCCTACAACTTGGTCTCACACAAGGGACACATTGAGCTACCTTCCTCGGCCTACCAATTGGTCTTGCATAGGGGACACGGTCCTTCCCCATCCCCTTGTACTTCTATGGCTGAGCATTGGCATTCTTGTCAAAGAAGAAAGGGGAGGATGAAGGGGGGTCTGAAAGAGGGCGTGAAGAATCTGTATGCACTCATCTTGACCCTACAGACTCAATGTAGTGGTCATTTTCTAGGGTAGTGCCATGATTTGGAATAGCAAGCATTGTCTATGAGGTAAAACCACCACTGGTGTAGAGGGTCCAACAAGGAGGAAGAAGGGCACAAGAGTGGTGATTAAGAGTATGAAAAATAGTGGAAGGGGGGGGGAATTGAGAGAGATAGAGAGAAGAGAGGAAGCATAAAATGGTATGAATCATGTCAAAGGAGGTGATGTAGGGAGTATTGGGTGGTGGCAGAGCCAAAACTACCTATAGGGTATGGATGAAGAAGACGACGTGTGGTTTGTTAATTCTTGGGTGATATTTGTGGGGTGGACATCGAGAGGATGAGATTGACTAAGATAAGGATGGGAGAAACATGATTGTCTAAGGGCATTAATCTTGGATAGCAGACCATGAAAAGGAGATACCCACTCAATTGGGTTCCGTACAACACTTTGGGCCCAATAAGGGATAAAATTTTGATTTAAATGAGTTAAAACCGTGTTAAATCAATGTGATGTCGTAGGAGCATAACTTTCTCACCCAAGATAAAAATTGAGCAAAATTTTATGTATGAGAGTGTGATCTACCCCATCAAAACAAGATTTGGGTAGAAAATAAATCATATAGGATACCAAAATTGGTATGAAGAAGGTAATATGTAATATAGTTGAAATCTATGTTTTAAGTTAAGTTGGATGTCTCCACAAGACATGTACTTAAGACAAACTATTCAAGTATAAAAACATATTCTATCATTAAATTGAATCCAAAACTTGAGTAAAAGAGTAAAGGTGAAGATCATAGCACATACATGAGGCGAGAAATAGGTCCATGTTATCATAAACATATTTTATAGTTGGGTCATTGCTATGATCTCCATGTATTTCTAACATGGTTTTGGTGCCACTTTTGAGGATGGTTGTATATAATGCAATGATTAGTTTTCCTTATATATTATCTTTCCCTTAGATCCTTTTAACAATTGATTCTTTTCATCTCTTGTTTTTTCTCTTATCTTCATTGATTTCTAACATCTTCCTTGTTTGTTTGCTTTGATTTTCTAGTAATAGTAGTAGTAATTTTCCAATATATATCCCTATGTTGGGAAATTGGGGCATCAGATAAGGTAGCAAAAATAAAAAAATAATGCATGATTCCCTAAGTAGCAGATCACATCAACAACAATATATCTAGGAAAGAAGGTTCCAAGATATGTACTTGGTCCTGGAGTAATTCCAGTGACAACTCTTACTGTAGTAGTGTATGCCTTTCTTCAAGTTGTACCTAGACAATGTCAACAATGGCCTCCTATTTTATCACCACAGACAGTGGTTTATGGTGTCCTCCTAGTGGTTGAAACCACCTCTCCTTTAGAGAAGTCCACACAAACCACCGGGGACTCCATGTTGTGCTACCAAAACCAATGGGAAGGAGTTGTCCCTTCGAACGTCAACTTGCTAGAGTTCATTCTCTCTCTGACAATTGTCTCTCCCTTTCTATCCATCCCTTTAATGAGTAGGACTTTCTCGGGGTTCTCTATTTGCCACAACTAGTGAGAAAAACAATTGTAAGAGATTGTTTTTGTGTCCGGGAAGCCCCCCATACCCCTCTATTTATAGGAGAGGCTAGGGTCAAGATTTCCAATCGGTCTAGGAGTCAAAGAGATGGAATAAATTTTTCACAAACTATGAACCGTGGACCGGTCAGCTCACTGTCCAACTGATCGGTTCATGAGTGAACCAATCAGTTGAACATGTTTCTTGTTTGCAAACATATTGGCTTTTAATATTCAATTAATTTACAATCATGACATCAGCATCAATCCTTGATCCAATCAAATTGATCATTGAACTGGATGATCCAGATGATGAGTCGGTCATTTCACTTCATGAAATGGTCATTTCATGTCATGAAATAGTCATTTCATTATTGAAACGATTGTTTCATACATGAAATGGTCATTTCATATGTGAAATGGTCGTTACATATGTCCAATTCAATAAAATATTCAGCCAATGTTGTTTCCAATTGACCTGACACTCCAATAGATCGGTTCAACCCTTGAACTAGTCGGTTCAAGGTCCAATCAGTCAATTTAGAATCTCAATTATTTAATTGAATACTTAAACACTTTTAGTAATCAAATTAAACATCATTCATGAATAAACTCCTATTCTAAGTACGTCCTATGTGTGTGACCATGTAGGTCCCAATATACGTTGGCAGTGAATGTTCATAACTAACTTATGACATCACAAGCAATGAGCAGTATCTAGCCACACATCATTGCTACCCAAGTAATTTGAAAAGTTGGAGAAAAACTTCAATGCACAATCTGTGATCAATGTTACCATGATTGTATAGTTCCTTTGTCTTTGGTATATGGTTTGAACTCAAGGCACAAAATCATCATCCTTACAATGTTCAGTCTATGTTCCTTGAACTTGAGCACATTATTTGTGGTTCATGTGAGCTATCATATCATATATTGAGTCAGATGAGTATGTTCATACATTTCTTAGTCTCACTTATCAAGTGGCCTAGATATCAATCTCTTGTAGGAGAGACAAATACCATATACATCACACACTCAATCCCCATGTGTCACGGAATACCTGAGCATCACCTTTATAGAAACTCTTATTCAAGGTCACTTAGGAGGACATCAAAGTACAACGAACAACATGTGATGAGTGTAGTGACCACAATCATTATGAGAGCTAATTATGACTACCATTCCATGGTCACCACATATGACTCTCAAGGTGGGTCTGTCTGATACACTATTCCCTATCATGTATATGTGTTCTTGACTTGATATCACATATCATGACTAATGAGACTTTGTCATCATTCAACACACACTCTAGTATTATGTATTATTATTTTCTTTTTTTCTTCCATAGTAATATCTAACTAGGGACATAACAAGAATGTATGTATTCTTATTATACATTTGATCTCATTATTCAGGTCCTCAACTTGAAAACATTTGTCATCGAGTACCATCATTATGTAGACATGTATTATATATGTATCATCATCTCATTATTGATATAAATATAATAGAAGGAATTACCTTTATGATTATCAAATCAGGTATCTAATGCCCTATTACAATCATCATGTGATTGGCTCTCTGGGCATACATACCAATAGACTCCCACTTGCACTTAGAGCAAATAACCTAGGAATCTTATTTCAAGTGATCTTAACATGTCCATCATGTTTCCGCTGTGCAAGTGGTTGTATAACGGGTTAGCAATGTTTGCTTCAACTAGGTAATTTACAAGTTTTCACATCTCCTCGATGCACTTCTTGTATGAGATGGAAGTGTCATAATATGCTAGCTAAGATTCCTTGCCTATCTAGTAGATCCATTATTGTCATAGTATTTGTACAGTGTTATTAATGGTTTGAACCTCTCATAAGTTCTATGAACTTTTTTATCCATATAGTATCTTTGATGTATTCATAACACCAAAGATACTCAACTTCTACTGTATAATTAGCCATATTCTCCTGCTTGGAACTTTTCCAGCTTACAGTTCTTGTTTTAGTTCATACACAAATTTTAGATTGTGATTGTTAACTTTATTTGTCATTTGGGAAGCTTGCATCCGTGTAACCCTTTACACCCAATTCTTCCTTGTTACCATAACCATGGAACTGATCCTTTTAGTGCTTTTCAATTACTTGAGGATGTTGTTCTATGGAAGCCTAGTGACTCTCATTGGGATCTGACAGATATCCACTCATCATGTCCAATACATACGAGACAACAGGATGAGTTCATAACATTGAGTTCATGATAGATCCAATTGTGAATGCACATGGCACATATCTCTTTGTTCTTGTTCTTCATAAGAACTACAATACTAGGCTCTTGAGAGATTAACACCATGGAACATGGACAAGTTTCTCTAATGTTGAACCCTTTCAGCATCTTGCCAATGTTTGTACACTTACTTAGGTCATGAAGCTTTCTAGATCTATCTCTATATATCTTGATTCCAATCATATAGGATGCTTTGCCTAAACCCTTCATAGAGAAGGTATTTTGTAGTGAAGTTTTACTATATGCAGAATAAGAACATTATTCCTTATCATTATAAGGAATAATTATGCTTCCACTAAATATTTTGTAATCACAGATTTCATCTTCATTCTGACTAAAGTCAACTCTTTGACTATCTTGTCAAAATGGAATATTCTAGCTATGAGATGCTTGCTTCAATCCATAGGTTGATCTTTGTATCTTATAGACTTTATTTGCAATAATTGGATTTATAAAACGTTCTAGGTTGTGTCATGTACACTTCCTTTAAGATATTCCTATTAAGGAATTTAGTTTTAACACCCATCTTGCCAAATCCCACAGTCATATTAATTTGCAACAATAAGCATGATCCTGACGGATTTAACCATGACAACTGGTGAAAATATTTCATCATGCACAACAATTTGAACTTGTTTGAAATTCGTATAAATCAATCCACCCTTATAGGTTTGTACACTAACATCCATGTCAGTCTTTTCTCAAAGACCCAAATGCACCCTATGGGTCTTACCCCTTTAGGTGAATCCACCAAGGTCATACCTTGCTGGTTTACATGGACTCCATCTTTGATCTCATGGCCTCAAGCCATTTCTAAGACTGTAACCCCTTAATAGCTTCTAGGTAGGTTGTTGACTCGTCATCTATGACCAACTTACCTCCTTCTTGATCCATAAGATATAATAATCTTTCAAGCTCTAAGCATGTTCTACTAGAACTACGAGTTATGTGTGTTACATAAGGAACTTGAGATTACACCATATCTTGTGATTCTCTTTGTTCCTAGTGTACCTCTTTTAGGTTCAATGTTTTCTTGTTGGTCTCAAACTTTTTGAGTTCTACTTTACACCCATGGATTCCTTTAGAACTAATTCCTCTTTAGGAATTCAGCCATTCAGGAAACAAACACTTTTGTTGTAAGATTAAAATATAAAGTAGTATTCAACAATATAACATTTATGTGATTTATGGACAAATCTTCTCAAGATACTATTTTCCTACACAAGATTTCAATCTAACCCTTATAAAAGACATATCAGTACACTTCCCTTGGCATATCTCATATGGTGTCTTTCGAACCATTTTAGATGATACATTTTTTAGTGTAAAGCATGTTCCAAAAGGAAATTGGAAGATTAGTTAGATATATTGATAATCGCACCATGACTTCATGGTGTGATTCCTTCTTTCTAATACAACAATATGTTTCAGGTGGAGATCATTGTGATACACTATCATGGCCTCCCAAAAGGTCGTCAAACTCTTGGTTCAAAGTATTTTTATATCGATCATATCAAAATATTTAATAGTTATACCAAGTGGGTTATGTACTTCATTCATAATATCCTTGAACACTTCAAGAGATTAGAATTGTATTTCATTAAATATAAGCTACTATATTTATTGAGAACATCAGAAAATACGATGAGGTACTATTAAACACCTCTAGAATTTATTCTAAAAGGTCTATATAGATCAATATGTATGATCCCTAATAGAACATTTACTTTTCCACTACATTTTGTGAAGGGTGGGTTTGTCATATTTCCCAATAAATAAGACTTTCATGTTTCTATTGGTTCAATTACCAAAAGAGTGTATATAACCATAATTATGGATCCTAGAAATGCAATTCTCATTTATGTGCACTAGATGACAATGATATAGGTATTCATTGTTTGAGTCATCGAGTCATTCAGTATATGTGTCAAACACATATATCTCTACAACTAACTAGTATACATTATGAGACATAGGACACTTCCATGTAAGGTCTCATCTTTTAAAAGGAAACATCAATTCATTCATAATATTTTTTTCCATACAAGATACATTGTGATTTCAGTAATGAAAGATACATAATAACAATCCACTAATTCCATTACATGTCCATCAGGTAGAATGATAGATTCCAATTATAGTGGAAATAATCCTTTCTCTACACAATCCTAGCTTACTTCCTATTGGGCCTTGAAGTGGAGATCTCTATCTCTTTTTTCTTCATCCTTAATTCTTTTAAGTGAAAAGGGAATATTCGTTTTGCACTTACCATTTTCCTTATATTGAGTGCAGAAGACTTGAACTTCAGCTTAGCCTCAAAAAACTTTTTGGCTTTGCCTTTGTCTTTGGAATCCACTCCACTGATCAACATCATGGGTTTGTCCTTCTTCATTTGTTCTTCAACATTCATGAACATGCCAAGCAATTCAGACAGTAGTTTTACTAAGTTACTCAAGTAATAACACTCGATAAAGTGGCTATATGATTCAAGAAACAATTTTAGAATCATATATATGACCATCTCCTAGCTCAAAGGGACCCCAATCTTTCTAGATGTTTCACATGCCCAATCATATTGAGCACATGGGGCTCTACTATATCTCCTTCTATCATATTGCACTAAAAAAGGGCCTTCCAGACATTGTGCCTTTCTTGCTTTGCATGATTTTGGTTCATATTCTTAAGATGTGTTACCATCTCAAAAATCCCCATGTCTTCATGTTGCTCATGCAACTCATAGTTCATACAGCATAGCATAAGGTGCTTAATGTCCAAGGCATTGTTGACATGCTTCCAATAAGCATCCACCTCATCCCTAGGCACATCAAGAGAAGGTTCCTCTGGTACTAGTGTATCCAAGACGTAGATCTTATTCTCATCGTTGAGAACCCTTCTCAAAGTCCAGAACCAGTCATGGAAGTTTGTCCTCTTTAGTTTGTTCTTCTTAAGAACCGGTCACACTGATGATTTATTTGACATTTGTTTCTATAAAAGAAATTTGTAATTTATTAATATACTTTTGATTAATTAATTAAATTTGATAACATAGATGATATTAATTAGGCCTTTAATTAGTTATAACTCCCACTATTTTTCTCAAATTGATATCCCTCACTACCCATTTGGAAGATTGTATTGTACAATCTTCTACTGATCCAAGACCCAAAATAATTGGCTTATTACCCATCCAATGTCAACGTCCATAAATAATTATTAAGGTAGGCAGTGATTGTCAATTACATCTCATGCAAATCTTGGATAGATAATATGCACAATTATTTCCATAGTCCATTTGCATGCTTCTAGGCACTTAATCCCATTAAGGTCATCTAGTTAAGCCTGACCCAAAAGCCAACACGATGGTAACGCACCCTACTTGATTGGTCCACATTACTTCCATCACAATTCCACAAGATAGACAGTGAACCATGCTTGGCATGCCCATGTATAGTCGATCAAGCTTTTCATGTTTGCTGCTTATGGAGAGCATGTAAGACTTAATATTTTATGAGGGGTTTATATTTATGTAAATACATATACATATCTAATCACCACATATTTGTAGTACATATCTTATACATGCTATAACAACAAATGAGAATTATGCAATTATAAAATACAAGTGATGGTTACGGCCACACTATTGTAATTACTTGGAGCCACAAGGAATTACTACCACCTAAGGTCCACATCATATGTGGCAACCTATTGTTGGTGAAGATCTATGCTGGAGCCAATCTAGATTTATCAGTTCAACACTTAGATCTACCGGCTCACCTCCTAGATTCTTGGTTGGGTTCTTGAAACGGTCGTCTAGTCTTAGGATCAATCAGTCTAGACTCCTCCCCTCGATGAGTCGGGCCACCAGTCGATCGGTTCATCTTGTCGTCTTACCTCCTCCATCCTTCAGCCGATCGGTTTGCCTTCTAAAACAGGTGGCTTGTCTAGTGCAGAATGTCTTCTTTACCATAACAAGAATCAAGACTATCCTAATCCTATTTAACATATTACATTGTAATAGGGAAACCTCAAGTTGCATTCAAGGGGAGAATAGGAAGAAAATAATTAATACCTTTACATATGGAAAGGAGATAGAGGTTCAATATGCAAAACGAGATATGAACAGAAAAGAAACCATCCAACCAAGCATAAAGATCTAGGGTTTATTGGCCATAACCATACTTTACATCTACCATCAAAACCAAATTTTAGTGTGACACGTGTAAATTGCATACATATCATATATATATATATATATATATATATATATATATATATATATATATATATATATATATATATATATATATTAGTTTGTGGAAATGTATGTTGTATTTAATCAGATATGCACATAAACCAGTTTAATCACATCATTTGTAATAAAAAAATCTGATCACATCAATTTAAATCTGGATACACTTTGACGTGTCTCTAATACCACTATTGGGAAATTGGGGCATCAGATAAGGATAAGGAACAAAAATTGTAACGCCTGATTCCATAACTTGTAGATTGCATCAACAACAACATATCTAGGAAAGAAGGTTGCAAGATATATACCTAGTCTAGGAGCAAGTCCAGTGACAACTCTTATTGCAGTGGCATGTGCCTTTCATCAAGTTCCATCTAGACAGCGTCAACAGTGGCCTCCTAGTTTATCACCATAGAAAGTGGTTGATGGTGTCCTCCTAGTGGGGGAAACCACCTTGCCTCTAGAGTAGTCCACGTGGACCACAGGGAAATGATCCACATTTCTCTACCAAAGATAACGGGAAGGATTTGTCCCTTTAACCTACTAGAGTTGATCCGTTCTCCCACAGTTGTCTCTCCCTTACTATCCCTCCCTTTGATGGATAGGACTTTTTTGGGGCTCTCTCATTACCAAAACCAGAGAGGACAACAATTGTCAGAGCTTATTGTTGTGTCTAGGAAGCCCCTAGTACCCCTCTATTTATAGGAGAGACTAGGGTCATGGTTTCCTATTGATTTGGGAGTCGAAGAAATAGAATTCATGAATTTTCTAGAAACCACAAATGATCAACCGGTCGGTTCACTGTCCAATCGGTCAATTCAACATGTTTCATTTTTGCAAATATATTGTCTTTTAATATTCGATTAATGTACAATCATGTCATCATCATCAATCCTTGACCAAATCAAATTGATCATTAAAGTGGATGATCCAGGTGATGAACCGCTCATTTCACTTCATGAAACGGCTATTGAAACAGTTGTTTCATACATGAAATGGTTGTTTCATATGTGAAATGTTCATTTCATATGTCCAATTCAGACAAATATTCAACCAATGTTGTTTGCAATTGACCTAACACTCCAACCGGTCAGTTCAACACTTGAACAGATCAGTTCAGAGTCCAGTCAATCAATTTTCAAGCTTAGTTGTTTAACTGAATACCTAGACACTTTTAGTAATCAAGTTAAACATCAATCATGAACAAAAAACACTCCTATTACAAGTGCATTCTATGTGTGTTACCCTATAGGCCCTAATTTACATTAGTAGTGAATGTTCATAACTCAATTATGACATCACAAGCAATGAGCAATGTCTAGAAACACATCATTACTATCCAAGTAGTTTAAAAAGTTGGAGAACAACTTCAACCTACAATCCATGATCAGTGTTACCATGATTTTATAGTTTCTTTGTCTTTGATATCCAAATTTAACTCGAGGTATGGAACCATAATCCTATCAACATTCAATCCATGTTCCTTGAACTAGAGTTGACTGTCTGAGATGCATGCAATCTCTCATACATATATTGAGTCACATGAGTATGGCCATACATTTCTTAGTTTCACTTATCAAGTGGCCTGGATATCAATCTCCTAGAGGAGGTACAAATCCCATGTACATCAGTCATAATTCCCATGTGTCACAGAGTACCTGAGCATCACCTTTATAGCAACTCTAATTAAAGGTCATGTTGATGATGTCAAAGTACAATGAATGTCATGTGATGAGTGTAGTGACTTCAGGTATAAAAACCATAATCACCACTATTACTATGAGAGTTGATTCAGACTACCATTCTATGGTCTCCATGTATGACTCTCAGGTGGGTTTGTTTGATACACTATTCTCTATCATGTATTTATGTTCTTGACTTGATATCACATATCAAAGTAATGAGACTCTATCATCAGTCAACACACACTCTAGTCTTATATATTATTTTGCCAATTTTTCTTCCACAGTAATATCTACAGGGACTTAACAAGAATGTATGTGCTCTTATCATACATATGATGCCATTGTTCAAGTCCTCAACTTGAAGACATATGACATCGAGTAACATCATTCTTTTGACATCTATTATATATGTGTCAACATCGCAGGATTGATACAAAATTAATAGACGAAATTACCTTTATGATTATCAAATTAGGTTTATAATTCCCTATTACAATCATCATATGATTGGATCTTGGGGCATACATACTAACACCTAACCTATTGAATAGTTTCCCATTGATCTAAAAATTGGTAGAAGTTAAAGAGCAAGATGTGCAAGAAGAGATGGGAGGTAAAAATATTGAGATAGTACATCATTTATCAAGCATTCCACCTAGATTGAATCAAGATGAAAATGAAAATAGTGGTAGAGGAGGTGTAAGAAACCAAGGGGATGACCACAAAATTACCAATTTTAGAAGCCACAAGTAGGTCATATGCAACTTAAATTAAACATTATGTTGGGACACAATCCTCACCAATCATGATATGTCTACAACTTGCTCCAAGACATGCATATGCTATGGAAATTTCTAGGTATAGTTATCACCATAATTCTACACACTTGATTTAGAGAATATATATAAGCACTTTGGGGGGGAATGAAGTTTCATTAAGAACACATGCATGAAGTGCGTGTTAGAGTTAGTTTAAATCAGAATTCATGAGTAAAAAATATTATAGTCCCATAGGAGGATTAGGGTATTCCTTAAATCCTAAGGGTCTGACTTGTTTGGTGTAAACATAATTTTATTAGAACCCATTTTCTAGGAAGTGAAATTCAGTACGCTTGCATTTAATCAAAGATAATATCATAGTCTTCAACAAGTTATTTCTATATATTGTGATAATGATATGGACTTTATAGATTGTAGGAAGTAAATAAACATGAAAACGTTTAATTTGCAATCTACTCACAAAGCCTCTAGATTATCTCAAAAATCAGTTAAGTCGAGTAGTCATAGGCGTAAACACATACCTTTCTCAGAAGTGACTTGATGTCCAAGAAAAAAAGGGAAGAAAAGAAACCAATCAAGAAACTATCCTAAAAATAAAGCATAACACCCAAGTATTACTATTTTGTTCATAAACTCTCATAAATACGGACTTGGGGTCCAAGTTAGGGTTTTGGGGTCAAATTAGGGTTTCATTAGGGTTTTGCCTTCCAAACCCTAATTAACACTTTTAGTGCATTTTGGGTTTACAAACCCTGATTTTATCATCATATGTTTTTTATCTCAAGAAAATCCTAATTTGTTAACTTATGAATCATTAATCACAAATTAGATCCAAGATACCATTTTATCCAAAAATATCAATCTTTGACTATTAAGATCAATTAAACATATTATGATCATCAAAACCTAGACATTAGGTTTTTACACATCAAACACGTTAAAATTGGTAACTTTAGGATCTTTTAGAATTATAGATAGAATTAGATCTTGGAACTATTTTTAATGCATTCCTTGCATTTTTATGATCAGTTTGCAAATATTATTTTCTATCATTGGACCATCCCTCTAATTATTATTATTTTTATAGAATAAAAATATATTACGATCAGTCACAAGTAGCCACCTAGATGATGAATCTGGGTCCCGGCCTCAAAAAATGGTAGGGCTGACCAATGGACATGTGCCAGTTAATCTTGGCATGCTTGCGTGGTCGCATGCTCATCAGAGTGAGAAAAGAGAAAAAGATCCTAAAAGGGCTTACACAGATAGAAGAGGAGTCGGGTTGAGATGGTATTTTCACCAAGGTTCATGTTCAACCTTGTTTTTCCCCTTCCTATGATATAAGCCGGTCAACTCAGATTTTGACTTCAGGATCATGTCCTCTTGGGCATTGACCAAGTATGCCATGACCTTTGCCTTGCCTTGACGAAATCACCAAGCACTCCAATTGCTCTGGGGGGTGAGCGAAGTTGCGAGGATGGTGACAAGGGAACTCTGGAAAGGTCTCAGAAGGGTGAGAGATGATGGATTTTTCTAGGAGAGAAATTGAGATCAAGGATAGAAGTGTGAGGTTAAGTAGAGTCCTTAAACAAGATTGTAGTCTAACAGAGGGTCCCTAGGCCTCTATTTGTACTCAACTATGGCGGCAGGGTTGCTCCTAGGATTGACAATTGGGCAAAACCTTAATTGCCTTCCAAAGTGGGAAAAACTTATGATAGATAGGTGTGGTTTTTCTTCACGACTCCACTGGAGCTATTTCTAGATTTACACATTATTTGTGGTGAGAGGAAATCTATTGGGATGATGTCCATATAAAGTCCATGTTTCCTTTTTCTATTCGAGGTAGAAGATAACACAGCCACCCTAGACCTCAAATCCAACTGCTATCATACCACATGCATGAATAAAGGGAGATGGGTTATTATTATTTTCTATAACAATTAAACTGTGACATTTAGTTCATATATCTTATAATTGAATCACTTAAAGATTTCTAGAAAATTCCATATCTCTCACTATGTTAATCCTTTTAATCCCAAATTTTGAGGGAAAGTTTTTAATGGATTTATCCAGTGTGGAAGATGTTTGAGACCAAAACTAGAAAATAAAACATACTTATCTTAATCTCCAAGTTTTCTCTTTTATATCATTATTTAAAGTATCAAACTAATCCTTTTCTCTTTCAATATTTCCCATGTCCTTCATTTTGATTATTTTTCTTATTAGGAACCATGTGTAAACGAAACTAAACCATTAGTGGTATTTAACACCATTTTCTAGAAAACTCCACATAATTCCATATGTAAGACAACAATTATCTATTATTCTTGGAAACACATGTATTATTGGACTTTTTGTTTCTTTTCCCCCATATTTACCATTGCATTATTAGTAGACAGTAAAACCACAAAAATCCTTCTAATGGTGAATTTGTGAATCAAACTCATACTTATAAAATCAAGGCATAGAAAGTACTTATTGTTTCATTATTTAAAATCAAACAAGTACAAAACTATATGAAAACCCATGTTATAAAAATGGGCCATCTGTAATTTTTGTGATTCCATACATGCAAAGTGCATATCCAGAAGATGTAGAAAATACACCATTAGTTGTAAGATACCATGACCAAGTATCATTAGTGAAATAACTCTTTGGAGAAAGAAGACTTAATATATGAGATGCAATATCATCTGCAAAATAGAGTCGAATGAATTGGGTATTCCATTCTCCATTTAAGAAGGTAAGAGAAGAAACTTTTAGATCTTCCAATTCAGTAGGGATTTGGATGATTAAGAATTGAAGCATGTTCTCTAGTTCTACTAATCTAGTTGTCATATCACACCAAAGTATGACAACCATACCCTACTACCTTCTGACTGTGTTGGGTAACAATATCCCTTAAAGAACAAATAGTTCTCAAAAAGGATGTAATATGATGGCCCTGATGAGAGGAGAAATTATGATATTTATGAATAAGACCTATAGACCAAGTCAAACTCTACCATAGACAAACTCCCAAGAAGACTTCATAATCAAAGCTTTGTTCCATTCACACAATGAAACTAGTCTGAGACCACCAAACCTCATTGGAACTATTACCTTCACCCAAGCTACTAGAGATAGTGATGATTGTGAAGAACCTCTTATCCAAATAAAGTGTTAAATAATCCTATCTATATTATTGCAAATAGAAACTAGGAGGATGGAAGTATACATAGTATATGTGTGAATAGTAATAAGAATTGATTTCGCCAGACAAAGATGACCAGATAAGTTGAGATTTCTTGTAGCCTAACTGGATAATTGTCCTTGAATTTTGTATAATATACGTGAATAAGTGTGTCTAGTGATTCAGCCTTGAATTAGCAGGATCCCTAAATAGATTCCAAGATCTAAAGTAACTGATGTGCCTACTCTATCACAAATTTGCCTCTAAAGTGAGATAGCAACTGAACTTGAGAATAAGATTTGACTTTTATTCACTGAGATAGATTGATTAGAAGGTTCACTGGAAATATAAAAGCATTGCATAACATCTTCAATATGGTTAATATCAACTTTTGAAAATAGCATAACATCATCAGCAAACACAAAATGAGATACAGAAGGACCTTGTCAGGATAGTTTAGTAGGCTTCCAAAAGGAGTTTTGCACATCATTGTGAATTAAATGACTTATCCAATTTATGCATAGAACAAATATATATGGAGAGAGTGGATCTCCTTAAAAAATACATTGAGATGGTTTAAACACTGGCAATTCTCACCATTGCAAATAATAGATATATGAACCCCATAGATAGAATTCATAATGTATGAAACAAAATATCAGTAGGGAAGTCATCCTTGGTTGAAGTATGTAGAATAAATGACCATTACATGTGGTCATAAGTTTTTGATATATAAATTTTGATATCCATTAACGGTTTGGATTTTGGAAGTCTCACATTATGGATGAGCTCCTGAACAAGGACAATGTTATCTGAAATGCACCTACTCAATATGAAACTAGACTCTTCATTTGAATCCAATCATCCATATATTGTTTTATTTGTTTACCACAATCTTAGATATAAGTTTGAGGCAAACATTATTTGATTATGTAGGCCTTAAATGAATACATCTTCTGGGATGTCGAACCATTGATATTAAAACCATAAGAATGTTGCACATTGAATCTAAGATTGGATAACCTTATAGACACTATGAAGTAGTTTGAACTATAGATGATTTGATAATGTCCCAATGACTCAACATGAACTCAACGATAATTCCATCAGGACGAGTTGCCTTGTCACATCCCAAAGAGTTTACTATATTAAACACTTCCAACTCTAAAGGTATTTGAGCAATTGAAATTTTCTATAGAGGAGTCAAGATAGAATCATCTGTAGGAACACATAAAAGGGAATGGGGAGTCGGAACAAAGCTGAAAGTAAATTGGTGTTTAAAGAAACTCAAAATATGTTGTTTCAATCATTATGGTTAAACAATTTCATTATCATCATTATCAAGTAGTATTGAGATAGTATTGTGTTGCCTTCGAAACTTTATACAAGCATGAAAGAAAGATGTGTTAGCGTCACCATTCTTGAGCTATTGAATATGAGTTTTGTTTTTTAGATCAGATATATCTTGAGAGACAAGGACATCATACTGATGCTATAAATGATAGAGGTACAAATCAATTTTCAAAGAGAACCACTTTGTAAGAACTGATTGTATGGAACTAATACGTTGAATAAATTATATTTTGTTATTTGTTGTTGACCACGTCACACATTTCCCAAGCAACAATATTCTTTTGAATATGTTGTAAAAAAGCTTAGAAATCAAAGTTCTCAGGCCAATATGTTGATATGAGAGAATTGAAAGAAGCATCCAAATTCTAGCTTATTTTCTTTTTAAAAATTGATTTAAATGACCTTCTCCCATAGTTGAAGAATAATATTGAATTATGGTGTGATGGAATCTGGGTTAGATGGTAAACTTTGAAACTATGTGATGATAGAATAAATTGATAATTGACTAGCACTTGATCTAATCTCTCATAAAGTTGACCAGATTTGTAAGTGAAGGGATACCCAGAGAAACTAAAATCAGTGAGATCAGACTGCAGAATACAATCACTAAAAAGAGTCGATTCAGCAAATTGAAAGGTTTAACTTCAAAAAAAAATCCCACTTTTTCATAAGGGTGATAATATGATATTCAAATCATCAAGAACTTTGATGTGTGTTCTAATTTTCATATACTAAGTGACATCCAGTGATGCAATTTATTTGACCATGTTCCCATTGACCTTAGAAATAAGGAAACAAAATGATATTCATAGAGTTATGAGACCATTACATGGGAAATGGTGAAGAATAAATATTTGAAGAATCTCTTCCCAATTGTATGACCAACTTCCAATAGATCATTTGTTTCTTTCGTTCTATTGAGATATAAAAAAAATCATGATATCTAGAAAATATTTTACCTTCTATGAGATTTATACATAATAAACTACTACTATTTTGGAAACTACTGCAAGTTTTCTATTCAAACTTATCTCAAAATCAAAAAAGTTTGGTTGAATCAAGTTGTAATGGGAAAATAATGGTGAAGGTGCAAGAGGAGGTATGAAAATTATTTGATCACTTATTTGAGAACTTGATGCATTTCTTACTCATCTATTATTTATTACAATTAAACATTGGAGTGATTCCAAATGTTGCTACTCTTTTATGATTGATTCCAACCCAAAAATCATGGAGACATTGACTATGATGATATTTCTTATACGAAGTCAAAGAGCATGTGCACCACCAAGAACTGTTCAACGTTTGGAAATTACAAATGAATTATTGAACATTCTACATGCTTATAGGAACCTAAATGCAATTACTTGTATTTCTCTTACCTAAATACCAGAGTGATGTAGATATCCCAATTTTTCTTGGGAGGCAACATGGAGAACTTAGTTAGGTAATGGAACAGCAACAACATTAAAATCAATATACACTCCTATTTTTTAAGATGAGTTGGTTTCTTGTTTAGGAAATTAGGTGATGTGAAAAAACATGTGTAATGGACAAACTATCCAAACACTAGACCAAAGACTTGATCAGTTGTCCACTTTGTCTTTCATGCCAAGAAGAAGGAAGACTCCCATCTTGATATATGATAAATCCTAAATATTATGGATAAAAAGTCACTACTCTTCATGAGAAGTATGTTCACTAACAAAAAAGTTGAAGTTTCATATCAACATCACCCACAGCCTAAAATAGCTCTCCTAACTCATATGGTTAAGTCAAGTCCTAATATACTCCTAAGAAGAAGAAGGATCTTCAAGTAGTGAAGCTATATTCTAAATAGTGAATGTAATGAAAAGAAATTAGAATGGAAATGATACCATGACATGAAGTGTCAAAGAGAAGTAAGATATCATGCTAAGTTGTGAAGAGGGTGATCTTAGGATAGAGCTGGCTAGTAATACAGTTCAGCCACAACCACATGTTTTAATTGATGCCATCATACTAAATGGCAAATATGATAATGAACAACATTTCTATATTCTCTAAAGGATCCATAAAAATAAAATAAAAATACATTAAGAATTATTCAAAAAATTAAACAAATAAATATTCAATTTCTTGATGCCATCAAGAAAAACTCATCTTACAAAAAATCCTAAAGGATATTTACATGTTGGGGAGACAAGCTCATGGTATAATGTCACAAATGTAAAGTCTAGAGATCAAGTGAGCTCCATCTTACAAAAACAAAAATGCATCAAGATAAATAACCCAAGTGCCGAAATCATTAGAAGATAAGTTAGGATACACAAGATATAGAAAACTTCACTTGATCTAGGTTCAAGTCTCAACCTCATGTCATATTATGTGTATATGGATCTTGTCCTAGGAAACATGAATTCAGAAGTTTGTGCTCTCCAATTGGATGAGTGATCAACAAAATACTTAAGTGGCTTTGTAGATGATGATGATACATTTGTTGTGCTCCCCACTGGTTTTATCAACATACATATGAAGTTCAAAAGTTAATAAAATTTTAATCATCTTGGAAAGGTCGTTATTAGTGGTTACTATGCTTAGATCCAAGTGTGAACTTGCAACATGGAAGCTACATTCATGATCATAATGATAAGATTGGCTATCTTCAAGACTTCTATACATAGAGAAATGGTTGATGCAACCTCTAACGATTGAGTCTGTCTCTATTCTCTTGACTGACTAACCAAAGAACACCATCTTCCATGGATTAAAGAAGTTACAAGGGCACAAAAACTTGATCCACTCCTTCAATTTCTTGATCCAATTCAAAGGATGAAAATTTCAAATGATGGGGACCAATGAACATCCACCATCTCAAGCATGAAAGTCATAATATTTCTCAAAGACCCACCTTTTTCATAAGAATAATGGTATATCACTTGCCATGACAATCTTATATTCATGTTAAGGTCTCTGATTGAACTTGTTCGAGTGGTAGGTGGTAATCCATGACATCCTTAACTCTTAGCTTTTTATTTTATTTGGAATTTGTACATTTAGTCAACTTGCCTTGAGTTTTCATTCTTTGTAATTTTAGTGTAAATTAAAATGTGGTTTTATTTTCATGCATATCATATAGTTTTAAATAATTTATCAGGGTCTTTTAGATTAATATAGTTGAGGCCGGTCCTTGATTCATTTTAATAGTCTTAGATATATTGGGACTCCAGATGAAGAAATGAAAAACTTTGATGCCATGTTTCCATTATTGCTTTGGATTTGATGCCCCAAAAGATGTTTTGAACAACTTTATATCATGTTGAGATTTTCCCTTTCACAATCATTACCAACTTTTCCATCAAGCTTTATTCATTTCAAGCAAAATTTAGTAAAACCTATTTGTCGGGTTTATCATTGGGAAAACATTGTAGTGGATGACTTATTTGAATGTAAATCACTAGTTTCAAGGCTTTTATATACTTTCATAGACTTAACTTTAGTGTGGCACATCATCATGATGAAGTTGATGAGGATTTAAAATGTTTGATTGAAGTACCTCGGTCGCAAAGATCCTAATAAGGAGATCGACATAAAATTTTTCTTTCTTGTATTTCACTTATTCTTCAATTTGTTCCTCTCAACTCCACTCAAAAACACAAAATGAAATCTTAGTCACCCTTGAAAAGATTAGGATGTCAATCTCTATTTCATTCAACCACCAGAAAACCCAAATCTACACCAAGGGGTTCAATCGAGTGAAAATTCAAGAAAATGAAATTAGTGTAGTTGCACAAAAGAAAGAAAATAAAAAATAGAAGTGTTCCTTTACAATAGCACTGATTCCATCTTCAATTCCTTTTTTCCCACATATTGAACTCGGCAGACATCAAAATCATGTTCACTATATACTTCATTAGAATGCATGTAAGATCAATTTGGTTCCAATGGAGCTTTTAGATGAAATGAAAAAAAAGTGATCCAAATTTTTATCTTAAGTTCTATCATCTCTGTCATAATATGAATTTTTGTAATATCTTTGAACACTTCTTGATTCCCAATTTGGGTAATGCCTCAATGAGATACATATGATTCAATTCATAGGTGACATCGGGATTTTGTAATTTTAACACAAGAAAAGGCAAAGAAAACTGGGAATTCTAATTTTGATTTTGGTTTTCTTGCAGCAACTCTTTCAGAGAGCTTGCAATTTCTATTTTATTTGATTTTCTAAACACTAAGGCAAAATATACTTAAGGAAAAATATTTTCTAAGGTTGGTATGGTGATGGGGTCCTATTTTGGATCTTTTGTCTTTGATATGTGCATTTACTTAGTCAAGTGTATTGTAACCATCCTAGGATTTGAAGCCTTGAATAAAATTCTCTCAAAACAAATGATTAGGACTACCCATATCACAAAGGTTCACATCCTTTTTAGTTATACTACCATTAGGTATTCACAATTAACCGTGCTCGGCTCAAATTTTGTTGAAGTGTGCTTAATTGTATTATTTGGATGTTTTGATAAATTACTTGTGTTTTCTGATGTGAAGTTCAAACAAAGATTGCAATGTAACTTGACACTTTGAGGAGTCTAGTTTTACTCAATTTGACAATGATAAAGAACCAAAATTGTTCTGAAGTTGATAAATATAAATAATGCCAAAGAAAGTAGTATGATTTGAAGATAAAGTCAACCACACTCACTCTACCTTCACCATAGAAGTGGTGATCTAGAGTGAATATCTAGAAGCAAGGGAAATGAAGACCATGGACACTGCAACTATGGCCAATGAAAACACTCATGCCCCCGCCTAGTTGTGAATATTGGCCAACGCCTATTTTTTCATGTACATGACCTTGGTCAGCCGTGATAAAAATGACTAGTAATTGTTCTTACCCACACAAAAATCCCAATCGAACCCCACATTTTCCATAATTTCTTTCACACACACGAAAATCCGTGTATCCTCATCAGACTACAACATTTACCCCCACCACAATCGTGGTAGGTCATGTATTACCCAAATTTTCATCAAATGTACAAACTACCCTTCACATATTAACGTTAATCTACCAACCATGACCCCACCATGTAAACATTAAAAGTGGTGTTCATTCTCATATCACACTCACAACTCAACATGATTCACTACCTTTTCACCCTATATCTTATCCACTAACCTCACCCACTCTCTTACCAGAATGAAACCCTAACCCTATTAGCTATCCACATACATTACCTTCCCATCCAGAGGTGTAAATTATTGGATCTATAAGAAGTGGAAACCAATAAGGGGGATAGAACCAACTTGTTACTACAATATCATATTAACCATGTATTTTTATCTCTACTACTCCATATTTTTAGTTTTTTTAGCATTAGTATCAAAAATATTAGTGGGGTTTTTGGGGTAACGGCTTAACACTACCATGTTATTTTGGGATGAAAAAAAATTCATTTGATTCTTCTTTATTATATTACATTCCCAAATATCCATTTCTCTCTGTTTAATTTTTGTTTCAATGATTCCTATTTCCGTTAGAGAAAAGTTAGATAGAGATAAAGTAGTGGATGCAAGCTATACAGATTGGTAGGGCCTTATTATTTATTTGTAAACCTTATATCTAACCCCTCCAATAATGTTGTATGATACCTACATTACTACATAGATTCCTACTACTCCATTTTTCAAGGATGACTACATGGTATATAGAGGGTTATAAGGGTCAAAACACCCCATCTTACTCCCTATACCACCTGTTACATTAGGTTTAGAGATAGAGATCTATTTATTAACCTAAGCTCCCATATTGACCTAAGAAAATTTATTCTTTACATTCAGAATTGAGATAGTAGATTATGGATTGTGGTAATACAAGAGTTATACTCTTCTATACCATATATTCCATCCATTTTTATCAAGTGGAAGGTGAAAACAACTTATGCCTATGTGGAGAAGGTGAAACAATAACTTTTTTTTAGTTTAGTAGCACATTTTTTAGTTGCATGTTTTATTTTTATCTCTAGATGCATTAACATGTCAATCCTAATTACCCAAAGATCCAATACTCCTATAATTTAATTATTTTCTATACTTTCTACATGTCAACTATATGATTTATTGTATGAGAAATTTCCTTTTTGAATTGGTTAATTTATAGGCTTGTTAGACTTTGGTTAATTTTTTTTTACTTATAAGATAACATTAGTGAGAGTATATAGTACTTTAATTGGTGCTCATCACCTATTTTAGCCCAATGCAACCCATGTTTTAACCCTAACAATCAAATTTCATGCAATTAGAAGTAAGGATCTAATTAGTAGCTACACTCTCAACCATCTCTGTGATTCAGCCCTTACTTGTTTCTTCCTTACAAAAGTTGGTGTGCTTGATGCTCTAGTATGAGAGTGTGTAAAATTGGGTTATCTTTGTTAGATCCATGTAGTCATTGTAGGTGGGGAAGGTAGAAAGATGGAGATAAGTTAATTTTTAAAACCATCGCTTAGTTGCACAGATATCATTCTAAAGCTCAGAAGAAGTTGAGGGGGAATAGGGTGTGTGGATGCCACACTCTTTCCCATAGAACAAGATAGCGGCAACGGGTGCCCCATATACAGAAGGTTCTATGCTCATGTAATTTAATGGACATTAATCACAGAATGGAAAAAGTATACATGTAGCATCATCAATCCTATTTTTTACATCATTTAACAATATCACATAATAAGTTAGTTCAGATCGTACTAATTGAAATACAAAAATTTGATCATATCTAGTAAATTAAATTGATATCTATGGGGAACATTAAATTGTAAGGATAAAGTTAGGTTAACAAGGAAACTTGATATGCATATAGTTATACTTAAAGAATCTGTGAGAGTTCAAGGGAAGCATAAAGTCAAGATTGTGTTTCTGGTTTACTTAGTGAGGTAAGTGGGAGATGTATTGGTGTGATTTTTACTTATTTGTTATTATTAATGTTCTACAAGTATAGATGTTACCATATGATGTTTGGTTATGTAATATCCCAAGATTTAAGGCCTCAGATATAATTATCTTAAAAATAATTATTGGACTACCCATATCACCAAGGTGCACCTCTTTTTTAGGGAGCCCATCACTAAAGAACTCCATCGTTAACCATGCTCAGCTTGGAGTAGTACTACGATGGGTGACCAGTCGGGAAGTTGATCCTGGATTGCTAAGTGAGGACAAAGGGCGCAGTTAAGACTAGTGGTGGTTTGTGGGGCCAATCGTCATTCCTGAAACTCTACTAAAGCCTTGGATAGTGGGCCCAAGTGTTAAAAATGGTATCAGAGCCATTACCCCTCAGAAGGTGGAGCCCACATGGGCATGTAGCATGCTAGTCTTGAGTCGTGTGGTCTAGGCAAGTTGGAAAGTGCTATCCATTGTGATGTAGTCACCCTTGCACTGGTATTCCATGATCGGGAGTTGGATGTCCATGAGCCCAACTGGGTCTGCACTTAAATGGGGTGATATTATGAGGCCACATAGTTGAGCCTTGACGAGGACGTCAAGAGTCCAAGTGGGGGAGATTGTAACTTCCCAGGATTTGAGGCCTCATATATAATGATCTTAAAAAGAATGTTCAGAATACCCATATCACCAAGTGCACCTCCTTTACAGGGAGCCTATCACTAAAGAACTTCATAGTTAAGTATGCTCAGCTTGGAGTAGTACTAGGATGGGTGACCAGTTGGGATATTGATCATGGCATGTGTGTAAGTGAGGACAAAGCACGCATTTAAGGTTCGTGGTGGTCTGTGGGGCCAGTCGTCATTCCAGAAACTCTACTACAGCCTTGGGCAGTGGGCCCGGGTGTTATAGGTTTTGATTATATAAGTATATTCATGACGATTCTTACGTACATATTGTAAAAGAGTATTTAAAATATAAAGATTATAATGTCTAAGTATTCATGTTCATTAATGAGAAATCGCTAATTAATGTTAAGATATCATGTATGTGTATATGTTTGTTCTTGGAGATTCATGTGTAAGATAAGGGGTGATGAAAAGATGATATTCTACAACTATAACTTGTGATATATATATCCTTCAATGAACTCCTATTACCCTATAAAATGTTGAACACAAGTTTGGTGTGGTTTATGAATGCATTTTAAATTTCATGAATTATGTTCATTTGTGAGTTTCAAATCAATAAGTAGGATTTTTCCTATACATATAACAAAAGATGATGAATTCAAGAAATAACTTAAGATATTTACTTTCTATTCTATTCACAATTAGTTTTAGATTTAAATGATTTAGATTCTATCAATAATGTTTGCTATATAAGTGATAAATCCACTTACTATTTTCGGTTAATATGCCAGATATGAGTGAATTCACAAAGGGATCCAACAGTAGTACGTAATATCATTAGGAGGAGTAATACTATTCCGTAGTATGAGTTCTTTCCTTTAAGGGATCCATATATAAATGTGAGACAAGATGGTGTAACATCCTACCATTTGGCCTCAAATAAATGATATCAAAAGTTATGATTAGTGTACTCATAACACCAAGATACACCTCCTTTTTTTGTTATTCCATCAAGAGATAAGTTGTAGTTTAGTGTGCTCACTCGGGGTAGTATTATGATGGGTGACCAACAAGAAAGTTTCACCCATATTGTGTGTCAATGACTACAAAGCATGCTTTGAGGCCTAAGTTGGACTTTGGGACAATCCACATTCTTAGACACTAGAAAATATGTATTTATATCTGTTTATTCAAATGTTATGAATGTTGTTTCTTGCAAGTATTATATTGACTACATAATATGAAGTACACTTTAAATTTAGTAGTTATGCATAATGTGACACATAGTCATCATATTTATTTTGACATTTTTTATATTTGTATTATTTTAGATCCAGATATCAAAAAGGGTTGAAAGACAAAAGATGTGTGAAGTAAATAAGTATATAGGGTAAATCTCTAGACTGTTGCAATCATGTACAAGTTTTTTGTGATTTTCACTATAAATATATAACAAAGTGATATAATATTATATATATGTATATTTTGAATTATTTGATGAATGTTTTGAATGTTTATGTGCTATATAAATCTTCCATTGTCTTTGATCCTTGATACAATTAATTAATAATTTAGACTTTGTCATCTTGTATGGTAGTCAAAATAAGGGGGTGTTACTATATGATTCTATTGTCCTTATATCAATAAAGGACTAAGTAAGACCAAATTTAAAATTATTCTCATAATAATGAGGGTGGTAGGTTTGAAAACCCAACTATGTCAAACAAATAGTTGAAATAGTTTTAGTAGGAATCTACATCATGTTCATACCATACGTGATTTATTAATAAATTCACAAAATTAGAAGGGATCATCCAAAAATTGGTGTACTCTCAGCCCATATTAGCAGTGCTCATCTTAGATCATGGTCAAGTTTGTGTTTTGTTATCACTAACATTGTATGTATCCTTGTGAAGGATACCTATAAACATGTCATTACGACCACCTTGCTATATATGAGATTATTAGACAATTGAGAATCATTCATATATAGATAGTAAGAACTCAAATTCATAGTGGACTTCAAGTCAAACAAACTGCATATGAAGTCAAATTCCTCCATGTTTGCACAGTAGAAATTTGATCTCAAACAGTAAGGAGATCTTATATTTGCAATTTAGACCATGTAGGTCCATGTTCAAAACAATCACTCATGTATTGAATTTTTATTTTTCCCATAAAAAACATAGGTTGAGAATAACAAATTTTATTCATGAATGACACACAACATTGGATCATGCTAAATATGTGTCTGTGTATTTTACATTTTTATATATTGGATTCCGATGAATATCTCATTATGGATGAATCAGCCCATCCAAGTCATGAAGTTACTATCAAACATTCTTTCCATTTTAAATTGTTAAGTGTGTTTCTCCTTCAATTTATATCAAAAGACAAATGGAAAACCTATCTATACAGATATAGCTTGTAAAATCATTTGTAAGTCTTTGTCATACAAGGCTTGAAGAAGGTTTCTTTACAATAATTTTTTTGTTTCATATAAAGTTGATGTAGCATCGGATGGGGATAAATAAGAGATAATTATTCTTGTTCTTTAAACATCAGCAGGTCTCAAAAGCATCGTGTAATGATGGATACATGAGATTTCTCACATAAGTCCTTGACTAAGAAAAATTGCTATAGGATTTGGTAATACATTCCTCTTCCTCCTTGATTAGACTGTATCTAGAGGCATTGTTGAACCCTCTAGTTTGAGGATACCTCTATCACCAACTTGTATTGTAGTGTCACCATCAATTAGAAAGAATTTTGGAATCATAGGTTTTGACAACCATATATCCCATTTTCTTTTAGGTGGGATGTATGACATATCATCTTCCATCCATTTAGGGAGAATTATGGAAGTCCATCAACTTAGCTCATATCTTTGTCAAACATAACAACATTGTAACTTGCTTATTATAGGTTTTAAGCTTCATCCAAACTAGGGACAGTCCACCCATTATTAATATTAAGGGTTTCACATTTTTTGTATTTTGTTGTGCCATTTTTGAGTTGTAGATAGTGCAACAAGGTCCTCCAAGTAATGTTCATTCTCACATAAGTCTTTCCACTCTATTATAGTCATTCCCATACAAAAATGTATTGGGGGACTAATCAAATCTCTATGCCTCAGGAGGTTGTGCTAGCTCCAATTGTATTGTGACACTACTTGACCAAATGGTGTTATAATGGATTTATTTATTTTGTATTTTATGTATCTAGATTGAATCTTTGGAAAAATAAATTTCCCATAGATTATGCAACATAATAGCATTTATTCACATAATAGCATTGATTCGGGTTTCAACCTTGTGTTTATCAAACCCCTCTTTTCTTTTAAGCCTTCATATTGATTCATAGGATATAGTGTGTAAATTTCTCTCATTCTACTTATCGCCCATAAGATGTTCATACAAATTCTTTAACTCTCATCAATGGTATCTTTGAGAAGAGGGAATATGCTCATCTCAAATTGGTTCTATGACGAGGGTGTATATCTAATAAGCTTGAGTCTACCTGACATATACAACTTTCAAGTTTTTTAGGACTCCAATTCACATTTATCGTATCAATGAGAGGGAAAACCATGATATTTATAAGGAATCTAATAAAGAGAAGGACACCCAAGTCGTAAATAGGGAGATCAATAGCTTTGACATCGAGCAATGTTTGTTTGTTCGATGGTTCTTTGGACTTGATGAATAGTAGTATCTTTCTAGATTTAGATTAAGTCATAATTTAAAGTTATATTCATTTAATTATTTGATGAACACAAATACATCTTTTATATCACCTTTAGTAAACTAAGAGTTTATATTCCTAAGTTTTACATTAAATCCCAACTTCCTTACAACATTGATGACTATAACCGTAGCAACCATGTTTAAAAGTAAAACATCCTCAATAAACATTTTCATTCCCAATAGTATACTTTTTCTTCTCCATGACCAACAATAAGGAAGGATCACTAGATCGTCATGTAGCCATCACCAGATCAGAAAAAGCAATCCATCGCAAACACACATGAAGGAGGAACTCTCTGATCATTTTTTCAAGACCATGATAGTGAAATGATATGAGAAGCAAAGGTTTTTGTAAAGTAAATTCTTTCTATATTTCAAAATTCCATATTATCTATGTTCACTTCTTAATTTTTTATATATTTTTTTTGGTACTATAACTTTTTTTAAACCAAGTTGCATGTGTCGTTTCCCATAGTAAGAAATTCAATTATCAAGTAGGCTTTTTTATTTCTAAACACCTTCTCAAAGTGTGAGAATGATATTGTACATGATGTTCAAAGATAATTACCATCTAATACATTTGGTTTTTACATTCAGGTTATTGGTTTTCTATACTTTTTGTAACTAACATAGTTATATGACTCTAATTTACAATGGAAGTTGGCTGAAAAGTGACTACTAATTTCAACTTTTCATGTGTTCATTTTAGATATGCCTATCGTGATACATTCATGAAGAGAAAATGGTTGGAATAAGTTACCTAATTAACTTATGTGGTAAATTTTTATTACATTAAAAACCAAAAAGAATTATATTCTATGTATTCATTGTATCACGGAAATTGGCAGAAGAGACGAATTGAGTCTGAAAATTGTTATGTATAATGTTCGGAATTGAGTCTCAAAAATTATATGTATTCATTGTAACATAAAAGAGGGAGCATACATTATAGTTTGGAGTATAGTTTTACCTAAAGAGAACATACCCTTAGTTTATGGACATGAATACAATAGGATAAAGATTATAATTGTAACATAGGGCACCGGCCAAGGAAAGCATAACCTTAGAACCATGTTTGGGAATAGATTTAGATAATGAAACTTTAATTATGTTAATTGGGATTTAGAATTGTGTTTTTGGGAAGTTTGTTTTTGGATGGGTTTAAATTGGAATGGGTTGAAATTCATGCCAGATAACAATTTTTTTGAAAAGTACCACTTAAGCCACATCCAATACGATGAACATGAATCCATACTGAATTTGAAAGTCGTAGTATAATAGCATTGATTTGATCTAGATGTTGGAATTTCTTGAGTGTAACAAGGCCTATAATCTCATGTTGGTCCAACTTTACCCAAATTCCCACTTCACATGAATATGTTAAAATATGTTGAAATGGAATAGAAGGGTATACCAAAGTCTAGCTTGAGAGACAATCCAAATATGTTCTAGATGGTTAAAACAAACACAGTTGATCACAGATTATAGTTCCAGTATAGGATTCTGCCAAATGAAATTTAATATTGTCATTGATGCCTTGACAAAGAAAATGGTTAGTGAACTTGTACCAAAGATACAAGGAGCACTAGAAATGAAATGTTTGAACTGAAAAAACTAGATGTGGTTATACTAATCCATTACCATGGAGCATTCTTAGATGAATTCTACATTAGAACGGTCCATTACATTGAAATATGAATTTTCATGAGTTTAAATAGAGAATAGATAAGGAGGTGGTGACACCCCATTTTTCTCACTTAATAGAAATTCATGATTTTTGTCAATTATTTGGATAATGATGAAGTATTTTTCAGATTCCACACACTTTATCATTTTCCACATGTATCTACATTTTTCACCTATGTAATTTATTAATTTCCCCACTTTTACCCAGCTTGGGGTTTGGGATTGAAATCTTATTTTTAGATTGAATGTGTAATTTCTCATCAATTCTACTTTTAATAAGTTTTTTCATAAATTTCCCAGTTGATCATCCTAAATAAAAAATACTTCCTTTTTCCACACAAATGTTCAGTTGCTTTTTCTTGATAAATCTAAGGAATAATCCTATATTATCTCTCTCTTTGTGGTTTTCCACCATTTTTTCCAGAACATTCATGAAATTAATAGAAAATTGGGAAATAGTTGAATCACGCTTGTGACACCTGGAGGATTTGGGAAATCTGCATGCAGATTGCCTCAATCCATGCATCATAATGCATGGCACATCGGGATGATGCACTTCTCTTCTAGATGGTCTAATCTAAAACCCAAACCCTAATTTTATCCTATAAGTACCCCCCCATATCCACTGAATTTTGGGACCCTTTCGAACCTCTTGAGGAGAAATGATTCAACCGAACTCCCTCTTTTATCATTTGCGGTGGTGTTGTTCATAGGATCCTTCCTCTAATGCCACATGTTCTTGAATCATTGTTAGACTATGAATATAATAATCTCATCATGCTCCTAACTACTAATCTGCTTTAATATACTTCTAAATTTCTCTAATTGTTTATATCTTCTTACAATTGCATATGACATTCATATACATATTCTTTCTCAGTTGAACATGGGAAATAAATTAGATCTTTTTACAACTTATATCTTCTTATCATCTTGTAGAGTTTCCTATGCATCGATCCCAATCCCCCATGAGTGATCTCTGTCGTGGGACGTCCAGAGGTGATTAGAACCCCAATATACATAAAAATAACACCCTAAGGGAAATGATGGGAATGATCTGGACATCTCCATACCTAAAGGCCCACCCGCAAATAAAACATATTTCTATTGATATCTCTATATTTTCTTTTCTTTTAAAATCATTGTGATATCGTCTTTTTCAAATTACATAGAAACGGTTAGATATTGGTTTACTAGGAAAAATAGATGGCATCTCTTGTGTGTCTCTTTTATGTCTACTTGGTATTAGTAATTCCACTGCTGGACCAAAAGAAGGTTTGGGTCAGCTACATTGGTACTAAATCTTTATTATTGATCTATTTACATAAACATGAATAAAAGGATATTCAAATCATTTACAAATTAGGTAAGGACTATTTGGTGGACTAAGGTCAATAAATTAAGGATTCCAAGGATACATAAGATATAATTTACAAGAGCATCCAAAATACCAAATTGCAATATTGTTCACAAAACAAGATGTACTCAAGAGTATCAATAAATCCAAATATAAAACTATCCAAAATTCAATTATTTATCCAATTTCACATTTTATTTAATTTTTTTCTTTGGTAGGCTAGTTGTCTAGTGTTCTACCCTCTATGAGAGAATGACACTTTCTCCTGTGGGAGTAACCATTATTGAGGGACCTCTATGTCCATTATCCACTTGGCATGGTTGCAGGATATGACCCCAAAATCTAGGAGCCAAGGATCTAGCCAATATTTGAATTTTTTCCAATGTGAAAATCTAAATTTATTCAATCATTAAATAATATTCAATATTCATACAAGTTGTGGTGACCTACAAATAGGAAAGACAAGTATAATAAACCAATCGGGCTCACCACTTGCCAAAGTTCTATGGATAATACTGAAAGGGATAAAATAGCACTATCATTGAAATGGATAATTCATTACTGTTACGTCAAATAAGAGTGCAACATTTTCATGATCTTGATTCAAACGTCTTCAGGATTTGATGAAGAGAGAGATGTCTACAATTTGGAATGGTATGGTTATTATTGGCTTGGAATGTCCCATTAAATGGCATTAGGTGAAAGTTTATTATTCTTTCCCTTAGTTTGTTTCCTCAGTCAAGACATCACTCCATGCCATTGATTTAACCCATCTTAAATCATTAGATTTGTCAAAATAGTAAATGTGATAAACTATAGGATCAATCCTATTTAATACAATAATATATGTCACTATATGATATAATCTGAAGTCATTTCTAAAATCCAAGTTATTCATATATGTGTTATATTCCTATTTTAAATCCTTTAAAGAAAATCATTTATGTAACTCAAAAATGTCCAAGTCAAGATATTTCATATATCTTTATGTAGACTAGTTTAAGTCAATATAGTATACTATTCTTTTTTGTATAAATCAACAAAATATATACAAGGCTTTAGATTTATACAAGAATGAAAATAGTATAAGTGAATATGCATAACTTGCTATCTATTATAATATCAATAACATGTATGGTATATATTAGAGAAATGATGAAATCAATGTGCTTTTGTTATTACTATGTTTTGTATACTAAATTTACACAAAGTGTGAATAGACATTCTATTTAATATTTTTCTGCTAGTAGAATTATATAATAATATGTAACCAGTGGCATAAAGACTTTTAGTGTAAGATACCACGTTTATGAGGTTATATGTGTACATTTGTTTAAGTATATAACTAACTATTCATACCATTCAATCTATGTTGATTTTAATTTTCTTCTTTCTATCTAATAACAAATTCTTTATCAAAAGAACTACACGAAGAGAAGGCACCATAGAACCAATATGCAAATCTTGACTAGCTCCCATGATCGAGGTTAGGTCTTGCTTTCCTTACTACTTTGTATAGCCTAACTTAGGATGATCTCTTTGTGAGGTGACTAGATGGTGATGTTGTTTGTTATCGCACTAAGAAATCTACTTAGGGGTAAGATCACTATGTTATTATCAAAACAATGTGTAGGAATACCACCCATAAGCAGATGGATCTTATCTTAGTATAGTTAAGGATTGAATCCCAAGAGACAACATTTTCAATAATCTTTCTAGTTTGTATCCATTTGAATATATACTAATATTTAGAACCAAGATTTAATTGGATTGAGTTAAACAAATTGCAATTGAAAGTAAAATTGTAGGATTAAAACAAGTTCTAGATTAATGATGGAAGTCATTGGGGTGGAATTGGGGTTCACCGCCTCTACACGCTCATACACATCCATAATAAAACCATTCATGAAAAACCATTCAAATTGATCAAAATCAAGATCCATCAATTACATGTGGGAAATTGTATAGATATCATCTTTTGATTGATGTTTGGTTACTCAGGGGTCATGTATCTACAGCTTCAAAGACATCCCTTCAAAAGTTCTTGTCTAGGTGTCAACCAAGTTAATTGATACTCAAATCCTAAGTATTGAAGTTATTTCAACATAGGAATATAATGCATCATGTCGAGTAGGTGATCAATCCACAAGACATTCATAAAATGATTAGCATTGAATTGAAAGGGTTATATACAAGTTGTGGAACATTAAGAAATAGACATGCAAGAATGAGTAGTAGGGATAGTGCATGCACCCCAATGAGAAGGAATAATAACTCATCATGACATAAATATAGGAAACAATGGAGAAGGAAATATCAGTCATGGTCATGGTGAGGAAGAGGGATGTAGCTTGGTGGAGCAGTTGTCTTCTTGCCTAATGAAGAGATTGATCCATAGGAGGAAGGGAATAATACCATTTACTTTCTTCTTGGATTTCAGTTAGTTGGATAAGGAGAAACTCATGGATGAATGGTGATAAAGATGATGATCCAACAATGTTTGTGAATGGAGGATGGATGCAAGGTGTTGTAGCGCCACCGCAAGGGTGGCCGGTGGAGCACGGTCGATGATCGTCTTCCTTGGGTTGAGCACGGAATAGGAGCATGTCAGTGCAATGGAGCGGAAGAGATCCCCTCCAATGTAGGAGGATATGGGTATTTATAGGCTTTGGGTGCATAGAAGCACCATTGAGGTGTGCATATGAATAGTCGATTGATAGATTTTGAATGTTCTTAGGTCGACAGGGGCCTCATTGGGGTATGATGATGTCTTCATCGGGCTAGATCTGCTATCAGGGTGGTGAATGTTGGGAAGCTATTAGGGAACATTGTAGAAGTTTCATCGGGTAGTGTGTCTCTATGTCTGTCATTCGATGTCCACATGAGTGTAGAGATCCTAACAAGGTCTAGGAAGGGGTCTCGTCAATTGGAAAATGAGAGTTGTCATCAAGTAGAATTATATAAGGTTATAAAGGTAGCATCATTCTAGATCTTTTGTCGATCGATGAGGGTGTGTTAGTGCATTGTCAAGAAGAGTAGATCTTCATTGGGTGTAGGGTCCTAATTAGGAAACTCTCACTAGGGGAACTTCTATCAGTCGACTATGGCATAGATCCCATCAGAAAACTCTTGTTGGTTAAAATGTTGTCAGTGCGTGATACCATCAATCGACAACCACACTTCTTAGGAACCAACCCACACGCAGGGGGGCTATTGTTGTGCCATTGGGCATTGGCCGATGGGAGGCCATGGGTCTATAAGGTTCTATACATGGATAAATAGGTCCAAAATATCCACACACAAAAAATTGGACCCGCTAGTCAGTTAGTGGAACCACCATGGCCTAAGTTGGTGCACATGTTGTGAAGGTTAATCCTACCATGAAATCAATGTATTTGACTAAAACCCTAAATATTCACATAAAAATAAGGAAAATTATATAGAATAAAATTCACAGGTAGATTAAGGGACATAAGTGCAAAACTAGGCTACAAATCTGATTGAAACTAAGATGAAAATACTATCACCAAAATACCTCAAACTTAAACATTGCTTGTCCTCAAGTAACATAAAATCTAAAATAGTCATCAACCATATACTTTCAACTTTTGTGATTGACTCATATTCCCATCACACTAGTTTACTTGCTTCCTAGTATGGCTAAGTATCTTAACTTCTCGAGATCACTAAACACATCTTACATTATATTCATTTCTGATCTCATTTCCCAAAAAAATTTCTTCTTCGTTGGTTCCAACATCAAGCATGTCAAAGCGTTTCACCCCTATTACATAGTGCGGGGTATGGAAGAAATGAATAGAGAAATGGGAGGTGTACCACCCTGAACATAGGATTTGACACTATTTCATGGATTTTTTATTTTTTGATTGATGTAAGGGCATGAATATCAAAGAAGAAGTGTACAAGAGAGTTCGGATCATAATGCAATTTGATTTACAATTCATTGCATTGGATCATACTCCTTGTCACACTATGCTCAAATAATGACTTGATGGGGGTCAAATGGTCATCCCAAGCAGTTATATTTCTAATCAATAGGAAGCATGATGTGTTTGATCCCTCTCAGATTCATTGATACTTGCCATCTTTTTCCAAGGAACATGATGTTAGGATTCATAAGTTTCAGATAGTGATTTTTAGCTATTTGTTAGTTTCAAAAATTGTTCCTCTTGAGGTTTTGCTTTGAATACAAAGGGTATAATGATGCAAAATTGTATAGAAAAAGAAACTAGTCAGCTATATAATGGCTTTGATTGTATGAAAAGCATCAAATTTTCATCAAACTCCTATACCATTCTCCTTTGAGAATGAAAAATTTTGAAAACTTTTACCAAAAATTCAATGATGGAATCTTAAGCTTGAAAAAATAGGTGTATATCATAAGTAGAATACATACCACCCACTATCCATGCCAAACTTAGAAATTTTATCATCCCAAGAAAACACTAAGTCTGAGATGGAGGGGATAAATTATGTTGGTTGGACCACCATATGTGGTTGTGTTCCTATAACGTTTCCACCATTTGAAATCTTATAAATGAAAATTATCAAAAGTTAAGATTGCATCTTATGATGCCTTATCTATTGGGTACAAAATTGTCTAATATAAAATTTGAAAACACAAATTAAAGTAAATGATCGGGTTACCTCCGGACAATCTTATGTCCTTTTAGAGAGTCTGTTTATTAGTTATTTATATTGTCCTTGTAATATGGGCCTCACTGTGTCTTGGTCCATTAGGGTTGTCTTATGTCATGTACGCTTCCCTGTTCTCCTATTTATAGGAGCAGGGTTTCTCCTATCTAATACAACGAGTTGCCTTCTTTTATTATTTGACATGGTATCAGAGCAGTCGTCCTAGGGACCAAAACCCTATGTGAGAGAGAGCAAGAACTAAAGGAGGATCCCCCCTTGTGGGCGGCCGCCGCCCTTGGCGGTGCTTGGCTGCCCGTAGGGAATTCCTTCCTAGTTCCCTGCCTTCTTCCTTGTTCCTTTACACTCTTACTACCGACCGCCGGATCTGCTGCCTATTTCCTAGCCACAACCCTTCCTCTATTTTTTTTTCACTTCTATAGTACATCTTCTACAGTACGTCACTACAATACATCTGCTACAGTACATCTGCTACAATCTCTGGACAGGCCCGACGTTTTTCCAGTTCTGGCACGTTGACGGCATAAAAGGCTTCTCCTTCTTTGTCTGCCTGTGCCTCATGGTGGAGTGACTGATCCTCCATGTTGGCATATGTTTTTCTCTTCATCTACTGCCCCTACGTGGGTTTTTCTAAGATCCATGCATGTTGTCAGTTGCCTCCTCTACCTATTTGCCTATAGAAATTTTTTGTCTCTACCATTGTTTTTTACTGTCCACGCCAACCACTCCTTTACTCTTTCCGTGCTTGGTGTGAGGGGGAGAATAGAGGATGAAGAGTAAAGGAAGAGATAAGATGGAGGAGAGATGAGGAATATATATATGCTGCTGTCTATATGGATCTTCATGCTACCTTTATTGTTGATATATGGATCATTTTGCTGCTATTATTATTTATTCATCATCTACTTCGACTGTTGCTATGAAGTTGAATACTTGGACTCTATCTAGATTTATGACGTCTGCTACTGTGATGGATACTTTATGAACAGGGAAGATGGTGAAAACATTTGTTGGTGACTTTACATGGAGCTTCTTCTACTGGAGTTATTTCTTTGCTTGCTACTCTGCCTACTGGTCTTCTATCTGCCTATGTCATCGACTTTTTACTTCTATGCGCCAGCACTCTCTGGTATGTTCATGCCTTGTTTGCATGTCGACTCTCTACTACTATGTACCAGCACTCTCTGGCTCGTCCGTGTTCTGTTTCGCACGTTGACCTGTCCGTACTTTATTTGTACGTTGACCTCTACTGCCTGTGATCTAGCACTCTCTGGACTTTGCTGCCTATGACCCAGCACTCTCTGGCTACTATAATGACAACGTTGATGAAGACCTTGGTGCCTATCATCTATTATATCTTTTGCTCCAGATGATTGTGTTGCTGCTTATTTCGGCTCCAGATGATCGAGAAGCTTTTGTGACCTGCTTGTCTGCTTGCTTGGAGTATCTACTTGAGGGGGAGTTTCTGAGTGTTTGAGTGCTTTAATGTAATATTGAGGGGGAGAAAAATTTTGTATGGGCTTGGTTTATCCTTTTATTTCTGTCTATTTGTTTTCTAGTTTGACTCTATCTGCAAGCTGATTTGGGATTCTCCCAACTTCAGCTTGAGGGGGAGTGTTAGAGAGTCTGTTTATTAGTTATTTATATTGTCCTTGTAATATGGGCCTCACTGTGTCTTGGCCCATTAGGGTTGTCTTATGTCATTTATGCTTCCCTGTTCTCCTATTTATAGGAGTAGGGTTTCTCCTATCTAATACAACGAGTTGCCTTCTTTTATTATTTGACAATAAAATTTGAAAACACAAATTAAAGTAAATGATTGGGTTGCCTCCAAACAATCTTCTGTGTTTTACTTCACTGCATCGATATATTGATTTCAATTATCTGTTGGGGGCAGGTTTTGAGAGATTGAGAGATAGTTCAACACTCATATCTACCTTTCTAAAATAATTCATCAAGAGTTGGCCATTTTCTACAAACTCGCCAGACTTTTCTCTCTACAAGATGAAGGCACCATGCAGGTAGATGTCCCTTATAATGTACGGCTTGGATCACTAGGATTGGAGTTTACCTACAAAGGTTATAGTCATGAGTTAAAAAGGAGAATTGGATTTCCAACTTGTATGTGTTCAATTTTTAGGTGACTGTTGTGCTATTGTTTTTTTTGTTCTTTATAGATCTTTGTGTTCTTGTATGTAGTCAGCATGAGTCCCTATAGCTCTTGAAGGTATAGTTATCTATTTTGCACAACTTTCTTCACATCAAAACTTAGTTTCTTAATTTCCTACAATGCTTCATGCTCTAGTTTGATAGGGAGATGACATGACTTCCCATATATCATTCTAAAAAATGTGTGGTGCCTAGAGGAGTCTTAAAAGTTGTTCTATAAGCCCATAAGGCATAATTCATTTTGTTGTACCCATCCTTCGTGTTATAGTCAACATTATTCTCCAGAGTGGCCTTGAGTTTGTGATTAGGCACCTCTACTTGTCCACAAATTCATGAGTAATAGGGTGAATCTAGTTTGTAGTACATGTCATATTTCCTCAAAAGTTCTTCAAAACTTTGTTCCAGGGGGTGGGAGCCTCCACCAGATATGAAAGTGTGTGGGGCTATAAAATCAGGGAAGATGATGTCCTAGAATAGCTTGATAAAAGGCTTTGAATCACTTGTAATGGTGTGTATAGTTTTTACCCATTGAGAGACATAGTCGACCACTACTAGGATGTAACATAAGCCATAGAATTGGGGAAAGGGCCCATGTAGTCCACACCCCCACATAAAAAATTTCAACTTATTAATAGAGATTTAGGGGCATCTTGCCTCTCTTAGTGATGTTTCTAGACCTTTGACATTTACCACATGACAAAACAAAAATGTAAGCATCCTTAGATATTGTTTACTAGAAAATTTTTCATTGTAGGACCTTTATTGTAGTCTCCTTAGAACTCGTGTGGCCTCCAGTAGGGCTTGAGAGGCATTGTTCTAGAAATAGAGGGGCTTCCTCCTTTAGAATATAACATATGTAAAGACCATCAACACATAGTTCGAATAGGTATTGTTCATCCTAGTGATATTATTAATAGACATCATGCATGAATTTCTTCATTATAGTGCTTGTGCATTTTGGGTGAATATACCAGCGGTGAGGAAGTTAACAAAATTGACATACCACAGAATGGTTGTTGAGACTTTCATGAGTTGATCATTTGGTAGAGAATCATTGGTGGAAACAATATTTGTATCATGATTTCTAAATGCAACTCAAGTGATTAGTGTTGATGTTCTCAATAGCCTTCTTGTCATGTATCTCAATGTAAAACTATTGTAGAAGAAGAATCCATCTGATCTATATTGGTTTTATGTCCTTCTTTGCTAAAAAATAATGGATCACAACATGATCGGTATAAACAATAACTTATAATACCACAAGTTATGATCTAAATTTATCAAAAAGCATATACAACTGCTAATTACTCCTTCTAAGTAGTTGCATAATTTTTCCATAATTCATCAAGAGTCTTAGATTCATGATAGATGATGTGATGCTTCTTATCTATGCTTTGACCTAAGATGACTCCTTCTACAAAATCACTAGTGTCACACGTTTTCTCAAAGGGTTGAGACCACTCTAGCACTGAGATAATGGGGGTTGAAGTTAGGGCTTGCTTCATATTGTTGAAGCTCTTTATACATTCTTCATCAAAGTCAAACTCAATAGCCTAGAGCAATAGATTTTTCAATTGCTTGGATATCTTGGAAAATTACTTGATAAACCTTTTATAGAATCATGCATGGTCTAAGAAGGCTTTTAATTCTCTTATTGTGGTAGGGGGGCAAAGATTAGATATCACTTCTATTTTTTCCTTGTCCACTTTCATTCCTCAATCTCTGACTATGTAACCTAGCACAATACCTTCTTTCACCATAAAGTGGTATTTCTCCCTGAATCGATATTTGATTATTTATAGTGTTTGAGAACCAAAAAGAGGTACATGAGGCATGATTCGAATGAATGCCTATAAACAGAGAAAACATCCATGAAATCTTCCATGATGATTTCAGTCAATATGGAAGAAATGAATGACATGTAATGTTGTAACATGGATGGCAAATTACAAACCCCAAAAAGTATTCTTATCAAGGCATAGGTCCCAAATGGTTGAGTAAATTTTGTCTTTTCTTGGTAATCTAAATGGAATGTTATTTGATAGAATTCAAAATAAACATCAAGATAGAAAATAAACTATTGATGGTTAAGCATTCTAGGACCTATTCTAGAAAAGGTAAGGCAAAATTATCCTTGTGGTAGCTTTGTTCAACTTCCTATAATGAATGCACATACTCCACCAGGTGACAGTGTCAGTGGGGATGAGTTAATTATCTTGATTGTGTGCCATTATGGTACCCCCTTTCTTAGGAACAAATTGTACTGGGATCACTTATGGTGAGTCAAAAATAGGGTAGATGATTCCAAAAGTGAGCACTTCCTGAATTCAAGATGAATCACTTCCTTCATGTTTAGGTTTAATTTATGTTGGTGTTCTATAGATGATTTTTGGTCCTCCACCTTAGGGATCTTGTGAATGTATAGGGTTTGACTCACCATAGTGAGATCACTCGTCGTGTAGCCTTTAGCTTTTCTTCTTTCCCTTAGTTCAGATAATAGTTTGTCTTCCTACTCATATGTCAAATCAGAATTGATGGTCACAAGATAGACTTTTTGATCATCTAAGAATGCATACTTCAGCCACTCTGGTAGAGGTTTCATATCAAGGGACTTTGGTGTTTTTTCTGGCTCCTCGGTGAGATAGAGTGCCTTGAATTCTTCAAATTCATCTTTGGGGTCTTATTTTTGTTGAGTAAAGGTGAAGTGTGCATTGTTTTACTTGTTCATTAATAGACTCATTAGCATTAGGATTAGTGAGACTGGTCTCTAGAGGGTTTTCGTATTCTAGATTCTCATGTGTGAGAAGTGACATCCTTTCTATACACTATAATAAGAAAACTTCTTCTTGTGTGGTTGGCCTCTTCATGCTATCAAAAAAATCTGAATTCAAGGATTTCCTTGCCAAGCCTCCAAAGTAAGGTTCATGCCTTGACATTATCAGTGCCCTTGCAGTGGAAAGGAAGGTTATATTGAAAATAAGAGGGTATCTATGATATTCCTTTATGTCTGTGACAACAAAGTCATGCGGAACATAAAGTCTTTTCCTACCTTGATAGGGAAATCCTTAATGATTCTCATTGGAACATCTGTTGGAGAGTAGGCATGTTGTATCATCATACTAGTTGGGAGAAACTCTGTAAATCTTATCCTCTTGCACATGATATAGGGTATAATAGATATTATGTCTCTAAGATCAGCTAATCCCTTCTTGCATGTGGAGTCTCTAATGTGGCATAAAATTTTGAAGGAACATGGATCCTTCTGCAATCTTAATTGTCTCATATTCCTCAGTTATGTACTTTATTGTGATGAGAATCTTCAAATAGTATTTTTGGTTGGGCATCAAGGATGGGAATATCCACATGAAGCTTATTCATTGCCTCTTTGAACTTCATAAAGCAAGTATCAAGTTGTGTCTACCTCAAGAGGGCTTCGAATGGGGGGATGAGGCCTATAGATTGGTATTACTAGTTTGATCACACTCTCCTCTGCAATGACTAGTTATTCTAAGTTTTCTATGTTGGTGTTGTTTAAGACTACGGTGTCTTGTAATCCTGCATTATGTGTCACAACTTATGGTGATACCGAAGAGATACTTTTGAGTCTTGAATTATGACAAAAGTATCCTTGTTTGTGTCAATCACAGGGGGCTTGGTTAACGCATATGTAAATACTCTTCTTGATCCTATTACAATATCCTTCAACTGCACTTAATGATTAGGGTTGTCTTCTGGATTTCCTACAAATGCTCCCATAGGAGGGCAAATATTTGTTGAGAGTAGATCCAATTGAGATTCAATGGGTTTCTACTGGGCTTGTTGATTTGCAATCATCATTTGTTGTGACTAGAACATCTTTTCAATAGCTAGAAATTTATCTTCAGATGAGGGGGCATTATCATCTTGTCCCTATTGTTGCTATTGGTGCAGTTGAAGTTCTGGTACTTGTTGTAGTTTCTATTCTAGAAGTTATCTCTAAAATTTCCTTGATTTCTAAAGTTTTGTTGTTGCTTTTTCTAGAATCTTGGAGGACCTCATTGTTGATTATTGTCATGCATGAGCTGATGCAAGTTTTCTGCTCTTGTAGGATGTTGTACTAAAAAATAATATGGTTTATGTTATAATTTGAATTATAATACAATTGGTCATGAATAGTATGGATAGAGTTTAGATCCTTCATTTGATTGTTGTCCCCTCAGGATATAGTGTTGTTCATTATCACATCAAAGAGAATATTACAACCCAAGTTGGAGTGGTCAGTGCCTTCGCACACTTCATAAAATAGTGACACTGACTTAACTTCTTGTTGTTGTCTTAGTGTTGAATTTCTTCCTTATAAGCATGGAAATATGACTCAATATTATCTTGCTTGAGCACCATTACCTTTAGGATTCTGCAATAGACTTCATCTCAAAATTGCTATCTGCCATAGCTACCTTTAGAACTCCCTTGCATATAGATCTCCCCTGGTTGGCCTTATTTATCACTCTTTCACTTTCCAATATCTTGGAGGCTTCAAAAAATGTGCTAGAGAAGAAGAATTGTACTTCATTGACTGTATTGATTAATTCACTCTATTGCAACAACAATTCTTCCCTTCAAAATCCCCATCCATTTGTGAGTGCAGTATATCCTTAGAGGGCAATCATAGTGAAAAAAAGATTGAAAGTACATTTGTGTACTACTTTCCAAAAGGAAAATCCTCAACCATAGAAGAGACATACCTCCCCCTTGAGGCCATTTCTACACAACACACCCTGAGTACCCAAGAGTCCACCATTTTGCAAACACCTGTGCAACCATAGAACCTAACTATACTCCAAGTGGTCCCCACTCACCTCCCCCCTTTCCCTCCCTAGACTCCAATCTATGAAGAATGTGCACCTCATGAATTGTCAATACCAAATGTATATCAAGAAGAATCAGATGGGGACATAGGTTGTCAATTTCCCAAGTACCAAGTACCAGATGCAACCCCAATAGATGCCATCTACCAATATGATGGGATGACCATGCATCCAATAAACCTCATTATTGCATCCCTCAGCAATATCTTGTTGATTCATCTCATATCCCTCATTGACCTTTATACATCGAGCAATGGGGATCAGGCATGTACAATATCAACAAGTTTCCTATTTTGACATGTATGACACCATTTTTGGTAGACTAAATGAAGCAAGAATCAAAACCAGAATAGGGGAGTGGCTGAAAGGAAAGCCACCAAAATAATAGAATAATCTAGTTACCCCTCCTCCATGGTGGACCACACAGGTGTCAAGCCTTCGACTATAAACATGGTGCTTGTTGGGAAGTATCCCAGTGTGATTTTCCCTTTATTCCAAATTTAAGTTTTGCTCAAGATGAGCAAAATTTTAAGTTTGGGGTGGAGGTGGGTGGTATGTATCGATCCCACCCACTCTATATTCCCTTTCTAATAACTTTCCATGTTCTGCAGGTTAGCTTAAAATTTTTCAAAATTTCCATTCTTACTTACATTTTGGACTTGACGTAGTCGTCTAGTTATGCATGTTAATCAATGCAACCCCCCCTGAATAAGTTAATCTTTTTGAAACATTTTTCATAAGCTTCCATTGCTAGAAATCATTAAGTCACATAGGACCTGAAATATCACTAGATCTTGAAAAAGGTGGTAAGACATAATGGATAGATAGGAATCAAATACAATGTGTTCCTACTTAAAATTGTAAATAGTGTGTAATGTTTCTAGATTTTTTCAAGTTATAGAGAGAATTGAAATGATGCCATGATACTTTGAATACACTGAATTCCAAACACAACTCCAACCTCTTCTACATTTCTTCCACCACCTTCTTTCCTGTACGGTTACCAAAAGAATAATTAAAAGCAAAAAGAATTGTACCAAACTCCAAGTTCAGGGTGGCACACCCTTCCACCTATATTGCTTATTCCATGCCCTTCACATTTAACGAGTCCATACTGCCACAAAAATATGCAAAAGTACACACCAAAAAATTATGACATAGAACATAAAAAGATATCGAGTTGAATAGAAGAGAGATCACCTACTTTCATATCTCATTTCATTCCTCTTTTCAACCAAGAGAGCCTACATAACCCCAAAACATTCAAATCAATAAACCCTATGCTTGTCCAAAAACTTGTGGGAATATGTGAAAATACCAAAAGTAGAAGGGATACACATCTATTTCTTTGTGTGCCTTGAATTGGAAATAAGACATGAGCAACTTTGTGTAGGGAATTAGAAATTTTGTTCCGTAATTCCAAGAAATTAGGGTCACCTCGCCATGGAAGGTGGTAAGGATTCAAGTAGTTCTATGAAAGTGATGAGGACTAGATGAAAATTATATTTGGTATTCCTTATTATTCAAAATTGCTCGAGGACAAACAATGTTCAAGTTTGGGGAATTTGATGAATGCATATTTATCAGTTTATTGCAATCCTTTCATATCATTCCTTAGAGGTATTCTATTGATTATTTCCTAGTTTAGAAAAAATTGTATTAGTTTAGCTTTTCTTTTTTATTTAGAGTTTTTATTAGATTTGCTTGGATTTTGTAGGAAATTGGCCCAATCACTCCAAATCCCTACAAAAAACCCAAAATTAGAGGCTTCAATTACACGTTTAGCCTTCTATATGTTCCACTTGATTCTCTAACATCCCAGTCAGTTGATTCACATACAAGAATTGGTCAAGTTTGGAAACTCCAACTGATTTACTAGCCATCCCAAAATCAAGGAGGCACGTTTACACAACCCAATTGGTTGACTCGCCCCAAATAAGCTAACTGACATGCATTTAGGTTGAAGTATCCCTCCATTAAACTGGCCAATTTACCCCCAACTAGTTGAGTGACCTTCCTTGAGGCCAAAGAAAAAATTAATGCCAATCAACCTACTGGACTTCCATTCGATCAGATGGTGTGTAGACCAAGTCTTCCCAGCCACTTCCAGGAGAACTTTTTAGGGTTTCGGTCCTCATTTCCTCCCTATAAAAGTAAGGGGAGTCCAAGAACAAAATTCTATCTTTTAAAATTCATATTTCCTCATACTCACTCGTCTTATAAATCCCCTTGGGTACATGGGGAAAGGAAGGGAGAAAAGGAGATATTATCATCCTTGTGGAGATCACTTATTTTTGCATCTTAGCAACATGACTCTTTCTATCCCTATGGTTACTTTTTTATTTTTTTCTATTATTTGTGAGTAAAACTCCATATGGGGGAAAGGAGAGTATCCACTTCTCCTATTTCTCACTTTAATTTTATTCAACTCCAAGATTCTATTAATTCAATGTTCTTTATTATGATTATTTGCATTAATTTATATTTAGATTATATATCCTTGTTGGCCTATGCGGTCTAGATCTCAACATTATATTAAACCATTGACTCCACACATAATCAATTGATAGAGTTCCATGATCAATCTATTCATTTAATCTTGTTTGTTATAACATGTGGTGATGAGATAACTTGATCCATGAGTTGGAACACAGTTAAACATCATGAATTCTTGATGGAATCCCTGATAGAACTCACTATATGGTTGTAAAAGGATCCTCAAACACTAAATTTTAGGTTTTTTGGCCTTTGCTAGGGGTTTTTTCAAAATGACACAAAATATTCATGGTCCTGACTTAATCAAGAAAAATTAAGGAGTTGTATCAATTAAAGTAAAAATATGATATGTGGTGGTAATACCCCAAACCCCTTCTCTTAACATTTGAATTAAAACCCATTTAACTAGTTTTATTTTTACACTTACATTTCCTACTTTGATTTTAAGCACTCGCTTCAAAACTAGAACTTAAATGTTATTACAACCATAAATTCAAAATTAGACTTTTAAAAATGTTTTACTATGGGATTGATACCTTTCTATATTAAAATATAACTTATTCACTTGTAGGTTAGTTCATAGCTTTTTAAGGATTAAATTATATGGATAATTTCTCTAGTGAATTTATTATGCAATCAAAATGCATCAACTCTCCCCTCATGGCTTTGAGGAAACCTCATGAGAGTCCAAGAATCCCCGCTAGGCCTTGTACGACTCAAAACGCCTATATTTGGCGCCTAAACTTTCCTCAGATGGACAAACCAAGGTTGCAACCATATTTCTAGAATCATCATCATGAAATTGGTTAGAAGGTCTAGGGACTTTACGCAAAAAACACACTAGGTTGGAAGAGGATCACATTACCTTCAGCAACCATGTGGACTCATCATCGTGACCTTGGGTGGTTTCCTTATCCATGAAGACAATTTCTTGGTAGTAGAGAGGCACAAAGCCCATCATTGATGCTTTAGCTATGCTCGAGGTTGGTTAAGACTTCATGGGCTTTTGATCTTAAGGGGGAGAGGTAGTAGTGGTCTATATAGGCACTGGGATAGAAAATCTTGACTTCTCCCGTCCCAACTCTCCTTCATCCTATTGGATGATTGTGGGCATTATCTCGATTGTCCACTATAATGGAGAAGTCTAGGCTCCTAAATCCAACAAACATAGTCTCAACACAATGGAGATGTAAGAAAATATAGAAGAGACAGAGAACCCAACCAATGTGGGACTCTAGATGTGAGGTTTAAGATGACTCATAGGTCATCTAATCTCAGATCAATGACTGAAATCCTTGACCATATCAGGCTGTCACGCCCCTAAGGTTCCAAATTATCTGACCCTTAGTGTGACATAAATAAAATAATTGAGATAACCTCCCAACTTTATTTGATTTATGATAAAATTCTAAAATTCTTATAGGTCACTAGGATTGTCTGAAAAATCCAAATTTTAGGATAACCTTCACTATACTCATATTGTATTTTACCCAACCTTGGGATCAAAAGGATAAAGATAAACATCTACCACTTGTATGTTAAGTATCTACTTTAACTAGGTCATTAATCACTTTTGAATATTCTAAAATCTTTCTCATTATCTCATAATTAGTTTACCTATCAACTCACAGTACTATTCATATCTTACTTATGCAGGAATTTTTGGTTTCTTTATCATAGAACCCATGGACTTATTTGTCACTCTAATATCCTAAATGAGCTTGGGATGGAACTTAAGGCCCAAGTTTCATACCTTGAACTTTAAAAGGGTTCACAAGCCTTATTATTTTCTTTATTATGAAATTAGGGCTATGGATATGCCATATTATCTCAATTGGAGCCTCATACTAGTACGTTTTCTCAACATTAAATTGTTCTCTCAAGTTTAAGACTTATTATAAGTCTAGAGCTTAAATTCATCACCCTAATTTAATCAAAATCATAGTATTGATATCATGACTTTAATATTACTTTGATTGTCTTAAATTGATTGTCAATGCATTATTAGTGAGTTCATTATCATAGAATCTAAATTTACAAATTTTTAGAATCTTACAATGATGGAGAGGATATCAATAATGAGAAGGGGATACTTCAATTTGAGTAAATAAAGCAAGATATCTAGAGAAAAAAGTTATTGTAGTTGATCTAGATGTAGAGTTGAAAATGAGGTGTATCTAGATGAGCATAGAAATTAAAGTGATCGTGGTAGTTTTTCTTGGATAATCATTGTACAAAAGTAGTCAAATGAATTAGAAAAATATAGAAAAGTTTTACATAATAACATAAATCAAGTAGTTCTATCAATTGTTGATAGAGGATATAGATGGTAATTAAAAAGTGATCATTCTACCTTCTTATTATGTAGGCAACCTTTTAGTGTAGGAGAATCTGTTGTGCTATAAGAAGGTGTTGGGAAATATGAGCACAAGAGTATAGAAGTGGAAACAAAATTTTTATCTAATTGTATTCCCATAACAACAAGATCGCGTCAACTACTATGAAATAGGTTGGATGGTTTTAGTGAGTTATACCTAGTCCTAGAGAAAATCCAATGACAAAAATCACTTCTTTGAAACTACTGATAAGTTGCTCTTGGATGGTGGTTGTTCAGCTTCTGGTCTTTACCACAAATAGAAATTTGTACAACCTTCAGAACGACTTTGGTGGTCTGGACACGGATTGCAGGTTGGCTTTACTCTCCAAGAAGCAGCCAAAGGATTCCTACCTCTAGAGTAGTCCACACGGACCAACTAGAACTACTGTCATTCACCAAGAATGGATAGGAAGGAGTTGTCTCTCACATTGGTTTACTAGTCACCAACATGCTCTCCCACAACGAAAACTTCTCAGTTGTTCTCTCTCATGTTGCCTATCCCTCCCTGTCGGGTAGGACTTATCTGGGCTCTCATGGTTACCACAACTAGAGAGGACAACAGTTTTCAAAGGAACTGATTCTCAATTATCAATGTTGTGTCTTGGGAAGCCCCCAGTACCCTCCTTGTATAGGTGAGGCTAGGGTTAGGTTCCCAGATAGTACGAGATTGTGCGAGAGTGGAAAGGATCAGAAGAACTTGAACTTTCACAACCTATGATAGTTAAAATGGCCATTTTGCACACCAAGAAGGTCGTCTAGTGTGCGAGATGGTCATCTCACACTACCAAACAGCCGGTTGGTAGTTTTCCAATCGCACACAAATTTGGAAATTTTTATTCCAATTAATATACACATTAATTTTACTTGCTTTCCAAGTATATGCAATTGAAACTATTTGGGAAACATCCTGAACCTTTATTCGGTCCCAATTGGGTCATCTCACCCAAGCGAGATGTCCATCTCACTCACCCAAATAGTCATCTAGTGAGTCGAGAAGAGCCAGTCAATTCAATCATATTGAACTGGTCAGTTCAAGGGCAGAACTAAGCCAATTCGAACTTCGATTAGCCTAACCCCCAAATGGTTGTCTCAACTACTTGAGACACCCATCTGGATGCCCAAATGGCCATCTTACTCAGTGACGTGGTCGTTTGGAAGACTTGATCAACCAATCGAGTGATCAGTTGTGTGAATTGAATACCTAAACACTTTAGCAATCAATCCAATTGTCATTCAAGATCAAACTCCTCTTCTAGATGAGTTCCTATGTGTGTGACCCTATAGGTCCCATATCATGTTGACAGTGAATGTATAAACTAGCTTATGACATCACAACCAAAGAGTGGTGCCTAGTCACACATCAATGCTACCCAAGTGAATGGAAAGTTGGAGAACAACTTCAATCTACAATTTGTATAAGGTGTTGTAGTGATTGTATAATTCCTTTGTCTCTAATATCCAGGATGAACTCAAGGCATGGAAGGTCATCCTCTCTATGTTCAATCCATGTTTCTTGAACTAAGAGAAGACTGTCTAAGATAATGTGACCTCAATATCATATATTGATTCACATGTGCATGTGCATGCATTGCTCAGTGTCACTTATCAAGTGGTCAGGATATCATACTCCAGTAGGAGGGAAAAATCTCATATCTATCACTCACAGTCTATCCTCGTGTGTCAAATTCACTCAAACATCACTGTTATAACAACCCATATTTCAAGACTATGTTTGATGATGTCAAAGCATACCCAATGACATGTGACAAGTGTAGTGATTTCAGGTCTAAGAATCACAATCACCACCTTCACTGTGAGAGATGACTGTGACCACCAAAACCATGTGTCACTCTCAAGGTGGGTTTGTCTGATACACACTTCCCTAACATGTATCTGTGTTCTTGGTTTGATATTACCATATCATGACTAATGAGATTTAGTCATCAACCAACTCACACTCTGATCTTATGTGTTATTGTTGTCTATCAACCTTTCACAATAACAACCAATCAGGGACATAATGAGAATATGTATATGCAATCTTACCATCTGATGATCACATCCATAAGGTTAGTAACTTGAGAACATATGACACTAAGTAATATAATTCTCTTGACATTCACTCAGTATCCTCATTATCTCATAACTGAGTGAAATAGATGAATTGGAAGCTTACCTTTATATATGTGTTATTATTATTAATCAAATACTTTTAGGTAATTATGCCATGTCAATCATCATATGATTTACTCTACATGCATACCTTACCAAGAGTCTCCCACTTGCACTTAGAACCAATCACCCATGGATCTTATCCTTAGTGATCTAAACATGTTCTACATGCTTATGTTGTGTTAGTGTTGATTTAGCGGGTTAGAAACACTTTGCTTATAGTAGGTATATTGCATGTTTTCTTATCTCTTCACTCTGAGATGAAACCACTGTAATATGGTATCTGATATTCCTTGCCTAACAATTAGCTCCATTGTTGTTACAACATCTCTACTGAGTCATCAATGGTTAGAACATCTATAAATTCAACATATGAACTTTTAGATCCATATAGTATCACTCTATTTTCATAACACAAGCAAAATCGACTTCTATTGTAGATTAATTTTAATGGCTATTAGTTTAGAACCCTTTCCAACTAATCAACACCTCTTTTAAATCAAACATATTTTAATATGTGATCATTTTTTGTCATTATGGAAGCTTGCATCGATGTAACACTTTACATCTAACTCTTCCTTTTAATATTATCATCATTGACTAGCAATGTTATCCTTAATTACTTCTAAAGTATTAATGGATATCTTTAATGACTTTCCAATAACCCTTATTGGGTTTTAGTAACACTTTTCATGTCCATACATACAAGATTGTATGGGATAAACACATTTATTGCACTCATGATAGATTCATTGTTGGGCTGGCCCATGGAATCTTATTCATGATATTTCCATTCTTTACAAGAATAGGAATATAAGGTTCATGAGAGACTAATATAGATTCTCTCTCATTGAATATTTCCCGTGTTGAAGTCGCTCAACACTTTGTTATTGCATGTGCTTAAAACTTCCATTGTGAAACCTTCAAGAACTATCCCATAGGTCTTGATCCTTATCTCATTAGATGTTTCACCACATACTTCATTGTTGAAGGTGTTTTCATGCTAGTTCACACTATTGAGATGTTATTCCTAATCATATGTGGAATATTCATATATGCTCCCACTAAATCTTTTGTAAACACAAATTTCATCTTTTGTGTTGATTTAAGTCAAACTCTATGTTTGTCTTATCAAGTCATAAGATCCCATCTCTGAGGTGCTTGTTTCAATCCTAGATTGAACTTTGTAGTTTATAGACTTAAGTTGTATTCATGAAGTTATGAAACTTTTTAAGTTGTGTCATGTACACATCCTACGATGCATTCCCTTAAGGAATCCAATTTTAATCTTCATATGCCAAATCTTTTGGTCTATTTTAACTAAAACAACAAGCTTGACTATTGGTAAAGGAATTTCTATCATGTCCAACAACTTGAACTTGATTTATTCAACCGATCTATCATTTTATATTATCCATGTAGGTCTTGATCATAAGACCCTATTGTACCCTTTAGGTTTTACCCCTTTAGGTGGTGCTCTCAAGGTCCTACCTTGTTAGCTTACATGGATTCCATATAGCTCAGAAATAGCTTCTATTTGACTAGTTGGCTCCTCTCGTATGACCAACCCATCTGAATTGTTGGATTCACAATCCTCCAATCTTAGATGTGTTCTACTAGAAATATTTTTTTCTATGTTATATGATGAACTTGAGATTCCACAACAACTTGTGATTCTCATTGTTCTCATTGTACCTCTTTGTTGGCCTCATACACTTTAAGAATTACTTTTACTCCCACTTATTCTTTAGGAACATAGTTATCCTATTAAAAAAACAATTTTTTTATTAGATTGGGATTAATAGTAACATTCAACTATCATGGTTTATGGATAAACCTTCTCAAGAAACTACTTTCTCAAGGTGGGTTTCAATCCTTTAGACCTATTGGGACATTCCCAAATCATATCATATATGATGTCTTACAAACCATTTTGATGGTACATGATATGCAAATAGATATATATTTATGAGGGTATAAGAAGATTAGATTTAATTGATAATTATATCATGACTCATCCTAGTATAAATAGCTTCATTCTGACACATCATCGTGTTCATAGGAATTGCCTTGTGATACATTATCATAATTCTTTCCTGAAGGTACTCAAGATATTGATATAAAGTATTTTAACATTTGATCATATCAAAGTATCTTAATACTTTAATTAATGTCACACTCCATTACAATCTCCTTGAACACTTTCAAGAGATTAATGCTTTCATTTCATTTGATACATATCATCATATTACCAGTAAATGAAAATGAAGTATTATTTAATTATGTATAGCATTCATTCCATAAGATATTCATGCATCATATGTATGAGATCTAATGGAAGACTTATCCTTCCACTACATCTAGTGAAGGATGTCATGTCATATTTGTGTGTAAATAAGATTTGCATGTTTCCTTAGGTTCAATAACCAAGGGAATTTAGATCAAGATCAAAATGTTTTGTAGGCGTGTAATTCTCATATTCATACAAGATGACTAATTCTATTGATAGTCTTGAGTTATCAATTACCTTTGGTTTAAACATTATAAACTTTCATCCTTGGATCATTTTGCATAAATATCACAAGATGTTTTAGGGCCAATGAAATGAAAGATCATATCTTTTGAAATAGAAGAACTAACAATTCTTTATTGATAATCATCCTTGTCCATACAAGATTCATAAAGAAAAAATTTCTATTCTAATGGCATGATGAAATAGTAGTTCTAATAACTCTATTAGATGCCCATTGGGCTAAGATAAATGTAGACTATGGATTCTGCAACACTTGCTCCGCATTTTCCATCTTTGTGCTTCCATGAAGGTCTTTACTTCTTGTCATATTATACACATCATTATGTTAAATCTATGTTTGGTATCACATACCAAATGTAGAAGTAATCAAATTTATCTCATGTAGGCCTTAGTGCTATTCCTCTTCTTCTTTAGTTCCTCTATCCAGAGTGGGCAATTCCTTTTCCAATGTCTAGGTTGGTGACAATGGTGGAAATCACCTCCTTTCTTTACACAACCTTTTGCTTTGAGATCTAAATACTTGTGCTTTTTGCTAGCTTCATAACCTTTCTTAACATTACCTTTTCCTTTAGACTTCCCCTTTGTCTTGTTGATCATCATCACAGACTTGGGATTGTCTTTCTTCATTTATGTCTCAGTTGTTCTCAACATGCCCAACAACTGTGTCAATGGTTTGTCAATGTCATTCACGTTGTGATTCATGACAAATAGATTATATGACTCCAGAAAGAACTACATAACCATGTCAGTGGCCAACTCTTTGTCTAAGGGGAATCACAGTCTATCAAGGTTCTCCACATACCCAATGAGCTTGAGTACATGAGGACCTACTGAATCTCCTTCAGCCATGGTACTTGAACAGAGCCTTGGAGACATCAAATCTCTCTTGTCTTGCCTGATCTTAGAACATGTTCTTGAGATGTAGGACCATCTTAATTACATAAATGTTCTCATGCTTCCTCTGCAACTCATAGTCAATTACATCCATGGCATCTTCAGTATGCTTTTTGTAAGCATCCCTGTCACCCTTTAAATCATTTTGAGGTTGTTTCGTTGGTTCTGGTGCTTTTAGGACATAGAGCTTGCACTCCTACGTGAGAACAATTCTCAGCATCCTAAACCAGTTGTGGAAGTTGTTCCTAGAAAGCATGTCCTTCTCATGGACCGATCACAAAGAAAAGTGATTGCTTGTTGTTTCCATTTGGTTCTACAAAAGAATTTTCAATTATGTTAAACTCATTTTTTATTTGATTTGATTTAAAGTTTGGGTGATAATAGTTAGTTCTTTAATTAATTTTTGTTCTCATTATTTTGTTCAAATTGATAACCCTCAAGTATCCATTCAAAAAATTGTAGCAAACAATTTTCTAATGAGACAAATCCAAGATAATTCAACCATGGCCCGATCATTGCCACAAATAGTCAATCATCAAGGTAGGAAACTCTTGCCAATTGCATCATGTGCAATTCTAGATAGATGATATGCACAACTCCTTGCCATAATCATTTGCATGCCTATGGGCCCAGACGCTCTGAGAATTAATAGTTAAGCCTGACCCAACAGCCAATACAATAATTATGCACCCCGCAGAGGCAAAACCTACACTTAGTCAAACAAGTTTTTCATATGTTTTTCTATTGGAAAGCATCTAGGACTTAATATGTTTGATTTGAGGGATTATATATATATATATATATATATATATATATATATATATATATATATATATTGTTCCAATCACCACATATATAGTATGTATCATATACATGTTATATCCCACAACGTGATGATGCAATATAAAACAAAAAGTGATGGTTATGTCCATGTGTACTTTTAATTCCTTGGAGCCACAAGGAATTACTACCACCTAGGTCAATCATTATGTCACATGTATGAACATGCAGTTGATGTAGATTTGTACTTGCCAATCTGGGTAGAACAGTTCAACCATTAAACTGGTCGACTTGCCTCCTTGCCAATCAGTTGGTCATCCTAACCAAACAAAGTTTGGACTCCTTCCAAACAGTCGGTTGGGCCTCCAGGGATGGTCGTTTGGCCTCCTATCCAACCAATGTTCGAAATCCTTCCAGATGGTTGGTTGGAGCACTAGGAAGTCATCTAGTTCCATCACTCTTTCCTCCTTGATACTCCAGACAGTCGGCTCGTCTCACGAACTAGTTGTCTCAACTGGCAATGAACATCTTCAACGTTGTTGCAAAAAAGAAACTATCTTATTGCTAATTTATTACATTGAATAAGAGAAACCTCGAGTTACATTTGAGGGGAGAACTTTACATTAGGAAGAGACAGGTAGAGGCATGATACGTAAACCAAGGTAAATAAGAACCAAACCATCCAACCACACACAGAAAAAGGGTTTAGACCATAACTACACTACACAACCACCATCAAAACCACTTTTAGAACGACGCATGTAAATTGCATATATAAATATATATATATATATATATATATATATATATATATATATATATATATATATATATATATATATTTATATTTATATTTATATTTATATATATATATATATTTATATATATATATATATTTATTTGTTTATTTATTTATTTATTTATTTATTTATTTATATATAGACACAAACACACACATATATATATGGTGCTCTTTCAATAACCGCATGGGTAGCTTGGAGTTTGCTACCTGTCAGCCAAAAAAGTAACTATTTTGCCAGAAAAGTAACTCTGTGAACAAAAAAGTAACTATGTTGATAAAAAAGTAAATATACGACTAAAAAGGTAAATTTGGGTGAGATACATAGCAAATATATATATAATCGTATTTTTGAATTTGTTGTTGCAAATGTAACTATCTATGCATGAAAAATAACATTTTTCTACGTAAAGTAACCCTCTACATGTCAAAAGTAAGAAATTCCAAAAAAAAGTAACGAAAATGGGGGTGGGTAGCAACCCACACAGGCATTGAATATGGATCCATATATATATATATATATATATATATATATATATATATATATATATATATATATATATATGGATACGCATATGAGAGAAGTTTAAATATTCGCATCGTATGCAATAAATAAATGATAAGACCAAAAATTCAATCATATCAATTATCCTAAAACATAGTAAATTCGCGTGGCTCTGATGCCACTATTGGGAAATATAGGCACAGAGTATAGTTGCGGAAATAAAAAATTTATCCATCCATATTCCCATTATAGCAAGATCGCGTCAACTACTATGAAATAGGAAGGATGGTTTTAGCAAGTTATACCTGGTCCTGGAGCAAGTCCAGTGACAAAACTCGCTTCTTTGCAACTACTGATAAGTTGTTCTTAGATGGTGGCTATGCAGCTCCTAGTCTTCACCATGAACAATTGTCTGCCCAACCTCTACAGCGACTCATGTGGTCTGGCCATGGACTGCAGGTTGACTTTTCTCTCCAAGCAATAGACAAAGGACTCCTTCCTCTAGAGTATTCTACACGGACCAACTAGAACTTATGTCGTTCACCAATAATGTAGAGGAAGGAGTTTTCCCTCCCATTTGTGTACTAGTCAGCAACCTGCTCTCCCATAATGAAAACTTCTTCATTATTATCTCACCCATTGGCTATCCCTCCCTGATAGGTAGGACTTTCCTGGGATCTCTTGGTTACCACAACTAGAGAAGATAATAGTTGTCAGAGGAACTGATTCTTAGTTGTCTGTATTGTGTCTTAGGAAGCCCCTAGTACCCCTCCTTTTATAGACGAGGTTGGGGTTAGGGTTCCCAGTCTGTACAGGATGGAGTGAAAAGGGCCAGAAAAACTTGGAACTTTTGCAACCCGCGACAGCTAAAAGGGTCATTTCTCACACCCAAACAATCGTCTCATACTTCCAAACGATCGTTTGATAGTTTCCCAATCACACACAAATTTGACAATTTTGATTCCAATTAATACACATATTAATTTTACTTGCTTTCCAAGTATATACAATCAAAACTATTCAGAACCATCTCAAACTTTCATTTGGCCCCAATCGGGCCATCTCACCTAAGTGAAACACATGTCTCACTCACCTAAACAATTTTCTGGTGAGTGGAGATGAGTCAGTCGGTTCAACCATATTGAACAGCTCTGTTCAAGGGAAGAACTAAGCCCATTCAAACTTCAATCATCCTAACCCCCAAACAGTCATATCAACTACTTGAGACATTTGTATGTTAGCCCAAATGGTCGTCTCACTCAGTGAGATGGTCCTTTATCAGATGTGGTCATCCAATCCAGCAATCAGTTGTGTGAATTGAATACTTAAACACTTTAGTAATCAATCCAATCGTCATTCAAGATCAAACTCCTCTTATAGATGAGTTCCTATGTGTGTGACCCTATAGGTCCCATATCACGTTGGAAGTGAATGTCCATAACTAGATTATGACATCACAAGCAAAGAGTGGTGCCTAGTCGCACATCAGTGCTACCCAAGTAAATGAAAAGTTGGACAACAAATTCACCCTACAATCTGTGTAAGGTGTTGTAGTGGTTGTATAATTCCTTTTTTTCTAATATCTATGATGAACTCAAGGCATGGAAGGTCATCCTCTCTACGTTCAATCCATATTTCTTGAACCAAGAGCAGACTGTCTGAGATAATGGGACCTCAATCTCATATATTGATTCACATGTGCATGTGCATGCGTTTCTCAATCTCGCTTATCAAGTGGCCAGGATATCATACTCTAGTATGAGGGACAAATCCCATATCTATCACTCACAATCTATACCCATGTATCAAAGTCACCCAATCATAACTATTATAATAACCCATGTTTTAGACCGCATTTGATGGTGTCAAAGTGTACCCATCGACATGTGACGAGTGTAGTAATTTCAGGTCTAAGAATCACAATCACCACCTTCACTATGAGAGATGACTGTGACCACCAAAACCTTGTGCCACTCTCAAGGTGGGTCTCTCCAATACACTATTCCCTAACATGTATCTATGTGCTTGTTTTAATATTGCCATATCATGACTAATGAAATTTAGTCATCAACCAACTCACACTCTGATCTTATGCATTATTGTTGTCTATCAACCTACCATAATAACAACCGATTAGGGACATAATGAGAATTTGTATATGTACTCTTAACATCTGTATGATCTCATCTTCAAGGTTAATAACTAAATAACTTGACAAAATATGTCATTGAGTAATATAATTCTCTATATATTCACTCAGTATCCTCATTATCTCATAACAGAGTGAATAAATGAATTGGAAGCTTGCCTTTATATATATGTTATTATTATTAATCAAATCCTTTTAGGTAACTATTCCATTTTAATCATCATATGATTGACTCTATGGGCATGCCTTACCACCATAAGTATCTTACAAACTCACCTACATAACAAAAAAGTAAATAGTGAAGGATATTTTTCTCCTTGGGTTTAGGAGAGCCAAGATGGATAACTACTTATGGTTGATAGAAGAATATATGTAGATTCAGATTTAGATCCTAACGTTCAATATTTCATGGAGAAATTTCTAGAACAATCTTGGTGGAATGAAGTGTTTTTTGTGCACGCCACTAGAAGAACCACTCCTTCTATCAAGGGGTACCCTGGCAGAATGTTATATTATGTTGGTTGTCCTAAAGTAGGAGAAACATTGTCCTCATATCTGAGTCCGAAATTTTTCTGCAGTATTTAAAGATACCTCAGATAGAAAATTACTTTGGTCATGAGATTGATTTATATGATAAGCAAACTCAATTATTAAAAAGGAAGGGAAGAGGAGAAATAAAACTTGAGGGTAAAGTCTTTTCTTTTTATCAAAAGATATGGAATTAAAAAGATTCTTCGCTAAGACTATGGAAAAAAGAGATTTGTAGTATACTCAATTTTAGATATTAAATCTATTTTAGATATAACTCATGTTTTATCTCTAACTTTATATTATTTACAATGTAGTCCTTCATTCCAAATCCTAGTCAATATTCTGATTGAATTTTCATAGTCTTTTATAATTATTAGTCTTCAATCGAATTCCCTCTATCTATATGTAGTTGTTCTCCTCATTTGAGATATATTTACAAATTAATCCCTCTATTTGGATTCATGAATAATTTCTACATCAACTAGTGCATTATGAATCATTAGTTCTATGATATCTTGATTCAACTTAACATCCATGGAGTACTCTTAATTTCAATATAATGTCTTGGAATCAACATCAAATATTATTTATAAAATTATAAAGTATAGTGTGATGATAGCCCAAATAGCCAAATGTATAGATATAAATATAAGCATTAGTATTTTTAGAAATTACTTTACTATAAGCTAAATAAATGGTCAAAAATCTCAATGAAATTGGATTCTAGTTTGGGAGTTATAATATTTAAAAATAAAATTGAAATATAAGAGTTATAAAATTCATTACCCTTAAATGTGTTAAGAATTGAGAAGAAACCACATCTCTACATTCTTCTCTTTCTTCCAATAGCAGCAGACTTAGGGCTTTCAAAGAAAGGTTTCTCCCTTTTATTTGTGACCACCACCTCAACCACTTATCTCTAAGTGATCGTGAACCCTATCTCTAGCTTCCAACAACAAGGCACCCATCAATGATCAATAATTGGAAACAAAGTCAATGATGCTTGCCATACCTTTGGGCATGATTCAAATAGGACATTATCACCCCCTACCTATTTGAATTCCTAGCATCACTTTCCCCTTCGTCTCATCCTATAAACCCTAGCATTCTCAGTTATAAGTAGGACAAGACACACCTATAGGAATAAACCACCATGATTACCAGCAAACAAACCTACAACCAAACTCTAAACACCACCACTACCTACACCACCAGGATTAACCATTACCAACCTCATCTCCTTCACATTTCCAATAGATCTACCACCACCCTTACTACCTCTAGTATCCTACATCAGAAAGAAACATGGCTGAAGAGTAAACGTGCGCACACAAAAACCTCCATCGCAACATGGCAATGTCACCAACACTAATTTCCCAACCTAGTTGAGGGTAACCTACACTGGTTTTGATGTGTCATAGTCCTCAAAACCATCCCAACTACACTCACATGCCTCCATTTACCCACCACACAACCTATTGGACTCCCTGGAAACCAGCTTCACATCTGCAATGATAGATCTACAAACAACCATGAAAGGAGATGCAGATGCTCCATCTGCCCTTCTTATGGATGTATATTTATGTTAGTTTTAGTCATAGTTTTAGACCAATTTTGCACTTATATCCCAAAATATACCTTTTAATTTGATTCTATATAATTTTCCTTATTTTATGTGAATATTTAGGGTTTTTATTGAATTCATTGATTTTTCATGCCAGGATTACCTTCAAAACATGTGCACAATCTTAGGTCATGGTGGTTCCACTAACCGACAAGTATGCCCAAGAAGTTTCTGATATTTTTGTCATGTTTCTCAATGGACAAACCCTTTGTTGACCCATGGCCTCATTGACCTAGGCCTCCCATCGACCACTACCCATTTTCACAACGATAGCCCCCCAGTGGGTGGGTTGGTTTCTAAGCAGCATGGCCGACGATCAACCATGTCATACACGGACAGCATGTTGACCAATAAGCGTTTTCCTATAGGATCTAAGCCATGGTTGACCGATGAACATGCCTCATTAAGATTTACTTGAAAGGGACCCTGCTCCCAACGAAGATCTATTATACCCAACAATGCATCAACACACCCTCGTCGATCAATGATAGATCTAGACCGATGTTCCCACTACACCCTGACTGAAGTCTAATTGGCAATAGCTCTCATTTGTCCATCAACATGGCCCCTATCTAGACCTTGATGGGATGTATGCACTCCTATGGACATCGACTGGTAGACACACAAACATGCCATATGACAAGACTTCTGTAATGTTTCGCAACAGCTCCCAACATCCATTGCCCTGATGGAAGATCTAGCTTGACAAAGGCAATATCATACTCTGACGAGGCCCCTGTCAAGAAAAAAACATTCAAAATCCTTCAATGAGTTATTTCACACCTCTATGGCACTACTATGCACCTAGAGCCAATAAATAATTTTACATCTTCTCCATTTGAGGGGATCTCTTCCACTTAATTATGTCAACAGGATGCTACTCCATTCCCAGCCTGAGGAAGAGGTTCATTGATCATGCTCCATTGGCCACCCTTGTGGTTCCACTGCAACACTTACCATCCATCCTCCATACACAAACATGATCGGATCATCATCGCCTTTGGCATTCATCCACAATCTTATGCTTCTTCAAAAAAATAGAGTCCAAGAAGAGAAGGAAGAAGTGAAGAAGGAGATTGTTGATGTGTATCCTTGGTATTCTTCCCTTCTCCTCTATATTAGGCTCTTCACCAAAAAATAAGATAGGTTCTCCAGCAAGCCACATCACTCTTCCTCAGCATGACCATGGATGATCTTTCCTTCTCCCTTGTTTCCTCTATTTCTATCATGAAGATTGATTAGTCCTTCTCGTTATGGTGTAGGAACTAACCTCACTAATTGTTCTTGCATGACCATTTCCTGATGTTCCATGTCTTTATATAACTGTATCAATTCTATTTTAATGTTTGTGGATTGCTCACCTACTATACATAATTTATTATATTCCTATGTTGCGAGAAATTTGATACTTCAGATTTAACTATCAACTAACTTGGTTGACACACGGATGAGAACTTCCAAAGGGATGTCTCTAGAGTAGTAGATACATGATCCATGAGTATGGGTACACCAATCTCATAGAGATATCTGCATGGTTTCCCACACCTAATGGGTGGATCTTGTTTTTGCTCCATTTAAATATTTTTGTCTAGATTGGATATGTTATGGATGTGTATGTGCATGTAGTGGTTGTGAAGCCCGATTCCACCCCAGTGACTCCCATCACTAATCTAGAACTTGTTTTAATCTTGCACTTTTACTTTCCATTAGAATTAGTTCAAATCAATCCAATCAACTCATGGTTCTATTTATTAGTCTTAGTTCAATTGGATACAAACTAGCAAGATTCTTAAAAATGTTTTCTCCTGGGATTTGATCCTTAACTATACTGTGATAAGACTAATCCACTTGCTAGTGGTATTATTGCACATTGTTTTGGTAAAAACCTGGGGATTTCATCCCTAGGTGGATTTGTTAGTGTGATAAGAAACAATGTCAAATTTTGGCACCATTATTGGGGAAAATGGAATTGTCTAGTTTAGTCTAGTTTTATTAAGATTGATCTAGGATTTTACTTTTACCATTGACACTATTGCATACTCACTTGTACTCAATCATTCTACATCCATGTAACTTGTGAACGATCTTTCTATCTTAGGTACCACAACCTAGTGCATGTGATGCTCCAGATGCATCGACATTTCACCAAGCTTCCTGAATTTGACTAAAGATTTCATCATCAGAACAAAGAGAACCAAACCAGAATGGATGAGGAGGAAGTCACACAAAGGGTGAACCTGGCCATTGCATCATAGATAGAGAGGGTTATACAAGAAGCTCATTCTATAGTTCAAGCGGAGATCTATACAACCCAAGATGCTATACAAGAAGTCGAGCCACAGAAGGAGCTTAGGGAGTTTTCAAACCATAAGGCTACTAATGTTCAACATCCACTTCTACCACCTGCTATCAATGCCTCTATCTTTGAAATTAGGATGCATTGGATCACACTGCTACAAAGAAACACCTTCTTAGGTAAACACAGAGAAGATTTTGAAGAGCACATTTTGAAATTTGTAGGCCTATGTGCCATGACCAAGCTAAATGGAGTTTCTGGTTATGCTATTAGACTTGGTATTTTCAAATATTAATTAGCAAACAAGGCTAGGAGTTGGTACAATTCTTTATCAAGTGACCCAATCACTACATGGTAACACCTCAAGATCTTATTCCTCGATAAATTATATCCTCCTTCCCTCGCATACACCATTAGGGACCAAAATATGCAGTTACACAACTTCCTGGTGAAACTTTACCAAAAGTATGAGAAAGGTATGAGGAGATTCTCCGCAAATGTCTGCACCATGGTGTTTATGAAAATCAGCTCATCAAGTTCTTATATAGAGGTGTGTATGACAATATTAAAAGGTTTCTATACTCCTTATTTGGAGGAAACTTCATGTGCTAAAGTTATGATAGTACCTCGAAGGTAGTCACCATTCGATATCGTACATAACACTAACATCCAAACTAGATATATGTAAATAAAGACTCAAAGTATATAAAACTACCATATTTTAGTATTATTAAGGGACACAATAAGAAAATATTTTAAAATAAAGAATCAAGTAGGTAATAAATGAGTCAAGGTTATATAACTTGCCTAATGAAAGTAGAAGCAACTATGTACGCCTACAACAATTGTGAAGCTCCATGCTTTATGTGAAAATCCTACCTCAAATGTAAACTCTCTAAGATCTGAGATCCTCCCCTTCACACATAATCTATAGATGTTTACACATGGCCAAGGGAAACTAAGAAAGAAATAAGGTGGAAATAGGGAGTAAGACTCTACATCAAAAACCTAGAGTTAAACTACCTATAAAATGTCCAAGAAGAAAAAAGAAGTTGAAACATCACCAAGGTACAGAAGAATTAACTAAGGATCTAGCATTGGTGTGAAATGGATTTCCAAAGATAAGAGGGGAACATTGATCCTCCTTGATGTCCAAAATTATAGAATTTCACGAAATGTAAAACTTGTCAACTTTAATTGGTACATATACAATGATACAAATTGGCTTAGTTGTGGACAAGTTAGCAAGCGGGATAGTCATCTTGGTGGGTCTTGCATCAATAAGGTTGAGCTTCCTACATAGGATAAGAGGTATTATGGAAAATCTAGATCCAAGGTTGACTACCCCTATTTAGTAGGTAGAATCATTTATGGAGCATGAAATTTCAAAAGACTTGGGATTTTTTTCTCTTGCAAGCATCTTTGTCTAAACATTGTCTGATGACGCCCTTTCTAATATAAGTGTTTCAAATTTTTTTGTTATGTATTTGTGATTTAGTAAGATCTTGAATAATTAGTTCACTAAAACACAGCCATGGCATCCAGTAACAGTATATTAACATACAACTTCTTCAGGGTATCTTTAAATTTATTGAACCTTGTATCTAGTTTAGTTTGGTTCAACCAGGTTTGATATGGCACATGAGGTTTGTAGATGGGGACATTTTAAGTAGGTGAGAGGTTTTTGGTTGAGATGTTGCCAAGTTTTGGGTGATGACCAACCTCGTCTATATCCTCCTAGATAACTATTCAAAACCTCATCTTCTCTTGAGGGGTAAAGCCTAAGAAATTTTTTCACAGTCTTAAGATATTCCACATGCTTTGCTTCTTGTTGCCCAGTAAAAGAACCTACATGGGGATGTTGGGATGCCATGAGTTGGGTTAACTGAGAATATATCACTTTTTATGGGCTTTTTGAGACAAAATAATTTGTTCTGAAGTAACGAAAATGTCATATGTAGAAGAGAAGCGGGTGGCTAGCTACATTTGTTACACGAGATTAAGGATCTGGAATTGTTGCCCATGGTAATTGCCACAATTTTGGAAATTGATTTGGTTCTCGAAGTTCTTTTGGTGATAATATTGGGACATGGGGGAATAAGGAATTTGTTGTTCACTTGAGTGCGGAGTTTATGTGATGCACTCTTCACACCTATTGAGTTTCCATATTGAAAACTAGGGTGGATTTTAGTCTAGTTTAGATTATAGTAAGCTTTGTCAGAAATGTTGTGGATGGAGTTGACATCTTCCATTTGCACAAGGCCATAATTCACTGCTAAGGAAGGTATTGGCATTTTAAATTGGAATGGTCATGCACCTTACAAACCTCACAAAGGGAATCCTCATATTTTACTTGTTGTTTCAGATATTGTGGTTGTCGTGGTTGTCCTCTTCTTTCATAGGCATTGAAGGAAGACTTTAGATGGTCTTGCCTTCGAGTGAGAATCTTGAGGGATTTGGCAAAGGATTTCATCTTGGAATTGTCTTTGTCCTTGGGCTCTTTCAGAACCCCACCGCATGCTCTATTTGATTGGGATTATATCACAGCACTTCTTTTGACCACTTACTTCACATTGTCAAAGTTTTGGAACATAAAGTTACCCCTGGATGGGGTATCAAGGAATGTATTGATGTTATTGTCGACATCCCAATAGAACATTTCAATCAATTGTACATGGGAGATGTCATGATGTAGACAATGGATAAGGAGTTCTTTAAATCGGTCCCAATCTTACCCAAGGTTTCTCGTGAAACCATGGTGAATTGCATAATTTGTCCCAAGTTTTGATAGGTGAGGCATGGGAGGTAGTAATTTTCAAGGAATTTTGCTTGGTGGACCTCTCATGTGATGAAGCAATATCCCTCCATAGCATTGTACCAACTTCTTGCTAGATTTTATAGAGAATATGTAAATAGTCACAATTTGAGGGAATCATTTGAGACTGGCATCTTGTACAAGCCACACAGATAGATGAAGAATTGGAGTTGGTCTTGACAACTTTAACCCGTTCTCGTAGCAAATGGATTTCCTTGGAGGATGGTGATCCATTATGTGTGATCTCTAATTGTGGAGATGTGATAGAAGGAGCCACAATGGGATGTACTGTGTCGGCTATCATAGAGACTGAGAAATCCTTAAGTTGCTTTTATCCTTCTACTTCATGTCAGGTGGCGTCTAGGGCTTCTAGTTTGGTAATTGTAGCTGCCTTTGACTCAGCCAAGATGGTTTCTCTTTCTAAGGCTAGGACTCATTTTATTTTTTAGTTGACTTCCTATTGTTCCATGTTGTACTGATGGTTTTGATTCAGGCGATGGAAGGTTCTGTTTATCTATGGATCAAATACAAATGGTGTAGAATAAATGCCTTGGGAGCATTGCATAAATGGTTAGCACCTTAAAAATAATATCATAACATTGAGTTTTAAGGAAGGAAAGATCCAAGTAGTTAAAAGTGATTATGAATCAAAAGAAAAATTCCTAGTTATTAAAATAAATGGGGGTTCAAAAGAAACTCTATTTTCCCGGCAATGATGTCAAAATTTGATGTGCATCAATTTCACAAGAAATTCAGTAGAGAAATTATCCCAAGAGTTTAATTGAAATTCATGGGCCCACTACCCAAGGCTCTAGTAGAGTTTCAGGAATGATGAATGGATCCACAGACTACCACTAGCCTTAACTACACTTTGTCCTCACTCACGCGCAAGCCAAGAAAAACTTATAGACTGGTCACCAAGTGATGGGCTCCCTAAAAAGGAGGTGCACCATGGTAATATGGGTAGTCCAATCATTCCTTTTAAGATCACTTTATATGAGGCCCTAAATCTTGGGATGGTACAATCTTCACCACATAGACTCTTGACGTCCTCATCAAGAATCAACTATATGGCCTCATCACTTTCCCCATTTTAGTGCAGACCTAAATGGACCATGTACACCCAGCTTCCAATTATAGCTACCAATGCATGGGTGGTTGCATCAACTCAGATAGCTCTTTCCAACATGCCTGGACACTATCAGTGCAAGGGTGTCTCCATCAACCCGAATAGCCCTTTTCAACATGCATGGACTGCATGACTCAAAGACTAGCATTCCACATGCCCATGTGGGCCTCACCTACTTCAGGGGTTGTTGCTCTGATATCACTTTAACACCTGGGCCCACTACTCATGTCTCTAGTGGAGTTTCATGAATGATGGATGGCCCCACAGAGCACCACTAGCCTTAACTTCATGCTTTGTCCTCACTCACACGCAAGCCAGGAAAAACTTTCTGAGTGGTCACCCATCCTAGTACTATTTTGAGTTGAGAATGCTTAACCATAGAGTTCTTTAGTGGTGGGCTCCCTAAAAAGGAGGTGCACCTGGTGATATGGGTAGTTGAATCATTTCTTTTAAGATCATTTTATATAAGGCCTCGAATCTTGGGGTGTTACATTAACCTTTAAATAACTATCAACTCATTCATAAGTGAATAAGTTAATTTTAATATACAAAGGCATCAATCCAATAAAACAACATTGTTAAGATTCCATTTTCCTATCAATCACTATGAATAAAATTTAAGATCCAGTTTTGTAGAGAGTGGTTTAAATTAAATAAGAAAATAAAAGTGTAGGAATAAAACTAGTTTAATTGGGTTTAAATTAAAATAATAGGAACTGGGGGCTCGGGGGCTTACCACGATTGACCATGTTTTACTTTGACCAAATCAAAGCCTTATTTTTTTCTTGATTAAATCATGACCATGAAAATTTTATGTCAATTTGAAACACAATATCTAGCAAAGGTCAAACTTCTCTCAAACCTAGGATTTCACTATTTGGGGATCCTTTTCCAACCATCCAGTGAGTTCTATTAGGAATTTCAATCAAGAACTAACAATCTATAATTGGTGTTCCAATTCATAGATCAGGTTATTTCATCACCACAAGTTATAATAGACAAGATAAAATGAATAGATTGGTCATGCAACTCTATCAATTAATTGTGTCAGAGTCCATGGTTTTATACAATGTTGACATCTTGATCGCATCATTCAACAAGGATATAATCAATCTAAACAAAGAATGAGTGCAAATAAGTGGAAAAAATAACATCTAATTAATAGAATATTGGAGTCAAACAAAATAAAAGTGAGAAATGGACATGGTGCTACTCTCTGTGCCCCATTATGGAGTTTTGACTTAGACACAATAAAAATAGATACAAAAGTAAGGATAGGGATATAAAGAGTCATTTTTTCAAGTTGAAACAATGAAACAATCTTCCTAAGGACAACGGCGGCTCCTTTTCTCCCTTCCTTTCCCTGTGCACCCGAAGGGGCTTCTAAGACAGACAAGTATGAGGAAATATGAAGAGTAAAAAAATGTCCTTTAAAACTTGGACTCCCCCTCCTTTTATGGGGGAAATGAGGGTTGAAACCCTAAAATCTACTCCTGGTGGTGGCTGGGGAGACTTGGTACGCAATGTCATTCGATCGATTGGAAGTCCAATACATTGATTGGATTTATGTTTGCTTCAACCCTAAGGGAGATCAGTCGACTAGTTGGGGGTCAATCTATTGGTTGATTGGAAGGATACTTCAACCTAAAGGTAGGTTAGTCATCGATTCGAGGTGATTCAACCAGGTGGGTTGTGAAAATGTTTCATCTTGATCCTGGTTGAGTCAATCACTGGGTGGTGATTAGTTGGAGTTTCTAGACTTGACCAATTATTTCATGTGAGTCAACTGACTGGGTTCTTAGTCGATTGACTGGAAGTTCTAGGAGGATGAATATGCAATTGAAGCCTCTAATTCTTGGGTATTTTTTAGGTTTGGAGTGATAGGCCAATATCTTGCAAAATCCAAGCTGAAACCTAACAAAAACTCTAATTAAAGAGAGAATATTGAAACTAAGACCATTAGTTCTAAAACGTGGAAATAGTCACCAGAATACTACAAAGTAATGATCGAAATGGATGCAAAAATAGTGAAAAATATGCATTATCCAGAGTCAACTACTGATTTGATCATCCTAGGAGGGCTCAAGCTTCTTTGTGAGGAAGAAGAAGGCCCCATAATTATACATAGTCACGGGAGTACTTTACCATTTCCAAGTAACCAGCAACATTAAATGAAATAGGTATGTAGGTTTATATGGTGATTTCCCATTGGTCAGTACATGTTTTATTTGTAATAATTGTAGTCAATAATTGGTATGTCAAGATATGGTAATTATAACTCAAGTTGCTCATAAGATTATGATAATTGCAATAAAATACATCCAGATCCTAATTAATCTTCAAGTTCAATAGGTGGTTTTTATGCTTATGAATGTGATAAAGTAATATGGAAACCCTAGATTTATTATATTAATGGTAACTTTGATTACAGATGATGCCCATGTGAATTACTCTGATTGATTTATCATGCTTAGTAATATGAGGTTCTCTTAGTGTACTTTCCATATTAAGATGTTACTTAGGGTATGAGTATAAAATGAAGCATGTAAACCCTAAGTTATGAAATGATGATAGTTATCTTGTTCAAAAAGATTGTGATGTGATGTAATCTAATCCTTCTGATATTTCAAGATGGAATAACGTATTCAAATCTAAGAATTAGGGTTACATCTAACCGCTAGTTATGGTTTCTAACCCTTGGAACTAGATTTGGTGGAATTAGGGTATGATACCCTTACTCTAAATATAAACCCATGATGACCCTAAACCCTAGTTTAGGACCTAATTTAGGTTTAATTAGTGTCATATGAATACAATAGTGACACAATAGTAGTATGCATATTTCATATTATGTTGATTTATTGTGGATTGCTTGAATATAGTATTGATGTTTGGATTGCTTGAAGTGTATGTACTACATGATGTCTTCATTGAGGTATGTGGTCATATATGAGTAACTACATATATCAATTTTGAAGATTGTTGAGGAATTCTTGATCTTTGATGAAAAACCCACTTGGATATTTATTTACTTCAAATTCATTATAATGTCAAAATGTGTATCACATAATGAAACCTATGATATTATGAACCCAAGATTAGATCTACTAAGGGGTTATTCACCTAAATAAAACTGTTGCATCTATTTGATTATTGAGAATATATGTTAATATTACATATGCACACTTTTGTAGGCACCCATGCACACGATTTTTGCAATATATTCATATGTGCTTTTGTTTTTCACCATTTTAGGTAACAGACATATACAAAGTTTGAAGATGTGAAAAACTAGACGAATGCATCAAGAGGAATAAGCTATCACATCGAAAATTAGTTGTCAGATACCTTAGTAACTCTTCTGATGTATATGTTGGTTTCCTTAACAAAATCATGTAACTCGTTATAGGAATATGTTTCTACACTATATCTAGTTCAATCTCAATTTATAGTAAATGTTCATGGTCATTATATGCTAAATCTAGATCCTAAAAATTTAGGTATGAATTCATATTTTCTAGGTCTCTCTTAACTGGGAGATGCTCAAAATTGGGGGCCATTACAATTGTCCCTCTTTACATCTTCCCACATATCATGCCAGTTTCTTGTGATGGATCTTCATTATGGGAGATCCTAAAGCCATTAGATATATTAACTAAAAAATTAGAATATTTGATGATGATGGTGGGAAAGTCATGGTCATCTCTAGTCCTCAAACATTCACAAATATAAAATATGTTTCTTTATTTTCTTTTTTTTTTTTTAAACCAAAACTAAATCACTCATGTTTACAAACTCAAAAATATATTACAATACCAATATTTTTGGCAACGTGGTGGTTCCTAACACCTTGGTCATAATAGGGATATTGAATCTAGTCATTTGACCACAGTTTTCATGCTTTATCTTCCATTTGGTGGAGTTGATTCTAGAATTTTTGCATTTTCCCACTGATTTATACGTGCATCCTCGAATTTTCATATTTTTCACAAAAAACACTTTCACAGCCTTGGTCCTTTTTTGCTCTTTCCTTTGAATTTTACATGCAATCTCATATATTACCTCTTTGGCTAAATTTTTTTGTTTGGGTAAGGGCCTCTGTCATCGATTTTTTTAATGAACCTCCAATCAAAGAAATAACCCCATTGGTGGATAGCTTATAAAGATAAGCTCATTTATAAAGAGAGTAATCCCTAAAATGCCCTTGCAAAGAAACACCTTCAAACCAAGGTGCAACTAGGTTCCCTGTGGTTCAAAAACTAGAGAATGGTAAGGGAATATATAAGGATTATAATGCATATGACAATTTGCAAAGAAAACCTCCCAATTGGGTAAATTGCAGAAAAGTCCAGAATGTACCTAAAATTACATAACTTGCACAAACAACATCCAAATTGGACCAAACTTCATCCACAAGTTATATTGGATGTATTGAATATGAATTTTCCATTATTTCCATATGTTGAGTTTATATAATCACATTATTCATTACTTATGCCTTTTACTCATTTTCTCTCTCCTAAACTTATCCTAATATTTCTTTGTTGTCCAGATTAGATGAAATTTGACATGTAGGCTGATTTTTATGTGTAGATTTCAGATTTGAAGTTTGTTACCACTTTTGAGACTTATTTTTATGAGATATGTCATATGGCCCATTAATGCCCATTATCTAAATTATTCATCCAATTAAGTTTGTTATCTTCATATTACCACCAAAATGAGTTATGTGGCATATTTCATGTATCTATTATAAACCTAAGATTAATGTTAGAACATTAGGTCACATTAAGGTGATCTATACATGAATTATCTCATTTGGGTTATACTAAACATCTATTTAGGTCTAACCTTCAACCTTGTTTGGCTAAGTCTAAAATGTCAACTTCCAGCGTAGGGTCCGAGATCTAGAATGTTACAACACACCACCCCTTAAAGGGATTTCGTACTCGAAATCAAAACATCATAGTTAGTCTTTACAAGTTATGTTTCTTTTTTTCATGATGCTTATGTGGTTGGATGTAAGGAAGTGTAGTTGAACCTTTTGTACCTAAAGAATAGTTTTGACTTAATAAGATGAATCCTTTAAGGGGTGGTGAATAAGTTGTTTTCTTATATGTGGAATTGACTTTTATGTTCTTACTTAGTTATCAATTTATCTTCCCCAGACCAACGCCTAAGTCCTTATTGAGGCCGACTTTTTTATTTAGAGACTTTGTAATTGGTTTTTTACCCAATTCGACGTCTAAGTCCTTAGCTTAGGTTTTGCTTTTGGATACACAAGCAACAAATATTTGTAACTTAATAGCACACGCAAAATAGACTATCACTCAATATCTATTTCATCGCTCATGATTTCCCCTGCTCTAGAAATTTCCCCCACTTTTCTGCCATTGTCTCTCAAGCTATTAGCCCATTGTTGTTTCTGCTATGCTAGCTATTGTGCTTGTCATTGTTGTGCTTGCCACCTCTGCCACTCGAGTTGTTGTGTTCGTCGGCACTGTTGTGATAGTTTTTGTGCTTGCCACTATTGCACTCATTGTTGTCATCGTTTTAGTTGCTTGGCTACTTCTCCTCTATCTCTATTGTGATCTCGTTGATGTTGGAGACACCAGCACCATCTTTCTTGCCACCATTGTCACCTCAGTTGATTTTTGTCGTCGCCACCTATAACACCCTTGCTATTTCCTTCACTTGATGTTGCCACTACTACCATCATCATCACTTCTTGGAAGGGGAGCCTCTACCCCCTTGTCGTGACTTGTTTTGATACATTTCATCATATTTTTAATGTTTGTGTTTATAGCATGCAAGAGTGAAAATGTAACAAAAATAGGTTATGTGTGTTGATGGTATTTGTTTGCACTTTTGTTTAAATTAGGAAATAAATCAATTAGATTTGGATGTTTAGCTCTCATGACTTGATAAACCTTAACCTTCCTTGTACATAAGTGTAGATGGAACATAACATGAAACTTGGACCACGCTTTCTTGAAAATGCATGTATTATTATAAGCCTATCTTAATCAGTATTTTTTACACTTGTGATATGCATGATGTTTTGTCAATGTGTATTCAGTTTTCAAGTTGTTTTGTCAGCACTTCCCCATTTGTTCTCTAAGTACATATATAGGTAGATATTTTCCCATATCCATCGGTGTACTCAGATAACTGTGGGGAAATGCTGCTAAAATTTTCCTAAAAATTGAATACACATTATACATTTACTAGTGAGATTAGGTGTTCAAGAATGGGATAGGTGGTACACACATTTGTTACTTAACTCTAAACTCTAATTTTCAAACCATAAACCCTAAATCCTAATTTATAAACCCTAACCATAACCCTAATATGTAAACCTTTATCCCTAAACCCTAAATAATAAACCCTTATATGAAAACTATTATCCCTAAGCTCTAGTTAATAAACCCTAAACTTGAAATTTTAATCACTAAATGCGTGATTCAATACTTATTTTCTCTTTGATCATATAATGAATAAATCATCAATGTCCATTCCCAATTGCTCCACCCCAGAGTTTAATATTGGTCATGATCAGTTTATAAGATTGGTAAAGGAACATAGGAAATGGCATGGAGATATGTTATATTACCGTTTAGGAATTGCAGTAACACCTTGTAAGTAGAAATTGTTGATGAAAATTAAATGCCATGTCATGTGCAAGGGGATTGTACAAGGCTATACATAATGGTATTGGGCATGGAGAGATAGTTTGCGTTCTATGTTATTTTGCATTATTAATGACTTTCTAGCATATGTGAATTTGTCTGGATACAGCATAAAAGGATCCAAATCATGCCCTATATGTGAGGAGAACATTGATTCAATATGACTAAAACATGGAGGTAAGAGTGTATATCTTGTTCGTCAAAGGTTTCTTCAAATTTTCATTCTTCCCAAAGGTTGCGCAAAGCGTTTAATAGACTGAATGAGGAATGGAGTGCCCCTAAACCTATATCAAGGGAGGTTGTTTATGAAAGAGTAAAAGACTTTGTCAATGCATTCGGTAAGAGATCACAATGTATTGTTCCCAAACTAAGTGGCAAATCTTTATATAAGAAGGTTCAATATTCTAGGATATTCTTTATTGGAGTTCTTTAGCATTTAGGCATTGTATCAATGTCATGCATGTTGAGAAAATGTATGTTGTAGTGTTATTGGTATTCTATTGAATATACTAGGTAATATTAAAGATGGATTCAAATCCAAAATGGACTTGCCTAAAATGGGAATAAGGAAAGAATTAACAACAGAAGTTAGTAGTGATCGAAAAACATATTTACCTCCATCTTGTTACACAATGTCTAGAAAGAGAAGAAAACTTTTTGTGAGAGCTTGCTTAATGTCCAGGTACTATAGGGATACTCCTCCAATATCTGTAGATTGGTATCAATGAAGGATCTAAGGTTTATAGGTCTTAAATATCATGATTCTCACACTCTAATGCAGCATGCAGTGCCCATGTCTATTCAATCTATACTGCCTAAGCATGTAAGGTTTTCCATCACTAGGATTTGCTTCTTCTTCAACACTCTATGCACCAAAGTTATTGATCTTGAGAATCTCAATAAGTTGCAAAGATAATTGGTCATTACCTTGTTCCATCTTGAGATGTATTTTCCTCCTTTATTCTTTGATATCATGGTACATTTTGTTGTCCTTTGAGTAGGGAAGTGAAAATTTTGGGACCAATTTCTCCTACATTGGAAGTATCCTTTTGAACGGTACATGAGTGTTTTTAAATGTTATGTTTGAAGCTGTTATAGACTAAAGAGAGTATTATTGAGGATTATATGTCTAGGGAGATTCTAAACTTTTATATTGACTTTCTAAGTTGTAATTAATCTCTTGGAAATGACAAGCATATTGAGGACTATTCCCATAGAGGAACTTTAGGAGCACAAGTGGAAGTAATCAGTCATGAGCTATGGGAACAAGAAAACTTGTATTTTTACACAACATCGATGAAGTGAGTATTTATATCATCGAGCATACCAATTTCATCAAGACAAAATATCATCAATCTCATTAAATGTGGCTTGTTAGAGAGCAAAATAAGACATTTATTAGGTGGTTTGAAGATAAAGTTCTATGTCAACTATCTCAAATGCCAAATCGTGTTGCTAAAAATTGTTGGTATGTATGCCCTGAGAGCCAATCATATGATGATTTGGATTGGGATACATTATAATTGATTTGATAAATATCAAAGGCAAACTTCCAATTTATTCTTATTCAATCAGTTATGAGATAATGATATATCAGAATGAATGTCTAGAGAATGATAGTACTCAATGACGTATGTCTTCAGGTGGAGGACATGAAGAATGAGATCATACGGATGCTAAGAGTTTGTACATTCTTATTTTGTCCCTATTCAGATGTCATTGTGGAAGGTTGATACACAACAATGACACAGCAAGACTAGAGTGTGTGTTGGTTGATGACAGAGTCTCATTAGTCATGATATGTGATATCAAACCAAGCACATAGATACATGTTAGAGAATAGAGTATCAGATAGACCCACCATGAGAGTGACACATTGAACCATGACATGGTAGTCACAGCCAACTCTCATAGTAGTGGTGGTGATTGTGATTCTTAGACCTAAAATCACTACACTCATCACATGTTGTTGGGTACACTTTGACATCATCAAATGTGGTCTTGAAATATGGATTGTTATAAAGGTGATGATTGGGTGACTTTGACACATGGGGTTTGGACAGTGAGTGATAGATATGGGATTTGTCCCTCCTGAGGGAGTATGATGTCCATGGCCACTTAGTAAGTGAGACTGAGAAAGGCATGCCCATGCACGTGTGAGTCAATATTTGATATTGATGGCACACATATCTCATATAGTCTACTTTGGATCAAGGAACATGAATGAATGTTGAAAGGATGATAGCTCCAAGCCTTGAGTTCATTCAGGATATCATAGACAAAGGAATTATACATTCACTAGAACACCAATCATAGACTGTAGGAATGAAAGTTGTTCTCCAACTTTCCTTTTCACTTGGGTATCACTGATGTGCGACTAGACATCGCTCTTTGCTTGTGATGTCATAAGCTAGTTATGGACATTCACTTCCAATATGAAATGGGACCTATAGGGTCACACACAAAGGATTTTCTAGGAAGAGGAGTTTATCCATGAATGATGTTTGGATTGATTACTAAAGGTGTTTAGGTACTCAATCAAACATTCAATCAATTGACTTGACTCAGAATCATCAAGTTCAAATGTTGACCCAACTAATTTGAGTGTCGAATTGATTGAGAACTACATTGACTATATTCTGTACAATTTGGACCACCAATCGATTGGTTCACTGGGTGAACCGATCGGCTCATGGTCAGTGAGATGACCAGTTCACTTGGTGAACTGATTGGTTCGACTGGAACAAATGATCAAGGTTGGGTTGTCCCAGCTTGTGAGAAAAGTTTTTCATTTCACTTTTGCAACTCAATTGGGACAAGAACTGATCTTAGTATTAATTAGAAACAAAAGAGGAAATTCAATTGGAGGCGAGTCAACAATGTGAAACGACTGGTTCAACTAGTGAACCAGTCGGCTTACACTCCCAACTGACTGGTTCATTTATGAAATGACTGGTTCACCTACTGCAGTGTAATCAGTTCATAGAAATTTTGGACCCTTCTACTCCCACTTTAGTCCTGCATTGCCCGGGACTGAGAACCCTGACCATGACCCCTCCTATATATAAATGGGTAATGGGGGATTCTTAGATAGCACAACTCAGAACATCAGTTGCTCTGCAAAGTTGTTGTCCTCACTGGTTGTGGTAACCGAGAGAGCCCAAGAAAGTTCTACCCATCTAGGGAGGAATAGTAAGGGAAAGACAACTGCAGGACAGCAATTAATTGTGGGAGAGTGTGTCGGTGACTAGTACGCTGACAAAAGGGGACGACTCCTTCTAGTGTCTTATGGGATAGGATGACTAGATTTCCCAGTGGTCCGTGTGGACTATCTATAGAGGCGGGAGGTTTCTGCCGCTTAGGAGGACGACTATCAACCACAATCTGGGTCAGGACCAGGAGCTGCACAGACGTCATCGAAGATAGGTGGGTGAAGATTGCACTTGTTGTGAGGCATTGTCACTAAGCAAGCCTCAGGACCAGGTATGACTCGCTAAAACCATCCTTCCTATTTCATAGTCATTGATGTGATCTATTGTTATGGTTTTGTGGTGAGATAAAAATTTTGTTTCTGCTACCTTCTCCCTCACCTCAAGCCCAACAGTGGTATCAGAGCCACGTCAACGTACTATGTTTTAGGATTAATTGATATGATCAATTTTTGGTTTTACCATCTTTTATTTATTACATACGATGTGAATATTTAAAGGACTAGTCTAAATATCTTATTAATGCCATATAATCCCAAACTAACATATACATATATGATAAGGTATATATACACAAACGATATGTGTCGCTCAAAATGGTTTTGATGGTGGATGTGTAGCGTGGTTATGGCCTATAAAACCCTATGTGTGTTCTTGGTTGGTTGTGGTTGTTTGCTCTCGATCTACATATTGAGCCCTCTTCTTCTTTTCCTGATGTAACTTGAGATAACTCGAGCCTTCTATTCTACCTTTTCTCCCCCAAATGTAACTCGGGGTTTCCCAAAGCAATATGTAAAATAGGATAGTTTATTTCCTATTACGTCAAAGACTGGCGGGTGCCTAGACGAGTGGCTGGAGGTGTGAGGCGATCAGCTAGAGGTGTCAATTGATCGGTTGGTGGACTAAGATGATCGGTTGATGGTGCAGCTGGAGGCCTGACGAGGAGCTGACGAACCGACTGCCTGGAGGAGCCAGACGATCGGTTGGAGACAACCAACTGACCGTCCAGGAGGCGAGTTGATCAGTCATGTGATGAGATGATCAAACCCAGAATGGCCTAAGCACAAGATCTTCATCAACAACAGGTTGCATGTGATGTAGACCTAGATGACTGTAATTCCTTGTGGCTCAAGAAATTACAATAGGATGGCCATAATCATCACTTTATTATTATTGCATGTTTTTTTTGTGGGATATAGCATGTATATGATACGTACTATATATGTGGTGATTGGATACATATATCCATATATAGGCATATTAAAACCCCTCAATATAATATTAAGTCTTAGATGTCTTCCATAAGAAACACACGTGAAAAGCTTGATCGACATGCGTGGGCATCCCAAGGGTGGTGCGCTATCTATCTTGTGGAAGTGTGATGGTATTTGTGTGTGCCCGCCAAGCGGGGTGCACTTCTATCGTGATGGTTTTTGGGTCAGGCTTAACTAAGTGATCTGAATGAGATTAAGCACTTAGAGACATGGAGATGTTCATGGCAAAGAGTTGTGCATGTCATCTATCCAAGAGTTGCATATGATGCAATTGGTAAGTGTTACCTACCTTAATAATTGATTATGGATGCCGGCGTTGGTTGGGTAATAATTCAATTGATTTGGATCTTGGCTCACTAGAAGATTGTACGTTGCAATCTTCTAAATTGATGGTGAGGGCTATCAATTTGAATAAAATAGTGGGAATGATAATTAATTAAAGGCCTAATTATATCGTCAAATTTTTCAAATCAATCAAATTAAGTCAAAAGAGATTTGGACTAAAATTGCATATTTCCTTTTTGTAGAGAAAAGGTTGTCAACAATAATCACTTTTTTTTGTGATCGATCCTTGAGATGGACAAGCTAAATAGGAACAACTTCCACGACTGGTTTAGGATGTTGAGAATTGTTCTCACTTAAGAGTGAAAGCTCTATGTCCTAGATACACCAATGCTAGAGGAACTTGCTCCCACCTCACCAAAGGTAGAAAGGGATGCTTATAAGAAGCATATTGAAGATGCCATTGATGCAAAGTGCTTGATGTTGTGCTCAATGAACTATGAGTTGCAGAGACAACATGAGAACATGGACGTCATTGAGATGGTTCAGCATCTCAAGAACATGTATCAAGACCAAGCATGGCAAGAGAGATATGATGTCTCTAGGGCATTGTTCAAGTGTGTCATGACAGAAGGAGACCTAGTTGGTCCTCACGCACTCAAGATGATTGGGTATGTGGAGAACCTGATAAGACTAGGATTCCCTATGAGCCAAGAGTTGGCTATTGATGTGATACTACAATTGTTGCTAGAATCTTACACTCAGTTTGTGATGAACTATGACATGAACAACTTTGACAAGTCGTTGACAGAGTTGTTGGGCATGTTGAGGACAGTCGAGGCATAGATGAAGAAAGAAAAACCCAAATCTATGATGTTGATCAGCAAAAAGAAGGGTAAGTCTAAAGGCTGATGCTAGCCAGCAGTCCAAGTCATCTTCAACTCTCAAGGCCAAAGGAAGGGTGAATAAGGGAGGCAAATGTCACCATTGTCAAGAGCCAGGAAATTTGGGGAGAAATTGCCCTCTCTATCTGATGAACAAAAGAAGAAGAAGGAGGGGATGTAAATCTCCACCTCAGGTATCATGAAATAAACTTGAAAAACTTCTTTATCTGAGGTATATGATACCAAGATATGGATCTGACATATATGATATGCAGGATCTAAAAAGAAGTGATGGCCTTTATGAAAGTCCCAAGAAGGACCACTCATCATTGGAGAAAGTGTTGCTGCCATAGATAGGAGTACCTTTTAGTTTATTTCAGCCCAAAGGGCATGTAATAGAGTTATGAACTGCTATTTCATTTTGCCAATAAATAGAAACACTTTATTTCTGCATCTTGTAATGACAAGGATGTCTATCAATAAAGTTGGTGTTTCAATTTCAAAGATATGATCTTTTGTGGCAATGCCTTATTTATCTTGTGGTACTTGGTATGCATAAGATAAAATGATACCTTAAAGTTATTGATGACTCAAACAATTAATTAGCATTATCATCAGAAATTCATTTCTAGCTTCCATGTTGATGGATAGGACAGACTCTTTTGGTTGTGAACCATTAAAAGATATGAATGTCTTGGGCTTGATGACAAGTCAATCTTCATTAGATGTAGTGGGAGAATTACTATTCTATTAGGTATAATACATATTGATGTATATACATACCTATTGGAATAAATGCTAATGCTTCATATTGTGTTTAGTGAAATACCAACATGAATATCTTGAAGTGTTCAAGAATATCATAAATGAAGTACAAACTTGGTAAAAGTATTAATTATTTTATGAGATCAATGAATGGGATACTTAAACCAAAGGTTTGAGGACTTTGTGAGTAATTATGATAGTGTATCATAGAGAACTCATGATTAAGGAATAGTGATGTCTAAATCAAATATGGAGTCATACTCTAAATAGTTAGAGCAAGATCCTCAGATAACTAACTTTCTAGAATTCTTTTAAAGAAGATGCTTTACACTAAATAAAGGAGATTACGAATTACAAGTGTTGTGGGTTCTCAAATTCCTTATGTAACGAATACACCTCATATATCTAGGTGATGAATTGGTCATGTGATGAGCCAATAATCTATATGATGTTGAGGGACCATATTTTGAGTCATGGCTTGAGGCCATAAGATCCAAAATGACTTACATGTGAACCAATTAAGTTATGACCTTATGGTAGCACTTGATTGGAATAAAACCCATAAGTGCAATTGGGTCTTAAGAGTTAATACTGGCATGGATGACATTCAAAGAAAGGATCATGCTTGATGTTGGAACTTGAAAGACTATGAAATTTGGCATATGGATATTAAAACTGCATTCCTGGTAGGAATAAGATAAGGTTGTATATGTGACACAACCTGAAGGGTTTTATGAATTCAATAATGCAAATGCATTCTCTAAGTTACAAGGTATTAATCAATATGATTGATTGAATACAAGCAACTCAGAACTGGAATTCTTTACTTTGATTATATAGTAAAAAGGTTTGATTGATATATCAAAATAAAGAAGGGATCTGTGATTACAAAGATTTAGTGGGAGCGTATTCACATTCCACATGATGAGGAGGAATGAAATGTTCTAAAATGGAAATTGGTGTGGAAATACCTTCTTTAAGGGAAGACAGAGAAATGTCCTATGTGATAGGAATAGAGATCTATAGAGATATTTCTCAAAAACCTCTTGACTTGGTAAAGAGAGAGCATACATTGGCAATCAATACTGAAGGGTTCAGTATGCACAGATTCAGTGGGAGAAAACTTGTCCATGTTACATGGAGTTAGTATCTCATATGCCAAGTGTCCTAAATTCTTATGAAGAATAGGAACACATAGATAGATATGGATCTATCATGTATGTAATCATCCCATTATCTTGTATGTATTAGACATGACAAGAAAATATGCATTCATCATCTTGTATGTATTGGACATGACAATATGATGTTCTCATCCTACTAACTAGTGTGATGAGTGGATGTCTGTCTACTTCCAGTGAGGGTCACCAGAATACCATTAAGAACTTGTTTGGTACTTTGAAGTACTAGTTCTATGGTAATATAAGGAAGAGTTGGGTGTAAAGAGTTACAGTGATGCAAGCTTCCGAAATGATAGAAAATGATCGCAAAATATAAAATATAAAAGTGAATGAGTTGATAAATGGAAACGTTCCGATTTAAAATTTGTTTAATTCAAAAGGGGAATGTCAAGTATCCTTGTGTTATGAACAACAGAGGATACTATTTGGATCTAGAAGTTCATAGAGATGAACTTATAGATATTCCAACCATTGATGACAAGTAGTAATACTGAGTCAAACAATGAAGCTAAGTGTTAGGTAAGGAATATCAGATCGCATATTATGGCAACTCCATCTCATATGATATGTCATACAGCGAAGAGATGTGAAACATACAATATACTGACTAAAGAAAAGTGTTGATAACTCACTACATTAGCACTGGAGCAGCAGAAACATGTGGGACATGTTTGGAGATCACTAAGAATATGATTCAAAAGGTGATTTGCTCACAGTGCAAGTGGGAGTCTATTGGTATGTATGCCCTAAGATCCAATTATATGATGATTTGGATTGGGATACATTATTTTTTATTTGATAAATATCAAAGGAAAGCTTCCAATTCATTCTGGTACAATCAGTTATGAGATAATGATAGAACAGAATGAATGTCTAGAGAATGACAGTACTCAATGATGTATGTCTTTAGGTTGAGGACCTAAAGAATGCATTCATATGTATGCTAACAGTTTGTCCATTCTTGTTTTGTCCCTAGTCAGATGTCATTGTGGAAGGTTGATACACAACAATGACACAGCAAGACTAGAGTGTGTGTTGGTTGATGACAGAGTCTCATTAGTCATGATATGTGATAAACCAAGCACATAGATACATGTTAGAGAACAGTGTATCAGACAGACCCACTGTGAGAGTGACACATGGAACCATGACATGGTAGTCACAGTAAGCTCTCACAGTGATGGTGGTGATTGTGATTTTTAGACCTGAAATCACTACACTCATCACATGTCGTTGGGTACACTTTGACATCATCAAATGCGGTCTTGAAATATGGATTGTTATAAAGGTGATGATTGGGTGACTTTGACACATGGGGTTTTGACAGTGAGTGATAGATATGGGATTTGTCCCTCCTGAGGGAGTATGATGTCCATGGCCACTTGATAACTGAGACTAAGAAAGGCATGCACATGCACGTGTGAGTCAATATGTTATATTGATGGCACACATATCTCAGACAGTCTGCTTTGGATCAAGGAACATGAATGAACGTTGAAAGGATGACAACTCCATGCCTTGAGTTCATTCAAGATATTAGATACAAAGGAATTATACATTCATTGGAACACTAATCACATATTGTAGGATTGAAAGTTGTTCTCCAAGTTTCCTTTTCACTTGGGTAGCACTGATGTGCGACTAGGTACTTCTCTTTGATTGTGATGTCATAAGCTAGTTATGCACTTTCACTTCCAATGTGAAATGGGACCTATAGGGTCACACATAAAGGATTTACCTAGAAGAGGAGTTTATCCATGAATGATGTTTGGATTGATTACTAAAGGTGTTTAGCTACTCAATCAAACATTCAATCAATTAACTTGACTCATAAATCATCAAGTTCAAGTGTTGAACCAACTGATTTGAGAGTCAGATTGATTGAGAACTACATTGACTGTGTTTTGCACAATTTGGACCACCAATCGACCGGTTCAATGGGTGAATTGATCGGCTCATGTTCAGTGAGATGATTGGTTCACTTGGTGAACTGATCGGTTTGACTGGACCAAATGAGCAAGGTTGGATTGTCCTGATTTGTGAGAAAAGTTTTTCATTTCACTTGTCCAATTCGATTGGGACAAGAATTGATCTTAGTATTAATTGGAAATGAAAGAGGGAAGTCAATTGGAGGCAAGTCAGGAATGTGAAATGATCGGTTCAACTGGTGAACCGATCAGCTCACACTCCCAACTGACTGATTCGTTTGTGAAACGACCGGTTCGCCTACCGTAGTGCAATATGTTCATGGAAATTCAAGACCCTTCTACTCCCACTTTAGTCCTGCATTGTCTGGGGCTGAGAACCATGACCCTTACCCCTCCTATATATAGAGGGGTACTAGGGGCTTCTCAGATAGCACAACTCATAACATGAGTTGCTCTGCAAAGTTGTTGTCCTCTCTGGTTGTGGTAACCAAGAGAGCCCAAGCAAGTTCTACCCGTCTAGGGAGGAACAGCGAGGGAAAGACAACTACAGGACCGTAACTAATTATGGGAGAGTGTGTCGGTGACTAGTACATTGACAGAAGGGGAAGACTCCTTCTAGTGTCCTGTGGGATAGGATGACTAGAGTTCCCAGTGGTCTGTGTGGACTATCCATAGAGGAGGGAGGTTTCTGCCACTCAGGAGGATGATTTTCAACCACTATCCAGGTCAAGACCAGGAGCTGCATAGATGTCGTCAAAGATAGATGGGTGAAGATTGCACTTGTTGCGAGGCATTGTCATTGAGCAAGCCTTAGGACCAGGTATGACTCGCTAAAACCATCCTTCCTATTTCATAGTCGTTGATGTGATCCATGGTTATGGTTTTGTGGTGAGAGAAAATTTTTATTTCTACTGCCTTCTCCCTCACCTAAAACCCAACAAAAATATCAAATGAATCCCTTTTAAACCAAAATTGAATGTTATATCTTATGAAGGGTTTGGAATAAATGGAGTTTCCCATTACACAACTTCATGATGATAAAATTCTCATCCAATACAATGGGGTAACCCTACAAGTGTCTTCATTTTATTTTTCAAGTGTGAAGGATAAGAATCCACGTGAAGCTAAAATGTCATATCATGATGTCATTTAAGACATATGGGAGTTTGACTATGTAAATGTCAGAGTTCTGATGTTTAGGTGTAGTTGGGTTGATAACACCAAAGGAGTTGTAGTGGATGAATTTGGTTTCGCATTAGTGAATTTTGAAAAGATTGGCAATAAGGGTGAACCATTCATAATGGCATCATAGGCAAAGCAACTATTTTATATCGATGATCCTATAAATAAAAAATGGTCAGTTTTTCTTCATGGTAAAAGGTATTTCATTGCAAATCCTATAGATGAAGAAGAGTACTATCTATGATGACTCTAGTCCAATCTTTGTTGGTTTTCTAAAACCAAATGTTAAAGCTAACACTGACTTATATATGTGTAGAGATCACACAAAAGGAATGTTAGTTGATCTGAGATCCAATCAATACTAGAGGGATGCATTTTTTTTAATGTTAGATGTACATTTTACATTCTTTATCACTTATATTTCATTGTTTAACCTTTTTAAAAATGTTATGACATTTCTAAATGGCGTATGAATGTGAGTATGATGACTTTGACAATGATTACCATGAGGAAGAGCACCATGACGATGACATTGGTGTAAATTGTATTATTTTATTACATAGATGTGCATTTTACAATGTATATCACATGTATAAGTTACATTTTTTATAAGTTACATTTTTATGACTTTTATGTGTGTGTTGTCAATTTTAGCATGTTGAGGATTTGTGCCTTAGGGATCTAGTTGAGCTTGATGGAGAGCATCGTGAGCGTACACATCAAAGAGCCATCACCATGATGAATAAGTTAGTAGAACAAAGGGGTAAAGAACTGAAGTTGGTCATCGAGTTTGATGATCAAGGAAATCCTATTGAGAAGAAACATAGTTCTTTTGTGCAACATCTAGGGATTTTTACTCCGAGAAAATGGATATAAATCTATAATCTTGGAACAAAGTTGATCGAGGAAAGAAAGACTACATATGGAAGGACTTATGTGTGGGATATTATGATTTTTAAAGACATTCACAATTCTATTTTAAGTATATTCCATTAAGTATATAAACTTTTGCAGAGCATATTTGATCTTGATGAAAATTTGCATTATGTAAAGGTGTTGCAACATTGTGGGAGGGTACTTAGGAATTATAGGATAAATCTGACAAAAGATTACATAATGAATGAGAAGAAGAAGAAGAAGTCATCCACTAAGCAACAAAACTATCTAACCCGAAGATGTGGGAGGAATTTTGCTAAGAGAAAAACTGATGAACTCAAGGTAGTAAGCCTCTCATTTAGAATACATTCTTTTGAATTAATTGTATTATGTATTTAACATATGTTTTGGACTAATCGGGCTTTAAGTGATGCTCAAAAAGAAAGGTGTGCAAAGAATATGAACAACCACAAGTAGACCCTAGCCCACATTTTGGGATAACCCTATTTTTTGCCTAAGTATGTTGCTTAGAACCTTGCTCTAATCATCTGAGATGTAATTAGGGCTTGTAAAAAGTTTATGTTTCTTGTTTGAGATTTTTTGGATGATTCTTGTGTATTGTGGTGAGGTTTTGGTACAATTTGCAATTCACCTAGAGTAGGGGTTGATATGCAAGTTTTCCACCTTTAGAGTGTTCCTTCTCTCTTAGCATCATCTAGGATAGAGAGAGAGAGAGATGGGCACCTTGTTTGGGTCTTGGTTTTGTGGTGACATCCTTGGTGATGTGTTGAACATGTGTGAGGTGTGTCTTGCACCTAGATGTGTTGTCTCGGGTTGGATAACCTTGGGGAGGTTTCCCTATCAGTTTGTGAGTGTGTATGGTTGTGCCCTATTGGTTTATGAGTGTGTACGGTTGTGCCCTATCTATTTTTGAGTGTGTAGGGTTGTGTCCTATCAGTTTTTGAGTGTGTAGGGTTGTGCCTTTCAGTTTGTGGGTGTGTGGAGATATGGTATCGGGCTTGACCTTGGAAGAAGACCAAGAGGGTGAGACCTAGCCTTGACATTATCACCACATCTTGTATGTTGTTGCATGTGGATCCTTTTTCATGGATAAGTGTCACCTAAGATCCTAAGGTGATGAACCTCTGCCATGATCCCTCTCTCATCCATCTAGTATATAATCTTCTTCCTCTCCATGTAAGAGAATCCTTTTGGCCATCTTTGCTTTCTGTCCTTCTTGGTGGACAACCTTGAGAAGATTAAGGAGAAAGAGAGTCTCTCTTGGAGCTTGGAGGATGAGTTCCAAGTTTTGGAGTTCTTTGTTCATCTTCCATCTTCTACCTTAGTAAGCTATGTTTCCTAGCTCTCTTCTTCTTCTTCTTGGCCATGGATTTTAGATACCTTCTTTCCTTCTTGAGGCATCTTAACCTTAGTCTCATCCTCTCCCTTGGAGTTGTAGTGGTGATCAAGTTGGTGGATCATCTTATACCTTGATCTCATGAGCTTGGAGCTTGACCTTGGAGCTTGGATCTTGGTGGTGATCTTTGAGGTGGTTTATATAACTCTTAACCTCCTTTGTTATTTTCACTCTTTCACATGTATATGTTGATCAGTATCTCTAGATCGTGTAACTCTTATATGTTAGTAGTTCTTGGTGGTTTTGAGAACTATTTTGGTGAAGGAATTTTGTTTAAGTTGCCACCCATGTTTTTCACCTTCTTTCCATGGTAGTAGATGAGCTAGTAGTCGACCTTTCTAAGGCTGAAGACAACAAGTCCACACACACATGCACTATGTTGAGGGTAGGTCGTCATGACTTGTAGTGCAACAAACTGACACACCTTGTGGCAAGTCATCATGACTTGAATATGCTTAGGCCAACAAGTGTTGAGGGGGTTATCTCATCATACCCTAGAAGTGCATTAACCGATATGGTTTCTAACCGTTATGCTTTGACAGGGTGATGACCCATCATGCCCTAGATGGGGTTAAACTGATATGTCTTGCTAGCCCATCATGACCAGGATGGTTTTGTGTGAGATGGTCTACTTGGGGTGCTAAGACATGATGCCCTTGGTGGAGCAAGAGGTTGACATACTATCAAGTAGGGTTGCCTGATATACCTTGAAGTGGTGAACCGTGATGCTTTATTGAACCCTAACCCTAACAACCTGACATACCTATGGTTTCCCGTCACATCTTTAGGTGGTGCTTCCCGTCACACCTTTAGGTGATGTTGCCTGTCACACCTTTAGGTGGTGTTGTCTGTCACACCTTTAGGTGATGTTGCTCGCCACACCTTTAGGTGGTGTTGGTCATCACACTTTCAAGAAGTGTTAAACCAATACAAACCATGAGTGTAGTTAACCCATTACACCTCTTGTGAAGTTAACCCTATACCATGAGTTCTCAACTGATAAACCACTTGTAAGGTTATCCCTTGTGCCTTGTACAGTGGTAGTCGACATGTAATGATGATGACAAGTCAACACCCTATGGCAAGTATCACCCGATACACTATATGATAGCCTAAACAGATACCTTGTGTTGATGATAGTGTTACATGGTATGATGTGATACCCTATGGGTGGTTGTATGAACAATAAAAAGGATGTTGTTTTCTATGACCTTTAATTTCATAAAATACCTTATAGTGATGATGGGAGTGATGATTTGAGGTTGGTTGTTGATCCAACCTTGTAAACTCCAATCGATTAAAGAGAACTCTAACCCTAATGATGTAATGTAAATGGCATGAATCTTTATGAAATGGTAGTGATGATGATGTATCATATTTATTGTTATAAGCCTATCATCATGCAGGTAACACAATTTGATATGCATAGCAATATATGAGCTATTGTTGGTATCACAAAAAGATGAGGAAAATGGTCTTATGACCTAGTGATGGCTTATTGCCTAATATGAGATGGTAATTTTACTCAGTAATGAGATGAGGGTTTGCTACCCCAAAATTATGTGGTCGTTGTGATGAGAATCATGGTTAATGACAAGCATCAAGTGATAATGTAATGATATCACACCTTATATGCTCAAATATGTTCTGGTAATGTGTTATGCCCTTATTTTTGTAGAACTTATTTAAAGTTTATACGTTGTAACTTGATTGATGATAAAATATACTTAAATGTTCTAACTAATCAAGAGGAACCTAATCATGTATCTTGCCATGTGCAATAGATCCATTCAATGTCAGCATTTGTTGGATGGTGAAATGAGTTTAACTCAGAGAGCATATTTTTTAATATGTGGGGTGCAAGTCGAGTAACCCCTTATATCCTTAATTACAGAATATGTGAGATGAACATGCATGATTTGATCTAGTTGTGATATGGATGTCCATGTGTGAGTCACTCCTTCTTGTTTGAACAGCCATCTGTGAGCCTTTTCTTATAGTGTCGTACTTGTACCAAAGTGGGCTAGGTATGATTATACATGTGGATGGCCATGCGTGAGACAATCCCTGAGCTTGACTGATACGTCTCTTTGGTGTTTCTCTTGTGCTAACCAAGAGGTGCAGGAAGGTCATGGATTATTGCTCTTCCATTGACCTTGTATGGCACCGATTTAGACTTAACAGTGGTTGGTTGGATTTGGGTGGTACGACTCAAATCCTCAAGGCATAATAAAATACGTAAACAGCCATTTAGTATACTCATATAGGATCAAACACAGAAATATTGAATGAGACCTTGCTTGATTTTATACAGTCTTGTTGGTAGAAAATATGCATGTTCTTCATATTCCTTTTATAATGTTAAGATGTATGATAATCCAAAAGTAACTATCTATAATGTTAGTAATGATCACCTGCTTCTTATATTTGTAACTTTACTGCTTGCTTTAATAATCTTATCTGTGATAATAATAGAGTTGGTGGAGAGTTATATCTCCCACTGATATTTGGAATCTCACCCCATGGGTTTCCCACATCCCTTTTAGGTGGATGTGCACGAGGAGGTAGTGATAGTGCAGCAGAGGTTGAGGAGCAGCAAGAGAGGCAGTAGCTAACAAGGTTGGAAGTGTTGATGGATGTCTTTTGTTGTTAGAGTCCTAGAGTCATCCATGTACACTCAGGTCTTTGGGAATGTTTTATAGACGTGCTTTCAATGTTTAGTCGGTTGTGTTCCTTTTTATGAATAGTTGTAATGAATATGTGTATATATGTTCTGAAATAGATTTCCTTATAACAGGTTGGTGGCACACATGGTAAGTGATTTGAGGCATGAAAGGCATTGTATGTAAAGGTTTCTGCTGTTTGGTAATTTTATGAAAAGGATTTAATTTTTAGTATTCTCCGATAATCTGCTTGTTAATCTTTCTTCCGTAGTTTTGTTTTGAGTAATCTCGCTATTGTGGCATGGCATCATACGCAAGGCTTCACCAATAGAGACTAGAGGTGGCTTCTTCTCAGTAGTCTAATCCTGGGATTGTTGAGTCCTCTACTACTACTACATCTCTACCTTGCCACGAGGAGTGGATAGCTATGAGGCAAACCAAATCTGGAGAAATACCCAACCCTGCAACCGCTGAGGTGGCTGCAAAAATGGTAAAATTCAACTCTCAGAATGCACATTCATCTTTGACGTTGATTGTTATGTTTTACTTACCAATTACTATTGGTGATGGTTAGAAGGAGATCTACGAGCAAAGAAAACAAGGCAAGTTCATCTCTGAGGGAACAAGGGATGAATTGATAGTTGCTCTAGGTAATCTAGAACGTCCTCAGTGTGCTACTGCTGCTAGCAGTGGTGTCGATATAACAGCCTTCTTTGGGCCATCAGAGCATAAGGGAAAATCTATCCAGAAAGGAGGATTCTCATAAGAGAAACTGCAAGAGATGATTGCAAAGAGAATAGAGGAAGCAATGAGACAGTACCATGCTTCTCATTCAGCTCATCAGATAGTACATGTGGCACCCTGCTCTTTAGACAAGGTGGACCCCCCTATGACAGAGGGGTTGGGAGTAATCCTATGGAGTCGTCGGCTAGCACACCCGCTATAAGTTTTTTTAGTGATATAGTAGTCTTTCAGAATGATTTGTATAATATGCTTGTGCTTAGGTGTATATAGTATATATATATATATATATATAGGGATTATATTTAATACCCACACGGGTAGCTACCCGTGCACCCTTCCTCATATTTTTTTTAATCACAATTGTAGAGGAGCATTTTATCTAGATCCCCAAAAAATTTGATTCAAAAATAATATCATTTGCCCCCCCCCAAATCAAAAAACCCATCCATATATTTACTGATTATATATTTTTTGCACAGTTACTCTTTTGATCTTAGAGTTACTCTGTATATCAATACAGTTACTCTTTCGATTCATAAGAGTTACTCTTGTGTACCATATAGTTACTCTTTTACCCGCGTGAGTAGTATATATATATATATATATATATATATAGAGAGAGAGAGAGAGAGAGAGACAGACAGACAGAGAGAGAGAGAGAAAGAGAGAGTTAGGCTAGAATACACTCAAGTATACAGATCGCACAGATACACTCAAGTGTGTTTGCATATCAAGACTATTTTTTGCAAGATGTAAACCTTTAATCTTCATTGTCATACTATAATTAGGCTACATACAAATTTTGAGCCCATTTGTATGAGTATAAGTCACTCATCCGAGGGAAACAAAATCGACATACGAAACTAATTTGAAATGCATAATTTTTGTGGTCTTTATAACATGACCTATGAATGTCCAAATATGCTCAAATTTTTTATATAAGTTATTCACAAGATGATTAATAAGATCAACAGATTAGATTTTTGAAAAAAAAATATTACATCATGAAAAACTACTTGAGTGTATTCTGCTCCGAATACACTCAAGTGTATTCTAGACTAACTCTCTCTCTCTCTCTCTCTCTCTCTATATATATATATATATATATATATACAAATTTGTAAGGGTTGACGCCATGTTGTCTTTTACTAGAAGGATACATCATTGCACTGGGTGAGGCTTACCCATACCTTCCAGGTGACATGAGTCATGGTGATCCAATGCATGTCGATGAGGTTTGCGTGAGGTCAAGGCTTGTCTATGATGCTTGGAAGCACAATGAATTGCCATATGGCCACCCCAACCATGACAAAATAGGTGATGTAGAAGGCAGAGTTGTTGTGTGGCCCAAAGAGGGAATTGTCTATAATAATGTATGTTAAATTTACATCGCGTCTGTATATGTATAAAATTGACAATTGATATGAGAATACATATATATATATGCAGGACATAGCATTTAAGAAACCCCCTACAGCTCGTCCATCACTTCCTCCTTAAGATGTTCGATTGCCTGGTTGGCTTGCAAATGATCTGTTTGATTCTCTAGGTCCTAATTGTAGGGGATTAACAATATGGCCAGGCGAATTTGAAGAAGGGTCGCCTATGATGGACCATATTAAGGAGGGAGTTGCAAGTCAAGATCATGATACTAGTATATCTTAGCAAGACTTATGAAGATCTTTACTTATGCTTGGTTGAATACATATCTGATAGAACTTATGCTATGGTGGGATATTATGGTTAAATACATCATTTTATATATGTTGATCTATTTTCTTATATATTAATGCATACATAACATACATTTTGCAACTACTAACATAGGGTGTGTACAGAGGTCACGGTATCCCATGTGGAATTTCTAGTTCCATAATTGACTAGCCGTGTACATAAAGATCATATATCAATTATTGAATAATGTTCTACTCCATTTAAATATTTTACTAATGCATGAAGGAGAGTGATTATAGCTCCTTTCAATGTTGAGTAAGTCTCAGTTACTTTGTTTAAATTATTGACTTAAAATTACATCTATTTTTTTATTTTGAGTTTTCCTTTCTTTGCCTTCTTTTCATTCAGGAATAATCATTAGGTGTTGTTGGTAATTGTCCCCAAGATGATATTGTGTATTATCTAGATCCTAAGGGTGACTAGGTAGGCAGTGGGGGACAAAATGAAAAGGGAATTATTCATGTGAATACATTTTTCTATCCATTAATATATATTCATTTCTACATCATTAATTACATAATTGTTTACTAATGCAATTCAACATGTTACATTAACTTATAGGGGTATAAAAGAATTCAAAAAGGTTGTAGGAATGGTGCATAAGAAAAAGAAAGTGTTAAGTTGGAAGAATGTTGAGGTAATTTTTCTGGATCCAATGTATGTTTATGCCAACTATGCTTTCTTTTATTTATTAATGTTTTGTATGGTGGTAAATTTGTAATACCATGTACAAGACAATGGTGGGAATGCAGATACTATGTGATGTGGTATATGAACTTGATGTTAGGAAGGGGGTACTAGACATCCACTTCATAAAAAATGTAATCTATATATAGTCTTGATCATCATAAGTAAATAGTCACATTTGATAATATGAAAATATCAAATCAAACTCTTAAATTGTGTCATTTTCTTTGCAGCTATTTGACACGACAAAGCCTATAAAAGAAGAGCTAGATGAGATACAAGAACAATGGGAATAGGCCTTTGTAAATAAAGTAAACTTTGAATTTGATTGTGATAAAATATGAGTTTTCTATATTTTAATTTCATTATTTCTATATACAAGTGGTTCTAATGACTTGTTCCAACTTTAAATTTGATGTGAGTGAATTTTTTATGAATATGTGAATGATGAATATATACATGTGTGTCAATGAATGTGAAGATGAATGAATACAATGATAATTGTGTTTCTACATGTAATGAGAATGGAATAGGTGCATATGTGAATGATGTATATATACATATGTGTGAATGAATGTGAAGATGAATGAATATGATGAGAATCGTATTTGTACATGTCATGAGAATGAAATTGGAGAATGGATCTTGTATATGGGAGGATTGTGTGTTTGGTATTGTATGTTTTGTAGGTTTGTTGGCATGTTGTTAAGCTGAACATAGGATGGAATTTGTAGTTCTAATGAACTCCATGTTCTACATCCTATGAATGGACAGTAGGTTTGCAAACCTATTATATATATATATATATATATATATATATATATATATATATATATATATATATATATATATATATATATATATATATATATGTATGTATGTATGTATGTATGTAAGTATGTATGTATATCATCGATTGTTATCAAAAAACTACCATTATAGGTGTTAGTTGTCAGTTACTATACTAAATCGACATTATAGGGCTATTATAAAATGGTCATGTTGGGCAGTACGATCGTGCTATCAGTTGGCTAGCAGTGTCCATTTAGGTGTCAAATTAACGACATAATTTGAAAGTATTGTCTATTTGGACATATAAACTGACGACACATATGTACACAATGTCGGTTTGTTTATAAAATGATGTCACGGAAACCTTTATCAGTTAAAAATGTGACATGGTATGGTAGTACAACATTGGTTGTTGCACTGAAACTAGTGATAGAGATGAGTAATTGTGTCAGTTTATTTGATCATAGAAACTGAGGTTGGATCTGAGTCATCAGTTTATGTATCCCCAAAAGAATGGCATTGTAGGCGATTAACTGTAGTGTCACCTAATTATGTTTCGATACGAATCAGTGTTAGAGGGCTATTTTAACCAATGTTGAAGGTGGTATCTACAATAGTGGCAGTACATCCCATTTGAGGGGAACATCAGTTTTCCATTGGAAATACTATCACATAGTCAATACATTACACATAAATCATGTAACCTGAGAAAAATGTATCAAATGTATGGTGTAAAAGTTTTTTGCACATGTGTAAACACCTCCCCATTCTCATGCTTAACGCATCAAATAAGAAATCACCTACTTCTTCCATGTTTACCCTTTGTAACTTCTTTAAGTTGTTATGAAGACATCCATTGGATACCTCTGTTAAAATATACTTTAAGAAGAGAAGTGAATGTTCAATACACTATCTAGCATAATTTGCCTCCAAACAAATTGAATGATGAATAAATTCCATTAACTAGAAAGAATCATTTACTATTTAACCATTGACATGTTGATTCATACTTCTATTAATGTTAGTTCTCAAAAATATAAATAGATAAACATTACATGATGAATTTTATACACCTCCAAACTACTATTTGACCCCCCCCCTACATTCTCTATTGGGATTCCCACTATCACTAGAAATTTTGAGTTGGTCATAGAGGTATGCATGACTCAACAAATATTATAGAAGTTCTATCAATGTATATGTGTTTGATTCCATTTATAATAGATGTAATAGTTGACCAATTTATAGTTTCACTCATTGTGTATATCAATTATTTCATAATAGTTTATTTAAATGCTTGGGGAAATATTGAGGTGTGCTAAAAGTAGTTCACAAATAGTTCATTGTAACTCTTAATTTGTAGGTGTTCTAACTGGATCTTATCCACGTGTAATGTGGAAGGTGGAGGTTGTTATTCCTTAAAGTTCTAATTCCTTGCATATATGTCAACTATTAAGATCTTTTCATGTTAGGAAAACCAAAAAGGCACCTTGGGATTTAGAGTTCCATGATCGAAATGTGTCAAAAGGTTAGTGTGATGAACTTTTGAATACTCTTACGCAGTGGCTACTACAAGAACATAGATACAATTTTTAATGCCAATATTTGACCAAACAATTCATATGGTATACTATGGAATGATTACATTTGAACTAGTAGATTTACAAATAAGTGTCTTGAATATAGTGCTATGTATCACCAAATTTCTGCCCATCAACCCCCTATGTTTCATGATCATCAATGTTGTTTAAAAATCATTTGTCATACTATAATTTGTAGTTTTGTTATACTATAATGTTCTAAGATGTTATAATATTAACATTGGCAATGAAGAAATTGTGCATGATATATCAATCTAGAAAAAAGAATAAATTGAGTACAAGAGTAAATTGGGTATGTTGTGTCACACCTTGCTTAAGGTAGATAAATTTCCTCTTCAATACACCTTTACAGCACCATTTCCAAATTGGATTTGTCTATGGATGAACAACTCATGTTTTTACAAGTGTTCTTGTATCCTTCCTCTACATTATGATATGTGGAATGTAGTGTTGCAACATGGTACAAGAAAGTGTGTTGTGTTATCATATCCAGCACCAAAAAATTGATGCTTCCCACATGTTATGGTTTGTTGTTTAGATAATGTTGTTAGTGTAAATACACTCATTTCAATAATAGAACTATCCCAACCAAACAAAAAACACGTGAAATGCATGTCAAAGTTTATCTATGTCTTGGCATTGAAGGAGACAAAACCTTTCTGTTGTGGTATCAAGTTGTTTGTCCCTTCTGTAGAGTATGAGAACATGAGTTGTAGCAATAGAACCTAAACATACTACAACAATGAAAAGCTCTTTGGATTAGATGAAACATATCCCTCATTCAAAGAAAATCTACATGGGTTCAATAACATTGAGAACCAAGGGTTGTCCTTGATATATTTATTTGAGGTGGTTGTTGGTTGAGGTAGACAGATATACTCAAAATGAAACTCATATACTACTTTGAATATGTTGCTAAAGTAATGGATAATCAATTATACAATTGGATTTCATTTTCAAACATACTGTGATTTTTTTCTTGGTGTTTCATGCCATGCAAAAAGTATCATACTTGCTCGGTGGTTGGTACACCTATAATTCTATTGATTTCTTCCCATGTCTGGTGAGTTCTTGTACGCATCTAGGTATCACGGGATACATCCAATATGCTCCTAATTGTCTACAAACTTTTCATACCAACTCTTGATACTAACTAGTCATGGGCTTGAAGGATATCTTTCATCACATTCTTCTTCAATCATATTCATGGACTCTACAATTGCATTCACAACTCAGTGAGACATTTATAGTATAGTATATACCATTTTAAGAACAAAATTCTTTGAGCATGGGTCAATGTCATGTTCCATACCACCTACACTAGTGTGGCCATGGAAAAGAGCAATGACTAATATGGACATACAGGAAACTAACTATAATAACCTATATTTTCTTATTATTCGATTAATGTACATTTTGACTCAATAGATTATCTATTGTACTCAACAACCTCCCTCACCCTCAATTGGATGACTTGGAGTCAAATTATCCCTAATTAATGCAATATTAGATTTGATTTAATGTCATATTTGATTATTTGACTCAAGTTGAGTTCCTATATTAAACTTTGAAATGAATTTTCAAAATTAAGTGTGCTCAAACTTATAATCTTGGACCCAAACTTTTAATATAATAAGTAGAAGTAATTTGTGAACCAGTGATGAACATTTCATGTCAATATGAGATACATTTTTGGATATATGATTTATACAAGATTTCAAAAGAAAAATTTATTCAAACTTTGGTCTTTAAATAATAATATGCCATGTCTTCAATATGTGGCTCTCCATCTCTGCCAATGGGAGGCCATGATTTCCTTGCCTTGGATACATCTCTTTTTTGGAAATGTCAGTCATCCTCTTTGTTTTCCTTGGTCTACATCAACCCTTAGATTAGATGGCCATGTATCTAACCTAAATCTAACGTCCAAAGGATCATTTTCCTCACTTGCTCTGATGGATGGGAATATGTGGTTGGAACAAAAGCTTCACCACATGTAGACCCCTTTTTGCATCATCAGATAGATCCATCACATATTTGATCTCACCAAGCTATGTCACTGTAGATCAGCACCTCCACAGGGGTTGTTGTGGCCTCAATCCCCAGCTTGGGAATGGCTCTGGAAACACTTTTCACCATGGATGCGACCTTCTCCGGAGTAGGTGGGTAGGTGGGAACTTCCAGTGGCCACCCACTAGCCAACCGAGCGAGTGATAGTGAACATTAACAACAGTTGGGAAATCCAGAGAGATGGTCAGTGGCAACTTGTACAGGTAGGATACACCTTAGCTAGCATCAGCCTATATGAGACCTTATGTGACCAAAAAAGCATGTGAGGCAGGTTGATGCAGCTCCTCTTCAAGAAATGTAGTTCAATCGCAACTATACAATGGAAATCCAATGACCCATGATCAGTCTTGATGAGATAAATATTGAAAATTCATCATCAATTAATCTATTGGTCAAATTGAACATATAATAAGAAAACAAGATTTATCCGGAAGAAGTTTTGGGACCTAATTCCTTACATAGCTCTTATGATATGCTAAAATTGACTTCTTTTAATACCTCTTACATAATTAATGACTTTAATTTCTCAACTATGGTCCTTCTAGATACACACCACCATGCTTGTCTAAGATAAGCAGTTCTTGATACATAAGGACCCAAAACTCAAATTTGTTACCAACATGAACTCAATCATGCATATGTGCCTCTATTTAGATGCTTAGGAACACGAAGATAATGGATCTTAAACCTAATGATATAAATGACACTATAGTGACTCAAAACCATAAGTAATACTCTATATCAGAAATATATTATGCATGTTGAGCCAAAAATCAAACATATTCACATGTTTGCTCTATTTGAACTTTATGATGTCAAATGATGCATAAATGGCAATTAATGTGGAATTTGTATGTTGAATCTTGAAATTTTCTCAAATGTTGGCTTAATACTACTCAAATATCATGTATCACCCCAAATTAGTAATATTACTTACCTTCTGACCCTAATTTCTATGTGGATCTTTCTTGTACATTACTCTATTATTTGACCTAAACTTGACTTGAAATGTAATCTAGTTCGCGTGTTATAATTGAAGACCAAAAGTTATGCAAATATTTCCCTAATGATCATCTATGTTACATAATGATCTCAAACTAGTATCTTGAGGATGTTTATGATACCTAACTCAAGTTGACCCCACTATGATCTAATGATGAAAACCTTACATGATAATGACCCAGTATGACTAGCTACAACAATGTTGATGCTTATGTTGACTAAGATTGATCAAGTCTTGTGATTTCTCTTTTTAGTATCTTGAAACTCTAATCATATATACATGATTTAGTTTTGATGTGTCGCTTTAAGTGATAATGAACCCATGATGTACTATGTTTCTTGATCATGCCTATGCATGACCTACTTTGAGATATTGAGAAAAATGTTGAAGGAAATGAGTACCTAGAGTTAGGTGACACATCCAACCCCCATGATAATGATTTAATGTACCTAAATTTCTGATATTAATCCAATTACACTTGTTTGTAATGTCAAGATATCTATGATGACTGGATTGTGTCAATATCTATGTAAGTTGCTAGTTATGGTTTCCTAAATCAAATGGTCAATATCATGCTAGAATCAAGGTACACTTTATCCTCTTGTTGGCCAGACTAGTGGTATTAAACTTTCTTGTATGTGTGTATGCTTAAACTTATTAGGTATATTCTTCTTTCAGATAATTGTTCCCTATGATTGGTATGTTCATTATGCTTGAAATATGTTGAACAAATCTTGAACATAGTTGTGCTTGTCTATTATACAAACCTTATGTTCTTGCATGTATTCTTAGGGTAAGGGCACAAGGAATGTTGAAATTAGGATAGCTCATTGACTTTGGTATTGAGGTCCCTCACATAATAATAAGGTGACATTTAGGCTTTGAGCTCATATGCCCCTCATGGACCCATCCTATTGGAAGTTGATCAAATGGACATAAAATGTTGTTTAGTATAATGAAAATGCATCTAAAACACACTTGCATGATAATAAAAAAGTCTTTGATGTTTTGTATTTCTATGTTGATATTAGATATCAGTTTTTCCTAGCATATATGTTATCTTAACCATGCAAGTTTATGTATTTTATAGCGTACTCAACATAGTTGTGGTGATGTGTACCAATTTTATGATTTTAGGTAGCAGCTACACTATGACTGTTGTTCTATGATCGTGTTTCCGCTCTAATATGATAATATTTTTCTCTTATTATAGTGAAGTACAATAACATGCAAATGGAATTCTTATGGGTTTACATACGGGACTAAGATTTGGTGTTTAGTACTAGTTTAGCAAATAATTTCTCGGTACATCATGTTGTTAATACCTTATTTTCTCTATCTTATTGTTTGTGGTTTTTACATGCATATGTTGTCTAATCCATGATAGGTACGGACGCCGAGGTCCACTTGCCTTTGTCTATGTAACCATTATGAGTGTGGACTTAGGGTAACAAATAGTTTTGTCACAAATGGTATCGAGAAATCACATATCATTTATGCATATTTAATAACCTAATTCCATATACCTTAGAGTGTCCTCTAGAATGTCATCTATTCTACCCTAATCTACTCATTAGATGATAATTGGTTCGTTTCTCATCTTCTCATGTGATTTCTCTCATGACAACTAGTTGTATGGGAAAACTAAAATTTGAATCATTTGGTAAAATTTTGAGTAGGATGATGATGATGTCATGATATGACCTTGATTTTGAAACTCTATTACAACTAATGACTAGTACTCAAAGAACTCTTCCATGACCCTCAAATCATGTACTCTAAAATTTACCAAATTTAGACTACATGCTTCCTATGTTTGAGGTAGATGACAATAATCTTGATGTGATGAGATAAGGAGGATTATACCTTATACCTCATTGTTTATGAGGTCCCTATATGATCAATTCCATGTTACCCAATTGTTATGTTAAACCTCAAACATAGTTAAAAAAAACTTTGTACCTTTTTTATGTACCATTATTATGCCTTGGAATTACTATGTTCTCGTACTCTCAAAAATTATGAAGAAAGAGTTTGATACAATATGCATTTCCCTATTGATTTTGAAACCCTTTTCTAAGCCCAATTTTGAATGAAATTATGGACATGGATCTCAATCTTGCCCTATTATGCTCTAAATCTTAGAGTTTCCAATTTGATTTTCTAGTTTCTAAATAAAACCTTACCTAGATATTGAAAGTAAGAGAATGCAATTATGACCTAATCTTGCAAAATCTTGAAACATGGTTGCCCTATTATGATCTTGATTTTTTATCTCAAGACGTTGTGAAGTATGATTCCATAATGGATAATATCCTTATTTGTAAAAACTTGATGGATCATGACTAGTAAGGACTATTGTGCTAGATTACGGTGGTAGTTGACTTACAACTCTCCCAACCTTGTTCACATCCCTAATATGAATTTTCAACCTGTTGATTATTTAGAGTTTTGAAAGGTAATCCTTTACACTTGGTTTTTATTTCTTGACCTAAGCCACTAATAGGTCAAATCCATGATGATATTGATACTAGATCTTAAAATCTTTATCTAATGATGATATTGAAATATGACGATGTTGACCATAGCTTGTGGTTAAGTTCCTAGAAAGACCTAGGTCTGGATCATTCATCAACCTTTAATACCATGATAACTAACCCAATATTGATATCTTGAAATGTTTCTTGAATATTTATCAAAAGTTTTTGCACATTGATGTATTTGGAATGATGACCACACTTATGGTCTAGGTTGGTTTCTAAACCCTAGCTTCAAAATATTTGGACCTATGACTTTTATGTATAGAATTTGACTCTCAATATTGATTGATGAAATGTTGACTCATGATTATCGATCTTGATTTTGATTCGGTTCCTATGATCACCTTATTTGAATCTTGAGATCGTCCATGATACATGATCGATGACTTTCATATTCCCAAATCTTGAAAATCTTAAATGATGATTATGTTGATTTATTTGATTTATGACTTAGGGATGAGCTCTCATATGGTCTAGGGTCGTACCCTTCATTGATTTTGAGCACGAAATCACTATATTGAAATGTGATGTTTGTCTTGAATTGTTGTAACATGAAATCTCAATCATAAATGTATAACCCCGCCTAGGCCAATGTAGAAGCTATAATCCTAAATGCTTGGAATGAAATGCATGCTTTACTCTTGCTTCAAGAGCTCTATTTTTTTGACCTAAAATATAATCTCTTCAAATTTGTGATCTATAGGATAATCTCTCCAATTTTTTTTACTCATGTGATGATCTTTTCTATTCAATGATCAATGTGACTCTACGTTACTATGATGCTCAATTGCTTGATTTTGAAATAGTGTTGATTTTAAAGGAATACCAAGTTGATTGCTATATGTAATATGATATTCCAACCTTGATTTATGGAGTAATTTAAATTTGAGGACAAAAATTCTTTTATGGTGGGGAGGATGTAATAACATGGATATTCTCTATCAATAAATTAATGTATTGATTGACTCATTAGATGACCTATTATATTCAATAACCTCCCTCACCCTCAACTAGATGACTTGGAGTCACTTTATGCTTAATTAATTCAATGAATTGATTAAATTTCACATTTTTATTATCTAACTAAAGTTGAGTGCCTAATTAGACTTTGAAATGAATCTACAAACTTACATGTTCTCAACATTATCTTCTTGGACCCACATTTCAATATAAGAAGTTGAAGAAGTTTTTGAACCAATATTGAAAATTTCATGCAAATTGGAGTTATGGTTTGGGCCAGATATATGGTTTTTATAAGATTTCAAAAGAAACTTTATTCAAACTTTGGTCTTTAAAGTGTGCCACATCTGTAATATGTTTCCCTCCCTCTCATCCAAGAGTGCACAATTTCTTTTCCTTAAAAACATTTCTTTTTTTTGCCATGTCAGCAATTCTCCTTTATTTTCCTCGGTCTACCTCAACCCTTGGATCTGATGACCATGGATCTGGCCAAGATCCAATGACCAGAAGATCATCTTCCCTACCTTCTCCCATGTATGGGAGTAGGTGGTTGGAGTAAAAGCTTCACCAGATGTAGACCCCTTTTTGCACCTATAAAATGCCTCCATTCACTTCCTTTCTTTCTCTTCATTCTTCCCCTTTTTTTGCACCCTTGTTTGTGTATTTTCATGCACCATAGCTCATGTCCCCCTTAATCTTCAACCCCCATCTCCAACAAGCACCCTTCTATTTTGCAAACCCTAGTCCTAGATCTTTATCTGCATGCAATTGTGGGATAAATCCATCACATATTCAACCTCTCTATGTTCCACCGATAGATACTAGCACCTATGTAGGGGTTTTGGTGGCCTCAATCCCCGACTTGGGCATGGTTCCATCAGTACTCAACATCATGGCCATCACCTGCTCACAAGCATATGGGTAGGTGGGAGCGGCCACCTACCACCCACAAGACATTAGGCGGGCGATAGTGACCATTACCAACAGTTGGGAAATGTGGAGCGAAGGCAAGTGGTGGATTGGCTCGGTGGGTTGCACCTTAGTATCGGCCTAGATGAGACATGATGCAGCCAACAAGGCATGTGAAGTGGGTCAGTGCAGCCCCTCTTCGAGATATGTGGCTCAATACAGGCCATCTAGTAGAAATCCAATGACCCAATAGCAGTCTTGATGAGGTAAATTTTGAGAATTTATGATAATAGCATTTTTTGGCCAAATTGAACATATGATATATGAATTTTTTTCTAGTAAACAAGATCTATCCCATTGAACAAGTTTCAGGACCCAATTCCTTATATATCTCCTATGATGGCTAAAAGTGACTTCTTTAGTACCTCTTACATGATTAATTTCTCAAATATGGTCCTTCTACCTTGAGACCTTCATGCCTATATAAGATCAATATTTCTTGATACATAATGACCCAAGACTCAAACTTTGTCATAAACATGGACTCAAATATGCATGTGTGCTTCTATTTAGATGCTTATGAACATGTTGATAATGGATCTTAAAACTAGTCCTATAATTGGAAATCTAATGACTCAAAAGCATCTATAAGACTCTATATTAGTAATATATTATGAATGTTGAGCCAAGAATCAATGTTTTTCACACTTTTTCTCTATTTGGACTTTATGATGTGAATTGGTCCATAAATGGCGATTAATGTGGACTTTGTATGTTGAATCTTGAACTTTGCTTAAATGTTCACTTCATACTATTCAAATCTCTTGTGCAATGGCAAATTAATAATATTTCTTGCATGTTCCCCCTAATTTCTATGTGGACCTTTCATGTACACTATTACGGCTATTTAACTTAAACTTGACTTGAAATGTAATCTAGTTTGCATGTTGATAATTGAAGACCAAATCATATGCAAATCTTGCCCTAATTCTCATCTATTATACATAATGATATCAAATTAGTAGCTTGGAGATGTTTATGAATACTCCAATGATGAAAACATTGCATGATAATGACCCAATATGACTAGCTATGACAATATTGATGCTTATGTTGACTAAGCTTTCTCAAATTGTATGATATCTCTTTTTAGTATCTTGAAACTCTAACCATTTATACATGATCTAGTTGTGATGTGTCACTCTTAAGTGCTAATGAACCGATGATGTACTATGTTTCTTTATAATGCTTATGCATGACCTAGTTTGACATATTGAAAATAATGTTATGGAAAATGATTACGTAGACTTAGGTGACACATCCGACCCCCATGACAATGATTAATGAACCTAATGTTTCTGAAATAAATCTAATTACACTTATTTGTAATGTCGAGATCTCTATGATAACTCAATTTCCAAGATCTAGTCAAGTTGCTAGTTAAGGTTTTCTAGAATTGCTTAATCTTATGCTCTAATTAAGGTATGTTCCTATTGGCCAAACTAGTAGTATTGAACTTACTTGTATGTATGTATGATTAAACTACTTGAATTTATATACTTGTTTGAGATACTTGATCCCTATGATTAGTATGTTTGTTTTGCTTTAAATATGTTGAACAAACCTTGAACATAATTGAATTTGTCCATTATACAAGCCTTGTGTACCTTACTATATTCTCGGGGTTAAGGCACAAGGCATGTTGAAAAAGGGTTAGCTCACTAACTTTGGTTTTAAGTTCCTCACATAGAAACATGATAACATTTAGGCTTTCAGTCTCATGCCCCTCACAGACCCTTTCTATGGGAAGATGGTAAAAATAGCAATAAAATGGTGTTTGATATAATGGAAATACATCTAAAACGCTTGCTTATTAATAACAAATTCCTTAAAGTTTTTTATTTCTTTCCTGCTATTACATTAAGTTTTTTCAACCATATATGTTCTCTTATCCCTATGACTTTGTGTATTTTATAGCAAACTCACCCCAGTTGTGTTGATGTGTGCCCATTTCATGATTTTAGATAGTAGGTACACTATGACTCTCGTGCTATGATCGTGCTTTCTCTATAATGTGTTAATATGTCTCTATTACTCTAATGAAATCCAATGACATGAAAATAAAATTCTTATGGGTTGGCGTATGAGATTAAGATCTGGTATCAAGAACAATTTTAGCAATCTTACGTTACATCATGTTGTTCATACCTTAGTTCTTTATCTTTTTGTTTTTTATTTTTTCATGCATATCTATGTGATCCATTCTAGGTATGGATTCCTAGGTCGACTCGTCTTTGGCTAAGTAGCCATTAGGAGTTTGGAGTTAGGATAATAAATAGTTTTGTGACACTATCCAAAACCCACGTAAGAGATTTTTTATGGTAAATGATCCTATATCACTCGAGAGAGTTTCTACATGAGAGTTTTAGACATTCCTGTAAAAACTTTTATGGATTTCCTCTAAACGTCTTTAAGGTAGAAGTATATAAAAATGTCTACATTTAGCCTACCTCGATAAATATTTGAAGTATTAGACTGCATCCTCTGTTGGGAAATCCACATAACTTAGAGTTTTCAGAGCATTATTCTCCTCTACTCCACTCTTTCTTTAAGTAGTAAGAAGTAGACAATGATGAAGCTCTTAGCTTGAAAGGGATTTTATTTGTAGTTTATGGTCAGAACAACAACAACACACAAGGTTCATATGTTGTCTTGTCAAATAGCAGCAAGGTTTGTAGTATTTCCTTTTTCATGATGTTGCCTTTTGTCTAGTCATGGGGGGTCTCCATATACAATCACTTCTAATCATTGAGGGAGGGTGATGGATATAAGTCATCCTTCCCCAATTAGTATGGAGTTTCCAACAGGAATATGACTATGTTCTTGATTGAAAATAAGATCAATTATGTTGGAAATGTAAGGTTTTGTCTTATGTTTTATTTGGATTTAGACTTAATGGGAGTTGGTCTTGTGTGTTTTAGATTCTGATAGGAGTCAAATTCAACAATAAAAATATGATTGGCTATTGATTATTATTTCAGGTTCGACTATAATTTAAAAGAGAATTCTTAGTTGTAATCATATGGCATGGATATGTACAAATAGAGGCCATGGATGTTTGGCTATTAATTATTGTTTCAAGTTTGACTATAATTTGAAATAGAATTCTTAGTTTCAATAATATGGCATGGATATGTACAAATAGAGGCCATTGAGACATCCCATCGGTAGGTATGATCCCACCAATTGTTCATTGTTGGTACCTTCTAAGGTAGAAGAGCTAGATAACAAGAACAACTAATGAATCTCTCTCATGGATGAGAGAGGGCCGATGAATTTGTTATGAAATGGAGATCAGCTAGTAGTTGGTGAAACATTGGGTGCATCAACAATGGATCTCTCTTATGGATAAGAGAGAACCAACACTTTGCTTTGAGGTAAAGCAGTAGTTGGTATTCGGCATCGCAGTGATGGTGCATTGACAGTGGAGGTGGATCCTAGCAATGGAGGATGCACATGTTGGTGGCACTTTTTTGATGTTGTGAGATCAACATTGACAGAGATTTGTCCAATCAATGAACGGCATGCATCATTTGACGGCATAGTATGTGTGTCGATAGCAACAGTGGGGGACGCACATCTCTCATTCGGTGGCACATAGGTGGTGCATCGACAAAGACAGTTGATCCAAACAACAAAGGAAGTACATCAATTGGTGTCACACTATTGATGATGGCAATGACAATTTCTCATCCTATCAATAGAGAGTGTGTATTAACTATGACAAACATATTTCTAGTGGCACGTTACAGTTCTAGTCAAAGGAGCCAACTAGAATAAGAATTTGAAGTAGCCACAAGGTTGGTGACCTTGTAGCAATAGAGGTTGGCCATTCATTAGTCGTAATGATAACAAGCAAGGGCACATATTCATATCTAATTCCCACTAGCAATAGTGGTGTCATAAGGAGAAGTTAACTGGAATATTTGTACATATTGGATGTGATTATTTTCTCTGTAATCACTATTATCATGTGGGTGGCTACTCTAGGGATAATTAAATCTAGGTAGTGTGAGTGTAATCTTAGTTACATAGTTCTTATTGATAGGTGGTGTCCTGTGGTTTTTCTCATCATGTCTTGGAGAGAGTTATTTAAGTTAAATCATGTGCCTTCAGTATTGTAGAGCAGCGTCACTTTTCCATCAGGATTCCTAACAAGTAGTATCAAAACAAAGCTCAAAAGATGTAGTAAAAGTAATGATATGGTGTCTGGAGATAGGAAGGCATGCAATGACAAGAACCAATTGTACATAAAGCCACATGTTTGAGATGTGGGATTCTGTTTGCAAGGGAAAACATGAAGAGGTGTGCCATGAAGGCTCCCAATCAGAGAAGGTCACTTGAAATCCTTCTTTAGGATAGTGCATCTGTGTTGAAGAATGGAATAAAAATATATGTTTAGTTGTTACATCCAGAGTGGAGGCTCAGGCTCATGACAAAGAGTTACATCAATAAGGGGCATCAAAGAAAGCTTTTTGAGACATGTTACAGAAGCTTAGAAACATTGTTTTCTTCTAGGATGGATCAACTAACTGATCAAGGGGATCTATAAAGTTCAAAGCATAGACATGGGGAGAGAAGTGATGATACCATATTATTTTTAGTTCTTTGGGAACAAAGTGATGTTAAGGTGATACTTCGAGAAGATGGATGGAAATGGCAAGATTTTGACATTTTTAGGATAATGGACATGTATTGGAATCTATCATCAGTGGTGATGAAGTCCATAATCTACTCTAGTTGAATGTTGAAGACAAAGTATCCCTCATGGGTTGGAGGAGTGAGTGTTAAATTTGGAAGGTTCTCACCCATGTCCTAATTATATTTGGACTTAAAAGGAGTTGGTCTTGTGTATTTTCAATCCTAATAGGAGTTAAACCCCAAAAGGAGAGAACGTGGATCTCTATGTGAACTATTGATTATTGTTTCAAATTGGACTAGGATTTGATATATTATTCCTAGTAGCAACCACATGGCATGGAGGCCTATAAAGAGAAGCCCTAGAGGAGGATATTGAGACATACCACTATTTGGGGTGATCCTGGTTGTTATTCATTGTTGGTGTATTCTATGGTAGAAGTGCCAGATAATAAGAATAACTAGGGGAAATCTCTCATGGATAAGAGAGGGACATTGACTTTATCTCGAGGAAAAGTAGTGGTTTGAATCTAGTGGAACATTGGGTGCATCAACAGTGGATCTCCCTTGTAGATAAGAGAGGGCCAACAAATTTTCTTTGAGGTGAACTCACGGTTGGCAATCATCAGCACAATGGTGGTTTATCAAAAATAGTGGTGGATTCGAGCAGAGGAGGAAGTACACATATGAATGACACTTTGTTCATGTTGTGACATCAACATTGATGGCACTCTTTTTAATCAGTGGAGGATGTGCACCAATTGACTACAAAGTGGATGCATCAATAGCTTCTACAGACTCTCCAGTTGGTGGAGTATGTGTATCCCTCAGTCGTACTTACATAGGTGGTGCATCTACAATAGTGGCAAATTTTAACAGTAGATGATGCACATCAGTTGGTAACACATTTTGGTGACATGGAAATGATGACGGTCTGTGTGATCAGGGGAGGACATGTATCACTTGCCCCAGACTGAAAGAGCTATAGCCGAATGTCAAATTTCTAGTTGGAGGAGTCAAATAGAACAAATACTGTGAGAAGAAGTGAGGTAGGTCACATAGTGAGTAGTAGAGGCAGCACATTTAGATGTCATAAGACACATGTATGTGTTTGATCCCTAACAGTTTAGTGGTTTCATGAGGACAATAAGTGGAATATTTTGTCACGTTGGATGTGATTATCTTCTTCCATATCTTTGTTCTTGCATGGGGGAGCTACTCATATTTAGCGGTAATGAAATCTGAGCGGTGTGAGATGAAATTCAAACCACTTAGTGTTTTTTGGCTGGTATTACCTCATGAGTTTTCTTGTCCCATCTTGAGAAAAGTTTTCTATGTTAAATCTCGTGTTTTTGAGTCTTGCAGTCCATCATCACTTCCCAACATAATTCCTAATAGTTTCTAGTTTTCCAATGAACGGTTGGTAGTAGCTCATCCTTGTCGATATCTTTTTGAAAGCCAAGCCCAAGTAGAAGTCCTTGAATCGTGCAGCCTTTGTTATATGTGAGTAACTAAAATCCTATGTGTTGAGCTGTTGGATACTATGTCAAACTTAAAGAGGGCATGCTCAATGTTTTCTTGTTTCTTTCAATAGTGTAGGAACATGTTACAAGTTTTGATCTTTTTTCTAAAAGTTCTTGTCTTGGGTAGCCATATGGCCATGGTATTTCGTTCAGACAAAGTGATTAACTTTTGGGGGGATTCTAAGCACTACTCTTCAAACAAAAAGTTATGTTGCTAGTATTTAGTTCCCTACAAACTAGACCATGAGTCGATAACATGGGGAAAAGGCATTTTCAGCAAAAAACTAAAACAACTTGTCTCAATTGATGTCTAAATAGAGATTTGCAATATAGCATTGCCATCCTCCTAGCATAAAAATACATTAAATGTTGTATTCCCATCACTTATCATGAAATGTAATCAGCTCATCCACTCTGATGATGTCAAAAAAATATTTAAACAAAGGCCTTTGAGTTTGAAAGCCATTCATTGTATCATATGTGTATGTTAGCATTGTTAAAGATGCTTCATCTCATGGCCTCTTTAAAAGGGATTTTGATGACTGAAGCCTCTAAATGCATTCAAGGAGCTATCATATTTGTATTATCTATATTATGATCCTTATATGCAAATAGACTTCACTATTGTTTTATAAGAAGAGACAATTTGAAAATCTTGAGACATTTGAATCCCAAGTCCCATTCTATTTTAGGTTTGCACATTTTCTCCCATGCCATCCAATTGATTTTATGGTTCCTCTCAAAAGAGACCCATGAGAAACAGGCTACAATATTGTTGATGTCCTCCGTGATATTAACCTAAGATCAAAACAAGTCCATCATATATGATGGGATGTGTAATTTAACATCATTTATACATCCTCCTTCTTGTACTAACTCAGATATAATTCATTACAACCTTTGAGAATTTCCCATATTCTATCCTTAGCACTCGTCAGGAGATCCTTCTTTGAGCAACCTATGATAATAGGCAGCCCTAGGTATTTAGCATGTTTGAAACTTGATGCAGCCCAAGAACGCAATGATCTCTGCTTTCTTCCCATCTTCCACATTTCTACTAAAAGGAGATCTCTGAGTTTTTATAATTTATCTTTTTTCATGAGTTTTTTTGTAGAAGGTGGTAGTAATTTCTACATTAGATTCCTCTATATATATTCATACTCAAATAGGATATTCTCACGTCAAAATAGAGATGAGAGATGCATTGGTTGTGGAGGTTGGCTCTGGCCCAATGCACCTCCCCTGAAGACATTTCTTTCTTGATGATATTAGAAATAGCATGTGCACAAGATAAATATATAAGCTGAAATAAGATCTCCTTGATGGATACCACTTTGAGGTTTAATATCATCATGTTTGTTTTCATTGATGATGAAAACGGGTCTCACACTTATGAGCATTCACCATTTTTCCTTTGTCTGATAAAAAACTTATTTTTCCATGATTTTATCTAGAAAATCACACTCCATATTGTTATAGTATTTCCTCATATCTAGATTGAAAGGCATTCTCCTTTGCTTTCCTTTAAATTTGAGTTTCACAACATGGAAGACCTCAAATGAAACTAATGCATCATTAGTTATCAACGTGCTATAGATGAAAGCACTTTGGTTGTTTTACTCATTTAGGAAGCATTTCAATCTTTTTTTCATCATCTTTGATATATTTTTATGAATGGTATTACACATATTGTTCGATCTAAAATCTCTCATGTCATATGGTTATTTGCATTTAGGGATCAATGCAATATTGGTAGCATTAATGTTAGCAACATTGTTTCTTCCATGCCATCAGCCTTTAATGTACTTCTCAATGTCGTTACCAATCTTCTCCCAAACAAATTTAATAATACCACATGAGAGTAATTGGGTCTTGAGGCTCTATAAGGGTGCATAAATTTCAAGGCATTCGCACATCTTGTATTATCTTGGTCTCTTTTTATATCAACCATTGTTTAAGAAGTGAAAATATATTTATAGTAATCATACACAATCTTCATCATTCTTCCATAGTTTTTCTTCCATTTAACATTTTTAAGTTTTTCAATGGTGTTAATTTTCTTAATTTGAGAACATGTATTATGAAAGTTCTCAGTGTTGTGATCCCTAACTCTCATCTCATTTATTTTAGCTCAGATATGCCATAAGGTTTCACTAAGTTGTTGCATCTTATTAACTTCATCCGGGAATATAAGATTTTGTAAAGGTTATTATTTGACATCAATAATAGATTCTCTTCCTCAAGATTCTTCTTCTATTTTTTGATCTCTTTGTGGGTATTGTGGTACTTATCATTGGCCCAATTGCTAAGTTTTTTCCAAGAACAATTGTAGTGCACTCGGAATCAGCAATACACATGCTTTCAAAATAACCTATTTCCTTTTTTTATTCTTTTGTTTTCCATGGTATTGAGTTATATGGGGAACCGGTAGGATTCCATCTTGGTTTTACATCTGTGGAACATACTCAACCAATGTGAAGATGCTCATGCATGGTCAAGTCGTTCATGATAGTAGTTTTGATGTTTTTTCCCTTTCCCCAGTAAAATAGGGGCCTTTGAAACCAACATCAGTGAGGTCACAGCTTGCTACAACCACTCTAAAATCACCAATGTTGTTTTTTAAACCCCCTCCCCCTTGTTTCTCATCATATCTTAGGATTGTATTAAAATCTCCAATAAAAATGATAGTTTAGTTTCTCTCGCTCTTGGTATTCATATCAGCTCCGTAGTTTTGTACTCTAGCTGATTGAATTATAAACATGGATACTGACACACTATCATTTCCAATTTTATCACACCCTTCCACCTCCACCACATAGTAGTGATGATAATAGGATATTCTACTAACCTCCATGTCCTTCCACCAAAAATGCATTCCACCTGGGTGACTAATCTACTCACACAAACCCCACTATTGTAGCCACATTTGTTGTTTTTTTTAAGTCTTACTTACTTTTTTTGCTCTCCAAGAGAGAGACTAAATGTGAGCACTCCTTCTAGCACAGTGTTTGAAGAGCTTGTATCCAGATAAGGTTTCCCATGCCTTGAAGATTCAAGTGAGTTATGTTCATTGTTACTTATAGCACCTGACCTCACCAGTTGATGCTACTTGGGAGTAGTAGACCTCCCACACCATATTGGAGCTTTCACCCACTCCCCACTTTTTTTAGCATTCTTTCTTCATGCCTTTCATTTCATCCCTCTATGTGTTTGATCTCATTTCCTTTCTTTCTTTTTTGTGGACTCATGTCCATTCATGTTATGTTCTTTACTTACATTTGTATGTAGACTTTTCCTTCCCAAATTTGCCTATTTCAAATTTCTCTCTTTCTGTGTTGGATTAGCCATTCTCAGTAAAATAGAACTTTTTCTATTATTGTATCTAGTTTTAATTTTCCCTGAGATTCTTTCATTTACATTCAAAGAATCCATGTTTTTAATACATAGATGTTAAAACTTGTTGGTGTCAAATAATAGCATAGATATATGCAAGTAATACTCACTAATTATACAATACCAATGATAAGGGAAATGAATGTAAATATTAAGTTCTTATGTCATTAATTCCCATGATTGGTCATAGAGACAGGTCATTGATAACCTATGATTTATTGAAGTATGTTGATGAGTTGGATTATGACATGATTGCTATCAATGTTAATGCACTTATTGTCCTTTCAAAGAGTTGCCACATTATATTGATCACATAAGAAAATAAGAAGAATTGTTTTCATAGGCTTGAATGAAATAGGTAGAAATTGAAATTCATACTAGAATAGTGTAGTCCCAAGCCCCTTGAAGAAGTTATCCATCTCAATTAGTGTGAATGTAATAGCATATGTTTATGAAATCTAGAAGCCAACCTAGGAGGGATATGTATATCCATGTATTCAGGTACGTAGTGTGGTTCACATATACTTCGTACTATTTATTATATTCATTCAAAAATGTATGAAATAAAAGATCTTATTATCATGGGGTACTACTACTTGTCCATTTCATGTCTTGATAATTATAGTCCAAGGTATGCACGTTCTAAAATGCCTATGAGAAAAGTGAAATGACTTCATTTCTAATGGAAGATGATGCAACTAAAGCATTGAGCATCATATTCCTATGATTGGTTGGTATTTTGAAGGAATATGGTTGACTAGATGAGGTGAAATTACTACTTCCATTGAGATTATTTATGTATCCTAATATTTTGGTATTTAGTGAAGGTTGGTACATAGTAGGATGTTGTATGGAAGGCATTGGATCACTACCTGATACATGTACCTCTACAATTCCATAGTCTTACAAATCATAAAGTGCTACTCTCTTGCATTTGAGGAAAAAGCATGATGCCACTTGATATGTTATGGTCGTGCATCAACTCCTATCTTTGTAGTGGTATAATGGCTTCTTGACTAGAATGGAATCATTTTATCTCTTTATGAACCACATCGAGATTGATAAATTAGGTTGGATTATTAGATATATAACATGCATATTATAATTAACAATTTTTCTATATGTTTAACAACATACCAACAATAGATCCTTTTGTTGATGTGTTTCTAGTACATTGGGATTGTACCTAGTGTCGGTCCCCCAAAGCCACTTTAGTTGTCAATAGAATTGAGAGTTAGGTAGTCGTTCTCGATTTTGTTCCACATATTTTTGTATATCCTGTCTATTCTTGTTTGAAAGGCATGACCCAACTAGATCCAAATATTCATGAGTGAATTTTTCATTTATGATCCTACGATGTGAATTGTCAATGTGTTGCAACTATGATTATTCCTTGGCATCAATAGGCAAAGATCTCAAAGTTTTTTATTTAGTGTAAGTGTTTTTGGAACAAGTCATGGTATTAGTGGAGTTACCATATGACACATACATGTAATGTATATATTTTTGTGCACATTCTATTTTTTTCTTATTTGTGTGCTACCAAAGCACACCCACTACTCTAAAATAATTGCAAGAATCCACCAAGAAATACTACTTATCTTCATTTGAAAATATCCTAACTATTTTACTACACCATTTTGTTGCACAAATTACTTATTTATTCCATTTATATTTTCTGATTTAAATAGAAAATGATCATAAATGTTTTACACACCAAACAATATCCATACAACATGTATTGTTTGGCACATATTTTGCACTATTTCAAAATGTTTGCAACATATTAAGAATTGTAACTCAGTTACACATGGTGACCATGTAACATGGTAACATACACAGAGATGTCACATGCAGACAAACATGATAAGTAACATGATAAGGTGTTTTCTTCTTCATGGGACTTAAGAACCCTAACTGACCTCTCTATTCTATACAATCAGTGGGGTCATAAAGTAGTCACAATTAACTTGGATATGATGTCATGAAAATGAAGGAGTTATTGGAAAGAAGTTGATGAACATAAGAAACACAACCATTGATTTCATAATGCATCTTATGAAAAAATTGGGTTGAGTGGGACGAGCTTATGAACCTAGTGTCATTTGCAAATGCATCATCAAATATATTGTGTCTTCATTGACAATTAATGGTGTGTTGATGATGTCAGTTAGAAAAGGTACTTGCAAAACATATGATAAGATCATTTTCTTTGTTCCTATAGATGCTTAGGGGTAGTTTTTAAATGCACCATTGGTCCACATAGAGAGTGGATACATTCCATATTTCCATGACTTGGGGGTACTCTTATTCTCCACCTAATAGAAAAATGTATGAGAGAAGCATATGGTGACTCTACCTAAGCCTCATTCTACAAAAACATAGGTACAACCAAAATTGGTAGTAAGCCCATTTCCATTACTAGAATTTCATTCTAAACTAAAAGTTTAGTACTTGAGACCCATTCTTACATCATTAAGTCTTCGAACAATGCAATATTCTAGACCAAATTATATGTTTGACAAACTACACATCGTTGTTCTAAGAAGCTTTTCCTCTAGTGCACTGGCCTTTCTAGCACTTATTCAACACATTATATGTGATGACCATCGCCACAAATACGAGATTACTCAAAACAAAGCACAGAACTATTACTAATAATAACATTACCACAACACAGGGTAAATTAAAACCAATTGCAAGTCAATATTTCAAGTCGAAGTTTTTCATAACAAGCCTTCAACATAGGCCATCTTCATTTCATAACTGCTAAAAGATGCTACATAATATGTTTGTAGGCTATCAAATCACAACTAATACATATTCGACTTGTCTATATGCACAAACCATTCTATACAAGTATGGTACAATCCAAAATCTACGTATCGATAAACAAAATAAAAAAATCTCAGCCTAAGAGTATAGGGACGACACATAGGACTCTAATAAGACACTGCACCAGTATCATGTCCAACCTTGTGATAGCTACAGCTCTCCTAGCTGCTCAGCTCCTGCACCATGACCTCGGCCTCCTCGTCCATGACCACCTAAAAGTTGTGGAACACACGGGGTGAGACCAAACGTCCCAGTGAGAGTTATAACTCTTCACCGAACTCTATTATCAGCATAATTAATAAGGAAGGTAGATTAGATGCCTAGAAAACTAAGAAGAATCAGTTAAATAATATGTATTCAATAGATAGTGCAAATTAAACAAACTAGGCAGATATCACTAAGTAGTAGATCAATTAATATGTCAAGAAGGAATATGAATAACATATATAATTGTTATAACCTAAACAATACAAAGATAAGGCATGGATTCATCCATTGTGATTCATATTTGACCCTAAACAAATATACTACAAGGCTATTTAGACACTTTAATTATTATGTCGTGAGGATTTGAGGTGTACCATTCGAATCCAACTGACCACTATTAAGTCAAAATCAATACCATACAAGATCAATGGAAGAGTCAGACTCCACGATCATCACTTGCACTACTTGGTTAGTTCAAGTCTGCAATGCAGTGACATAATAGTCCTATTGTTGAAGACAACAACATATAATCAAAGCTATTGTCATGTACAGATAGCAACTCATAGTCAAGCTATGGTCTTGTAGAACAACTAGTATGCCTTGGTACATGGAACAGCACTAGAGAACTGACCCACACTTGGTCATTCTAAAATAAGGTATTGTATTCCACTGATACCCCGCATATTCAATAATATGCAGACTGAGTTTCTTGTAGGAGTACTCATTTCACCATCCAGCTAAATATCGGCGTTGAGGATGGATCTATGATATAGGGAAACTATATGATTAGGGTTTCAGTTGATTAGGTATACCAATTGGGTATCTTTAAATGCATCAATCAAGTTACAAAGTATCAACCCCAAGCAGATTCTACAAAAATTAAGGATGATGTACAACTTTAGAAGATATAAAACGTATAAGGTGAGAGCTTGTCTCATCATTACAAGACTCTTGTATCACAATCATTAAAAATTCATCAATAATACATCACTATGGGGTATTAACCCCTCAATTCCATTTCTAGAGGATTTCATCTCAAACTGTGCTCAAAGTATGTAACAGTTCATAAGATCCAAATCATATAAAACATGTGTAGCTAATATCACAATATATCTCAAAAATGATGTATACTTATAACACCACCATGTATTGTACAAGTTTTACCATAGCATTCTCATAGATATGCACCTTCATCTCACCTACAAAGTTAGGGTTTCGTAAATAAGAGAGAGAAACTCTAATGTAGAATAAGAATCTTCAAGTAAAGTAAGCACACATATTACATAAATATTAGATTAGGGTTGGGGTTCATATGTAGTCGATTAGGGTTTATAACACCACTCAACCTCTAAACCCTAATTCCATCACCTCCCACATTGTTGGAGAGTTCTATGGTTAAGTATTATAATTAATGATTAACCATTCAAAGTTACATCATCTTATATAAATTGTTACACTATGTATTGACCATATACACATACATGAGTATAGGTGTATCGACCCTTCACCATACATGTGTTACGACCTAGACACATTCAATGTGTCATGACCCTAAAGTATCATGGTGTAACGGCCTCATGAATTTTAGGTGTATTATCCTCAAGAGACGTGAGTGTCTCGTTGTCCAAAACAAAGTGTTTTGACCTTCACTCTTCAAGGTGTTTCAACCTTAACCAATCATAGTCTCAACCCTAAAGGAAATAGTGTTTCAACCTCAACCACACATGGGGTATCGTCTATAACAAGGTACATAGTTTTGACCACCTTTTACACATGTGTTACGATCCTATATAGTAGAGTAATGACCAGAACACTTCCATATGGTCGCTACCTCCATAACCATAAGTGTTTCAACCCCTTTACTATACTTGGTCATGACCACTCTTTACAAAAGTGTAGCAACCATAATGCAACATGGTGTTACGAGAATCATGAGGTCTAGACCACTACCATCATGGTCGTAACACCTGGAGAGATCAGGGAACATCATACTTCAACCAAGAACAAAAGAATCTATTCAAGGGTGTTCTTCAAACCCTAGATCGTGATCATGAAAGATCATCATAGGAGTTATAATTAGGAGAAAGAAATTGAGATTTCTAAGCATGTAACCAGGTTCAAAACTCCCTGTTATGCAGGCATAAATGCACCAAATAGATCTAATACAGTTGCATGCATCAAATAACAAAAGATCATCATTTATATCTCAACTATCACAAATCGAGTATAAAGATTTTAGGGTTTATAAGAAGTATAACTTGTTTTTAGAATGCTACAAGGTTCAACCTAGACCATTATTACTTCTTATATTATAGAGCACACATTTCTAACATCTACAACAGCAACATATGAACAATGTAAGGTGCACATAATCGAATTAGGAAAAAGGTATAAAACCCGCCTATTATGGATGATCCAAGCCTCCAAGATCTTAAGCTCTAAGGAAAAGAAATAAGTCCCAACTAGATCCAATACTTTGACCACCATATCTCCTTCAAAAAGAAAGGAATGCCATGGTTAAAGGAGAACTCGGGGAATCAAAACCCAAACCCTAGGTTGAACTAAAGAAGAAGGTGAAGTAACTCTATGTTAAAACATGATTTTCGACCCTTGTAAAGAAGGGGTCTTCAATAAAAGTTACCATGAATCACCCCAGCTCTCATGGTCGAGAAGGAGGAAGAAGAAGATGAAGATGAGAGGGGGAAAGTGATCAAGAGTTTGGATCACTTACCAAGAGAAGAAAATCTCCAAGAAATCACCACCAAGGAGTTGATCCAACACAAGATCTTCTTCAAACAAGGTAGATCGACCACCTATGCTTCAAGATCTGACCCTCCTTGCTCCTAAAGCTACAAGGTCAGTTCTTGAGGAATAAGAAATAAAGTAGAGCTAAAAAGTCTCACTCAAGTGAAGAGAAAGGAATGTATACCCTAAGGAAGAGAGAGAAAGATATTTGTAAGATGTCACCATAATAGATAGCCTAAAGACACATGCCCTTCGACCAAAAGATCTTATCTTCTCCCATATGCAAAAACAAAAAATATCCATATTTATCCAAAAAGTATAGAAACCTCCATGGTCTCTACCATCTCATCTTGGTCGTAACACTTCATCCATTCTTGATTTCAACCCAAAATCCTAATCCGTCATGTATGCATATATGCATGGTCAATACACTAAAGGACAATAGGTGTTTCAGACTATAGGTTATTTAGATCGAAACCTCATGACCTTAGATCATGTGTTGTGGTCGCTACTCTCACCCAAGAGTGGGGTAGTGGTCGCAACACCCAAACCTTAGTTTGTCACCACCTCCATGTAGCAAACCGTAGACACCCTAGAACACTATGATGTGTTCTATCACCAAACATGGTTCCAATAAGGTGCCCCATATCACCATCTTCTCTTCATGATGCTAAAACATAAGAAACACTCTCTACATGTGACAGTTGCAAGGTAATCCCTCACTCATGGTAAATTTCAATTTAGTCCTAAACATGTACAATTATAACAAAAATAGCTCAACCATTATTCAAATTGGGCCAAAAATGCAAATGCAAGCATGTCATATGTTATTAAAGTATATTACAAGATCAAACTAAGGTTTAACATCTTATTACAAAAATAAATTACACTTGAGCACAAAGCTAGGTCAGAGATCTTACATGATATATGTTCTATGTGAGGAGAAGACATCTAATAATCTACATTTAATTATCATTTTTCACATACTAGGAGGGAAATGTAAGAAGTCCATGAGTGTGGCCCCTCATTTTTAGGAAACAATCTCAATTTCTTAATTGTAAGTGTCAATTTAGTTATCAAATTGGATGTAAAATTATTGTTCCATAAACATTTTCTTTCTCAATTTCTTTCTAGAGGTTTGACTTGTTGTGTTTATAGTAACTTTCCAAGAGAGGGATTGGTTGTGATTATATCTAATGGAACAAACATTGAAGTCAATGATGAATTATCGAAGGATGACTAGTTCAGTATGTCATAGGACAATAAACATTGATATGGTGGTCAATATTCCTTATATTAAAATATTTTCGGTAAGTAGACACAGCAACACTTTACATTAAGTAGTAACACCAACTTATGTTCAAGACAAAGAGAAATTCACAAATACATGAAAAGCATTTATATAATATTATTGAATTCATTGATGTATCCTATCCATACAATAGTGTATGTACGACTACAAAAATTAAAAGGCATTGTATTGTCATAAAATCCAAGACCAACGCAAGTTATATAGATTATGTCGAAGTGTCTTACAACAATAGTTCTCACCAACTACATGCGTTGTTTATCCACTAGTATGTAATCTTTAGTAAAATCAAACCAAATTTCATTTTTACATTAGCATCTACACCTTCGGTGACAAACCCAAGCTCAAGGTATAACATGTGTAGATTGTGATAATGAACTGGGATGTCCACCCCTTGATGAGAAAAAAAAAATACCTCTGATTAATAAATTCCTCCACGTCAACTATTAGACTCCCAATCCACTTTTATGTGATTGGTATATTCACATTTTGATCTCCATAATCCCAAGACATATCTAACCTAATAGTTAACTCAAACCCAACAAGTACATGCATTCTGTTAAATTTGTTCAACACATTATGTTTTCTAAAGGAAGGAGGCATCTGAAGATTAAAATGTTGATGGATGCAATTCATATACTAGTACTTTGATGTATACGTATAAGGTCATTGTTGTGCTCCTATTTCTAAAGAAAATACATCAATCTATTTGATAATATATAAATAACTTCAAAAAAGAATAAAGTTGATAAATGATCATGCCATAAAGATTAGAGTTCTTTTGCTAGACAAGGATGCAAGTTAGTGAGTACATAGTGATTTTCCATGAAAGGGTTCGGTTTGATCATTTTGGATGCGGAAAACATTGATAGTAAAATTGATATTTGTTAGAGAGTCTGTTTAATTAAGCTATTTAGTCTCTTTATTATATGGGCCTAGTTGTGATTTGTCCCATTAGAGTTTATTTTGAGTATGTGCATTTCCCCCTTATCCTATTCATAAGAGAGGGGGTTGTCCTTCTTTCTATAAGAAAAACCTACATAAAGGAGAATTTACCATCATATCACTTTTCCACATGGTATCAGAGCAGGATTTCTTGTGCCACACTAACCCTGAGAGAGAGAGAGAGAGAGCAAAGGAGAGAAGCCTCTCCTTACGGGTGGCCATTTTATCTAGGCATTGCTTGGATACCCATAGGGATCTCCTACCCATGCTTCTTGTAGGAGTCGTCTCCTTCAAAGTTCATCTTGAATGCTTCTATTAGATCTATATGGGCCTCCATGTCGCCACCATTATTATTTTTCCTTTGGAGCCACCATCGCTACCCTATTTTCTGCCATCATCTACATTATTTCTGACCTGAACCTCCATCATATCTGGCGGTCTACACCACCATCATATACATCTCTATCTATCTACATTGCCATCCTCATCTATTCCACCACCAAAATTGATATCTAATCCCAAATTTTGGATAAAAAAGCTCCTTTTCCTGTTGATATAAGGGACATGTCATCCCTATATTTCTATGGTGGAAGTCTAAAAGGATTTTTGCACCCCCTTTGTTGTTGTCTCAAGGATTTCTATTGATGTTTCTCCACCAACGTGGCATGTCATTGTTTGATAGGGCATGTAGGTAGAGTTTTGCTTCATTTGTGATATGGTTCATAAAATCTTCTTGGAAGCACTCATGTAGCCTAAATGACATGGTGTGTGAGATTTGCACTGTATCTACATTGAGATCTATCAACTGACATAGTGTGTCCCTCGATGACATGATGTGTCGCATGCTTCATGTAGGCAATGAGTTCTGTTATCTGACACATAGTGTCATCTTAGACATGGTGTGTTTCCTGCTTCCTGTTCCATCTACTGATGTGTGATGCAGTGTGTCCCTTCACGAACACAGAATTTCACCCACTACTACTACTACTACTACATCACAGTGTACTACATCATCTATAATCTTTCTATAACGAAGGAGACAACTTCTATACATGGTGAGTTCCTATCTTTATCCTTACCAACAACATTTATCTTGCTTCTATAGAAATTTTATATTTTTTTGTTCTTTAACCCCTCCCCACCTTTTCTATCCCTACATACATATTGCATACCTCCTCAATGATTGTATTACCCCCCATATACATATTTTTCCTATTGACTTATTAGATCCTTAAGTGGATCTAATTTTTGCTCTAATTTATACCACGGGGGGGCAAAACCCCCAGCCCCTTTTTTTTTAGTTGCACTAAGATCCACATATTTCTAACAGGATATGTATAATTAGGTCATGTTGCACATTGACTCGATTTGTCGGTTAGCTCCTCCACATATTTTCCTAATAAACGCTACCTCTACCATTATTTTTAAATTTCTACCCTAACCACTCTCTTGACTCTTTTCATGGTTGGTGTGAGGGGAAGAGAAGAGGTTAATAAGTAGGGGGAATAGATGAGATGGAGGAGAGAAGAAGCAAAACTTAGGTTTTCTACTCTATGGATTTTCATCGAGCAGAGAAGAAGAGGGTGTGATTTTGGCTACTCTATAGATTTTCATGCTACAATTGTTGCTACTATGTGATGTTATTTTTTCTGATATGTGGATCATTCTGCTGCTATTATTTATCTATTTACTTTATGAAGATCTTGAAAACTTATTCATCATCATCCTAACTATTTCTATGTAGTGATCTACTTCACTTATGTTATATGTTGATTGATTTTTTATCTGACGACATAACTTTTGCTACTTGTTCTATGATTAGAAAATTTTATTTTATGCTTTGTGATTTAGCACTATCTTCTATCCATGATTTATTTGCATGTTGACTCTCTACTTGTCTCTTCTCTATTTGCATGTCGACTCTTTGTACGTACCCTCGTACGTCAAGTACTGCTACTAATGTGACCCAACACTCTCTGAACTATGACGTCTACTGTTGTGATGGAAACTTTATCATGAGAGAAGATGATGAATATTTCTATTGGTGATTTTATATATACATGATGGAGTTTCATCTATATTGGATCTTGAAGTCCTTTATCTGCTTGCTACTTTGCGCACTGGTATTCTATACAGTTATATCATGTATTTTGTTGTTTTGTGCCAGAATTCTCTAGCTAGTCCATGTTTTGCACATGTTGACTCTTTTCTTATCCATGTTTTGTATGTTTGTTGACTACTGCTTCTTATATTCCAACACTCTCTAGCTTATTTTTTAATGATGAGTGACTGAGATGAAGACCTTGTTGCCTACATGTTGATTTTTATTTCTACTTCATATTCCACTTCACACTGACCAAGAAGCTCTTGCTACTGCCTGAGTACCCACTTTTAGATTATCTACTTGCGGGGGATAATTTGAGTGTTCAAGTGATTTATTGTAACATTGAGTCGGAGAAACATTATTGTATGGATTTGATTTATCTTTTGTTATTTATTTTAGTTTGTTTGTCTGTTTGCAAGTTGACTTGGGATTTTTTTCAAGATTTAGCTTATAGGGGAGTGCTAGAGAGTCTATTTAATTAACTTATTTAGTATCTTTGTTATATGGGCCCAATTGTGTTTTGGCACAATAGGATTTGTCTTGATTCTGTACACTTCCCCCTTTTCCCATTTATAAGAGAGGGGGGTGCCCTTCTATCAATAAGAAAAGCTTCACAAAGGGGACTTACTAATTGATACATAGAAACTCGTGATAGGATGACCATAGTCAAAAGTCATGAACAATACTATTTTGCCATGGAAGTTTTGTATTCCTTATATGACCAAAATGTAGAAAACATACAAAAATAACACTTGATCTTAAGTAGTCACATCATATTTCATTATTATGTAGTGACATATTCGAACTCTAGGTGTTGCGCAACTATGTGTCAACAGAAATGGCATGTCACTTTTCTAAATAAGTTATCCTTCAATATATCACCCTCTCCAACACTAGCTCAATTTTTATTTTTACATAACATCTAGCGATACATTACAACCCAAAAAATTAGATGTAAAATATAATATCAAAAACCATGATGCCCACTCCAAGGGGAGAAAGTATAAACATCCTTCATTAGTGGACTTTCATTTTCACATCAAATATGAAACTCCTAAACCATCTCAGTATGCTTAACACATTTCCCACAATTGAATCTCCAAAATCTTAAGAAATAGCTAGCCAAATAGCCAACTTAAACCCAATAAGGGTTTACATCTCCATCTATATGGTTCAAGCTAAGATTTTTGTTATAAGGTGGATACCTCTTATTAAATCAATGTTGATGACCAAATTCATATACTACTACTTGTATAGATATTGACATTTAGAGATAGAACCCATCGAAAATCCCATGGAAGAGAATTATTTCTCATGGATGAGAAATCATACCTATATTGTTGTAATAGATCTTGAAACGTCTGTAATAATGACAATTTATATATGTTGGCACAAAAAATACAAAGCAACACAAGCAACGATAGTGTATTCACCATTATTTTGCATGAATACGAACATTTGTGTTAAAGACTCATTCTCAAAGTATAAGATTGATCCCTAACATGCACTAGCTATAAAAATGGAACACATGCCAATTTGGATACCCTAGTGCTCTTCACAGATAATTACATTGATAAAACAAATGTTCGAACAGACTCTCAAAAGTGAATTTATATATAGTTATGAATTGGGAAGTACATGATGTTAATACACCGTTAGGGCATGCACCATCAACTACTACGACTCCAATTAACTAGGACATTGTGGTAGTAATTATATGCTAAATACATGTATATGGTAGAAAGACATTGTTTCAATTACCCTAAATAGGTTTAGGTAGTTTACAAGTAGACTTAAATTCTTATACAATATTATTAATAACTCATTGCACCACTGTAACTAGTAGAGTTGTGTGTACAAGAATTGAATAAGCAAATACACATTGAGAGAGGGGAATAGGCAAGTCAAAAATACATGCATAATTATAGTTTCACAACTACAAACATTAAAACATTTTCTAACATATAGTAACTGATTGGAAAAAAATTAAAAAAATCTATGAGAATTAGTTGAAGATCTTTGTATTATCTACCTCTTCTCTGAATAAAACACAATGACAATAGTGAAAGGGGTAGTCAATCTTAGCAATAGTTGCTTTGAGATTATCTAAGACAAATGCTTAATGTTATTAAGGGATGGGGAACTATATGCTACTAGGTCATTGTTGCAACAGTGGCACAACCTGGGCCCATGGTTAGCACACCAAATAAAAGGGAATGAGTCATATATGTGGCATAGAAGAAAGATAGGGGATTGAGAAATGACTTGTATGCATATCCTCTTGGCCAGTCAACATGCCAAGTCAAATCTCAATCCCCCGACATATAGCTTCTTAGTAACCTTATCTGACCTCAATCTATTGATACACACCTTGCCAGTGATCCTAGTTGGACTTATTAGAGGATGGGGACGATGTAGCTCACCCTAAAACATTTACAAGAGGATAAAAGCAGCTTCAATAGCAAGTGCATGCCTAAACCCTAGTGGAGGAAGAGGGGAGGACATATGATGACTTGAAAACAACCCTAACAAAAAAGGAGGAAGGGGGAGTGATAGAGGCAGCAATGATGACATAGGGATTCTACCTAACCTATTTATCATAGGCTTTGACCTAACCTAGCTACCCAATGGCTTTGTTTTGACCTAAGGCAGGAAGGAGAGATGGCTTTGTTTTGACCTAAGACGGGAAGGGGAGATGACCTAGTGAAGGTGGAGATTGCAGGAGAGGAGCGACCTCCAACTAACTATGAGGAAAATTGGGCAAGAGACGAGCTTGGATGTGGGTATTATGTTAGTCCAGGGACCAGCACTAACCCTATGAATAAGACCATGCCAGATAGGTATTGATAATGTCATTTTGGCATAGGCATCTAAAGCCAAGAGAGATCACGCACTCCCCAATCCCAATCTTAAAGAATCTAGATTAGCATCAACGACAATCTTTTTTACCCGTTGTGGGTTAGCCACAAATCTAACAATAATACTCCTGTTCGGGAGGCTACTATCAGAATGGAAATAAACAGACCCTTATATAGGCCCCCAGATTTTGTCCTACTTTTTGTTGTTTCTATTCTTCTTTTGTGACTCAGCAGTGTTGACCACGTTGCATTTTGGTCAACTTTTCCAGCGAGGCAATTTGGCAAATGTAGGACTATTAACAATTTTGCCTATTGTCTTTTAATTTTAACTTCTCTAAAGATCTGGAATTTCTGTATGTTACAGGGCTTTGGAGGCATCGCCTTTCTAATATACTTCTTCGGAAGTGGATTATTGTTGCGTGTAGAGTTACATGGACTTTCTTATGCTTCGGAAATACTTTTGTTATCAAAGACTAAAGTAATCATATTCAACTTTTCTGCTGCAATTTTACATAGATAAGAATTAGCCGATAAATGAATGCACCAACATGTAATTGGTGAAGTGTTAAATATCTCCGGTCTGTGATTGCTACACACCCTCCTAAGACATTTCCAAACATGCACTTACAAAAGTGCCGCAGAACTTTCCATAACCATACAGAGATATTTTGATTTACAATGCTGGTCGGGCTGCTGGATAAATAAATTGGGGACTCGAACCTATTAAAACGTGGATACAGCAAGATCAAAGAACTTCAGCTCAACAAAGAAAGCATGAATAATTGCGTTTTATCATTTTTTTCTTCATTTCAAGGAAGAAATTGCTTCCCGAAGCAGCTTCTCAGAAATATCCCATAAGCCTTCAGCAAGTTTGGCATCACGTGAAAGGGAAGATGATCCTATCGTCCTGCCATTCCCTCCGAAAAAGTACTTTCCTGATGCCTCCTGGATTAACAACCATATTGAGAGTGATCAGGATAAAATTAATATACATTTTACACGTTTATACCTGACTGAACGAGCTATGTAGTAACAGTATCGACATTTCAGAAGAAACGAAAGGAGAAGAACCAGTATTGGCAAATACTGACGTCAGGTGCCAAAGCTGCGTCCATGATGGAAGCAACGCCCTTCTCGGGTGGTTGCAAAAGGCAAGCAAATCTCAGAGCCGAAAGCGCCATCCGTGAAATATAAAGAGGAAGCTCTCTCATTATATTAGTTTCAACTGCCCCAGGATCAGCGGCACTAAAAAGTGTAATACGCAGAGGGTAAGGATAAATGGTCAGAAAATATAAGAAACTAATCCAGTGCCTTATTCCTTACTTTTTCAATAAAACGTGTTAAGCAAATGAGTATCAGGCAAAATGCTAAAGGCACACTATAGAGTATCTTCAACTAACAACAAAGCCTTGGTCTAGCAAAAGGCCTAGAAAAGACTAATATAGTTCATACATGAATCTATTAAGAAATAATGAACTATTAGAATTATTGGAACCGGAACTATTAGAATCATTGGAACCTTAAATTTTTGTGATTAACTAATTAGTTGCATGTCGTACTTGTTAAGCAATACTAAGCATAATAGCAACGAATGAATTTATTTTTAAGTGTTCAGATTGTAGAAGCCAATGATGGAAAATGATACCTACATGACAGATACCTTGCTTGAAGAACTACTACAATACAGCTTCTGGTGAAGCTCAAAAGTGAACAGCAATAAGTAGACTGCAGATGAAAGTATTAGTGATGCACATTTATCATTCCACTAGTGATCCAATGGACACAAGTATGGACATACATTTTGAACGTTCATACGTATTTGCAAAAGGGTAATTTCTCACTTCAGGTAGAAACTTCACTCCTTGCTCAAATGCGAGTGGTAAACCAGACACTGTCAGCATGCAGAAAATATTGCGTAGTCAACATTAGCGGCTGCAACTATTATGAAAGCATCAGGAATTCATATCCATGAACTCCATTCTCAAATTAGTTATTACAAAAGACAAATATAGGTTTCAGAAGCTAAAAATTAAGATCTATCAATTATATCAATAGCATCAGTAGAACATCAGCACTCATGATACAGGTTGAAGTTGAAGCATTTCCTCACCGCATCGATGGGTGAAAGACGTCACATTAACAATACGAGATGACACAGGGCTATTTTTCAGCAATGGCAAGAGAAGATTTGTTAAGGCAAAGGCACTAAAATAATTTGTTTCCATCATCCTGCAACAAGTTGAAATAAATATCAATCAGCCACCTAAATGTACAATTTCGATCAAAATATGAGAGTCGGGCCTTGTCTCTTTACAAAAGATGACAGCCAAGGAAGTGGCATAAGCTCGATCAAAGTGTGTGGTTTCTGCACATCATAAAGAATTGTAAAAGTAATGCTATAGAGTCGAGCATAGTTAAATAAAGAAGAGGTATGCGTAAATTAACTTTGGGAAAACAAGCAGAGATTTTGAATCTTTACATCTTTCATAAGAAAATATGACCCATAACAAAGCAGATTGGAAAAGAATCTATGTAGCCGACTGTAACATACTGAAATTTGGGTACTAGATTTATTTTGAGTGATAATTCATAAATTCCTAAATACTTTATATCAACAACAATCAAGTTTTTCCATTCAACTCATATGTGATCAGGTTACATTCCTTAATACACGATTGTCCTTCTTTAGAGGTTCTTGTGTTCATCAATTGAGAAATTTACAAAACAATACCTCAATGAATCACCTCGACATCAATTAGTACAATCTGAAATTTGTAGTGTTAGAATACTTTGATTGAACCTTACATTCATATACTTCACATGGATTTATGAATGCTGTAGAATCAAAGGAGTATGTTGATAATAGTAAAAGATACAAATATTAGAATTATTTAGGAAGATAATTAAATATCCATCTTATAATAATAACTATAGGTATTAATAAGTTTTTGGAACACATCTTTAAAGCAATATAGAACTCAAAAGTGTTGCTTAGAAGTTATTAGTCAATAAGGACTCGTAAATAAGAGTAGTCACTAGTATATAATGGTGAACCATTATTGTATGATCAATGCCCATTGAGTGCAAAACCGTTACTTGCACATAGATGAGTAGTTGGTCCTTATTGGTTAAGTAAGCAACGAGGGAGTTATATGGACAACTATCTTATGATTACTTATTGTATCCATTCCATTTTTCATTTAAGCATCAGTTACTGAATCAATAGAATATGACTTAATGTGAACCATTAGAACGCCTTCTCCTTGTAACGCTACCAGCATCGATTTCTTTACAGAAGAGCAATGTGTGCTCAACGCCTTACTAGCCCACCAAGAGACTCGAAGCCAGATCAATTACCCGCTACTCTCCCTGCCTTCGGACTCCCTCTCTCTCAACCCCAGCCTCCCAACGAGCAACGAGGAAGGAAGGAATGCTTGGAGCCTTGATGGCCGGTGAATTGGAAGAAACGGCCACAACAGATGAATTGCAGAAGAAACGACTGTTGATCCGTTACCCAAGCACATGGCGTCGTCTCGTTCAACCCCTAGATGTAAACCCTAACACCTCATTACTTGCTATATAAGTCCCAGCACACCCAGATCTGGAGACACGACGCCCTACACCCGAGACAGATCTTCACCCCAACTACATCTAGCCACCACGACGTTCAGTCGTGCTCGTAGCCGCACGCGGTAGCCATCGCCTTCTCCTTCATGCCAACCGAGACCGACCCCAAGCGGCCTGCAAACCACCAGCCGCACAACAGCCACAGCCAGACGTTGGTAGAGCTGCAGACTTCAAACTCGACGGCGCCGCTGGCTCACCTTGCTGGTACCCGGTGTATCAAAGTATCATCAAGACACAACCTGCAACAGACCTACAAAACTCACCAGTAGTAGATCTCGCCAACCACCGCCGCGGTGCCTTCCTCTTCGACTCCGTCTGGTCATGATCTTCCTCGACCACCGACATCGCTGCACCCAGATCGGTGCCTCCTGCACTCACCCACGAGGTCAAGTCTGCAAACAACCAGCCAGCTTGCGTTGGGTCGTGCCAGGTGCTGTTACGCCGCCACCGTCTCTGCATCCCAGCACCTCCAGCGAGACCACCACTGCCATCACGGCATGTAACAACTACCGCTGCCATCTGTGACGTTCTCTGGTCGCATAACAGAGACATCGATTTCATCTTCGTCGAGCACCTCTTTCTCCAGCAGAAAGGAGTCTATCGATTTCCTGAACACCTCGCAGCCACACCATTGCCGAACCCGGCCACGTTATTCACATCACCTCGCCCAGCCGACGCAACATGGAAGCCACCATAGATCGTCAATTCCCTCTTGATCTCTCGCTACTCCGGATCGTGTCAAAGACTGAGGATGGGCACCTTATGCGTCAGAGGGGATTCGTAGACCTGTAGTCCCTGCCTTGCTCGACCCCATTACTAGCCACGTCATCGTCGAACCCTGGACTCCATGGAACTAGCTACACATGCGGCATTTACAGACCTTTTAACAGCCGTGAAAGTGTGATGTGGATGCTACATCAGGAAGAGATGAGCCCTATGATGTGTGACATGTAAGTCAGTACTTCTTTTTCTGTAGTTCCTTGATTAGGAATCTGTCATGTAAGTTTGCGTTCTCCTGCTGTAGTTATATTTATAAATCTCATTTACATGGAAGAAATTAGAGGACTCAATCTCGCACATCTGCTAGTATCATAGTAACATGTCAGTAGGAGTATATTGGTAACACTCAAATAACCTTCGGGTAGTTACGTGATCCTAGAACTTGATATAAGCGTGTATATATATAACCAACATCAATACTTGCTAACGGAGCATTCATTCAATATGTAAACTATTTTGTTTATGAAAACATTTGCTAAATTGATTTCTGTATATTCTGTATATACGCAAACATCTGAAACTTAATCATATTTGGTCTACGTTATCCTCAAAATGTATAGTTTAACAAGTTACTATGTATTACACTGAGACGCCAGCAATAGGAAATTACCTTAACTATTTAAACAACTGGATCGTGAAGATTTGTAGTACATAAATAATAGCATGTATATTAGTCATTGAAATTATACATCAGTGGATGATTAATTAGAATGTGATATATAAAATAAGGTCATGTACGACTTTTCCTAGTATTGGTCCTATTGGTATGCATACTAATACATTCATAATATAAAGTACTAAATTTCTGGAAATTCAGTAGTGTACACCTGGAGTAATATTTTTCGTACTGGGAAATATAAGTATACGTATAAAACATGGTCAACCTATGCATAAATTATTATTTTAATCATAGAAGAAGGTCATGGAAAAATAAATATAATACCCTAAATATAGACACAAGTTAACTACTCACAAAGACAATAATAGAGGTATAATAGATCATATGTATTTAATGGGATTAGAAATCCTAGAGTGACCATATGAGCGAATCTTGACATTGCAATCTAGTATTCGTATACATTATAATAACATTCATAAATATATGACATTTGAAATCTTAGAAAAGAATATAATGGAGTAAACATGAAATAACAATAACCCTAGATGGGAAAGAAAGCCATAATAGAACATACTCAACAAGTAGTTGATTCATAGCCAAGTGATGACACCATTACAATACTTTGTAGATTTCTCGCTGTTGGATCCATTCTTGGTGATTATGCAATCCTTGGAGACCTGAATAATTGAGGTACTATTCCTCTATTTCATTGTTGAACTATTTTTCCCTCTTGATGGACATACATATATCTTGATTCGTGGTGAATTCCATATAGTTTTGAAACCTTTATTTATTCTTGAAAGTTCACCACTCTCATTTTACAATTGATGAAATATTGTTGATAAAATATTTTGGCACTGGACTTGATCTATTTGGAGTTTTAACTCCCTGTGGACTTTGGTCCCTTGGGCTTTGACCCTTTAGAGCTTTGGCTCACTTGAGTGGGCCAAGTACCCCACAACCCTGCGCAGTGGATAGGGATTAGTTGTCCCCCAGTTAACTGGAATAGCTAATAAGGCACTAGTGTCGTTCTCTCCTAGAGTGTGAGAACACAAGGCACTTAGCCCTAGAAAAGGTATGATAGGAAGGTGTCAAAACTTGCCAAATAGAATATTTTGAAATTGATATACCTTGTGAATAGCTTGGATAAATTTTGCATACTTGAATTATTGAATCTTGCTTAATGATATTCTTGGGAAAGATTTGCTATTTTGAAGTTGATATTGGAATTTCTTTTTGTAAGCCTTTAGTCCACCAAATAGTCCTTTCCTAACTTTTATTATACATCTAAACCTATTTTCGTGCATAGTTCAATTACTCGGATTTAGTACCAGCTTTGCTGACCCTTTATTTTTCCCTTCAATGGGGTCCATGTGTGGTTTCGTTCCCTCTGGGAACTCATGGGCAGGTGATAGATGGAAGAACTTGAAGAGACATGCACTGGGTAGTCCTCCGTTGAAGACTAGATAGAATGAATTATATTCCTTAAACTTGTAATCATATTTGTAAGCTTCCGCAACTCTGATGTACAAGCATGATTGTAATAAAGATTGTTTATACTTTTGATACATTTGTAAATATTTGATCGTAAAGATCGGGTCTTTACAACATGGTATCAGAGCCATAAACGGTCGGCACTCATGCATGTCTCATGGAAATTAGGTTAGTCAGAAACATAAATTAAGTAGTGAAGAATTAGATAAATAGTTGATAACAAAAAAACAAAAAAAAAACAAAGTCTTGCTAGCCCTAGCTACCAAGGATAGAAATAAAAACATTAGTGGCCATATATGTACCTTGTCGTAGGAGTACTTAGAATATAATTCAAGCATCTAGTAGATTTTGAACTCTCTATCTAGGCATGGAGTTATTTTGAGTTAGGGATGATTTTTTTTTTAGGTGTATGTGTCTACTTTTGCAATGAGGCCTAGTAGAATATAACTTTGATCCCTTGGCATACAAATGTGGTAGAATTCCCTAGATTATCTCTTTACATTGAGGCATCCAAAAATAATTATTAATGTGTAAAATAGAATGAATAAATAACATTACTCCTAAAATCATTTGAATTTATGTCAATATTGTTACGTATAATAACATTTCATTTTGAATATTGAAGAAAAAGAAAATGTTGGCAATCTGGAAAAGAAAATGATTAGTATTATCCCCTTTATAATTGTGTAGTGACATCTTTTGAAAAAAAAAAGTACCTACAAAAGCTATGACACTTGGAATAAAATTTAACACTAGTTCCACATAAGTAGACAAGTGGGTAAAAAGTTGCATCCCAGCCCATAGCAATATAATTAAACGGTTAGATGTGATGAGTGTTAGTCCATATATATTTTTTGATAAAAGTTTAGACAATTAATGTTGCATCAAGAATTATATTGACGTAAAACCCTACTCACTAAAAGAAATGATTTTTTTTTTATGACACAATAAGGAATCATATAAATATTACTGAGTAAAATTTGAAAGTTCTAGTCTTGATTATGATAACTATAGTTCAGGGTGTAAGGCAAGATTTTGATATTCGTGATTTAGAATTCTTGATTTAGACAAGGGTACATGACTCTAGAGGGTTTATATGGACTAGGCATCACTAAGTGATTAGGAGACTTCTTATATTTCATAGAAAACTAGATTTCCAAGATGTCTCTAGTAGTTGGGATGACAAAGTAATAGTAATTAAAATGTAGGCATAAGGTGATTGTGACTTGGTTCTCGCATTGATTTTGGCCATATTTTTTGTTTTTCACCGACAAGTTTCTCACCAAAAAAAATGTTCTTTATAATACTATATGTAACAAAAAAAAATGATTTTGTGGAATTTTATCGAAGATTTCTTAACTAAGTCACAATCAAGCGGGTATGAGAAAAATCTAGAGGTGAAACCTTGAGGAAATGAACACTACTGAAGTACATATTTAGATTTATAGTTGAATCCTTATAAATAGTGGAAAATAGCACCTTACTAGACCAATGATATTCTGATTTCGAGGACGAAATCATCTTTAAGGGGTGGAGAGTTGTAACATACTGAAATTTGGGTACTAGATTTATTTTGAGTGATAATTCATAAATTCCTAAATACTTTATATCAACAACAATCAAGTTTTTCCATTCAACTCATATGTGATCAGGTTACATTCCTTAATACACGATTGTCCTTTAGAGGTTCTTGTGTTCATCAATTGAGAAATTTACAAAACAATACCTCAATGAATCACCTCGACATCAATTAGTACAATCTGAAATTTGTAGTGTTAGAATACTTTGATTGAACCTTACATTCATATACTTCACATGGATTTATGAATGCTATAGAATCAAAGGAGTATGTTGATAATAGTAAAAGATACAAATATTAGAATTATTTAGGAAGATAATTAAATATCCATCTTATAATAATAACTATAGGTATTAATAAGTTTTTGGAACACATCTTTAAAGCAATATAGAACTCAAAAGTGTTGCTTAGAAGTTATTAGTCAATAAGGACTCGTAAATAAGAGTAGTCACTAGTATATAATGGTGAACCATTATTGTATGATCAATGCCCATTGAGTGCAAAACCGTTACTTGCACATAGATGAGTAGTTGGTCCTTATTGGTTAAGTAAGCAACGAGGGAGTTATATGGACAACTATCTTATGATTACTTATTGTATCCATTCCATTTTTCATTTAAGCATCAGTTACTGAATCAATAGAATATGACTTAATGTGAACCATTAGAACGCCTTCTCCTTGTAACGCTACCAGCATCGATTTCTTTACAGAAGAGCAATGTGTGCTCAACGCCTTACTAGCCCACCAAGAGACTCGAAGCCAGATCAATTACCCGCTACTCTCCCTGCCTTCGGACTCCCTCTCTCTCAACCCCAGCCTCCCAACGAGCAACGAGGAAGGAAGGAATGCTTGGAGCCTTGATGGCCGGTGAATTGGAAGAAACGGCCACAACAGATGAATTGCAGAAGAAACGACTGTTGATCCGTTACCCAAGCACATGGCGCCGTCTCGTTCAACCCCTAGATGTAAACCCTAACACCTCATTACTTGCTATATAAGTCCCAGCACACCCAGATCTGGAGACACGACGCCCTACACCCGAGACAGATCTTCACCCCAACTACATCTAGCCACCACGACGTTCAGTCGTGCTCGTAGCCACACGCGGTAGCCATCGCCTTCTCCTTCATGCCAACCGATGGTCTGCAACTCAGACCTGGGCGCCTTTGCCCCGACCCCAAGCGGCCTGCAAACCACCAGCCGCACAACAGCCACAGCCAGACGTTGGTAGAGCTGCAGACTTCAAACTCGATGGCGCCGCTGGCTCACCTTGCTGGTACCCGGTGTATCAAAGTATCATCAAGACACAACCTGCAACAGACCTACAAAACTCACCAGTAGTAGATCTCGCCAACCACCGCCGCGGTGCCTTCCTCTTCGACTCCGTCTGGTCATGATCTTCCTCGACCACCGACATCGCTGCACCCAGATCGGTGCCTCCTGCACTCACCCACGAGGTCAAGTCTGCAAACAACCAGCCAGCTTGCGTTGGGTCGTGTCAGGTGCTGTTACGCCGCCACCGTCTCTGCATCCCAGCACCTCCAGCGAGACCACCACTGCCATCACGGCATGTAACAACTACCGCTGCCATCTGTGACGTTCTCTGGTCGCATAACAGAGACATCGATTTCATCTTCGTCGAGCACCTCTTTCTCCAGCAGAAAGGAGTCTATCGATTTCCTGAACACCTCGCAGCCACACCATTGCCGAACCCGGCCACGTTATTCACATCACCTCGCCCAGCCGACGCAACATGGAAGCCACCATAGATCGTCAATTCCCTCTTGATCTCTCGCTACTCCGGATCGTGTCAAAGACTGAGGATGGGCACCTTATGCGTAAGAGGGGATTCGTAGACCTGTAGTCCCTGCCTTGCTCGACCCCATTACTAGCCACGTCATCGTCGAACCCTGGACTCCATAGAACTAGCTACACATGCGGCATTTACAGACCTTTTAACAGCCGTGAAAGTGTGATGTGGATGCTACATCAGGAAGAGATGAGCCCTATGATGTGTGACATGTAAGTCAGTACTTCTTTTTCTGTAGTTCCTTGATTAGGAATCTGTCATGTAAGTTTGCGTTCTCCTGCTGTAGTTATATTTATAAATCTCATTTACATGGAAGAAATTAGAGGACTCAATCTCGCACATCTGCTAGTATCATAGTAACATGTCAGTAGGAGTATATTGGTAACACTCAAATAACCTTCGGGTAGTTACGTGATCCTAGAACTTGATATAAGCGTGTATATATATATCCAACATCAATACTTGCTAACGGAGCATTCATTCAATATGTAAACTATTTTGTTTATGAAAACATTTGCTAAATTGATTTCTGTATATTCTGTATATACGCAAACATCTGAAACTTAATCATATTTGGTCTACGTTATCCTCAAAATGTATAGTTTAACAAGTTACTATGTATTACACTGAGACGCCAGCAATAGGAAATTACCTTAACTATTTAAACAACTGGATCGTGAAGATTTGTAGTACATAAATAATAGCATGTATATTAGTCATTGAAATTATACATCAGTGGATGATTAATTAGAATGCGATATATAAAATAAGGTCATGTACGACTTTTCCTAGTATTGGTCCTATTGGTATGCATACTAATACATTCATAATATAAAGTACTAAATTTCTGGAAATTCAGTAGTGTACACCTGGAGTAATATTTTTCGTACTGGAAAATATAAGTATACGTATATAACATGGTCAACCTATGCATAAATTATTATTTTAATCATAGAAGAAGGTCATGGAAAAATAAATATAATACCCTAAATATAGACACAAGTTAACTACTCACAAAGACAATAATAGAGGTATAATAGATCATATGTATTTAATGGGATTAGAAATCCTAGAGTGACCATATGAGCGAATCTTGACATTGCAATCTAGTATTCGTATACATTATAATAACATTCATAAATATATGACATTTGAAATCTTAGAAAAGAATATAATAGAGTAAACATGAAATAACAATAACCCTAGATGGGAAAGAAAGCCATAATAGAACATACTCAACAAGTAGTTGATTCATAGCCAAGTGATGACACCATTACAATACTTTGTAGATTTCTCGCTGTTGGATCCATTCTTGGTGATTATGCAATCCTTGGAGACCTGAATAATTGAGGTACTATTCCTCTATTTCATTGTTGAACTATTTTTCCCTCTTGATGGACATGCATATATCTTGATTCGTGGTGAATTCCATATAGTTTTGAAACCTTTATTTATTCTTGAAAGTTCACCACTCTCATTTTACAATTGATGAAATATTGTTGATAAAATATTTTGGCACTGGACTTGATCTATTTGGAGTTTTGACTCCCTGTGGACTTTGGTCCCTTGGGCTTTGGCCCTTTAGAGCTTTGGCTCACTTGAGTGGGCCAAGTACCCCACAACCCTGCGCAGTGGATAGGGATTAGTTGTCCCCCAGTTAACTGGAATAGCTAATAAGGCACTAGTGTCGTTCTCTCCTAGAGTGTGAGAACACAAGGCACTTAGCCCTAGAAAAGATATGATAGGAGGGTGCCAAAACTTGCCAAATAGAATATTTTGAAATTGATATACCTTGTGAATAGCTTGGATAAATTTTGCATACTTGAATTATTGAATCTTGCTTAATGATATTCTTGGGAAAGATTTGCTATTTTGAAGTTGATATTGGAATTTCTTTTTGTAAGCCTTTAGTCCACCAAATAGTCCTTTCCTAACTTTTATTATACATCTAAACCTATTTTCGTGCATAGTTCAATTACTCGGATTTAGTACCAGCTTTGCTGACCCTTTATTTTTCCCTTCAATGGGGTCCATGTGTGGTTTCGTTCCCTCTGGGAACTCATGGGCAGGTGATAGATGGAAGAACTTGAAGAGACATGCACTGGGTAGTCCTCCGTTGAAGACTAGATAGAATGAATTATATTCCTTAAACTTGTAATCATATTTGTAAGCTTCCGCAACTCTGATGTACAAGCATGATTGTAATGAAGATTGTTTATACTTTTGATACATTTGTAAATATTTGATCGTAAAGATCGGGTCTTTACACCGACTCCAACATGGTTGGGCCTTTGGCTTAGATGATGATGATGACGATGACAACAATGAGAACAGAAACAGCAACAACAATGATGATGACGAATATGACAGCGTATAAGGAGAAATTTAGGATATTTACTTCTTAATAAGAATATAACCCATATAACAAAGCTGACTGGAAAAGGATCCATGTAGTCAACCTCAACACAGTTGGGATTGAGACTTAGATGATGACGCTGATGACAAAGAATTGTGAAAGTATCTATGTACGAACAAAGAAGAAAATTAAAAATGCAGTTTTATGTTCTATAATGAGAATGTGGTCAAAGCAGTGAGTACACGTTGGCCAGGATGTACTTGATCGCACCATAAGAAAATAGTGTCCACTTTGGTTAACATTATACAAGATGCAACAACAGATGTGCCATGATGAGTCAGTTTGGAGAACAGGAATCTATTATCAGGATAAAAAGAAAACATGATTGTCAAATCATGGATCCGGGTAGACAGCTCAAGGATCTCTGATCTCTAATAGATAGCTCCGCATCTTATGATATGCAAAATATAATCTTCCTGTAACATGAGTAACATATATGATGCCCAACATTGTACATAACTACTATACTACTATAAAAAGGGCGAGTTCACGCTGCGCTCTCCTTGATTCTCTCTCTTCTCACAATTTTTCTCAACTTTTTTATATTTGTTTAATTTTATATTTTCTCTTTCATGATAAAAGAACAAAAGGATTATCATTATCTTTTTGGGCAGTTACGAGGATTATCATTATCTTTTTGGGAAGTTTTATTTTTCAAATGTTTAATGTAAGATAAACATGTTCAATGGGGCACGATTACCATTATCCTTTTGGGAAGTTTTATTTTTTAAATATTTAAAATAAACATGTTCAATGGGGCATGTGCACATGCACGTGTGTGTTGCTAGTAAATAATAAGGTCCAACTTCTTATATAGTCACCTCTTACCTATACAGTCACCTCTTACCTATATGCAGTAAACCTGACCTTATGCAATCATTCCTCTAATGATTGTATATGGAGCCCGACAGTATTGTGGGCCAGATCTTATCTCGGTTGAATTATAATGTGATTCACGTATCTCTTTCTTATAAATAGCCTCTCCAACCTTGTACTAAACATGAAAAGATGTCATATTACAAAGATCTAACACCAAAAATGAACCTAAGACTTCTAGCATCTTTGAGCGCCTCTCCATGCAACTATTCTTCTTCAAGAGTTGGTTCTCGGTGTAAAGGGGGTCAGTTATTTTTCTCTTCTTTGATCACCCACTCCACTGCAATTATCACCCCCAATCAATAGGATCATCTCCGTTAGTGCACGTAAATTCCTAAATTGGGAGATGGTCAAACCACTATACACCATGTATTGATGGTTGCTTGGTTTTTATCGTTGTGGTATGTCGTACGCATTAGGTTGATACACCAAACTCACATATTTGCATCTACACAACAAGTTAGTTGGGGATTGTTGTTCAATTCTCTCGTCACTCTTGTTTCTTCTAGATATGAGCAAGGAACAAATGTTGTCAGTGACGAATGGGATAAGCAACATACACTAGAGATCGGATGTCATATTGTGCAAGAACGAACACCTTTACCAGCTGTAACTGAAATGTGCAAGTCTAAAACATAAGTATCAAGAGAACTCTCAGCAATAACAGGTACCTCAAGAGTATCCGTGAATGGTGGTTCAATCTGTTGGACTGATGTCACACATCCTTTGAGTGATGCCCTGCTCACCTGGTGTAAACTAGTGGAAAAGGTTGAGGTGTAGGTGGTGGTGGTGATATAATAATAGTAGTATCTGGCACATTCTCATCACTCGGCACAGGGAGTGGAGGCTCTCGCTCTCTCACTCTTATGATTCTCAAAGGTATGTTGACTCTAATGGTTGTGCTCCCCCTCACGCGTGACAAAGTCACCAAAGAACGGAGTGGACTCATGAAAAGTAACGTAAACCAACACAAACATACGATGAAGACGAAGAGAATAAAATCTCTACCCTTTTGTGTGGAAGAATGTCCCAAAATTAACAGTGTAGACCGCACGAGGAAACCACTTTGTTGTGCGAGGATCAAACACGGTACAGCCAAAGATACGGAGGGGAACAAAAAAGGGTTGCTCATATGGTCGTAAAATAGAAAAGGGGGTAGCCCCTTGGAAAACAGACAATGCTTGATGATTAATCAAAAAACAAGCAGTGAGGAGAGCATTGAACCAAAACTTCTTCGGCATAGACATTTGAAAAAGTAGCATACGAAATACATCAACTATATGACAATTCTTGTGCTCAACAACCCCATTTTGTTGAGGTGTATGAGGACAAGTCATCTGGTGAATCATGCCGACAGAATCACAAAAAATAGATACATCCTTTTGAACATACTCTAAGACATTATCAGTATGAAGTATTTTTTACAGGATTACCACACTCAACTTTTATTCATTGATTAAAGGTTTGGATGACCAATAAAACTTCATCCTAAGAGTGTATACCCAAGTCATTTAAGAGAAATTATCAATGAAAAAAAGAAAATAATGAAATCCATTATAATTTGGCTCTTTAACAGGACCCCAAATATCACTACGAATAAGGTGAAAAGGACGCTTAGAGCATTTTATGATACGACTAGGAAAAGAAAGACGATGATGCTTGCCCAGTTGACAAGACTGACACTAGATAGATTTTACTAATGATAAGCTGGGAACAAGCTTCCAAAGACTCTGTAAGGAGGGATACCCATAGGGACAATGTCATTGTACGGGAGAGCAGTTGAAGATGGTAGATGCAATGGAAGTGGTCCATCAAGCTGGGCTATCACCCTGGAAGAAGTAGAGAAATTAAAGATCACCTTTCCTAGATTCCCAACCAATCGCCTTCCAAGTCTTGGGATCCTGTAATACAAAGAACGAAGGACAAAAATTACCAAGCAGTTCAAAGAATCAACCAACTTAGTTTCAGATATTAGATTAAAAGGAAAGTCCCATAGATAATGTACAGACTGTAGAGTCAAAGAAGATGAAGCTTGCACACAAGCTTGTACTCGTCTGACTGATCCATCAGTTGAGTCACATAAGAATGTGAGATATATGAATTAGATGAAAGAAGCATGGATTGTATACCCGTCTGGGAGGTCCCTAAATCCACCACTCGTGTAGAAGATGGGTGGAAAACAATAAACGATTTCCCTTAGTTGCCTGTATCTGAGACCAGATTGGTGGGGGAACCAAGAGAAACTAGTTGAGTGGCATGAAGACAGTCATACTCCTCCTTGGATATAGTAATATATAATTGTGTATGTCTAGAAGCCTCAGATGTAGATGCTCATGAAGTAGTCATCATACAATGTGCAGCACCAACATGGGGTCGACCATGCTTATAATGGCACTTAACGATGTATGTCTAAGTTAACCACAAAAAGTGCATTTGTCACTAATCTGAGTACCTCGTACTCATCCAATATCTCGTCCATTGCCGTTTGTAGCAACAGTAAGAGAAGCATGATTTTTTTAGTTTTGTCCTCGTGTAGTGATGGAGATTGACTCAAAAGAGGATTGTTAGATCCTCACAAATGCCTTCTCAAGTCTTGGAATTTTATCTGTAGCAAGGATGACAATTTTGGTAAGAGTATAGACAGGGTTTAACCCGAATAGAAATCTAGTTGTCACAAGGTCATCTTTGTCTCTCATCTTATCACCGGTTTTCACTAGCTGGTAGAAGCTAAGTTCTTGAGAATGGATTGAATGACACCAAAATAATCCTCCAGAGAGCAATTATCTTATTTTTTGGCAAATAGGCGATCGTAGACAGTGAAGAGATGGAGAGCATTCTTCTCATGTGAGAAATGTTTCTTTGCAGCTTCCCAGATCTGTTTGGCAATGGAATAGACCATGAACCTAGATGCAATCTGAGGTTCCATGTTGTTCCACAACCAAAATTTTACAGACTGCTATGTGTCTGCCATGTGGAATAGACCATGAACCTAGATGCAATCTGAGATTCCATGTTGTTCCACAACCAGGATTTTCCAGACCGCTATGTGTCTGCCATGTGGAACAGTTCTAATAACTCTCATTAGGAAGTTTTGGCTCTATAATACCAACCTTCTCCCGAGATTCAAGAATAGAATAGATGGCATTCATCCAGAAAATATAATTATGTGAGTTGAGCTTCACATTAGTTATAATGTTTCTTTGCAGCTTCCCAGATCATTGTAGACTATTGTTGCAGAAGTCACAGGTTTTTCATCCCCCATAGTGGACTGTATCAGAATGATTACAACAGCAAAAGTGCTAGGTAGCAACACGGTGTGTGGACAAAGAGACAGACTTCTTTAGACACCGTGTGGAGTTCTCACACAGTGTAACTTTTTTGGTCGAAGATGACAGGCTTCCAGCAACACACTGTTGGATCCTAGATGGGTGATTAGATGCTCTAGAGGGGGTGAATAGAGCTGAAAGCACTTAAACAAAATTCATTAAACCTTCAAGATATATGACAAGATAAGGTTGCTAAATAGGTAATTTGAGTGCAACTAAAACATGCATAGCAAGGATGAGAGAGATTGAACATCCACCAAGAGACAAGCTATTTAGAGTGGTTCCACACTTCAAACTAGAAGTGTGTCAATCCACTTGCCTAGAGAGGTCAACCTCTAGGACTTCCAAACTATTGCACTCTTATATTCATTCATAAGACATACAATACATGACCAACTAAAGGACTTACCTATCCAATACAAAGAGTCTTCAACCTTACCAAGGACTTACCCACTTTGCAAGGAGTCTTCCGCCTTCTTCCAAGGACTTACCTACTCTTGCACAAGTCTTCAGCCTTGCAGGAATTATCCACTCTTCTTGGATCTTCCGCCTTTGACTTCACCTTCACTCGGAGAAGCTTCCACCAAGGACTTACCCACTTGAGCAAGGAGTCTTTTGCCTTCACCAAGGGCTTACCCACTCTAGCTCCAAGTCTTCAGCCTTGATCTTCACTAAGGGACTCATTCCCTTGTTCTTCTTCACCTCTCTTGGACAAGAGAGAGAACCTTCATCTTCATGATTGAAATGAGAGATGGAGAGGTGGTGGAAGTGAGAGCCTCTAATGATATACATGTAGGACTAGCTCTCTTACAGATTTCCTACTCACTCTAATGGATGTAACAAGTGATTAAACTTAGAGAGAGAGGAGGTTGTAGGAAGCACTCAACTATAGAATAGGAACCTCACATAGAGTTTGCAATGAATGCTCAACCTTGGAATGAAGCACAAGGGGTCCTATTTATAGCTGGGGATGCCTCTTAGTCTTTGAGAACACTTGTGAACAAAAACTAGCCATTTTGTGGCTTGCAACGGATCTATTTTCACTTGTTGCAAGTCCACAACGGCTAGAAACACTTTTCTGCATTTTTCCGTACAGTACAATCGGTCGAGTTACTACAATCGGTCGAGTTTCTATAAGGGTAACTCGACCGATAGAGTAAAAGACAAAGTCGATATTCAGACCATCGGTCGAGTTTGTCCTGAGGAAACTCGACCGACCAATGAAAATCGATTAAGTCAGTTACTCCATCGGTCGAGTTCTGTGTAAACACAACTCGACCGATGCAATCTCCTGAAAATTGATCAAGGATGATCGGTCGAGTTTTCAGGCTGGGAAACTCGACCGACAAAGTGCATGTAATCAATTTTCAAAGTTGCATCTAAAGTGCTCTAATATTCGATCTAAGTGTTCTTGATATTTTTCTAAGCTTAATTACAAGTCATACAATCATTACAAGTGATTTACAACATGATTCTAATGGATATACATCATATTACAAAAACGTGCACTTGTATGACTTTGACTTGTCTTTTCTCCAATTTGATATGCGCAAGTTAGGGCAATTGGAGTGTGTTTATACCTAATCTGAAAACACTCAAGTAGAGGCATTAGACACCAATACGTGGAATGGTTAGTCATCATCAAAACACGGGTTTAGTCAATTTAGACGTGAGTCAACATTGACCTAATTGACCTTGAGTCAACACACGCCATGTGAAAATTTTAGACAGCATGTAAGGTGTCGAAGACAAGAAACGGCCTTTTTCCGACACGTCGTGTGGAGATCTAACACGGTGTGTAAGATGTCAAAGATGAGAAATAGCCTCTGTTCGACGCGCCATGTGGAAATATGTCATGTTGTGTAGGTATCCATAGTAGTTGAGGATGATATATGGATTGTCACACGCCATGTCGGTCGGACAACGTGTCGTGTCCAAAGCCGTTGAAGAACACAATCTGATGGGAATTGGCGTCAAGGAGAAAACAACTTCAAGAAGACGCATTGGGGGTGATGGGAATTAGCACCGTCACTTGTGACAATAGATGATGTGAATTCGACGCATCAATAGCGCCTAGAAGCTTGGGCATTCATCCACATACGGGGAATATGTGAAGTATAGAGAGGGGGTTGTTTGTCCCCCTCTGCGTAATAGAAAGAACGGTTTGTCTCCTCCCCTTCAAGCAGCCACCTTGTTGTAGCAGAGACGGAGGAAACAGAGAGGTCGGCAGCGAGCGGCGATGAGTTGCAACCGGCAACACCCGACAGTGAAAGAGAAGTCACGGTGGCCATGAAGAGGAGAGAGATGAGAGAGGAAATCTATGACTCTAGGGTTATGTGCCCAGGGCTTGCTCTGATACCATGTGAAAGTATTAAGCCATAAAATCATACCCTACTACAGCGGGTTTGCCTTTCATTATATATTAATTGAACATTTACATAATAGAACCAATACAAAAGGAAATTAAGAAAAGAATACATGAATAGCCTCTATTTTCTAACACATTCATTTACTTGTTGTTATACATGTACATATCAAGAGTATTGCATTCTTTTAGAGTATGTAATGTGTTTAGGAAATATGACTACATGTATATTTAATTTGGTTGTTACTACTAGTTTGCAATGTAGTTGCTACTTGAGCTTAAGTGTATACTACTCTTTAATTTATTGCTACCATTGTTTAATATCTATAACTACAATGACATTACTATAATTTAATTTTTCTTTCTATTCAAGTAATTACATGAGTTGGACATAGAACACAAACTAAACCTACTTTTTAAATGAGGCCATGTTGTTGGCCTTAAATCTTAAATTTCTCATGCCATAACTCGACCCAAGGCCCAACTAACTTGGGTGGGTTCAGGTCCCCATTTAGGTAAACCGGATACAACTCGACCAAGTGCACATCCCTAGTGGAGAGAGGTAATAGCAAGTAATGTAATCATGGTCCATAAATAGTATAGTACCTCTATATCCTTCATAAATCATCCACCTAATCACGAGATCCTATAAAGAGATAGCACTGAAAAAAGGCTACACCACAATGTAGAGTTTTTGTAATCTCACAAATAGAAACAATTTTCAAAGGAAACTTGGAAACAAATAACTAAACAAGAGGTAGTATGGGAATGTGAACATCCCCCTCATCAACAACCACAAAATAGTCATCATCCAGACAAACACGAGGATGAGTAGTTAACATGGTCGAGGTAGAAAAGTGTGTTTTCCGGGTCATACGGGTCGTAATGCTAGAATCAAAATCTAAGCATGGTAAGATGTCTGAAGGATGAAGGCATGTAGAATCACCTTAGTGTTGGGAAATGTATTCCTGAGTAAATCCAGAGACAGCCTATCTAAATCCACAAAACTTAAGAGTCACCATGTTAGGAGAGAGAGATGCAACAATAAAAGTAAATTCAGCAACAGTTTCAAGGTACTTGGTTGGCCGGCTATTTGTTACAATATACTCAGACTTTTTGAAAAAGTCACGTTAAATGCAGATTTTTCCCCAGTCGTATGAGATGGATAAATATCTCCCAATTCACAAATATTACGTTTCTATTCTATATTATTCACGAATTATTCGTTTTTTCTGTTTTGTACATATTTTCACTTTTTATATGAGACTCATACTTATACTGAGTGCATAAGTATGTGAGTATGTATGTACACATATATGTATATATGTGTGTAAGAGATGTATGTATATGTGTGTAACAGATGTGTATGTATGTATGTATGTATGTATGGGATTAAGAGAGAAAGATTTCTCCCCTCTCTCTCCCATGCCCGTGGCGGAGGCCGAACGCCCGGGAGGGTGGTAAATCAAGGTGGCAACTGGGATTCGAACCCGGGTCCCTTCATGAGGAGACACCGTACTTGACCACTTGAGCCACTCCTTGTCGGTTGTATGTATGTATGCAATATATATGTCCATATATACCTCATACTTGTCAAGGCGGCAACGCACTAAGTCCCACCCAATGGACGCCTAGGCTTTTCTGGGTGTTTTTATTATTTTTTATTTTTTCAGTTGCATATTTGTATATTTATACATATAATACTACATGTGTAATATATATTTATTAAATCGTGTTCTATGCCTGACTTGCATTGATAACTGTTGGGAGGTCCAACATGAGAATTAAGAGAAAGAACAAAGAAACAACAGGAGGAAGATAATTTGGAATTGAAGGAGAAAGAAAACAGGAAAAACGCAAATGGCGTGCAAGAAGTCAGAAAAGTAAAAGCACAACAGCAGGAGAGGAGACAAAATTAGAAGCACAACAGTAGGAAGACGAAGTTAGAATAACAAAATTAAAAATAGCAGTGCACGAGGTGTGAAAGGAGACTTATGGGGAGGAAGAAGAGATCAAGAAATTTTATCTGCATAGATGCAAACAGCAGTAGCTTTTCCAGATGTAGGAGCAACAAGTCAGAAATAGAAGAATACATGCAAATAGAAATAGTACTACCATAGTAGATGTGGGAGCATGAGTTATAGCCTTATAGGACATGACTGAATTTTATCCTCTGAAATAAAAAACATTGACATAGCAGCAGGCCATATAATTTATATTTGACTTAAACCACACCGAAGCCTAAATAGACCTGATGGCCTGTCTTGATTTAAATCTGACCTAATTTGACCTAAATCAAACCTCATTTGTCATAGCATAAACTTCTTAGATCTTAGCTTTCCCTAATTATCACTATATTTACCTAACTGACGCCGAATTTGGCTAAATCAGACAAAATTTCCACGAAACAGACCTATTTTTCCCCAAATTGGAGGTACTTCCCCCAAATGAAACCGAATTTGCCAAAATTTGACTTGATTTTGCTTAAATCAGACCTATTTCAATCCTAAAATAAATTAAGGTGATCTACTTTGAGCAAATTCAGACTCCATTCATGCTAATTTAGCCTTTAAATGGCTTAATTTGGGCCTACAAGGCCTTAGACGCCCACTTAATCCATTTAATAGGCTGGGCGCCTAGTGCCTACAAAAAATATTTATGTACTTTTTTTACTCAACTTTCCCACATAATTTCTGAGTTCCAAATTTTTAAGGGCTCAAACGGATGCATCCAAATAGTGAACTTGTGACTATGGGCCCACTCAAGCTTTCCATGCAGTTTCTAGCACTTCTTTTTTTTATTATGCTTGTAGAAATTACAATATCATGAAGTGTTAGGGGAGGAGAGCTCATTGTCTGATTATAGCGGAGGTGACAACATCTACCACATCCACGATCACACCCATATGCAGCCAAGGCAGTAGGTTCAGCCAAGGAACGAGGTATCTGATGCCGATGTCGTTTCGACAGTGTGAAAATAGGTATTTACCGATATACCGATGGAAATTTCAACAGATGCAATCTTGGCCGTTTCAATGTCAAAACGGACGATTTAAATCATGAAATTTTACAGGTGTAATCTTCACATCCAAATGCATCATTTTATGCAATAAAATTCTATGTTGGATAGAGGGGGTCCTTCATGTGGGGAGGTAAGGAATCTGGCATGTTTCTTGGGGATTTTGATGAAGGATTTCGATGACAAAATATAAGAATCGTGTTGTGAAATTTTACTAGCACAATCCATAAACTGAAATGCACATAATTATGTGATAACGTCATATATTGTTCTCATCCCATGTAATTTCTCTAAACCTAGGTCTATGTCTCTATATGCATCATATTAGATTCTGAAAGAAACTATACAGCAGGGTTTTCTATTGCTCTTCTTCAATATGTGACTTTGGCAATTGACTATATGATTGTGAAGGAAGTTAGGCATCATCACTATTGAGACACCTTCTGTCCGCCATCATTTGTTACCACATGATCATAATATGTGGTACTGAATTTCTCCATGGATTATTCACAATAGTGGGACAAATATAAAAGCCATTATTACCATATCCACTATATGCATGTTGTGGGGATGAGATAGTATAAAAGCGTAGTTACCATGTCAACCATGTCCATGTTGTGGGATATATGTAGCAAGTGCCATATATAAACAAATATAAGACTGGAAAATTACAAAATCTATATTTGTTTATAATATTTGTTTGTTGTGTTGCAAAGTGGTACATTTTCTTCCTTTGTAAGTTGAAACTACTAGTAATATGAATATATGTATACTAATTAGCTTACTACTAAAACTATTTGCAAATCATACTTATATTTAGTGGATTATTTAGGTATATTATTATGATTATAATGTATATTATGAGATTTTATTGTAGATCTGTGATCACATACAATTAGGAAGACATAAAGAGGCAGATTGGGGGATCTTTCTAAATTTCAGGCTTTTTAGGACGGTTTATATTTTAATTGAGGCAGATGAGGTGTAAATGAGGGAAATGGTAGAAAATATAAAGGCATTCCTTAGATTAGACTTATTTGAGCTCTAGTTGTCGAAATTCCCTTGCTCCAACATTTTCTCCTCTCAAACAACTAAAAAGAGGCTCAAGCACGCAAAAATCGGTATTTCTATCAGTATATCCATAAATTTTGCCGAATTTGGCCGTACTTGGCGATATTTGGCGGTATTTGGCAAAATCTGGCGGTATACCTGTCGGTTCACCGATATTTGTGATCCTATCGATACACTCGCTGAATATCGTAATTGATAGTGTCGAAATCGAAATTTCAAGCAAAATTTCACCTGTTTCGATGATATATCATTCCTTGGGTTCGGCAATAGGAGAAGTTGGTGTAATCCTGAATGAGCGTGTATATACTATAGACCTCATGCGGAGTAAGCGAGAGATCATAAGCAAATTTTTGTTGCGGACAGGCTCATAGCCATAATACTAGATATCACTGACATTGGACGTTCACATTGTCTATATCAACAGTCAACAAAGTCGAACTTGGGTAAACTTCAACATTCATAAATGTTAATGAAACTTCAACCAACATCGATAGTATCAACCAAATGTCAACAATGTGAGCCTAACCCAATAGAAAAAGTAGGAAAAGTCGGCAGCTTACCTAGATGTGACCAACTTTAACAACATTGTTGTTTTCATGGTTATATAGCTTTCTTGCTACTTGTATCCTGGGGAGAAAACATGTTGGAGCTTAATATAGTATTTATATTGGGCTTCTTGTTGTTATTACGCTAAAAACTACTATATCTACCTATCATTACTAGATCTAGCCTTTCTTAGCCAGGTTTGGTGTAAACCTAAGTCATCTAACACCATTTCATCTCCAAATGTGGTTTTTCTTATATTTATTTGCATATTCATATTTTAAAATATATATTTTTATATATGAATTTATATATAAACTGTCTATGTTTTTGTACTTTTTTTGCAAATGTAGCCGGTCCCAAGCCCCGGTAAAGGAGGGTTGGTGGTAGGTTAGGTTGACAGCCAGCCATAAAAACCTTGTCACTCTTTCTATGACATGGATTCTTATAAAGATTTCATTGGAGCATCCCTATCTAGCGACGTGCGGCATCAGCACCCAGGTGCAGTTATAAATATGCAAAGGGTTTCGACACAGCGGCGCCTGGTTGTATTGAAGGACAAATAAGGGTTTCCACATCTTGGACGGGTGTGGGTAAAGAAGCTAGTCCCGTTGCATCATCGCACGGATGTAGTAAAAAATGTACAAGGGTTTCCACATCATGGATGAGTGTGGGTAAAGAAGTTAGTCTTGTCGCATCATTGCCCGGATGTTGTGAAAAATGTGCAAGGGCAACATTTTCGACAAAGGCAGGTAAAGAAGCAAATTCAACAAAAAAGGATTAGAGGTTTATCTTGGAATATAGGCTCTTTGACAGGAAAATCTTTGGAGATAGTGGATACCATGATCAGAAGAAAAGCCAATATAGCTTTCTTGCAAGAAACCAAGTGGACAGGGGAACGTTGTAGAGAGATTGGAGACACATGACACAAAATATGGTATATAGGTATTGATAAACATAGAAATGGCGTAGGTATTATTGTTGATAAGACGTTGAAGGATGATGTTGTCAAGATCACAAGGATAGGTGATAGAATTATAGCTATCAAGGTTGTTCTTGGGGGAAATATTTTTAACATTATTAGCACTTATGCCCCCCCCAAGTTGACCTTAGCAAGGATGCTAAGAAAGATTTTTGGGATGACATGGATGAATTGATGCAGGGAATAGTAATGTTGGATGAGAGAGTTCATGGTGGTTTCGGATATGGCAGTAGAAATGGAGAGAGGATATTAGATTTTGCAGTTGCATATGATATGATTTTGGCAAACACCCATTTCAAGAAAAGAGAATCTCAAAAGATTACTTTCAAGAGTGGGCACAATCGTAGCCAAATTGATTACCTCCTTATGAGGCGGGTAGATCGTAATATATGCAAGGATTGTAAAGTGATTCTTGACAAAGAACTCACGACCCAGCATAGGTTGGTGGTTTTGGATATTAACATGAAGATCAATAAAGGCAAGCATAATAGAAACGAAGATAGAAGGATCAAGTGGTGGAATCTTAAAGGAGAAAAGAAATTGACTATTCATGATAAACTCATCAAGGATGGAACTTGGAACTTGGAATCTGATGTTAACACTATGGGGCATAACATGAGCTCCTGCATAGCAAAATTTGCCAAAGAGGTTTTGGGGGAGTCCAAATGTTGTGGGCCTCCACAGAAAGAGACTTGGTGGTGGAATGATGAAGTACAGAAGGCTATTAAACTGAAAAGAGAGATCTATATGATCTTGTCCAAATCTCAAGATGATGCAACGTTCCAAAGATAAAAAGCAAGCAAACAAAGAAGCTAAAAAGGTTGTTCGAGAGACAAGGTCTAGATACTTTGATGATATTTATAGAAGATGGACATAAGAGAAGCGAGAAAAGATATATATAAAATGGCTCGTATAAGAGAAAGGAAAGGAAGAGACATGAATTAAGTAAAATGCATCAAGAATGAAGATGGCAGAGTGTTGGTGAAGGACGATGATATCAAGAACCAGTGGAGAAATTACTTCTATGAGTTTTTCAATGGAGATACTACAAATAATGTTAGAGACTCGTGTGGCATGAATACAAGAGATATCGTTTACACACAAGTTTCATCATTTGAGGTCAAGAATGCTTTGAAAAAGATGAAAATGAGAAAGGCATGCAGACCATACGGTATTCCCATTGATGCATAGAAGAGTATGGGGGGTGAAGGAGTTATGTGATTAACAAAGTTCTTCAACAAGATCATGAAGACCAAGAAGATGTCGGATGAGTGGAGAAATAGTACTATAGTCCCCATCTACAAGAACAAAGGTGATGTTCATAGCTGCACAAACTACAGAGGTATCAAGTTAATGAGTCACAGAATGAAGCTTTGGGAGAGAATTATTGAGCAAAGACTAAGATCTATAACGTACATATCAAACAACCAATTTGGTTTCATGCCTGGAAGATCAACAATAGATGCTATTTTTTTAATAAGGAGGTTTGTGGAAAGTATAGAGGTGTTCATTGATTTGGAAAAGGCCTATGATTGAGTACCCAAAGAAGTGTTGTGGATGGTTTTGAAGAAAAAGGGTATGCCCATCCAATACATTGACTTGATCAAAGACGTATCATAGCTCTACTACAAGTGTGAAGACTCCTGGAGGAGAGACACCAACTTTTCCTATCACAGTTGGGGTACACCAAGGATCCACGCTTAATCCATATCTGTTCATTCTTGTTATGGATGAGTTGACAAAGAATGTTCAGGATGATATTCCTTGGTGTATGTATATGTTAATGATATTGTTTTGATTGATGAAACCAACGATGGATTGAATGACAAAGTTGAATGTTGGAGAAAGGCATTGGAATCAAATGGATTGATGATTAGCAGGAGCAAAACTGAGTATATGCATTGCAATTTCAACCAATCTCGTAGTGTGAATGATGGAGCCAAGTTGGACGGAGTAGATATATCAAAATCTGATAAATTTTGTTACTTGGGTTCTATTATTCAAATAGATGGGGATGTCCAAAATGACGTTTGTCACAGGATCACTGCAGGATGGTGAAATGGAGTGCAACTGGAGTTTTATGTAATCGGAAGATCCCTCTCAGGTTAAAAAGTAAGTTCTATAAAATAGTTATACGGCCAGTCATGCTCTACGGGAGTGAATGTTGGGCGGTGAAGAAACAAGGTCTCAACAAGATGAACGTGGTTGAAATGTGTATGCTGAGATGGATGTGTGGGAAGACAAGAAAAGATCGCTTGAGAAATAACTATATCAGGAATAAGTGGAGGTGGCGAGCATTGAGGACAAGTTGCGTGAGGGTCGACTCAAATGGTATGGACATGTGCAATGCAGACCGACTAATGCGCTTATACGGAGTAATTCGATTGAGTCAAACATAATAAATAGAAGAAGAGGAAGGCCTAACTTGACATGGGATGAGCTTATAAAGAGAGATTTTGAATCTCTACATCTCAACCAGAATATGGCCCATGATAGAGCTGAATGGAAACAAAGGATCCATGTAGCCAACCCCAACATAGTTGGGACTGAGGCTTAGATGATGATGATGACTGAAAATGTGATAAAAAACATTAACCAAAAATGAAGGATTCATGTGGTAATACTAAGGTATCATTTATCTAGTATTTTGAACTATATTATCTTTGTAAGCTTGTTAGTTATCTTCAAGTCTGTGTTTCTAGATTATGAAAACTTCAATGGTGACGAATTCAAGATTTACATGTTTAGACGTGTTATTTTAACATTTATTGAAGAAGAAACATATATATTTTGTTTTTAGCTGAAATTAATGATTTTACTAAATTCCATCACAATATATTTAGCTTCAATTCCATTGAAGTTTTGTTAGAAAGTCCTGTTATTTAATTAATTAAGTTGTAGAGTCTATTTGTATATGGGTCCAATTGTGTCTTGGCCCATCGTATCTCTTTTCCACATAGTATCAAAGTAGGCTTCTTTGCGTCGTCCTCAACCATGAGAGAGAGCGCAAAGGAGAGAAGCCTCCCTTTGCGGGCGGCCTCCGCCCTAGACATTGCTTGGTTATATGCAGGGATGCACATCCCCTGCATCTTCTTGGAGCGTCTCTATTGAGCCATCACCATCTAGGAAGCAAGGACACTAACACGGCATGGACACGGACACAAACACAGGACAATGATTTTCAGAAATATAGGACATGGACATGGCATCAGACATGGCACACACACACACATATAATATATATATGTGTGTGTGTGTGTATTCATGTACATATATACATATACATAAATACATGAGTATAAGTATACATATATACAAACATATATATACATCTAAAAAAAAGCATAGAGTTAATATATATAATATCCATGTATCTAAATCTATAAAGTAACTGATAACGTGAGATTTAAAGAAATAAAAAAAAATATCAAATCAAACACATAATTCACTTACAATATGAATGCAGACCTTATAAGAAACCTCAAGTATGTTTCCATTATGAGATTATAAATGATCTATGAAGAATAATTAATGTAGAATATATTTGCAATATGAAATCAAGTATGAATGAAGAATGATGAATCACAATGAATTTGTATGTTGAATTCCTAAAACATTCTTTATACGAATGATCAATTATATATCTACAAGTATGATGTATAATAGTAAATTTCTAATAGCAATTAGGAGAAGGATGGGGAGGAGACATAATGGTACTATGTTGGAATGAGGGAGAGAGGAGTATATAATTTATACCTTTTTATATAGGGAATTGATTCGGGCCTTTCGTGTCTTCGTCATGTCCAAGCCGTGTCCAAGCTGTCCACAGCGTGTCCAAGCCATGACCACGTTGTCCACGGCATGTCCATGTTGTGTCCATGCTTATAAAAATAAGTGGACACTTCTGAGTTGTGTCCACCGTGTGTCCATGTCAGACACGTGTCCAGGACGGCCACGGCTGTTCCGGGGAAGTGTTCGTGCTTCATAGGCACCATCTTTAACAACAAAAATAATCTATCTTGAAGTTGCTGCTACAAAATTTACACGGACAGCCATGTCGCCGCCATTACTTTTTGCTTTTAGAGCCGCCACCGCTACCTTATTTTTCCTATCATCTACACCACTGTTCATCTACATCGTTGTCATCTACACCTCTGTCATTTACACTGCCTTTATCATCCATGTCATCACCAACATTGAGATCTAATTCCAAGTCTTGGAAAAAGATCTCCTTTTCCGGCTGATATTGGGGATATTTCACCCCTATATTGCTATGATAGAGATTCGGAAGGATTTATCCACCCCTTTGATGTCTTCTCAAGGTTTACTGTTGTTGTTCTGCCGCTGACACGGCATGTTTGTGGAGTTATGCTTCTTTTGTGACTAGGATCGCTAAATCTGCCATGTGACGCGGCATGTCGTTGCCTACCTGAACCTGTTGTTGTGCATCCTACACGGCGTGTCAGAATTTGACAGGAGGTGTCCTTGCCTACTTGAACATGTTGTTGTGCATCCTACAACTGTCTTGTTGTCATATTATTTGCCATAACTACCCCAAATTTTGTCAAATGACACGGCGTGTCGCCTGCTATCTGTCGACTTCGACTACTACTGTCTAATACGGTGTCCCTTCACCGACACGACGTGTCTGCTATTGCCTGCATCCATTGATGTGCGACATTGTGTCTCTTCACCAACATGACATATCACTCGCTACTACTACTACATCTTGGTCTGCACCATCATTTACAAGTATCCATTAACATGGCGGAGGCTTCTGTACATGACGTGTACCTATCTTAATTCTTACCAACAACACTTATCTTATGTTTCCAATAATTTTATATATTTTTTATTCTAACCCCCCTTTCCATCCCTACACACAGATTGTCTACCTCCTCAATGCTTGTACTACCCCCCATATACACATTGTGTTTATTAACTAATTGGATCATACACATTGCCTCGATTTATCAGTTCCCATCCTCCATATATTTGCCTCCATAAACACTACCTCAACCATTGTTTTTTACTTTTCACCCCAAACACTCTTCATTCTTTCATGATTGGCATGAGGGGGAGAATAGAGGATGATGTGTACATAGAAGAGATGAGATGTGCGACAAATGAAAAATGAGAGGAAGGATTTTATGTCTACTGCTATCTTTATGGATCTTCTTGCCACGATATATTTCTATCTATATGGATCTTTTTGTTGCTATTATTGATCTTTCTTCCTAATGGAGAGCTTTTGGAGATTATTCATCATCATCTACCTCGACTACTGCTATGGAGTTATATGTTTCACTTATGTTATCCATCGATTGATTTTCTATACGGCGATGTCATTCTTGTTACTTGTGTTATGATATTTGTTGCTTTGTGCTTTTGCACTATCTGTTGTTCGTTCCATGTTTGCACGTTGACTTTGTCTGTGCCCTGCACACGTTGACTACTACTATTATTGTGACTCAACACTCTCTAGACTGTGATTTATGTTGTTGTGATTAAAATTTTATTCAGAGAGAAGATGATAAATATTTTTGTTGGTGACTTTACATATACATGATGGAGTTTCATCTACATTGGATCTTGAAGTCCTTTATCTGCTTGCTACTTCGCACACTGGTCTTCTATCTGGCTAACATCGTCTACTTTGTGTTGTTGTGTGCCAACACCCTCTGATTTTTCTGTGCCTTGTGCATGTTGCCTCTTATCTTGTGCATACTTCATATGCGCTTCGACTACTGCTTCTTGTGTACTTGCACTTTATGGTCAGTTTTATGACGATAGCGGCTGAAAGGAAGACTGTAATGGCTACATGTTTACTTTTGCTCCAAATGCCACTTCATACTGATCATGAAGCTCATGCGTACTCACTTCAAGAATTATCTACTTAAGGGGGAGTGTTTGAGTAACGAGTGTTTTATTGTAATATTCAGGGGGAGAAATATTCTTGTATGCTTGGTTTATCTTTTTCTTCTGCTTCTTTGTCTTTAATTTGTCTATCTGTTAGCAAGCTGACTTAGGATTCTCCCAAACTCTAGCTTGAGGGGAAGTTAGAGAGTCTAGTTATTTCCATAATTTAGTTGTTGGGTCTATTTGTGTATGGACCCAATTTTGTCTTGGCCCGTTAGGGTTTTACTTAAGTTTGTACGCTTCCCCCTTATCCTATTTATAGGAGAGGGGGGTTGTCCTTCTAGCATAAGAAAAACATACACAAAGGGGACTTCCCAATCATATTGTTTTTCCACAAGTTTTATCCGAAGTCTTCCTCAACGTTTCTACAATATTCCACTATCACACACGTCAAAATCGACATCCTATACCATTTTTATAACTAGCACGGAGTGAAGAACGATGTTTACTTATTGAGAACGGTGTATTCAATCTTATTGTTTTTGTAACTGTTCAAGTTAGTACAATGGGAGTGATAGGTCTTGAGTTCACTCAGTCCCATGAAAGTATCAAAGTGAGATGAAAATAAAGATGGTTCATTTAATTGCAAAGTATTCAAAGGCCTATATAATTGAACTAGAATCATTCCTGCATCAAAGCGCACATTGGTAGGATGATTTCCCTACTTCCTTAGTCATCTTAATAAGATTAGGTGCCACATTAGAGGGTCACAACTGTTATTAATCTAGGACAAGATCTGAGAATTGCATTCTATCCATTTTCTTTGCCCTTCCTTTTTGCATCTGAAGATGCATCTTTAGGAGGTGGTTCGCTGATATGTTCAGGCGTGAAAAGGAGTGGATACGAATCTAAAAAGAGTGTGCCCACAAAATATGATTCTATCAACTGAATTTGAAGTAGTTATTCCTTTAGCATGAGTGTCGATATTATCCGAAGTGGAAGAAGATGGGACAGTAACAGCAAAGATTAAGTGGCAGAAAAGAAATGCCAGATCTCGATCAGTTGCAAGAAGATAAGGAAAACAAGCTCCCACGCCTAGCAAACAACAAAAGATACGAAAATCACAACAGGGCACCTATGCAACAGAAACAGAATGGCAGAAATACACCTCAAGATTCCCTACGAGCAAGCCTAGAACGGCCAACAAAAAGAACCGTTTAAATTCCCATAGAATCATCTTAGTGAATAAGGTTATTGAGAAGGTTGAAAGGGAAGGGAGAAGAAATGGGATCCTCTAGGGTTTCATATGAGAGAGGAGAGAAATTTCCTACTTTAGGCAGGGCATAGAGGGGAGGCAGAGCAAATCCCTCCCCCCCCAGGTGTTCCTGCTCTAATACCCTATTATGATAAGAAAAAAGCATATGCTCCATAGAAAGGAGTGACTGCTTATATACATGGATGAGGGAACCGGACAAATCCCAACTACAGGATATGGGATAAAAGAAAAAGAAACAGAAGTAGTGGCATAATTGTGTAATAACATGGAAACAAAGAAAGAATAAGATTATAAGAATATATCTCAATATTACTAAATGTAACATGAGCTTGCAGTTCCTACTTGGTTTTACTAATAGATGGACAAAAAAATATATCATTTGAACGTTATATGTCACATACTACATGGCCTTGAAGAATCTCCACGGAAGGACTAATGTTTAAGAAAAGGAGACATACTGGCATTGCTCTCTAGTACTGAAGTGCAATATGCAAACAGTTGTGTAGGTAAGTAATCTAATACAGATAGTGCACTTCTCTTGGGGGACATGAAGTGAATTGGTGCAATAAGACAAATTGCAGTTGTGAAATCAAATGTAAAAAGCAGAATATAGTGCTATAGCACATACTAGATAAGAGATGACGTGAGTGACAACACATACAAGAGCTTAATCTGAAACTCCAGAACATATGCATATGGACCTAGCAATAAAGCCTGTCATTTTCCTTGCTAGTAACACAGTCTTCGGTGAAAAACCAGAGAATATAAAGTTGATTGTCTCCTTATGAGGGAGGCTGTTATAAGACCACTGATCTAGACTCCCTAGAAAGTTTTCAAGAACAACAACACGACCTACTTACCAAACCCATAGCTGTTGTAAGACCACTGATCAAGACTCCCTATTAAGTGAATTGCTGCTGCTTGGGTGGTGTTAGAAATATTACTTTGTTCCTCTCTTCAGCGTGAGGGTCGGCTGAAATGGTGTGGACTTGTGCAATGCAGACCAACGGAAGCATTGCTATCGAGTCGAGCACAATAAAAAGAAGAAGTGGGCTTAAATTAACTTGGGAAGAGCATAAAGAGAGATAATGAATCTTTACAACTTGATCAGAATATGACCCATAACAGAGTTGATTGGAAAAATAGGATCCATGTAGCCGATTCCGACAAGTCAGGGATTGAGGCTTAGATGATGATGATGATAATGATGATCCTCTATTCTATTTTTCTCTTGTCCTACTAGTAATAGCCAACCAATGATGCTTAGTAGAAGGAGACCCTTACAGCAATCAGGCTAGTATTTCTTGTATTGCATTGGTCCGTTTTTACACAAAGAGGACCCTCCTATACTGCTTTTGAGTAGTGATTCGGAAGTGGATTTGCATACTTATTAGTGAAAGTAAGGCATTCTAGTATTTTGTTGAACAAAGTGAGATGCATACTGCATCTATTCAGTGGCTATGGATACTGCTAACTTATTTTTATAACTACTACTATTCAATTATGTGACTATGCTTTTAATGAATCTCGTTTTTTAATTGATTTCCTGACTATAGATTCTATTCTATATAGTATGTAGGTCAGAAGAAACAAATCATGAGTGCAATGAGTATCAATTTCCATTGATGGCCACACCAGATGGTAAGCATGACACGCCAATTCACATTGGAGGGAGAGGGTAGGAGGGACCCAAATGCATGCCAGATTTGATTTTCTGCCAGATTCTTATACAACTTTTAGGGGTCGTTTTTTAATATAAAAGTGATGTCCAGGTTAAGTACATATGAGTGCGCAAGCTGTTGGTAAGTGCCAACAAGAAGAGAGGCCCTCACAAGCATCATCCATAGTGACAAGTTTGGGATTCAACAACTTTTCGGCTGGCTGTAAAAAATCGGAATTCGGAAAAAATCGACAAAATTCGTGAAAAGATCGATAAATTTCGGTCAAAGTTCAGTCAGCTATTCAGAAAAATCGAGAATAAGTCGGCTATATAAGTATATATAGATATATATGTTTGTATATATGTATGCATGTATGTGTATATATATAAATAATATGTATATACATACATATATGATGTATGTAACTATTACGGTCACAAGACATACAATCTTAGTGAGTGAAAAAGTAGGAAAAGAAGTAAAAATACTTGAGTAATAACATGAATTGTCTAGAGGAGTGGGGTTCGAGGTTTAGTGTGTATTAGGAATTTTGTGTACAGGGTTTGGTAAAAAAAGAGCAAGCAACTTAAATGAGAAAAATCGTGACAAATCGTGAAAAGTCATGAAGAATCATGAAAAATCGTATAAATCATGAAAAAGCGTGATAAATTGTGAAAAGTCATGAAAATCGGCGATTGGCGTATTCATCGTGATGAATATAAGGGAGCCTATAACATCATAAAAAATCGCCAATTTTTCATAAAATTTGGAGACTTTTGTTACTATGGTATCATTTGAAGAATGAAATCATTTTTTTGGAAGTCAAATTAGTTAGCGGCAAAACAGTCGGTGCCTTAGGTTTGCTTCCTTTTGTTGTTGACAGTAAGAAGAAACTTCTTATTCAACTTGGCCTTCATAAAGCAAAAAGAAGCCTGTTCCCGGATACGTGAAATAAGTGTTAAGAACTTTTGGTAACAGAAATACTTTTATGGTAGGAATAAATTGCAATGTCTTTTGACATTGAGAGGGGACAGAAAATTATACCACCATGTTCCACGACCTTGGATGGAATAGAAACAGTGGAATCACTTTCCCTGTTATTCTATTACCTATTCCATCTAATGATATTGTTTATCCAGTCCTATCCTAGAATAAGTGCCACTCATTCCATATGCAAACAAGGATTTGTGTACGTGGTGGCCCTGGTGGGTAACAATAAGACATAAATGAAGGGATTGTTTAAAGATGTGAAGCTAAGGTGAGGCATCTTTTTCCGAATGTTGGATGTCTCAAACTTTCAGGATGTGTTGGAACAATGCAGGTGTCCAACAGACCATACATAGAGCTAACTGCTGACTTGGTGACATTTTTTATAGATCACCACCAGGAAAGTATAAGCATACAGAAACATTAATATCAAGCAGATTCTGGAAAAAGAAGGTAAGAAGGCTTACTGGTCATAGCCATCGGAAGTTACTCGTGGTGAACATGCTAAAATACCAGCATTGTTTACTAGCAGTTGAATGGAATTATGCAATTTCAAAGCTGAAATCCAATCCAGTATCGAATTCCTGAGTTCTACAATAGAACTTATTGTTGACAGGTCAGCTTGAAATGCTTTGAGATGGGCAGAATCTGTCAGTTGCTTAATATCTTCCATCATCTGCTTGAAATCAGCAGTAATAAGAAACAATCATATATAATGTATATATGAAAAATAAAGAAGGATAAGCATTGAACGAACCTTAGTCAGCAGTTCAAGTGAACGCCCAACTTGAAAACAATATGAGACTCAATCAGTATGATATACACCAAAAGTCTCTTCATTAAGAAAAATCATATTCAGATTTAGATCCAGATAAATAGCTTAAACTGGAATTGCAGGTTTCAACATCAAAGCACTCACAAGAAGAAAATGTAAATTCAATACTTCAAACTCAGCACCATCTGAAAATAACATGGTTTTAATTTTAACATGTAAGCACTATAAACAATCTAACTCGTGGAGACATTGAACTCCATGGAAAGTAATATCAGCAAGAGTCCGCCATTCTAGGATGAGATATGAGACTTCCTAATGGAAAATGTCCTTCCAATGACATATGGAGAAGGCTCCTATCAATCTTGCATATAGATTTTCTTGTGAATATAATACAATTCTCTCTCTCATTCCTTAGACAGCATCCTCATACCTAGGATCCAACTTCCACAATTATCCAACTATAGCTCATTGGAATGGTTATCAATATAACCATAAATCATAGGCGAAAAGATAGTTTTGTGTATAAACTTTCGTTGAAGCCCAAAGAGAGAAGAACTTGCCAAGTACCCCCAAGGCCTGACGAAGGGGGGTAGATGAATTAAGGGGCAGCGCTCAGCAAGATGGCACAAACCACAGTATTAACCAAAAAAAGCTCATAATAATCCAACCCTAGCAAGAATTTAACTTGATACATGCTAGTTAGTAACATGATTGATTCACCAAAGCACCACATCCTTGCCAAAATCTTATATATATATATATATATATATATATATATATATATATATATATATATATATATAGAGAGAGAGAGAGAGAGAGAGAGAGTTGAGCTACAATATAGTCGAGTGTATTGGGGTACTTGTACACCTCAATTTTTAACCGTTGGATGTTAGATCTTCAATCTGCACATTCTAGTAAAGTAAAGGATGACTTTGTGTTTTAGTAAAGCTTGACATCTCCATACCCTCAACCCTAGTGCTTCCCACCCCTCACTCACCCTAGCCACCACCCCCCACCTTCCCTCTCTCACCCTAGCCGCCACCCCTCCCCAACCCCCCTCAACCCCGCCACCACCAGGCCTGCCCCACACCCCCGCCACTTTTGCCCTCTTCACCCACCGCCGCCTACCCTCCCCTCTCTCCCTGCTACTGCCAGCACCACCACCAGCCACCCAACAGCCCCACCCTCCCTCCTTGTCGCCGTCTCACCTCCCCTTCCTCCAAGCCGTTGTCACCACTCACCACTCCCTACTGCCGCCACCATCTGACCAAAAAGCCACCCGTTTCCCTGAATCCCTTCAGCCACCAAACAATCCTCATTCTCCCTCCTCTCCTCCACCAATAAGCCTCCATACCTTCCTTCTTCCTCCCTTTCTTCTCCTGGAACTTTCTAAAATAGCATATTGACGATCTAAAGTATCACCTTCGTTGCCTGCCTACGCCACCTGGTGAATTAACTCTCACACTATGTTGGCATAGGTTCTTTTTTTTCTCTGCTACCTCTATCTGGGTTTCTCATATTTGTTGATCTAGATCTTCTACTTCTCTCTATTGTCCCTATGCGGGTCTTTCAGATCTGTTGATCCAGATGTATTACTGCTCTCTGCTACACCTATGTTGATTTCTTAGATCTACTGATCCAGATCTGCTAATATTGTTGTTGATGCTTATTTTTGTTTGTGCACGTCATCCCTTTGTTTCTTATGGCGACTACAGATGCTCCTCGGTCTTTGTGTTTTACGACCGTGAAGCTTGACGGATCGAACTATCATCTTTGGTTAGGGGTGAGCAGAATACGGTTAATAACCGATTAACCGAATGGTCAAAACCGAATGGCTAATTTATTTTGGACAATTTGGTTAATTTGATTAAATTATTTCGGTTAATTGGTTAAATTATCCTATTTGGTTAATCGAATTAACCGAATAGTAAAAAATTATTAATTAAAAAAATTATTCTACACATATATACCTACATAATTGTACTTGTATTTGAAAAAAATCTACATTTACATATCACGTTTTTATGAAATGTGCACCTCTAAATCTATATGCAATAGTACTATAGTATAACAATTGTTCAAAGTTTTACGAGTATTTTCATATAATACTATTACAAGATTGTTATTTGGTTAACTAAATTAAACGACCGAATTAACCGTTAACCAATTAACCATAACCAAATTAACCGACACTTATATGGTTAGGTTAATGGTTAAAATCTCACAACACAACACATATTAACCATTTAACCGAACCAAATTAACCAAAACCGACCGAATTAACCGAATGTTGACCCCTATCTTTGGACAACGTCTTTTGAATTATATGTTAAAGCCTAAGGGCGCTATTCCCATATCTATGTTGATGCAAAAATCCCTCCTAATGTCACGGATGATGAAAAAGCCAATCAAGCCTATGTTCAATGTTCCAAAGATGATTCCAGAGTACTGACGTGGATGGTGAACAGTGTCCAACCGAAGATCAACCAGTCTCTCCTCCGATTTCATAATGCCAAAGCCATGTGGGATCAATTATATCATGTGTACTCTCACCAATAGAATCCAAAGAAGGTATTCGAGATCTTCAAGAATCTGGCGAAAAAGGAGTATTCGACTGATGGACTTGTCAAAGATTATTACAACCAACACTCGACACTCTGGGATGAATACGAAGTATATCACCCTCTCTCTAATGACATTAAAGAAGTTCAAAGGCAACACAGTGAACTTCAGTCGGTTTAGTCCTAGTTGGACATCCTCATTCTTTCTCTGGTACTGTAAATCAAATCTTCTCCAGTGATCCCTTAATAACACTGAGGGGTGTTCTCCAGCACGTTCTATGTCTTCCCTACTTGCTGCTTCTTGTGATTTTTTGATCTTTACGATCTGCTCCAATGAATCTAGTGGAGGACATGGACGTGGCAGAGGTCACAGTGGTCGTGCTTATGGTACCCCTGGACGTAGACCTACTCTTAGATCTGGACGAGGACAACCTCCTACTGCCAACCACTTTTGCACTTTTTGTGGGCGCACAAGACACAATGAGGATTGATGTTGGGAAAAACATGGTGTACCCGCATGGGCGAACTTGGTCACCTCTAATGCTTCTGAAGATTTCGCAGTTGCTACCTCCAATTCTACATGGCCCACGGTTGAGTGGATCCACTTGGAGTTTGAAAAACTTCTTTAGGTTCGTCTATCCTCACAAACACTTGTTCCATACGGAGGTTCTTCTGCTTTACTTGCAACTCCTGCTACATACTGGTAAAAATAAATAGGCCATCGACTCAGAAGAATCTGTTCATATCTCTGGTTGTTCTAAAAAAATTTTGTCTTATCTAAAACGACTCAGGTACATCCTGTGACAGTGTTTGATGGAACTCAGTCTAAAGTATATGAAATTGGAACTATATCTCTATATAAAAGTCTGTCATTGAAATTTGTCTTATATGTTCCAAGATTTCTACTTAATTTGTTATCTGTCAGTAGAATTGTTAAGAGCCTTAAGTGCTCAATCACTTTTGATTCTGAGGGTTGTGTGTTTTAGGATCTTCGCACGAAGACGAGGATTAGTTCGGGCTATGAGGGACCTACTGTTGCTCTCCTATCATCTTCTGTGATTGGTCTACAATGGCACTATCATCTGTGACATCTTTCTGCTACTAAACTGCGATGCCTATTTCCTGAAATTTCTGATAAATATTTTTGTGTAAATCATGCCAATTTAGCAAATAGACTCGGGTTGTGTTTCAAAATAAAAAAGTGATTAGTTCTAAAAATATGTTTGAGATTGTTCGTGCTGATATATGGGACCGTATTTTGTTACTAGCCGGTCCGGATTTTGCTATTTTATGACTTTAATTGATGACTATTCTAGGGCAACTTGGTTGTTTTCTTAAAGGATCGCGTTAATATTTTGAACACTATCCTCACTTTTTTCACGGAGATCCAAACCCAATTCAATACAACTGTCAAAATGTTTAGTACTGATAATGCCTTAAATTTTATGCAAAATTAATAGATCTATTTTGTACAACTCGGCATACCATTCATCAGACTTCATGCTCTTACACACCACAATAAAATGGTGTGGCAGAGATGGAATCGCCATTTTCTTCAAGTAGCACGCGATATTCTTCTTCACCATCACGTTCCTACAATTTTTTGCCTGAATATGTTTCTACTGCATGTCCGTGTCGATATATGGGGACCATGTTCTTTTTTTAGCATGTCCGGATTTTGCTATATTATGACTTTTATTGATACTATTCTAGGGCAACTTGGTTGTTTCTAAAGGATCACAGTAATATTTTGAACATTTTCACCACCTTTTTCATTGAGATCCAAACCCGATTCAATACAACTGTCAAAATCTTTAGAACTGATAATACCTTAGAATTTATGCAAAAATCAGATCTATTTTGTACTGCTCAGGGTGCCACTGCTCGGGGTACCATTCATCAGACTACTCTTACACACAACAGCAAAATGGTGTGGCAGAGAGGAAGAATCGCCATCTTCTTGAAGTAGCACGTACTATTGTTCTTCACTATAATGTTCCTGCAATGTTTTGACCTAAATATGTTTTTATTGCGTGCTACCTAGTTAACTGCATGCCTTCTATGTTGCATAATCAAGTCTCTCTCTCTTCAGTATCCCGATGCGCCTTTGTTTTCTGTATCGCCGCGCATCTTTGACAACACTTATTTTGTTAAGGATCTCCATCCCTAGATATCTGAACTTGACCTCCGCTCCACTAAGCGTGTTTTTCTAGGATATTCAAGAACCCAAAAAGGACATCAGTGTTATGACCCTACCAAAAGACAATGGTTTGTTAGTGTGGATGTCGTCTTTAATAACACATGTTGTACTACTCTGACAAGGGGTCTACTTTATCGAGTGATATGTTGGATCCTACTCCCCTACCTCAAGCGGTAGAACATGATCCCATTGAAGTAATTGAAGATCTTCCTCCTTCAAAGGTGTACAAGAGAAGATCCAAGGTTACAGTCTCCTTCATGTCCCTCAACAACCAACTCTTCCTTCGTCAGCAGATCACAACACCTCCGGAGTAACTTCTGACCTACATCTTCCCATTAGTCAAAGGAAAGGTGTTCGTTCATGCACTTTGCATCCAATTAGTAATTTTTTTCTCTACAAGTAATCTTGGTGCTAGCTTTGCCTATTTTACTATTGCTATCTCTATTGTTTCTATTCCAAAAACTTTTACACAAGCTCTTAAGCACGTTGCATGGCGTCAAGCTATGGAAACTGAAATGGTTGCTCTTCATGATCGCAAGACTTGGGATCTAGTTGATCGCCCTGAAAACTGTCGTACTGTTGGCTGTCGTTGAATTTTTACTATTAAATACCATCCAGATGGTTCAACTGAATGGTTGAAGGCTCATCTAGTAGCAAAAGGTTATACTCAAACCTATGGGGTTGACTATTTTGAAACTTTTTCCCCTATTTCCAGACTTAATTTTGTACGTGTGCTTATAGTTCTTGTTGTAACAATGATTGGCCTCTGCTTCAATTTGATGTTAAAAATGTCTTCCTGTATGGCGACTTGCATGAGGAAGTCTACATTAAACAACCGTCTGATTTTGTTACTCAAGGGGAGTGTTCCAAAGTCTGCAGACTCAGGAAAGCGATTTATTGCCTAAAACAAAGCCCACGAGCATAGTTTGAATAATTGAGCCAGATCCTTCTAAAATTTCAATTTTGATGCTCACATTCCAATCACTTTATTTTCATTAAAAAAATAGTTTTGGGCTTGTTATTCTTATTGTTAATGTGGATGATATAATTTTGTTCGGTTATAATATTGATGGTATTTCAGCTACTAAAAGATATCTAGAACAACATTTCGTTACAAAAGATCTTGACAAACTTAGGAACTTCTTGGGAATCGAGGTCTCCAGATCTTCTTCTGGCGTCTGTCTTTCACATCGCAAATATGTTCTATACCTCCTTACAGAAACAGGAATGCTCGGTACTAAACCTGCTAGCACACCTCTGGACCCAAATACCAATTAGCATGATGAATCTTCACCACCATGTCCTGATAATCACCAATACAGAAGATTGGTTGGTAGGCTTATTTACTTATTGTGGCTAGAGCTGATATTATAGTTGATGTTGGACTCATCACTAGATATCAAGATAAACCTCGACAATGTCATTGGGATGTTGTCTATCAATATTCTTAAATATCTGAAAAAGATCTCCAGGAAAAGGATTATTGTATCGTAGACATGGACATTGCAAACTCACTGGATGTGACAAGCAATCTAACTAGATGTTCTAATTCTGATTATGCCGGTAGTAGATGTGACATACAATCTACCTCTGGCTACTGCACTTTTGTTGGAGGAAATCTAGTTGCATAGGCACAATAAGAAGCAGACCGTGGTTGCTTAGTCTGATGTCGAAGTATAATACAGTGTTATGGCTCATACTACTTGTGAGTTAATGTTGGTCCAAGGACTCCTCCAAAAATTTGATACCCCCAATGCCAATAATATTCCCATCCACTGTGCTAATTATTAGTATATATATTTTACTGTGTTTTGTTGTTTCTTACTTAGTGTATTTTTGGCTTTTGTCTTTGTAGCCTCTTGTACTTTTATCCCATATTGCCTAGCTCTACTCTATGTCTCACTCTCTTGTCTTATAAAAGAGTGGGTCATGTACTTGTTTTATTCACTCAATAAGATATAACCTTTAGTATTCTAGATGGTATCAGAGCCTCCTGATCCTCCCTAAACCCCTCCCTCCTAAACCCTAACACCATGCCCACTTAACCCTAGCCGCCACCCCCCTTTTCTTTTTTTCCTTTTTTTCTTTGTTGCCGCCGCCACCCCCCCTACTGCCGCTGTCGGCCCCCTCTTCCCCTGTTGTTGTTGCCGCCCACCTCCTCCACCTCTCCACCCCACCAGCCCTTCTCCCCGCTATCCCTTCTCCACCAAAAACCGCCGCCGCCATCTCCACCTCTACCACCAGCCCGCCGCCTCCTCCTGCCCCCCTTTCTGCCGCCGCCACCCATCTCTCCACCTGCCACCCTCTTCTCCACAGCCCACCACCACCTTCCTAACTCTCCGTCATCACCACCTTCTTCATCCCTTATTCCTATCCCATCCCGTTGACCACCCCATCCACCCATCCCCTCCCCGTTGGTCTCCGGACAGCTTCGGACACTTTCCAGTTCTGGCACGTTGAAGATGTAAACTCAGTTCTGCTCTCTGCCTGCCTACGCCTCATGGTGGAGTAATTTTTCCTCCATGTTGGTGTAGGTTCTTTTATATTCCTTACTGCCCCTACGTGGGTTCCTGAGATCCGATGCTTGGATCTCTTATCTTCTACCTATAGATCTGCCCGTGTATTGGGCTTCTACTGTTGTCTACCTCTGTCGACTGCTACGTCAACCTTCTGCTTACTACTGTTGTCTGCGCCCTTGGTTCACGTTGCCTGCTTTTGTCATGGCGACCTCAGACGTTCCCCGCAACTTGTGCGTCACCACTGTCAAATTGGATGGCTCCAACTATCACTTATGGGCAGCCTCCTTTGAACTCTACGTCAAGGCTCAAGGGTGCCTCTCGCGTCTGTCTACCAAAGGTCCCGCGACTCCTGCTCCAAATGTTGATGACAAGACAAAACAAGCCTATGATCTTTAGTCTAAAGAAGATTATGGCGGCATGACCTGGCTGGTCAATAGTGTAGAGCTCAAAATCAGCCAGTCTTTGCTCCGCCTGAAGACGGCCAAGGAAATGTGGGATCAGCTTTCCGACGTGTATTCTCACCAGCAGAATCCGAAGGTGTTCGAGATCTTCAAAAACTTGGCCAAACTGGAGTACTCGGCTACTGATTCTATGGAGGACTACTATAATCAATGCTCTACGCTCTGGGATGAGTTCGAGGTCTATCACCCCTTATCATCAAATATTATTGAGATACAGCGCCAGTTACAGTTAGTCCAGTTTCTTGTTGGCATGTCGTCATCCTTTGCGGGGGTAGTCGATCAAATCCTTTCTAGTGATCCTCTTCCTACCCTACGCGATGTTCTAAAGAATGTGCAGTGCCTTCCCTCTGTCTCTCAAGCACTTCCTGATACTTCTGACGGGACAGCCCTCGTTGTTAGGACTGGTGACTCCTTCTGTGGACGTGGTCGTGGTTGAGGACGCGGTCGTGGACAATCCTCTACTGGTCCAGGACGGGGGTTCCTCTACTGTTGATGCTACTAAACAACGCTATTGCACCTTCTGCAAACGGACTAATCATAATGAAGACCGTTGCTGGATCAAACATGGGAAACCTGCATGGGCAAATCAAGTCACATGTGAGCAGCCTGACATTACTGCCTCCTCTACTGCTCCACCATCTGCCGATTGGATCATATAGGAATTTGAGAAACTACTTCAAGCACGCTTGGCCTCATCTACGGAGACTTCCACTGATGGCAGTACTGCTCTCCTAACTCAGTCTGGTCAAAATACTTGGGTGACCGACTCTGGTGCGACCTCCCACATTACTGGCAATCCTACCTTGTTTTCTACTTTGCATAAAACTATTGTTATTCCTCCGGTTACTCTAGCTGATGGTTCACAAACGCTTGTATCTGGTTTTGGCAATATTTGTACTTTTGGCCGCCTACCTTTGCGCTCTGCATTATGTGTTCCTAAATTTCCAATTAATTTATTATCTGTCAGTCGGACTGTTAAGAGCTTGCGCTGTTCTGTAACATTTGACCCAGATGGTGTTATCTTTCAGGATCTGCGTATGAGGACAAAGATTGGTTCGGGTCATGAGGGACCAGACGGCTTATACTACCTGGATGTACCGAGGACTGCTGCGCTTCTGACTTCTTCTGTGACGGGCATCCAATGGCACTATCGGTTGGGACATCCGTCAACGGCCAAATTGCAGCACATACTACCTGCTATTTATGATTCTATTTTTCATTGTGAAACTTGTGAGTTAGGCAAACAGACTAGGTCTACTTTTTCAAAAAAAATTATGTATTGACTCAACAACTTTTTGATATAGTGCATGCTGATATTTAGGGTCCATGTTCTGTTCCCAGTGTCTCTGGTTTCCGGTATTTTATGAGTTTTATTGATGATTTCTCTAGAACCACCTGGATATTCCTGTTGAAAGATCGGTCTAACATTCTTGATACTATTACTGCCTTTTTTTTCTGAAATACGTACCCAGTTTAGTAAACCTATAAAAATCTTTCGCACTGACAATGCCCTTGAATTCATGCAAGCCTCAGTCAGTTCTTTTTGTCGCAAATTGGGTATTATTCACCAAACCTCATGCGCCTATACTCCGCAACAAAATGGAGTTGCCGAACACAAAAATCGGCATCTTCTTGAAGTTGCTCGCACTCTTTTGTTTCAGTACCATGTTCCCCACTGTTTTTGGCCCGAAGCTATTTCTACTGCATGTTATCTTATCAATCGCATGCCATCTTCTGTTCTTGACAATCAAGTTCCATATCAAATTCTATATCCTGATGCTCCGTTGTTTTCTATCCCCCCTCGAATTTTTGGAAGCACCTGCTTTGTTAAAAATTTGTGTCCTGGATTAACTAAACTTTATCTCCGAGCCATCAAGTGTGTCTTCTTAGGGTACTCTAGGACTCAAAAAGGGTACCGCTGCTATGACCTGGTTGGAAAGAAATGGATGGTCTCAGCTGATGTCTTCTTTGAACATATGCCGTTTTATTCCTCTGTTCGTTCTGCCTTAACATCGGATTTATTTGCGGATATACCTTTACCGGTAATTGATGCGTCTGATTCATCGGATACCACTCTTGTTGTTGCTCCTCCATTGAAGATTTATCAAAGAAGACCGAAGGCTCCAACTCCCTCCATGGCCCATCCAGATCCTTCATCCTCGATGGCAGATCCACCTCCATCCCAGGTATTTTATGACTTAGATATACTTATCAGCTTACGCAAAGGTACTCGGACTTGTACACAACATCCCATTGGGAATTTCTGTACCACTGATCACTTGAGGACTAATTTTGCAAATTTCACATCTGCTCTTTCTGTTGTATCTATTCCTAAGAATGCTTCTCAGGCTCTTAAGCATCCAGCTTGGCGTCAGGCCATGGAATCTGAAATGCAGGCTCTTACTGAACGCAACACTTGGCAGTTAGTTGATCCTCCTACTAGTTGTTCACCGGTTGGCTGTTGATGGGTCTTTATGATCAAATATCAGCCTGATGGGACTATTGAATGTCTCAAAGCTCGTCTTGTTGCCAAAGGCTATACCCAGACATATGGCATGGATTACTTTCAGACCTTCTCACCTATTGCCCGTCTGAACTCGATTCGTGTACTTATTTCTGTGGCTGTAAATTCTGACTGGCCTTTATTTCAGCTCGATGTCAAGAATGCTTTTCTATATGGTGATTTGCATGAGGTATACATGGAACAACCTCCTGGTTTTGTGCTTCGGGAGGAGTCCTCAAAAGTTTGTCGTCTGCGCAAAGCAATTTACGGATTGAAGTAAAGCCCCCGTGCCTGGTTCGATAAGCTGAGCTCTATTCTTCAAAAATTCCAATTTCTTCGTTCTCAGTCTGATCATTCTGTATTTATCAAACACACTGTCTCTGGGCTTGTTATCATGATTGTTTATGTTGATGACATCATATTATCCGGGAGTGACCTTGTAGGTATTCATGCTACTAAATGCTACTTGGAAACTCATTTTGTCACTAAAGATTTCGGTACGCTGCGATACTTTCTTGGGATTGAAGTGTCTCAATCATCTTCTGGGTTGTGCTTATCTCAGCGCAAATATGTTCTGGATCTTCTATCTAAAACAGGTCTTCTTGGAGCCAAGCCTACCAATACCCCGTTGGACCAGAACACTAATTGGGATGACGAGACTTCTCCTCATCCAGATCATCATCAGTATCGCCGCATGGTCGGGAAGCTTATTTACCTTACTGTCACTCGAGCTGATATCACATCTGCAGTTGGACTGGTTAGCAGGTATCTCGATAAACCAAGACAATGTCATTGGGATGTTGTCTGCCATATTTTAAAATATCTAAAAAGTTCTCCTGGGAAAGGTCTTCTAGTATAAGAAATATAGCCACTGTAACCTTATTGGGTATTCTGACTCTGACTACGCTGGAAGCAAAATAGATCGCCGATCTACTTCTGGTTATTGCACGTTTGTAGGTGGTAACTTGGTTACTTGGCGCAGCAAGATATAAACAATTGTTGCTCGTTCTAGTGCTGAAGCAGAATATCGAGCCATGGCTCATACTACCTGTGAACTCATCTGGGTCTGCGGCATTCTGAAAGATTTTGGTATCTCTCATTCCAATTCTATTCCTATGTACTGTGACAACAAGGCTGCTATCTTTATTGCGAGTAATCCTACATTTCATGAACGTACGAAGCACATCGAAGTTGACTGTCATTTTGTACGAGAAGTTGTCTTATCTGGTCAAATATCTAAGCCTTATACACATACTTCCGATCAAGTTGCAGATATCTTCACCAAGATTCTTCCGAAGACTCGATTCACTGCTCTGATTGACAAGCTAGGCATGATTGATATCTATGCTCCAGCTTGAGGGGGAGTATTAGTATATATATATTATTGTGTTGTGTTGTTTCTTACTTAGTGTATTTTTGGCTTTTGTCTTTGTAGCCTCTTGTACTTTTATCCCATATTGCCTAGCTCTACTCTAAGTCTCACTCTCTTGTCTTATAAAAGAGAGGGTCATGTACTTGTTTTATTCACTCAATAAGAAATAACCTTTAGTATTCTAGACTAATAAAGCCTCCATTTTTATTGCCAACAATCTGACTTTTCATGAGCGCACCAAGCATATCGAGGTGGATTGCCACTTTATTTGAGAATTTGTTCGCTCTGGTCACATTTGCACTCCTTATCTCCAAACAAAAGATCAAGTTGCAGACATCTTTACCAAGATACTTCCCAAGACTCGCTTTGCTACACTGGTGGACAAGCTGGGCATGTTTGACATCTATGCTCCAGCTTAAGGGGGAGTATTGGTATATATGCTTTATGCTTTATGTTTTATTTATTCTTTAGACTTGTCTTTGTCTTTAGCTTTTCTTTTATCCCGTATTGCCTACTTCTATTTCTCACTCACTGTCTTATCCTATATAAGAGAGTGTCTTGTATTTGTTTCATTTTGCCACATCAAATAAAGGTTTTCTCATTTTTATAATAGCTATTTGATGTGACTTCTTATTTGGAAAACATTATACAATAGTGCATAACTCCTGCTTTTATTTTCTAATATATCATAGTGTTAATTTAAGGTTCTCAAAATATTATATTTTGAAATCATTTCTTCAAACCATGCACCTCTATAGCTCAACCCTAACCTTAGCTAGTTCTTTTTACGTTATAGTTGCCACCATCTATAGTAGAGGCAATACTCAATACCGCCATTTAGGTCCATCGTAGGAGTCATTTATTTAGACTAGGGCAATCCCGCCTATAAACGTGATGTATTTGATGAAATTTTAGTAATAATGTGAAATTTGATAAAGTTGAAGAAATGTTAGGACATATTTGATGGACTCAAGAATTATCTCACATCATTGGAATCTAGACATTACACATAAGCAAATCGGACCATGTGTACTCTATAAAAACTTGCCCTGCCAACATGTGATATCCACCCAGCCCAGGTGCTAGTCTACATGAGGGTTCACTATGGGTATTACATTGATGTTTGAGACCAGCTTGTGATTAACAACTAAAAGAAGGATAGCTTGATAACCGTAAGATATTTGTGAAATATGCAAATGTGGTGCATGTTTTTGAGATTAGCTACTAGTGGTATGCTTCTCGCAAATCCTATTGGAAACAAATTTACCCTATAGTACAATGTACACGACATGGTATTCTAAATGGTAAAAGCTGGCATAAGTAACTTATTTGCTTAATAATGTGTTTTTTCCTATAAGATAAACCACACAAGAAATGGAATGAATATATGCTCATGTAAATAAAAGCATATTAACACAAGAAAGGATGCTTATTAAGAGGTTATCTTGTTGTGTAATTCTTGTAACACAGACACCGGTTTTATTAAGGGTGTACAACACAAAATATGAAGTTAGAAATCTAGTTTCAACATTTGAATAACATTTGTAAATATATTTTCTAAAATGTATTATGACCTAACATTATCTTTTGGGTTGATATATACTAACAAATATTTCCATGTACACATAGAAAGAACTATGGAGCCAATGGTTAATTTATTGAATCAAACAGAGTTGAAAAGGGAAGGTACACCTAAATTTACTTGGGGAGATGTTATAGGGAGAGGTGTGCTTCATTACATCTCAGTAATGATGATCCTGAATAGATTTGAATAGAATAAAAGCATCCATGTAGCCAACAACATGGTTAGCATTCTTTAACATAGAAGTTGCTTATGTTTGGCTATTGGTCTCTAATATAGCAATAACCTGGTATATGTCTTGCCACAAATGTTTTTCTCAGATAGGAAGGGGTGTGTTATATGAACACATACGAACGTGATATGAAGTGTGTGTCCTTAACATTATAAATATCAAGCTAGGCATATCACATTCTGATGCACCGTGTATTAAATTTTCATTACAACAAATAGAGCAATTACTTTACCAATCACGCAAAGCCCTTTTGGCCTTTTCCCAAAGTAGATACGGAATCATGTATATAGGTTTTCTGTATAGTTTCAATTCGGTATGACATGAATGTAAAAATACATATCATCCCTGACGTCTATGCTTTCCCATTTGGCATCGAATGTCTTCTTTCAAAGAGGGATGCAAGCCACTGTCGTTTATAGAATAAATGCTAAGGAATATACAACACCTCGTAAAAGAATATATTAAGACGTACATAAATCCAAAGGGAGGAGCAAAACCGGGTTTACCGAGAATAACGTAGTAGCCCTTCTTCGCAAACTCTGCCGCCGCTGCAGCTCCCAACCCTGAAGTTGCCTGTTGCAACACCAACAAAAAAAAAAAAGTTCAACCAGAGTGAAAACTTTACAAGGGAGCAAAGCAGAGGAGCCAACAGGTTAACTTCAACTTACCCCCGTGACAACACAAATAGGCAGCTGTCCGGAGCCCATGGAAGGGACACAAGAGGAAGTGTAGCGGTAGGCACGCATCCGCTGAGGGCGGAGCAGGACAAGGATGTCTTCAAGGAATAGGAGAAGATACGAGTACAAAAGGCTCAGCGTCCAAAGGACGGCCATCCTCCAGAACTCCATGGAGAACAGCATTCTGACGGCGTGCAGGACGTTCGCCGATTCCATCTTCCGTTCTCCGTGGGACCGTTCTCGCCCTGCGACAGGCCGCTGCGAAGAGGAGAAGTAGAGAGCGTTGAAGTGCAAACTTTTGAATGATTGCTTCACTAGCTTGGGCTCCGATTGGTTTGTCATATGGTGTAAAAATTTACAAACTGAAGTTTGATAAGTAAACTGGTTTTGGTAAAGTGATTGCATTCGTGGCCGCTAGTCCAGTACATATAATTATGGCATTAATTTCTCATAGTCAGAAATGAGCAGCCGTTTGCATTGCTCATGGCTCCAGATAAAAAAATATAATATAAAATGAGAGTGGTGAACAACCGTGTGTTTGGTAACGCAATTGGTAGCGATTGACCTGCAGCATGTGGGTTGTCCATCGCTGACCAAGCAATCACTACCGATTTACCAAACGAAGCATTAGATACAAAATAGAATTCCTGACTCCCCTCTTAAAATGAACAGAAAATGAGTTCTGAAACTACTAACAACATTTTCTATACAATTATATTGTTCATTCTTCATAAATGACAATGTGAAATATTTTAGACTATAAATATTAGTGGTGTGATTTCATTTATTACCAAAACTATAACACGATATGAAAAGCACTATACACACTATAATCGTGCTATTAAAATATTTAACACTATAACCACGTATGGTTTATAAAATGAAAAATTTATGAACATTATGAAAAGGTAAACATAACACTATGTGACAAAAAATATGTAGAATATGTTTATTCTCCGTCTTTATACAATATGTTGTGAAAAATAATAATTAACTAAAACTATGTGTAAAGAATATATTAAAATGTAATATTGTACATTGTTATGCACCAAAACTTATATTTACATTCACATAAAATATGGATATTATTACAATAATATGTACATACAATGTGATTTAAAAATATAGTGATGTAATATCAACAATTATATTTTTATTTAAATTATAGTTATAAAACAATAAATATTTTTAATGAAGCCGCATTCGTACCATGACCAGTTATTGAGGTTATTATGATTTAAAAAATTGTGGTTATTTATAGACATGATTCTTTTTTCATGTCATTGTTGTCCTTACTTATTATATATTAACAATAAAAATCAATAATATTTTTCTAATGACATCCATATTTAAACTTATAACAAACCAATCACATAAAAGTGAGCGGAACTAAGTTTCTGAAACTGAACTAGAATAAAAATCATGACTTCTACCAGACCAATCGGAGCATGATGTAACTTGTTCTGAAAATATGGGAAGTCTAGTTCCCGTTTTAATTTTACCTGATTAGTTCGCTTTAAGTCTGGAACTTGAATTCCCTTATTTTTCCTGGACTTCCAACACTTAACATAATACTTGTAATTCCGGTCTTCCTTAAGAAATCTGCAGAAAACGAGTTCCTTCCCCAAATTGCGTCTGGCCTGCTACCCTTGTTCAGTTGGGCGTGCGATTGCCCTAGGTCTTCTCACTATCTTTTTCTAGAGTGTGGCCGCCGGCGTGCCCGTCTTTTTCTTCGTGGGATTTCTTTCGCCTTGTCATCTGCTTGGGAGGCTGCTTGAGGAGGTGATTTGAACGCCTATTTTTCTGTCGTGTTGTGTTTTTGCCGCCGTCCTAGAGTCCAACTGTGGTGTAGGTTGAACGGACTTCTGCGTTTGTCCTTTATGTGGTGGACTGGGTCAAAATTGCCTTGAGAGTTTGATGCTATCTGGTTTTGGTTCTCCTATTGTTTCCCTTGAGGATCCAAGGTCCTTCTTTCCCTTTTCCGTTTTTTGATCGTCGTCCATTTTAACGGTTGGTTTTTTTCTTTTACATTTTCCCATTCTCGATAGTTTACTGTCTTGTTTGTTTTTTTGAGAAAGTTTTACTATATTTTGTGAAGTTGCGTCAAGCCAATGGTTAAGAGCTTGATTAATTTGTTGTTGTCGTATAGTTTTTATACGGAGATCTGAAACAGAATAATCATGTTGATCAGCTCTATATACTTGGACTATGACAAATCTGTGCAGTTGCTATGTAATGTAAAACACATTTTGTAACTAGATTTTGTAATTACAACTACACGAACCAATCAATTGGAAGTCAGTTTTCAGTAAGACTCAAGTTTCAAATTAATTAGGTGGAATCCGCTTTCTTGGAATCAATTTCAATTCTGAGAAAATGAATTACAAAAAAGTTATAGTTACACCAAATTAATCAGATCGTAGACTAACGTCAACTAAAAAATACATTGCAGCATGTGATTTGGGGTTGGAGATGGAGCAAATTCTAATTGAGGAAGGGGGCATCTCGAATTCTCGATCAAATTCAACCAGATACTATACGATCTGAACCAGTATATCTTTAGATCCAATATATCTTTAGATCCAATTGGACTTATATCGTGCCTATATGTATTTCTATTATTTAGTAATGGCAACAATATTATATATTTATGACAAAATAAGAATATATAGATATACAATAGCGCTCTAGAGAGAGACGTGACAACATGAGAGGTACGCATTTGACCATGACAAGGTTAGACTTTAAGTGTAGCCATGGATGGTTCCCAAGGAAGCGTTGTGAGCCCCCCTGGCGGCATAAACCCCCGGCTTTCCCCAACTACCCGCACATTAGGGTCAGCAAGGTAAACTCACGTAGAGGCCGAGGTGTGTGACGAGACCAAGGATCGTTGAAGCTGCACAACCGGAGATTCGAACCCAGGTCCCTACTCTAGGGAGTCCGGGCCTTCTCCACCGAACTACAACCCCCTCGGTAATAGTACACTTTTAATCAACACAAATGAATTATCAAAATATGACTACCACACAGAGTTATTTAGATCTCTCTCTCACTCACTCTCTCTCTCTATCTCTCTCTCTCTCACACACACACACATTTTATTCTAGTTCCTACCGTTTTTTCACTTGTCATTTACGTAAAAACAGTGAGTCAAAATGATTAATTTGAATAAAAGGGAACATCCACTCTCACAATTCCGTCACCATCAACTAAAATTATTGAATTAGGTATTATTCGTTCCAACTAGACTTGTATAGTTCAAGCATCAATAACACTCAACCATTATATGTATGCATTTATATTATTTAGTAGATATTACTATTACACATTTATGATGAAGTAAGAATATATGTAGTCTTTATTATCATTTGTCAGATTTATTTGTTTTAATACTAAATTTGAATCAAGTGCTTGTATTCTAGAGATCCATCACCCCTAGTGGAGCGCTCAATTTTCATGTTGTGGAAGATATTGCCCAAAACTTCTAGTGTCTTATTTAAACTTTACAAAAATGGTACAAGTTCAAGTCCACTCCTAGCTAACCTCTAACTATTTTGATCGACTAGATTTCACTTTTTATCCAATTCATTCACAATATATCCCAATAAATTATAACAATTTTCTTCAGTTCTATTTAGATATATTCGTTCTTCTTTTAAGTTTGTCTAAAGCAATGTCGAGAATTGGTTCATTGGTGGTCCAGGTTGCATATTTTCAAACTATTTAAGGAAGCTCTCGTGTTATTTTTCATCTTTCTTAGTATTATTTTTATTAGTAACAAAACATGTGATATACATATATTAAATATGTTTGTTCATTTTGCATTGTTTGATAATTCTTTTAGTCAAATTCGTCTAAGTAAAATAAATTCATTTTTCTTTAAGTAAATTATGTAAAAATAAAGATTATCGATTCATGACATCTTCTGATGCTCTATTTTGTTGATGGATATGATATATGTGATTATTATAGTGTGTTAGTTAATCAGATAGTGTTGAAGAGAGAATTAGAAAGTCATGATCATAGGGATTTAATATATTGATTGAGACTTTGGAAGTGAGAAATACATGTCGGGAGGAGGGAGGAGGAGAGGAAGTGAATAGCTTGTTGGAGATGAGTTTGTTGAGTAGTGGGACAATTTTATAATGGAAGAGAAGGAAATATGATTCAAGAAAGTAAGGGGGAATGAGAACATATGAGAGGGGATACGTTCTGGAAAATGCAAAAAATTTGAATTCTAACATCTTCATCGTCAATAATATTTTCAAGAAATAATGGCATTTTTGTGGATACTTGGACAAACTCATCATTACATAGTAGTACAATCAATGTATTAGAAAAAGGGTAAAAATGTAAAAGGAGAGAGTATAAAAGGGATGTAAGAATTTCAAACTTTCACGTTCTGCTTGGCAAGTATATTTTGAAGAAAATAAAAAACATCATTATTATGACAAGAAAGACAAACTCAATATAGTAGTACATACATAGAATAATGATGGGACATGTAGGGCAGTAGAACAACTTAGTAGGAACCCTAGTCAGCGATGGTGAAACTAGGATCAAATATGAAATTTGTGGATATGAAGATGTGGTTGGAGCTGATGATGGCATTCGTCATGTTACTAGTGTCAAGAACTCATCCCCAAGGGGATAAGGAGGAGTACGTTTGAACATGGCAGAAGTATGAAACTTATGTATAGTGGCATGAGAGTAGACATGAGTTCTACGAGGATGACAGTGGATCAAGTTTCTATGATGGAGATGGATCATGAAGTGTAGAAGCTATAGAATGAATACTTTGACAATGGTAACCCATTCCTAGTTCTTATGCACCAAGCCTGAATACTAGGACTATAATATACCCAATTTTGATCAATATACTATTAGATCAAGCCTTAATTTTTTAATTTGATAGAATGATAAAGTGGTTGGGTCATTTGGAAGGCCTAAGTATGAGCCATGGGCCTTAAAATTCAATCTATTTGTATAGAAAATAGCCCCATTGGAAGATATGATAAAGACATTGGAAATTCATGCATATTTATCAATCTATTAATATTGTGAGTTGAGTGAGAAACTCATAATGAGATAATTAGAAAGTTTATAGAAGATTTCCTAGTAAGAAATACCTTGGATAATTAAAGTAGAAATTATCTAGTCTTTACTTGGATTCTAAGTATTCGGGTATCAAATAATTATATTATGACTTAATACTTGGCACCACTTGAGATAATAGTTAATTAAAGATAAATACAATTTTTCAAATTATAACATGATTAGATGTGAACTATATGGTTTAATTAAGTAAATGCTTGAATGGCAAGAAAAGAGCATTTATCTTTAGCTATTTTTATTTTAATCTTTGTCCAGTCTGGTATTAGGATAATGGGACTTTAACCCCAAAATTTGGGATCAAACAGGATCTTCCATGACCTATGGAATAATTTGAAGACTAGACTAAATTATGGATAGCTGGAGATAAATACTATGATTAATCAAAGGGGCTTATAAAGCCAATACCAAAGTCTGAATGTAACAAGTTTCCCATGCGTGACATAGATGTTGAGTCTTATCTCACTCGTTGGATGATAACCCAACATTGACTTGATCATCGTCTACATGAGGTATCATACCAACGAGAGGTGGACACCCCTTATCACATGTTTCCCCTTATATGTGGATCATTTTCCATGAAATAACTTCCATTGGGTTTAGGAGATCATGGAGCTCAACAAACCTCAGAAATGCAAATATCATGGATCATGTAAACAATACCCAATTTATTGTAAATCTACGAAGCTAGGGATATGAGGGGACAACCTATTTTTTCATCCCCTTGCCTATATAAGGTACCTCAGGGATCCTTCGTGATGAATAGAATCCAATCCCATACTTAAATTCTTATGAGTAGCATTAGAAATTCATATAAATCCCCTTCGTCGTTTGTGACGATCTCCTCCTCTATATTGGGGATTCTTTGAGACTCCAACCAATTGATTGTCCTTGAAGCATCGCGCCTGGCCACCACGAGGAATCTCTGATCTTCAACCTTATCGAAAATCCTAGGGTGGGTACCCCCACAAGTCAACTTTTCCCCCTTGAAGTAGCACAACAGATTCCAAACCTAAATCGTCGTGATACATCGCAAACATCAAAAAGGAATATGGGCCATCGTAGATGTCTTCTGTGGCAACACATCCCATTATCACACAGATAACGAGGTGTTACGCAAAAACGTGCGGAAATCACCATAACCACAGCTTATCAAAAACACGGGTTAATTAAAACCAATTGCGGAAAACATATAAACTGTGAAACTATTACTTTCCAGTCCTCATCCTGCACAGAAACATGTCATATATATACATTCATGAGATCTGATACGTGTCCACAGCTCAGAAACAGCTGTTCATCCATCACATGAGTTCACCACATGTTCATATACATAAAGGCCCACATCCGGCCAACAGCAGGATAAACAAACATCATCGAACGATCATCGTGAAACAACATCAAAACACTGCTAAGGACCTGAGAGTACAGGGATGACTCTAGACTCTACTAAAAAACATCCAAAACAGTAGCATATCCATCGCTTGCCTTCTACTGCTCGTCAGGCTGCTCGACCACCACACCACGACCACGACCACATCTACCTCGACCACCTAAAAAGGGTGTAAACCAACGGAGTGAGACAATTGAACAATTGTCCCAGCGGGAAACATAACTTCCCACCACAACTACAGAACCTCAGCAAGATAAACGATAACAATAGATAACTAACAACAGGTATAACAAGAGCAGTCTCTCTCTATATATAAGGCATAGTTATTCTTACTGACAAGCTAATCAGCTGTGCAAGCATATATCCAAATATATCTTAAAGAATATGATTTGCAAGATAAGATGTATCTCCATGTAACATGATTATCAGGACAAGATATAATGTCACATAACCTGCAAGGTATATCAGAGATATTACACAAACAAGGCTTCAACCAATGTTTCGTGTTTATCCTAAGCAATAAGTACGAAACGGTTGTATTACGTATTATTATGCCCTGAGGATTTGAACCGTACCGTTCAAATCCAACCTTTGGCTGCGAAGCCTAAATCCAGTGCCATACAAGGTCAATGGAAGAGCCGGACTCCACGACCTCCCACCTCGTGGTCAGTACACGAGTACAACACAAGCAGGACTGTAGTCACATGCTGAAGTGGTCTAAGCCACAGGGACAGCTCCATAGGCTACCCTCACTCTAGCCTGCCTTGGTACAGGTCTCGGCGCTAGTAAAACTGAGCCACGGGCTTGTTCACCGTGCTCTGAGCCATGAACGCATTCCTGCTCACACATCACATATCCTGAGCCATGGGCCTGTTCACCATGCTCTATATACAAATCTAAGTCTGTAATCAGAGTTACACTCTTACCTCCTTATTTTCAAGCTAGGAGCAACCTACACATATTCAACAATATGCGCTTCCAGATTAACCCGTAGGAGAACCTATTTCACCATCACCAAGTCCTGACGATGATGGATCTATGGCCAGGGCAGACTACATGATATAATTCCACTATAATTTATTAGTATCTTTTAGATGGATTGCAGGATTCAACCAAGTTATAATCATGCAAGATATAACAGAAAATAAAGAACATTATATTATTATTGAAACCTCATCAACCTGATCCATCACAAAGATCCAGCATCACATGTTACCACTTGGCCTCTTGCCAACCATCCATATCCATATCAAGGATCATCACATAACATAGGATATCAATCCTTCATCATGTACTGTCACTGCCTCTCAAGGATCACATCATCATCATGGGACCAACACATTACATATATAATCTCATAGAACAAATATCAAGGTAATGTTACTCATCACATATGTCACATAGCCCTTTCATGGCTACACATCACCTGCATGGTTAGAATACACAATAACCATAGATTCAACATAAGGAATATGTTCACTATCATGAGTTATCATTCAAGATAATCTATTTATCAATATTACACTATTTGATGATCAAGCTTGTTAAGCACATCATACCATAATCATGCTTACCCTTATCTCAGGATTAGTCAAGGTATTCACTTTATATAACAATTATGTTGAGTATACAAGTCAACTACTATTGTTACCAATATCATTACTATTACCATCCACTATCATCATTATTACCATTTTTATCATTATGCAAGCTACTAGTGTAACTATCATCATTCTCACTAGCAATTAAGCACAAGCGTTAATTCATGCATGTCATTACTATCATTATTGCCATCATTATTATGATCATCATCATTATTGTCATTATGCAATTACCATCATCATCATTGTTACTATCATTAGCATTATCATAGTTTGCAAGGCATCATTATCGTTTGAGTATATACATCCATTTACATAACACATGAGATCATCACCATAAGGTCACCTAACCCTCACTATAACCCTTCACGACCCTCACTAAAACTCACCTAGACCTATCGGCCGACACATACACCAACCCTATCGGCCATCACCACCCAAGGGTGTCGCCCAACGTGGCTATCGGCCATCACCACACAAGGGTGTCGCCCAACATGGCTATTGGCCATCACCACCCAAGGGTGTCTCCCAACATGGCTATCGGCCATCACCACCCAAGGGTGTCGCCCAACATGGCTATCGGCCATCACCACCCAAGGGTGTCGCCCAACATGGCTATCGGCCATCACCATGCTTAGCCATGTCGGTCAACACAAACAACCATCAAGAGGCTTAGGTCTATCGTCCTCCATGGGGAAGAGGATATCTCTCAACACAAGAAGGTCTATCTCGCCCATCATCATCCATCAACCACCTCAACCATATCGGCCAACTCAACCACAACTATGTCGCCCAACACAAGAACAAGGCCTATCGTCCAACATAGCTCAACAAGGTATACAAACATATCAGCCAACCAAAGCTTAGCTCACCCTATCGCCCAACACATGGGCAGGGTATCGGCCAACCTCAAGAACTCACCATATCATCCACCAAGGTACCCTATTGTCCATCAAAGGAAGCACCCTATCGTCCAACATAAGGACAAAGGAAAACATGTCGTCCAACCTCATGGATATCGTCCAACACCTCCACAACAAAAGGGGTATCACCCAACCTTAAGTCACCATCAACCTCAACTCAACCCTAGGTCACCATATCGATCAGCACAAAGAACCCCACTATGTCGCCCAACATAAGAACAAGGGTGTCGCCCAACACACCCAAAACCAAGGGAGGATATCGCCCATCCTCAAGGCAAGGGAGGATATTGCTCAACAAGGGTCATCTTCAACCTTCAACACATGGAAGCCCTAAACCCTAGAAAGCAAAGGTACACAAGCAAAATATAAAAGCAAGGAACTAAGCTACACGACTAACATATAACAAGATCATAGCTAGAGGAAAAGGAGTTAGGGTTAGAAGCTATGCAACCCGCCTTAAGCTCCAAGCTCCAAGGAAGAAGATGCACTCCAAGGTCCAAAGCTATTGTCCACCAAGATACTCCAGGAAGGTGTATCGGCCACCACTTCAACTCCAAGGGAGTGTGTCGGCCAACACAAGCAAGATGGAGAGGGATATCGTGCACTCAAGGTGGTGGAGAGACCAAAAAAAGCAAAGGAGACTAAGGCAAGGAAAAGAGCTACATATATAGGAAGAAGGGGAGGAGAAACCAAGGTACAACCATGCTATGTGTCGTCCACCCAAGGGACACTTGTCCTAGGGTTCAAGCCAACACATTAGCAAGCCAAGAGACACTTGTCCAAACTATGCACCAAGTGTCACCAACCAAGGTCAAGCCACATGGGCGACACAAGCAAGAACTCCTACTGGGCGACACAAACAAGCTACTGGGCGACACACCATGGTGTTGGATGACACAAAGCTTTCTTGGACGACACACACACACCCTAGGTCGACACAAACTTACCTTTGATGACACAAGGCAAGCCATGGCCGACAAAGCTCAAACAAGCCCAAACAACACATCTCAAGGCCCAAACAAGCTCAACTCAGGCCCAAAGAACTCAAACAACAAGCCCAAGCCTTCCTCTCAACCCTAGAGGAAGCAAAGAGGGGAAAACATCTCACAAGATGGCAAACTTTCACACAAAACCCTAAACTTGGGTTATTTGCAAATAGCCCCTCGAACTCTCAACAAAGAACAACAAAACGCTAATCACCACTCAGAGGTGATTAGCAAGCATCAAATCACCAAGGTTAAGCAAAACAAACAGGGTAAACCCTAAACGCAGGTCAGGGTCCTTACATCTTCTCTGACCCACCATGAACCATAAATGAAGGTAACCTTTATCCTTCCAATTTCCAGTTCCTTCTTGGTAACTAGACCTCTAGCCCATTTTTTGACATTGATGTATAGCCTTCCTTGTTGTCGATGAGTTCGGCAGAACCTAGTGTACCCAAGTATGAGTTTAGCCATGCAGTCGGAGCCAAAAGCTCGAAGTCAACCCAAAGGTTGACTCGATGGCATTCTATGTCAAGAACAAGTCATGGCTTGCAAAGGAAAAAGGGATAATCAATACCCTTGGGGCTCTTACCCCAATGCCCCACCTGGGCTATTAATCATGATTGTTTCAAAAGTGAAATAGTGTATTTTAACCATGGAAATGCCTCGTCCACCTGGACTAAGGCATTGATATGGCGTCGACCCAATAAACAGTCTGATCTCACATGGCTAGTTGATAAAATTCTTAATTACTAAATTGACATGCTCTTATTGGCCCATATTTATTTATATGCAAATATTCTAGTAATTAGTTGGTATGCCAGAATATATCAAAACTACATATAAAATTGATCAGAAAAATGAGTAGATCACATATAAATATGTTCAGAGATGATAATTCTTCATGTTCTAAAAGTATTAGAGATACATGAATCTATAATGATTTATGTATATTAACTCTAAATTTGATGAATATCATGCTTATATCGGTAAATCCATTTATTTTGTGATAATATTTGATCTTGTTGAATATAATGAAGTCACATGAGAATGATGATGATGATGATGTAAAATTAGGGTCAATAATCATATGCATGTGAAACTAGGGTTTAGAACCTAATATACTTTGTCATTATGATCTTAAGTTGCATAATTAAATATAGTTAATCTTAGTGACATAAATGCTTAAATTGATAATTATGGTTTCATTTGATGTCAAGTTAGGGTTTTTAACCCTTGTGACACATTATACGGTAATATTAGGTTTTCAAGACTAACCCTATTATACAACATTGAGGTAACCCTAAACCCTAATTTAAGCCACGTTAGGTCTATTTAGAGTGACTTGAATGCATGGTGACACTTTAGGGTTTAAATATATGCATATTGAATGTTCAGACTGCATGGTTCTTCAATAAGGTACATGGCTATCTATGAATAACCACATCATCAAATTTTGAAGTTTTCTAGATGATTTCCAAAGTATTAAATTGAATGATAATTGTAGGATGTTTATTTGATTTAGTTCATTATAATACCACTATGAGTATAACATAAAGCAAATTAGAATATTTTGAACCATATCCAATGATGGATAATGATTACACCCAAGAGGGAATACCAAGCATGTGTTGTAATATGAAATGAAAATACAAGTTTGATATGTGAAAATTATTGTTGTTATTGTACTCTTTGGTTGCACCATGGACACAATGTATCGATATATCGATCTGCATCTTGTTTGTCAACGTTTTAGGTAGTTGATGATACACATTATACAAGGACATGAAGATAAATATACATTCTATTGAAGATATTAAATCTATTCCATAGGGGATTAGTTATACATATGCAATTATTCTTCTTTATATATGTTGTTTCTCATGTTGAAGATTCATGTAACTCCATAGGGAAACCTCATTATACATCTTGTAGACAATATTTGTTATTTATTAGATTTGATCCTAGAAAATTTAGGTATCGATCCTTATATTCTAGGTCTCTTAACTGGGTGATGCTCAGAAGTAGGGGTCGTTACATTTGGCATAAAGGCCCAGATTTATCAAATAATATTTAATAGTTTCATATAATTTGTAGAATTTTAAGGAATATACTTAGGCTTAACCTAAGGGTAATGGTATCTGGAAAGGATCACAACTTTGAGGGCTGGAAATAATTTCCTCCGGCCATTAAATTGGTATATGGGGACTCCCTTAGCCAATGTGATACATGCCTGGATAGAACCTAGGGTTTTCCTGAAGTAATATCTCCCTAAGTCTTCTCATCTCTAATTTCTTCCACTTCTCATCTCTTTGCTTAATAAATCCTAAATGCCCTAATTCAACCCTAGGGTCAAGTAGGGATGATTAGAGGTACATAAGACCTATAAGGTCAAGAGGTTATCATGCCTTGAGTACATAAGGCCCATGGGGTCAGGAGGAGATCACTCTAAGGAAACCCATACCCCTAGAGACCTTAAGGGAATGGCTAAGGCTAATGATACATGGGATGTAAATATAAGAATACATGAACTCATGTAATAATTGTTTCAATAAAATTTTAGGGGAAGTTGTGCATAAAATCAAAGGTGTATAGAAAATCACTATTCCCAAGTTCATGAAATTCAAGTAAATTTGTGGAAAATAAAATGTGCTCATGGTGTGGATGTAAGGAAATATGGCAACAAAACAGGCAATGAAAACAAAATTTTAATTGCCATGTTCCCCTTTGAACAATTGATCGTGTCGATAACTACGTAATGGGAAGGATGGTTTGTGAGGTTATACCTAGTCCTGGAGAAAGTCCAGTGACAATTCCCTCACAATTGTGTGTGCCTTTCTTCAAGTCACACTGGAACAACGTCATCAGTAGCCTTCTGGTTAATCACCACAAACAATAGTTAACCCTATCCTCCTTGTGACAGGCAATGACCTCCTCTCCTCTATAGTAGTCCACACAGACCATTGGGAACTCCTGTCATTCTAGAAGAATGGACAAGAAGGAGTTGTCCCTTCTAGTCGGCATGCTAGAACCAACTTTCTCTCCCATAATTGTCTCTCCCTTGCTATCCCTCCCTTTGATAGGTAGGACTTGTTGGGGTTCTCTCGGTTACCACAACCAGAGAAGACAACATTGTCAAAGCTAATTGATGTGTCTCTAGAAATCCTCGACTACCCCTCTATTTATAGAGGCAGGAGTTCTAGTCTAAGCGGGAGTCAAAGGGCACATCCCACAAATGACAAAATAGTCAGTTCATAGGTGAAGCAATTAGTTTCCATGTGAGCCAATCAATTCAACCATTGAGATGGTCATTTCATCATGTTTCCCAATCATAATTGTATTGGCAGTTAATATTCAATTAATGCATAACATGACGTCAACACTAATCCCTGACCCAATTGAAATGATCAACTAAATATTCGGTTTACAACCTGAATCAGTCGGGTAATGGACTTGAGCCAATCAGTTCACTTCCTGAACTGGTCGTCTCATGGACCAAATTACCAGTGTTGGTTCAATTGATCTGACACTTTGAAGTGATTGGTTCAACACTTGAACCAGTCACTTCACAATCCAATCAATCAATTTTCAACCATCATTGTTTAAATTGAAAACCTAACTTGGGGCTTGTCGGAGGAGGACGAGGGTTTACAACCCCGGCGACAGCTATCACGACCATCTATGCCAACCCTCATCAAACCCAATCCAAGCTTTCTCTGCTTCTGCCTCATCACCTCCAGGTAGTGGGTTACTACCCAGAGGCTCCCTGTCCTACTGGGTAGGTACTTGCTTCATACCCCCATCATTTTCCCAGCATGGCTCCTGTGTAATGGTGTTAACACGGGCACACTTTGTAGGACCCAACAAGGACAATTAGTTCCATATGACCAGGAGACCTCAATCAGAGATATCTATCCCTTTTGGCTCCATGCACCAAGTCCAAGACATATCTCAACCTCACAAGGTGGGTCAGAAGGAACCGGCCAGGAGGCGCGACCAACATCACAATAAAGACCTCTTACCAGCTTACCACAAAGATCGGTGCTTTAAATGTCTTGAGCATGGACACTGGTGTGTATAGTGTCAGAACCCTTGGGCTTGATATGTCTGCAAAGGGTTTGGACACTGGGCATCTTACTGGCCCGATAGTAGGATCAGACTACATGCCAACTAGAAGATTCAAGGAGGGAGGACACCACCCCAATGGAGGATGAGGCTTGACCACGCTCGCTCCGCCTGGCATACCCAACCACCTGCTACAAAGTCCTACAATGTTAATCTAAATGACAATGAAGCAGATAGGGAGATGGCCTCAAAAGCACTTGCAAGAGTGATCTTTTTCTCTTGGGCGGGGATGCACCATGGAAGGAGATGGCTAGACTAATTCAGATAGACTGGTCAGGTGGGTGATGTTGTGAGGATCTTACAGAATAGTGGCATGCTTTTATTTGATGATTCAGAGGTGTCCGAGCGAGTTGTGGGGATAGGAAGGAGCTACATCAGTCCTTTTGAAGCCTGCTTTGGTTCTTGGTGTCCTGAGGCTAACACCATCCGACCAGAATGTTGGTGGCTACTCCTCTAGGATGTGTTGATGCACTGTGGGAATGAAGGCTCACTGAGAGAGATGGTGTCCCTCTTTGGACTCTGGTGAGGAGAATCCAGCTGGAGATTATCCTTTTCGGAGATGGATGGTCTTATCATCAAAGTCGATGCCTTCAAAGAAGACATGCCTTTTATCCTTAGGGCGCAGGTAGAGGGATCCCGATTCCACATCAAGGTCTCGGCTTTGGCCAAGGAGGATGATGGTAAGATTTGCCTCATAAAAGCTGGGCAACGTGGTGGCTACCCAATCAAAGTTTTCTCATTGAACATATAGACTAAGGAGGTCTTGGCACCGTCGCCACCTCCACCTCCTACTCGGGGCTCCATCGGGACAACGATAGGGCTTACACCTATGGAAGGTGGGTTGTACGTGACTGGAGAACACATCCCTGATTTGAATTTTGAAACAGGGGATGGATCACATGGGAGCAACAAAACCAGGCACAAGGAGGTCCCTCTTTCACCTCTGAGGTGATCTAGTAAAGGGGGACCCATCACTCGTTGGGTCACAGATGAAGAAGGCAATGATGGCGCCTCTCCCCTTTGAGCCTTCAAAGTTTGTCCCAAATTCCCTCTGACCCCCCCGCACTCAGAGGGACAACCTCTCCATAAGGCACTACAAATGGAATCGTTGAGTGAGGAATCCTCCACAGATAGGAGAAACACCTTTTTTCTCACAGGTGAGGATGGAGCTGCCTCTGCATCTTTCGATGGCAGAGGAGTGGGAATATATGTTTTCAGTAGCCGCGGTAGCACACGGAAGTGAGCGGCAGCGCACGATGTGTGAGCAGATGATAGTTTCGAGTCTCTTTACACTGGAGTCCTAGTCGTTTATGGATCTAATCATTTTGTGGAATGAAAGGGTATGGGAAACAAGGAGATTAAGAATCACCTAAGAAAACTAATCAAGATTCACAAGCCGGGACTGATCACCATTTTGGAGCCTATCCTGAGAGCCTAACGAGCAGAATCTTTGCTCCATCTCACCTGATTAGACTGGGCTACAGTGAACGGCTGTGACTGTAAAGATTTGGGTCTTCTCACATTATAATAAGGAACCACTAGTGGTTTTTATCGGATAACAACATATTACTATTTCATTTTATGCATATGTTTATGACCCTCTATTCCTTATATCCATCATATATGCCAACTGCTCCATTTTTTAGAGGTGACATCTCTGGGAGGAGCTTGCTAGGGTTGCATCCATCATTCATGGAACTAGATGGATCACTGGGGGAGACTTCAACATGGTGGTCATGACAACAGAGAGAAGGGGTGGCCTTCCCCCTTGTTAGAGATCGATGGTGGAGTTCAACCGGTGGGCGGGGGATCTGAACCTGATAGAGGCTCCTTTTGAAGGTGGCCCTTTTACATGGGTTGATAAGCAGAGAGGGAACCCAAATATATGGAACTAGTTGGACAGGGTGTTTACCAATGGTGCTTGGGAATCTCTGAATGTTATGTGTAGTGTCAAACACCTTTACACATATGAGGAGTCGGATCACTGCCCTATGCTTATCAAATCCACCAACGAGAGCATAGCAAGCGTTAAGGATGTGGTTTCAGATTCCATGCTATGTGGATGCGTCACGGGGGCTTATGAATCTTATCAGTGAACAATGGGTTCTTACTGACCATGGCAATCCTAGCTTTACGTGGTACATGAAACTCCATAATCTCAAGACAACGTTGGTTGAATGGAATATGAGGGTGTTTGGGAATGTCATAGCCCATGTGAAGAACCTTAAAAATTAGGTAGAAGTGCTACAATGAGCTTTTGATCTCAATCCCACTGAGGAGAGACATATGATCCTAGCTACAGTGGAGGCTGACGTAAAGATCGTGTTGGACAAGGAGGAGATTTTATGGAGGGTGAAGGTCGACATCAAATGGTTTGCGGCATGCGACCGTAACAACACCTTTCATGCTTACACCAAAGTCAAGATGAGGTGGGAGCACATCCCCCGCATCCATCTAGATGACGGTTCCTGGAGAGATGCAAAGGAGATCCTCTCTGATGTTGTCCATGTTTTCTCTAACCTCTTTTCTGATCACAGGATAGAGATCGACGAGAATGCCTTGGCGGACCTTCTTAGCCACATCCCTAGGTTGGCATCCTCCTCCGACAACACCCAGCTTCTTAGAGCCCCTTTGGCGGAAGAGGTCCATGTGGTTGTCAAAGCTCTGTATGCTAACAGTGCCCCATAATCGGATAGATTCTCTGGGCGCTTCTATCAGTCTGCATGGGGATCCTTAAGGACAACCTGATCAAGCTAGTTGCGTTCTTTGTCAATGGTGGTAGCCTACACCATAGCATCAAATGTTGCAGATTGGTTCTCATCCCTAAGATGGACAACCCAACATTGGTTGATCAACATTACCGACCCATTAGTGTGGAGAACTGCTCCATGTGTATTCTCTCTAAGATTTTGGTTAACATGTTGGGACACATCATGCCTAAGATGATTTCACCTTAGCAAAACACTTTCATAAAAGGTAGAGACATTGACACCAATGTCAAGATGGCTAAAGAAAACATTCACGACTTGAACCAGGGAGGGAAGGTGAGTAACATGGTGGTTAAAGTTGACATGGTGAAGGCATATGATATGGTGATCTGGGCTGTCTTGGAGAGAGTATTCGAGGCCTTCGGCATTGACTAGAGTGTTTGTTTGCTCCTCTTGAGTCCTTTCAAAGGTTCTTGGATGTCAGTATGCTTCCATGGTCTGCAGAAAGGCTTCTTCCAGGTACACTGGGGTCTTAAGCAGGGGAACCCCTGCCCCCATATCTATTCATTCTCTTTGAGGAGATGTTGAGCACGGCTATGCGCCATGGGGTTGATGGAGGATCTATTATCCATTACCACACCAGGGGTGTTGGGATTCCTCCTTCGCATCTACTTTATGTAGATGATGTAATAACACACACTAACCTCCATAGGAACTCGATGAACGCTTTCAAGGTTCTAATTGATAGCTATGAATCAGCTACATGCCAATCTATCACAAGAGAAAGTCAAGTTTTCTAGTGTAGGGGTCCTTCAGCCACCGCAGTGAGGAAATCACTGGTCTGTTGGGTATCTCGCCTCAATAAGGACCCATGCTCTATTTGGGCATTCCCATGTATGTGGGCAGAATGAGAGTGGAACACTATGGTCACCTAGTTGAGAATATTTACTAAAGGATAAGATCTTGGAGTCTGAAACTTTTGGTATTTGTTGGCAGAGTTACTCTTGCACGACACGTGCTAAACTCCATCACTATCTATACCATCCTCTCCACCATTGTTCCCAAACGGATTCTCAAGCTCATTGAGAGAAAGGTGGTCGACTTTGTTTGGGGCTCGGTAGAAGGGAAGAACAAACATCATTGGGTCAGATGGGAGATCATGTCTACAATAAGAAGAGAGGGAGGGATTGGACTTGAAAGGCTAGGAGATATATAGAGTGTCGCCTTCATCAAGGCGACATGGAATATTCTGAGAGGCAAGTCCATTTGGGCAGTTTTCTGCATTGCCAAATACAAGCACAACAGTAATGGTGTGGATCCAAGTTACCCCCTTGGTCTGAAGAAAGGATCTTTTGCAACCCCCTTTTGGAAGAAGGTATGGGGATGCCTCCCTACAGTGATACTACACTCTAGATGGCTGATTGGCAAGGGGGATATCTTCTCCTGGGAACAAAGGTGGTGTTCCCTCAATTTATCTATTCACAACATAGGAAGTCATGATCACATCTTGAAGGTTAAAGTAGTGGAGGTATTGACGCCTTTAGGATGGGATTGGACTACGCTTGGTGATTGGCTTGATGAAGATGTGATACATGCTGTTAGAGAGGTGTAGTTGAGGAGTAGGACAAAGGAAAATGTGATCATCTGGGAGCCTAATGAAGATGGGGTTTTTTTTCTACTAGCAGTGCCAAGAGGATAAGCAGAGTCAAGCATGGGGTCAATTAGATGGCTGACCTTCACAAATGGGTTTGGCGGGCTTTGCTGTCGGAACACACAAATGCCTTTTGTTGGAAGTTACTTATGAACGTGTTTCCCATAGATGACAGGATCAGGAGATGTAAGAATGAGCTCGCCTCGAGATGTGAATGTTTACCCTCCCCCTAGTAAGATACCACAAAACACATCTTTAAGAATAGTGTCACTACAAAGGACCTTTGGAGGCTAGCTTTTAGAGCCATGGCGATGGACAGATTGCTAGATGACTTTCAAGACTTACAGAGCCTCATAGTGCACTGTTGGAAGAGTGCTTCCCCTAGATCCTTGGCGGGTTGGGTTTGTGGCACGATCCCGCAGACGATGGGTTGGGAACTATGGAAGAACAGATGTGCCAAGAGATACGACGGGCTTGCTTTTTCTGTGCCAACCTTCTAGAGAAGAACTACTTCCTTGCTAAATAGAGCTGCAAAGGAACTGTGGTTCAAGAAGAGGATGTCACATGAACATATGGTTGACCTCATTGATTTGGGCTTCTTGGGGCCCAACAGGTAGCACAAGATCATCAAACAGATTAAATGGTTCCCTCTAGATCCAGGGAAGCTCAAGCTAAGTTTGGCCTTTTGTAAGGGCATGTCTCACAACTCCAGCACCTTTGGGGTCATCCTTAGAGATGAAAGATGCTTGGTCAAGCTGGTAGTTACTAACCAGATCTCTGGAGGAGAAGGTCATGAAAGAAGAATGGAAGGAGTTAAGAGAATCCACTAGATCACTAACTACACTGGGCTACATTTTGATGTGTTGGAGTGTGATTCGTTAGCTTTGATATCACACATCAACGGGGTTGGGCTAGGCCCCTGGATACACAGAAGAGATGTGGAGTCCATTCAGGGCCTCATGAATAACCATAGGTTTGCAACCACTCAAACCCCATTTTACTCAAATTTGGTGACAAAACTCAGCTATTTGACTTGTCAACTAAATATCTCAAAAGGACATAAACTTGAGGATTTTAATAATGATATCAACACCAATTACCATCCATATTTTTCCAAAGCATTTGGAACACTTCAAAATAACTCAAATACACATGAATTCACCTATGTTTGGTGGCTATTAGAGGATTCTAGTGGAAGTTATGTAGGTTTTAATAATTGTAATTATGTGCATTATTAAGCAAATAGAGCTAAGTTCCTGATCAATATGAATGTCATGCACCTCACAGGCTTAAGGAACCACAAATTCATAATGTGGCATTATTGTAACCATAGGATGGACCAGATCGATGACTTTCAATTGTCTCCAACCTTGTAGTTAGAACCAGGTCATGCAGAGGTTTGCCAACCACAATTGACCCACGACCCCACATGAGGAACGAGCATCAAGTGTGAGACTAACTGAGCAGTTGTACTTGCTTCACCATAGCGAGACTGTCGACCCCTTAATCGTGGTGGTTGGCTAGGTGGGGAGGGAGATGATGCACTGTATATTTGTCATTTTTGACATGCTATTTTATATTGCTTTTTGAGCACTTACTATCATTTTCATATTAAATTGTGCATGGTTTAATAATATTAGCCTGTGTTACTCAATTGCATCAAATAAGCATAATTTTAATTTTTTGAATGAATTATTATGTTTCAAGTACTTATTTACATTTTGTGTGATTTCAGGTACTACAAGAGTCTCACAGACTCGGTACTACTGACTTTGCATCAGCGACAGAGAAGATTCGACTTCCAGACTTGGTACTATCGAGTCCAAAAGTCAATACTACCGAGTCTGCCCGATCAGGCAGTCCGGAAAATCAAGTTTAATCCAACGGTTGAGGATTTATTTCGCCTTAAGTCACTTCTATGACTTAAGGGGAGTTCGGCCAGACCTAAGGAATCACGTTCTATTCCATTGCAATATGGCGATGTCACAGGAGAGGAGAACAAGGAGGAGAACTACACGTTCAGTGGGCAGAATTTGCATATTGTCGATCCGTTCATCGACGTGGAGCGTCCTAATCACATTTCTCCAGGAGGTTCATTGGTAGTATATGTTCTCCACATTTTCCCTTCATCCTAGCATGTTTTTGTATATGGAAATCATGAGGGGCTAATCCCTGTGTTCTTTAGGACCCGGGAGTAGCCCGATTATACATTGTATATGGATGTTTTGCATTAATATATTATTTCTCCTTATTCTTACGCATGTTGCTATGAAATTATATTGAATTGTCTATGTTGCGCACCATAGATGATTAATTAGATCCTTGATAGTTTTGGGAGGAGGATTAAGGATTGGAAATCCATAGTAAAACATGTATTATATCGCCCTTTGGGAAAGGTGGCTTACGAACGTGAAGAGATTACCCAAAGATTATTTGTAAAACACCTAACTAATCAACAAATTTCTATAGAAATGGGATTGGCATTAGCATAGGTAGTGAACTACACTACGGGAGTGGGTAGTTCTTGCTACATGCTCTTTGTCCAGGAGTAGGAGAAAAATATATTAATGTTAGATTAAAATTGCAATGTCAATCGTGGTGAAACCATAGTCCAAGATAATTTCTTCTCATTTTGATCACAATCCATTAAATTAGTTTTCTTTTTTGCAATTAGTTAAATAACTCTTAAATCAAAGTTTTCTTTGGCTTAGCTGATCGAAAAGCAGTTAGTAATAGTTTTTTGAATTATATTTCCCCGTGTTCGATATCCAGGCCTCTTTGGCCTACATAACTTTGATGCGTGCGCTTGCCTTTTACATGTACAGTTTAGTCATGTCAAGTTTTTGGTGTCGTTGCCGGGGAAACAACATATTCAGGCACTACAAGTGTTGTAATTGGACACTCTAGGCCACCTTCTTTTATTTTTTATTTTTTTTATTCTTTCCAAAGCTGAATTGCAAATATTTTCTTTATTCAATCACTAGTATCTTGTTCTCACATTGAATTTACAAATTTTAGGTACTAGTGCATGGTTCAAACACAAACCACCGATTACACTCCCACAACAAGGTATGGGTGATGCAGAAGAAGAGAAAACCATTTAGGAGAAGATCAAGGCATCATCCTCAACAGCTCAACTCGGGCCAATCAAGCGATAAGCTTTAAATGTGGGAAGCTACAAGATTGATCCTGGGCTGGTGGCATTAGTCAAACAACAAGCTTTCCATTACCACATTACTGAATACCCAATGACTCACATCAGTAATTTTGTTGAAAGCTGTGACATGGTGAAGATAGACAAGGTTCCCGCCACTGTGATATACATGAAACTATTTCCATCATCCTCAGCAAACCATGCTAAGTCTTGATTTTGTAACCTCAAGCTTAAATTCTTAGAGACAAGGGACCAGATAATAGATGCTTTCTTTGAGCGTTATTTACCTCCACAAAAGATGAATGAATTGACACGAAAGATTTACAACTTCGAGCAACAGGCTGAAGAGTCATACTCAGAGGCTTGGGAGCACTTTTAGAATATGATGTGGAAGGTGCCTCACCATGGTATAGATTTATATGGCCAAGAAAAGACCTTCTATTATGTCCTACATCAGGGTGAGAGGACCACCCTAGACATTATAGGAGTTGGATTTTTCTTGAACAACAAGCCTTCTAGACGCCATGAGATCCTGAAGAACATGGCTAAGAATCAATCATGGGGTGAAGAGAGAGAACACCCGACAACCATTAAAAGCGATGAAGAATTTAAAGTCATCTCTACATTGAATGAGAAGATTGACGTCATCACCATAAGGTTGTGCCATAAGGATGTAACATCATTTGGGGGTGAAGAAGAGAATTGTATGTATATGCCCCAACAGTACCGGCAGGACATGGGCTCTAGCAAGATTGACAAAATTGAGAACGTGTTAGGAAAGCTGGTGAGTCGAAATGAAGCACTTATGGGTCAGACACAGAGGGAGCTGCAAAACCAAGATGCCTAGATCCGCAACATTGAGTATCAAGTTTCTTAGTTGGCAGCACAAGTAGCTTCCTCAAAGGAGTCCATTCAGTAAGGAGCACCTGGGAATGCAGTTGTAACCCATCAACATCACCAAGCAAAATTTATCTCTTTTGTCAAAGAGAGAGGACATCATACCGAGTAGGCACCCAAGCAACACACTCAGGAGTCTGATTGGGTGTATCTGCCTAAAGTCCCATTTCCTTGCAGTCTATTTGGATTACTAGGAGGATGCAGAATGCCAGTGGACAGTGCACTTCAAGGTCCCATTCCTATCAAATCACTAACTATAATTCCTGAGAGGGTACCTATTCAACAAGTGCAGGTGAAGGTTTTACTACGCAGTGGAACAATCACAGTCAATAAAGGGGCACCCACAATTCATAAGGAACATCCATTGATAACACCACCCATAGAGGATGTGCCTATTTCTACTCCAGGCAGTGGTGCTGAAGCAAGCTTAGGGGAGGATGTTCATAAAGGGTCATATATTCCCCCACAAAAGTGAACAAAAAAGTCAGATGTGCCATACCCAAATAGTTTGAAGCTGAGGAAAAAGGAAGAATCATTTAAAAAGTTCCTGGACATCTTCCGAAAGCTCCACATCAATTTGCCATTGGTGGAGGCGATAGAGAAAATTCCTAGTTATGGGAGATTTTTGAAAGATATCATCAACAAAAGTAGAGGATTAAAGACACATATATTGTATAGTTTGATGAGGTGATGAGTGCACTGATCAATGGGAAGCTGCCAAGGAAGAGGAAGGTTCCAGGATGTTTCTACATCCCATGTACTATAGGTGGAAAACACTTCAAGCAGGCATTATGTGATTCGGGAGCGAGTATTAATCTCATACCTATTACCACCTTCCGAAGGTTAGGAGTGAAGGAACCAATAAGAACATCCATGGCAATTGAGTTGGAGGATTGCTCTATTGTGAGGCCATACAGGATATGCAAGGACGTGTTGGTCAAAGTCGACAAGTTCATCTATCCAATTGACTTTATGGTGATGGATATGAAGGAAATGAAAGGGTCTGGGATGTTGCTAGGTAGGTCGTTCCAAGCTACGAAAGATGTGATCACTGCCATTGGTAGAGGATATTTGACACTCGGGATAGCTGATGATATAGTGGAGTTCAGACTTCTAGATGAATCTTCACCACCATCTCAAGATGACCCGGGCTTAGGAGGATCATTCATGTTGAGCCTAGGACATTAAATAAGGGCACTTCTTGGGAGGCAACCCAATTTCATTTTAGTCATTTACATTTTGTTACCTTTTGTTGTGTAAATTTTGCACTTATTTTGTTAGATTTTTATTTGATGTAAAGAAGATACCTTGATGCTCTTGTTTGGTGTGCAGACAGGGCCAAAGTCGGTACTACTGAGTCCAAACTCGGTACTACTGACTCCTTATCAGTTAAAATTATGCACTCTCTACTGAAAGTCGGTACTATCAACTTTCAAAGTCAATACTACCGAAAATTTTCCCAGAAAATCACATGAACCTTGAACCAAAGTGAGTACTACTGAGTCCAAACTCGGAACTACTGAATGTTTTCAGCAAAAAGGTGACAAAAGCTACAAGAAGAAGTTGTTGGCACCACCAATACACATGCCAGTGGGCACCAGTTTTCAAAGCTCAAAGAAGGAGAGAGAATGCCATATATTGATGCTAAAGAGACACAAATTAGTGGCACCAACAAGAGGGATATATGCTAGCACAACTTGATCCAAAGAGCCACCAATCATCCACCTCCACCACTCTTTAGAGCTAGTGGTACGTCGTTCCACTTCTTAAGTTTGGATTTTGACTATGAGGTCATAGTCAAGTTCAAGCTTAGGGGATGTTGGAATGACTTTATCTTCCCTTTTTACTTACTTTTAGTTTTTATTTTTGAAATTTGTAGGATCCAAAATCTATCTAGCATAAAGCGGAGCTTAAATTTTGTTTGTTCCTCACAATTATCATGTGTGCTTTCAAGTTTGCAATGGAAATTGAAAATCTTTTTGTGGGATTAGTTGTGAGTACTTGAGTAATCTCACTTAGAGGAAGTGTATGGGTTAGTCAGCTTAAGGATATTTGATATGAATGAACATCTTAATTATTCATGAAATGTGGATGATGATGGGGTTTGATCTTGAATTGATCAAATAGTTAACATGTCATTAAATTAAAGTTTGAGAAAGAAACCCTAAGGTTACCCTATACACAGGTCATTAGAGAGGGACATATCATATATTCATGAAAGGCTTTGTCTCTTAGTTATGTGATTCCACCCATCCCCCACTCCTTATTGTCTCACCACCTTAAGATGAACAAGTACTCTGAATTAGTTTCTCTTGTTTGCATTGCATAATAGGTGGCATGATAGTTAGTTTTCTTTTATTGCATTAGTTACAAAAATGAAAAAAGATATGCCAAGTTGTGTACTTCAACAATTTATGTACACATAATTCTAGTTGCATAAACAATTACATGTAGATTTCATGCATTTTTCATCATTCATTTGCTATATCATGTGGGTATCTTTTTCCTTCAAAATTTGAGTGTAGAGATACACATCCATACCCTAAAAAAAAATGAATGACATGTAGTAAAGCCCAAACATAATGTTCCATCATGCTAAAATAATGGGCCAAAAAAGTTTGTTTATGTTTTAAAGTTAAGAGGGAGAAAGGATGCCCTCAACTCTTCACAAAATTGAGGGAAACATATACATGATGCATTCTTTTCTTCAAATTTTTGTTTGTCAAATTGACAACATCTTTTGACTCATGCATCATTCAACCAAGAAAGTAGGCATTAGGACTCATGCATTTCTCATTATTTTCACCATATAGGTTCATCATGCTTTATTTTGCATAAATGATTTGGATATACTTGTGATTATTCAATTGCCACCCATTTCATACCGTTCATTGCTCTTATTGGTAGGCCACTCAAATGATTTATTCTCCTCATTCATTTTTATATGGAGAATTGCTTGCAAGTAGATTGGTAGTTAGGAAAGAGCAATGTATCCAAGCGAATGTTTGATTAATTATGACGTTAACTACTCTCTTGATAGTGTTCATTGATCTAAGGGTGGACAACTTTTATGGAAACTTTTGGTCGCTATATAGCAATTGATTATTTAGTGATCAGTGAAGGCCAGTTTGGGACCGCTAAGTGGGGATAGTTGAGAAATGAAGTTCATGTTCCTTGTCCTTTTACTGACTAGTCTCAAATAGATCTGAGACTGTGTTGCTCAAGGACGAGTAACATTTAAGCTTAGGGGAGCATTATCATTGTATATTTTCATTTTTCATAGGCTATTTTATATTACTTTTTGTGCACTTACTATTCATTTTCATATTAATTTGTGCATGGTTTAATAATATTATCTTGTGTTACTCAATTGCATCAAATAAGCATAATTTTAATGTTTTTGAATGAATTATTATGTTTCAAGTACTTATGTACATTTTTGTGCGACTTCAGGTACCACAAGAATCTCACAGACTCGGTACTACCAACTTTAAAAGTTGGTACTACTGACTTCACGTCAGAGACATAGTAGATTTGACTTCCAGACTCGGTACTACCGAGTCTAAAAGTCAGTACTATCGAGTCTGACCGATCAGGCAGTCCAGAAAATCAAGTTTAAACCAATGGTTGAGGATTTATTTTGCCCTAAGTCACTTCTATGACTTAAGGGGAGTTCGTCCAGACCTAAGGAATCATGTTCTATTCCATTACAAGATGGCGACGGCATGGGAGAAGAGAACGAGGAGGAGAACTGCATGTTCGGGAGGTTCCGAGCACGTTCGGTGGGCAGAATTTGCAGATTTGTGGATGCGTTCATCGGTGTGGAGCGTCCTAATCACGTTTCTCCAGGGGGTTGATTGGTTTTCTATGTTCTCCACATATTTCCTTCTTCCTAGCATGTTTATGTCCATGGAAACCATGAGGGGCTAATCCCCGTGTTCTTTAGGACCCAGGAGTAGCCCGGTTGTACACTATATATGGATCTTTTGCATTAATATATTATTTCTCATTATTCTTGGGCATGTTGCTATGAAATCATATTGAATTGTCTATGTTTCACACCATAGGTGATTAATTAGATCCTTAATAACTTTGGGAGGAGGATTAATGATTGGAAATCCATAGTAATATACATTTTATATCACCCTTTGGGAAAGGTGGCTTAAGAAGATGAAGAGATTACCCAGAGATTATTCGTAAAACACCTAACTAATCAACCAATTACAATGAAAATAGGATTGACATTAGCATAGGTAGTGAACTACACTGTAGGAGTGGGTAGTTCTTGCTACAGGCTCTTTGTCCAGGAGTGGGAGGAAATATATTAATCTTAGATTAAAATTGCAATGTCAATCATGGTGAAACCATAGTCCTAGAGAATTTCTTCTCATTTTGATCACAATCCATTTAATTATTTTTATTTCTTGAAATTAGTTTAATAACTCTTAAATCAAAGTTTTATTTGGCTTAGTTGATCAAAGATCAATTAGTAGTAGTTTCTTGAATTACATTTTTCCATGTTTGATATCCGAGCCTCTTTGGCCTGTATTACTTCAACGCGTACGCTTGCATTTTACATGTACAGTTTAATCGTGTCAAGAGAACAAGCTCCCCATTTCCTACGCCTCTCCACCACATTCTGTAGGTCGTGCAGAGAAGGATGAAGTAGGGGTAGAAGAGAGTCCAGAAGAAGATTAGAAGCAGAAAAGTGAGCTCGATTTAAAGGGAACTTATCCCAATCATCATTGTGGAATGCTGACGAAGTTTTGATGGTGGCCAAAGGGCTTTTTGCTGGAGGAGAAGCGCAGAGCTGGAGACACTGACCCAAGGTTTTACAACTCAATCCAGTTGTCCCTTCATGTCTTTGAAGGTCCATAGAAGTTCCTCGAAGCTTCAGATACGAGCTTCAGGCCAAGGAAGCCCTTTTCCCTTTCTACCTGTCGTAATAGCAGCTATCGCCGGTGAGTTTTCCCAGACCCCGAGGAGACACCCACAAAAATCCAGAGAAACCGACGACGCTATGGAAACACATAAGAAGCTAGTGGTGGCCTGATGCCTAATCAATCAACACTTTCATTCTCTTTATTGCTCACTAGAGCAACCCCTCGCGACGGTAACACTGGATCAGGGGAACGTGAGACAGAACACTCGCATGTGAGAGAAGACAGGTCCGGTCCAGTCGCCCGAACCCATTCATGAACCGGATCTGGAGGCGTTAAATTGAGTCTAGACCAGTGAATCAACCGGCTGACTCAGCCTAGGAATAGGAAACGCGAGCCGTGCCCAAAAGATCCACGTGGCAGCACATGATAGGACGAGAAGGTATTTATATTCAATTAACACTCAGATCTTGTATAATTCATAGAAATTAGTACAATTATCATAAAAATACAAACAATATACCAAAATTCTCAAAAAAATGGGTAGAACACATGGAATGATAGTATTAGGCTTTTAATGCACTAATGTTAGGATAATTTGTGAAATGTTTATATCATGTGTTATATATAACAAATGATGGCTAATATTATGAGAATATGTCACTAAGTCTATAATCATGTTTATAATCCATCTGGTGTCAGATATTATGATGTTGATGCACAAAATCATGTAATTTGATCCATATGGCTAATTAGGGCTAATAACCCTAAATAAAATGTAATAAATACATACATGCTCAATAAATGATGGAATTTATGGAACACCCTCATATCAGTAACTGGAAGTTAATATGAAATAGTGAGATTAGTTAGATGCACGAAATTCATGTTATATGAAGATGACTCTTAATACATATGATGAGAAAACCCATACAAGACTAATACATGTAACCTAGTGTTAATATATGCACAAAAATGAATGTAATCAAATAATCAGATTATGTATCTTAACCTGGAATCCAAGACCACTAACATAATACCAGTAACCTAATTCCAAGAAGACAAGATAAGTAATGATGCACATATCCTAATGAACTAAGCAAACTCTAATGAATCATAACTAGGGTTAAGGTGATGGAGAATCTGATGATAGTATATGATCTTATCTTAATCAAGTTTAACAAGGATATAGTTGACATCAAGAATATGGGTTAGGATATCTCTCTTCAAGGTACGCCATTACCTCTTACTTGGCTTATTATACAGTATGATTATTTTATATGTATAGTAGAATACTTGGCATATGGTATTGATTGAAATGATTGTTCTTGAATAATATGTTTCTTGATGTTTTTCATACTTATATGGCTATGAACACATGAAACATAAGATATCAGATCCATCATATGATAGCACTAAACTCTTTGATAGTTCAGTGCATTAAAGTGATCTAACTCTTTGGTAGGAGATCACATTGTATATATGATCTAACTCTTTGGTAGGAGATCATAAGGCCTAAAAGAATCTATCCCTTTGGTGGAAGATGTACGAGATATATGATGGAAATGTGCTTAAAATATGTGTTCTCTTTTGTTAATAAACATATCTTCATTCAAGTATGATTTTGCTATATTTCTTTTGTGACTACCAAGTATTAGTTTTATCTTATTGCCAAGCTTAGTGATGAGAGGTATATAAAAGACACATAGGCGTAATCAGTATGATATTCTTGAATATTGTGCTGATGTGTACCACATGTAATCTTTTGTTTAGGTTGTGGATATATGATCTCGAATATCCAGTATAGTTGAGAGTTGTGCGGCGAGCTGATGTACATGTGGACCTCTTGTCATAAGATCTTGTTGTTTAGTAGTAGTACATTTCTTTGTAAAAGTTTGTTGTTCAATATGTAATATCAAATGTTGTAACAATTCATGTTGTAATTATATGTTGAATGGTGAACATGTGTTGTATGGTTTTACTACTATTCATGTGCATTTGCTACTGTTGTTTCCTTCTGACTTCCTCTGATTTTCTTCTTCCTAGCCTAGTGTGGGGTGTTTAAATTGTAGTCCCGCTGAGGTGAGGTTTCAATTTGGATGTCACACATCGGATTAAGTTTTAGAAAATCCGAGGATGTCACACTTAATTAACTTAATTACATGCTTGAAACCTTAATCAAACCCTAAGAGGTGCTTGTATACCATGTGACAAGCTTAAGTTTAAAGTTTGGTCCAATTTGGACATTGTTTGAGCAAGTTATGCATTAATATGTTTGTTTTGTGCTTTTATGCAAATTACCCATATATAGGGTTTTTCTTGAAATCTGTAACATGATTGTTGTGTCTTACATGGTTTCATATCATGTTTTATATATTTGTGCTTTGGGGCACCTTGTTACACCTTGGTTTAAGCAGTGACATTTAGCCTTGTGTTGAGAATTAGGGTTTGCTCTCATAGATGCCCTAACTCGATGGTTGACCCTTGAGTGTTGGGACCTAATGGGCCACCTAGTGTTGGCGTTTGATTGGATTTATGACTCATCTTGGTTCCCAATATTTCTATGTGGTTGCCAAGATTTTTATATGGTCATCAAGATTTCTATGTGGTTGCCAAGATTTCCTATGTGGTTGTTTGGAATTCTGAACAACATAGTCAACCAGGTTGCATGGACAAGATTTTTTCCCTTGGGCACATGGAATGCATGGCTAAAAACCTCTCCCTTCCTCTCTCTCTCTCATACCCTAAGCTTTATGTACCTCCCTCTTTGCATTCAAATGAGTTCTTTACACACCTACCCCTCTCTCTTTGTTTTCCTTTCTGCTTGGATCTCATCCCCTTGCTTGGAGGAGAAGGAGCTTAAGGTAGAAGAGCTTGAACGATCTTCCTTGCCTGTGGACTAGGGTTTGTATCTACCCTCTTCTCAAGCTAGTAGATCTGCCTTAGCTTGTTCTTGGCCTAAGAAAGTAAGTTCATCCTCTTTTCCTTTGTTTTTCTTGTCGCCCTATCATCTTATCTCTTTCTTCTGGTCAGATCCATGGGGTTCTTGGTGAAGATTTGTGCTAGAGGCTGAAAAACACATTTTCCTTGGTTCCTTGACATAGGGTTTTCTTGTTCTTAGATAAGGAGCTAGCCTAGATGAGTCAAGTGCACAATCTAGGGATTTTTCTCTCTCTCTCTCTCTTCAAACTACCTTGTTGCTTGGACCTTCTTCATCATCTTTGAGGTGAGTTATATAACTTCCTCCATGTTTATTGCTTACTCTTATCTTGCATGTACATTATCTTGCCCTAAAATGTTCTTCCAAGTAGAAAGATACTATCTTTCTCTAGGGTTGATCTTAGATGGTAGATCTTGAGTTGATAATCCTTCTAGATGTACCTCTAAACCTGGTGCACATTTATTCCTTGAAGGTAGAAACCCTAGACCTTGCATGTTTATGTAACTCTATGTGATCAATGAGTTTTCTGACTCCATGTTGGTCGCCAAGTTTTCTGACTCCATGTGGTCGATGAGTTTGCTGACTCATGTTGGTTGCCAAGTTTTCTGACTCATGTTGGTTGCCAAGTTTTCTGACTCCATGTTGGTCGCCAAGTTTTCTAACTCCATGTTAGTCACCAAGTTTTTTGACTTCATGTTGGTCGCCATGTTTTCTGGCTCCATGTTGGTCACCAAGTTTTCTAACTTCATGTTGGTTGCCAAGTTTTCTAACTCCATGTTGGTTGCCATGTTTTCTGACTTCATGTTGGTCACCAAGTTTTCTAACTTCATGTTGGTCGCCAAGTTTTTTGACTCCATGTTGGTCACCAAGTAATTTGAATCCATGTGGTTGATGAGTTTGTTGACTCATGTTGGTTGCCAAGTTTTCTGACTCCATGTGGTCACCAAGTTTTCTGACTTCATGTTGGTTGCCAAGTTTCCAGAGTTCATGTTCATCACCAAGTTTTCTAGACTCCTTGTTGGTCGCCAAGGTTTCTGACTCTATGGTCGCTAGGGTTTCTGACCCTATGGTTGATGATTTTCTGACTCTATGTGGTCGATGAGTTTTTTCGACTCTATGTGATGTTGTTATAACCCTAGAATGTTGTCTTATGAACATCATAAGCTCTTATATGCAATGTTATGATAAACCTATGTATCACAAGTATGGTGATGATTTGTTGAACCTTATTTAAAATGTATGGAAAGATAATGATGTTCTTGTAGGGAACAACGTGAATGGTCTTATAACCTTTGGACATGGTTTTGTGCCCTGATTGAGGTGTTATCCTCTTCATGATGTGATAAGGATTTTTATCATGTAATGATGTGATAAGAACATGTCTCATATGTTTTACATCTTCTAAATTTGCAACCTACCCATTTTTTTGTAGAACTCTTTTAGGGTTTATATGTAACTTAATTGATGCGACCTTAACTCACCCAATTGGCATTAAATAATCAAGTGGAACCTCAATCATGTAGTGCTCTATGTCGTAGACCCAATCCCATGTCAGGATTTTTTGGATGGTTAAATGAGTTCCTCTAATGGGAGCCCATAGTCATGTATTGTGGACTATATGCATGGGTTTGATGATGACTACAGTCATACCTCGGCATGAGGATGGCTGTAGTCATATCTCAGATATTTGTATATGTGATATTAATTCAAGATAGTTGTGGTTGTACCTCAGATGATAGGGTTTGTATACCTTGGTTACTAGTGTCGTGACCTATATACTAAGGGCAGACTAGGTTGTTTTGTAGCTTGACTGTATATGTCACTGTGACAGACTCATATTGACTGATGGCGGATGAGATCTTGGGATTCTGACTCTCCTATATTTTGTACCGAACTGAATGGCACTTCGTAGTGGTCACTTGGATTCTGAGTGGTATACCTCAAACTCCCTAGGTCTGAATAAAAGATGTAATTCATATGTATAGCTTATCTGCCTAGGGTTAAACATGTTTCACATTGGTTGATAACCCTTGCCTTGTTTCTTATACTGCTTAGTTGTTATACAATGCAGTAAGAGAAATCAACTGTTTGGAAATGATAATTTTACCTATTTCTTTACATATCATGTTAAATCATCTTTGTTGTTATACTATCTATTTGATCAGTTCAATATGTTTAATAATATAACCAGGTGTAATCAATAAGTGTTGTTGAGAGTTATATCTCTCACTGGACGTTGGTCTCACCTTGTGGGTCACCACATCTTTTTAGGTGATCGTCAACGATATAGTTAAGATTGTAGAGGTGAGGAAGAGAAGCTTGGAGATAAGTTGGAGTAGAAGGTTGTCTAGTAGTTAGAGTGTCCTAGAGTCATCCTTGTAGTCTCAGGTCCTGGCAGGGGATGTTTAGTAAGGATATATATGTCGACTTGAGCTTTTGGCAGTGTGCTAATGTTTGTATATGACATATACATGTAGAACATCTCTTTTGTATATAGGTTGTGGCCTCAGCCACTGGACATATATGTAATTACCTGATATAGTATGTGTTGATTTGCAAGTTGTTGGAACTTTATGTAAATATCTCTGAACATGATCATAATGTTTAAATCAATTTTAATTTACCCTCTTTTCTAGCTATGTGGTTAATTAGAAGTTGATCATGTGTTTTGTTATGAGTAATCTCATTTGTCGTGATAGGGCATCATAGTTTGGTTGGTATCTGAGTTTTAGGTTACATGAGTCTACATGAACACAAGACTTAGGTTTTGTGTATGTTCTTATGTAATCCAACATATATGATCATAGCCTATGCTTATGTAGATATGTCTGGAGAATGTGAAGATCATGCAGAGAGTAGCTATGTCACACCTATAGGTGGTGGTAGGAGGTAGGCACATGATGGAAGAGTGTTTGTGATGGGGCCGGAGCAGCTCGTCGTGCCTTAGTTTGACCCTGCAACCATGGCAAATCCGGCCTTTTAGTCCATGTTTGGATATTTTGTGGTGACGATCAAGAACTTAGCAGATAGATTGCTCGCACCTAAAGCTATGGCACTCATCCCTAATGCAGAATCTCAGGGTTCTGGGAAGACGTTTGAGAGTTTGTGATGTGTTGGAGCTATTGAGTATGTGGGTACAGTAGAATCGGATGACGCCAACAAGTGGTTGATGAAGTTTGAGAAGGCTCTTAAGATCTTAAACATACCAAAAGAGGACAAGGTGAAACATGATGTTTACCTATTGAAGGGTAGTGGTGGCCATTGGTGGGCCATAGAGGAGGAGAAGAGACCATGAATTACTATAGGTTGGGAAGAGTTTCAGTGGGAGTTCGTGAGCACCTACTTCCCAGAGACATATCTGGACGAGAAGACAACACAATTTGAGAAGTTGCACCAAGGTTTTATGTCCATCAATGGGTATGAGTCCATGTTTATGGAGATTTTGAGGTTCTATCCTCATACAGTGGCGATAGAGAAGGAAAGGATTCAAGGGTTTGAGAAGGATCTGAGCACAGAGTTGTCTATGATAGTGTCTACTTTGGAGAATAGAGAGAAGTTCTCTACCTTTATGGAGTCTGTGATGAGGATTGAGAGGTTTTCTATCAAGAAGCGTGAAGCCAACACTAAGAAGAGGCCAACTCAGTTTTAAGGGTAATCATTTGGTGGCTTTAAGAAATTGAGATTCTCGTTGCCACATTCACAATAAAGGTTAACTTTTTCTGAGCTGAGATCAAGAATACCATCACAGTGGTACCCGAGTAAGGGTAGAGGTTGCAACTTTTTTCCAGTAGGAGCGCGTAGTGTAGCATCGGTGTTAGTGACAGGGCCGTCTAGGATGCAATGCAATACTAAAACTTGTCACAAGTGTCGACAAATGAAGCATATAAGGTGGACATACACTATGAAGGTTGAAGAAATGCCACGACAACTGAGGGAGAGTTAGTGAGGTTCCCAGTAGGAACTGTACAAAAGTGGTGGTGGTAGAGGATGTAGTTAGGCTTTGCGAGCGGGTTCATCTGGACCAGCGGGTAGGGGTTGTGTACAACAACAAGAGATAGATAAATTCTATGCTATGAGTCATTCAGAGGGAGCGGTCAATCCACGAGTCATGATAGGTCAGATGGAACTTTTTTATTCTGACTTATCTACTTCTTCTTTCATATCTATTTTGGTTGATCTAGGTGTGACACACTCTTTTATCACCAAAGAGGTGATATGTAGTTGTTATCTACCTATTTGTAATAGATCTGATAGTGTTCGACTAGAGACCCCTTTGGTTGGTCACGCTGAGCTGTGGGAGGTGTATCCATCTTGCGCTCTTTCTTTTTGGGGATGTAGCATTCAAGTGGATCTTATGCCAATTGGCATGCATTGATTCAACGTGATCCTAGGGATGGATCCCTTATAGAAGTATAAGGTTCTTTTATATTGTAGTTCTAGGGTAGCGACATTTTGTGATGGAGATGTTTCTTGGATCTTCCAAAGAGATAGGAAGATTCTTCCTACACGTTTGGTGTTGGCTATGACAGTGCAGAGGTTGATGAGACAGGGGTGTGAGGCCTTCTTGGCACATACTACAGATACCAAGAAGAGAGGTCCTAATATCTAGGAGTAACCCGTTGTACAAGAGTTTGAGGATGTCTAACCAGAAGAGTTCTTGGTGTCCCCCCTCCTATAGAGGTAGATTTCGAGATCAATCTTGTTCCTAAAACACAACCCATAGTCCAATCACCTTACAAAATGGCACCAAAAAATATGTAAGAGTTGAAGAAACAATTGTAGGAGTTGGTGGAGAATGGTTTTATCAGACCAAGCACTTCCCCTTGGGGTTCTCCCATGTTGTTTGTGAAGAAGAAGGATGGTTCCATGAGGTTATGCATAGATTATCGATAGTTGAACAAGGTTACAGTGAAGAACAAGTACCCATTGCCAAGGATTGAAAATCTATTTGATTATTTGAGAGGTGCTCTAATGTTCTTGAAGATAGATCTGAGGTCAGGATAGCATAAACTTTTGATCAAGGTGGATGACATACCTGAGACTGCTTTTCGGACTAGGTATAGTCATTATGAGTTTATGGTTATGTCGTTTGGGCTAACCAATGCACTGACAACTTTTGTGGATCTGATGAACATGGTGTTTAGGCTATATCAGGATTAGTTCATGGTGGTATGTATCGATGATATCTTAATATACTCTAGGGTCAACCAACAACATGAGCAACACCTTCTCCAGGCATTGACGTTGTTGAGGCAGCACCGACTGTATGCCAAGTTCAGTAAGTGTGAGTTCTAGTTGACCGAGGTGTCTTGACTTGGTCACGTCATATTTGCTAAGGGTGTTTGTGTAGATTTGAAGAAGGTCGAGTCAATTTTAAAATGAGAGCAACCCAAGACACCAACCGAGGTTCAAAGTTTCCTAGGTTTGGCTGATTACTATAGGAGATTCATTAACAATTTTTGTGTTGTAGCATTACCCCTAACCAAGCCAACTAGGAAAAGTATTCCTTTTTTCTGGAATGACAAGTGTTAGTTTTCTTTCTAGTTGTTGAAGTAGAAGTTGACCAGCGCTCCACTATTAGTGATGTCAAAGCAAGGAAAAGTTTACATCATCTTTTGTGATGATTTGAAGAATGACTTGGGATGTGTGCTGATGCAGGACAAGAACGTGATCTCTTTTGCTTCATGTCATCTTAAGAAACACAAGGAGAACTACTTGACACATTATCTGGATCTAGCATCCGTAGTTCATGCCTTGAAGATTTGGAGGCACTATATGTATGGAGAGAAGTTGTAACATCCCAGGATTTGAGGCCTCAAATAAATGATCTTATAAGGAATGATTGGAATACCCATATAACCAAGGTGCACCTCTTTTTAATGGAGCCCATCTCTAAAGAACTCCATAGTTAAGCGTTCTTAGCTTGGAGTAGTACTAGGATGGGTGACCAGTCGGGAAGTTTATCCTGGCTTGCAAGTGAGTGAGGACAAAGTGTGTAATTAAGGCTAGTGGTAGTCTGTGGGCTAGTCATCATTCCTGAAACTCTACCATAACCTTGGGAAGTGGGCCCAAATCTTATAGAAGTGTCAGATCTTCACCGACCATAAGAACCTTCGATATATTTTCTTGAAGCATGAGTTGACCATGAGGTAGAGGATATGGACATAGCTGATAAAGGACTACGACTGCACGATAGACTACCATCTGGGGAAGGCAAATGTAGTAGTTGATGTGTTAACAAGGAAGTTATCTTCATTATTATCTGTAGACAAGGCACAATTACACTCCATGGTGTGCCACAAGCAATACATGTTGGTATCTCTTCTCCAGGTGAAAGTACAGTTAGAGGTTTCCTTATGGTTAGGATTGGTAGAATAGTTATAGGTGAAGCCTACCTTGATACATCAGATTAGAGATGCAAAAAAGAATGATAATGTGATACATAACATTAGATCAGAGATTGACATTAAGAAGCATGATGGCTTTCACAAGTCAAATGATGGGACAGTTTGCTATCACGATAGGATAGTAGTTCTAGATGTTGAGGGCCCAGGAAGATGGTTCTTAAGAAGGCTCATTCCTCGATGTATGTGATGCACCATGGAAGTACCAAGATGTACTATAATCTGAAGGATCTATATTGGTGGCCAAGTCTGAAGCATGACGCGGCAACGTTTGTTGCTAAGTGTTTAGTTTGTCAACAGGTCAAGGAAGAACATCAGAAGCTTGCATGGACTTTACAACCTTTGCCAATACTGCAATGGAAATGGGATCATATTATCATAAACTTTGTGGTTGGTCTTCCTAGGTAGACAAAGGTCATGATTCTATTTGGGTGATAGTTGACAGATTGACCAAGTCAGCTCACTTCCTTCCAGTCAAGATGATGTATACAATAGAGAAGTTAGCATAGATATATGTTGATGAGATAGTTCATTTGCATGGTATTCTAGTTATCATAGTATTTGATAGAGGCCCATAGTTTATGAGTATATTTTGGGAATGTATGCATACAACTATGGGGACACACCTGAGATTTAGCACAACCTTCCACCCAAAAATAGATGGTCAGTTAGAAAGGACCATTCATACGTTGGAAGATCTATTGAGAGCATGTGTCTTGGTAGTTGGGATGTACATATGAAATTGATAGGGTTTGCTTACAACAATAGTTATTAGAGAAGCATAGACATGGAACCGTATGAAGTTTTGTATAAGAGGTGTTGTGGGTAACCACTTTGCTTGTATGAGGTGGGAGAGTATTAACTCTTGGGTCCTAAGTTTCTACAGTAGACTATAAAAAAAATCGAGGTTATACAACAATAGTTGAAAGTAGCATAGGATAGACATAAGTCGTATGCTGATAACTACTTCAAAAAGTTGGAGTTACAAGTTGGAGCCATGTGTACCTGAAGGTTTCCCCTTGGAAGGGTGTTCTAAGGTTTGGTAAGAAGGTTGAGTTGGCTCTGAGATATATGGGACCATACCCTATTTTGGTGTGTGTTGGTAAAGTGGCATACAAGTTGGAGTTATCGCCATAGTTGCACAAGTTTTATAATGTCTTCCATGTCTCCATGTTGAAGAAGTGTCACCCTGATACAGAGTAGACGTTGCACCCAGTAGAGGTTGAGCTGGAGGAGGATGTATTGTCTGCTAAGGGTCCTGTGTCGATCCTGGACATGAAGTGAATAAGTTAAAGAAGAAGGATATGGTCTTAGTGAAGGTTTTGTGGCATCGCCGTGGTGTGGAGGAAGCCACGTGGGAGTTGGAATATGAGATGCATAGGAAGTACTTACCTTTGTTCATGCAAGATTGTGGGTGCAAAATCCTTGTTAGGGAATTATGGTTGTAAGACCCCTAACCTTGCCTTATGGTTGAACATGATTAATTAACTTAGTTACATTCTTAAAAACCTTAATCAAACCCTAAGAGGTGCTTGGTTACCATGTGACAAGCTTAAGATTCAAGTTTGGTTCAATTTGGACACTATTTGAGCAAATTATGCATTGATATGTTTGTTTTGGAATTTTATGCAAAATACCCATATCTAGGTATTTTTGCAAATTGTCACATGCTTGTTGTGCCTTACATATTTTCATATCATGTTTGACATACTTATTCTTTGGGGCACCTTGTTACATGTTGGTTTAAGCAGTGACATCTAGCCTTGTGTTGGGAATCAAGGTTTGCTCCCATATGCCCTAACTCAATGGTTGACCCTTGAGTGTTGGGACGCAATGGGCCACCTAGTGTTGGTGTTCAATTGGATTTCTGACTCATCTTGGTCGCCAAGATTTCTCTGTGTTTTCCAAGATTTCCTATGTGGTGGTTTGGATTTTTGAACAACATGGGCAAGCTGGTTGCATGGACAAGATGTTTTTGCCCTTGGACACATGAAATGCATGGCTAGACACCTCTCCCTTCCTCTCTCTCTCTCTCCTACCCTAAGATTTATGTACCTCCCTCCTTGCATGCAAACGAGCTCTTTACACACCTACCCCTCTCTTCATTTTCCTTTCTGATTGTAACTCATCCCCTTGCTTGGAGGAGAAGAAGGAGCTTAAGGTAGAAGAAGCTTGGCCGACCTTGCTTGCATGTGCACCTAGGGTTCGAATCTACCCTCTTCTCAAGCTAGTAAAGCTTGAAAACTACTAGAGGGGGGGGGGTGAATAGAGTTTTATAAAGATTTTAATAATTTAAACTCAAACAACCACAATGAAAATATTGGACAAGGAGACACAGGGTTTAGAGTGGTTCCAACTATAGCAAATACTATAGCCGTCAGTCCACTACCCGGTTGCTTACCCAACCGGGATTTGAAAAGAAATTTATTTTATTACCTCGCAAGGACTTTACATAAAATACAATTTATTTTCCCAAACCCTTCAAGCAGCCTTCACCTAGAAGTAATCGCCCAACCTTGAAGCAGTCTTCCCTTGAAGTAGGTGCACCAACTCCCGTTGCACCAACCTTCTGAAGTAGCTTCCCGTGCGATAGCCTTCTTGAAGTAGCTTGAAGTCCCCTTCTCCACCTGAGAAGTCAACCCTCTCCAATCCGCAGCCTCTAACCCTAGGAGTAGCAAGGAGAGTACAAAAGATAAAAAGGAACAAGAAGGAAAATAGAAATTACAATACCGTTGAAAGCACAAGGCTTGATTTGCCTATATCAAGCGTATAGATCTCCTAACCAATGTGTATGACAATGTGATTGTAGTGGATAGGAGATACTAGCCTATAGGACACGAAATGGGAGCAATAGGAATGAATGGCAAGTGTAGGAATTGCTCTATTGCTCTAAAACAGATTGCAAGTGAGTATTCAAGCTCAAGTATAGCACAAGTATATATTATGTGTATTTTGGTGTCCTAAGGCATGTCCTATTTATAGGAGTGGCCTATGAATACTTAAGGACGTTCTAGACAACTTCTAGGGGCTTCTAAGTGCTTAACTAGTTGTTAGATATAAGTTAAGTGCATTAGTAACGGCTAGTTACTTTATTCTGCAGTTGCTGTCAGAGACCATCTCGGTCGACAAATGGTCGACCGAGACACCTACTCGGTCGAAGTTTTGTCGACCGACAGGCTCTCTGGATCAACGTTCATTTGCAACTGCCAACTACTTTGTCAGCTGTGTCTAACGACTACTTGGGTCATTCTCGGTCGAGGAGTTTGTCGACCGAGAGTGTCTCGGTCGAGGAGTGTGGTCGACCGAGATTGACTCTGTTTTCAATCTTTTAATTAACCACTAAGCATGTGTATGAGTGTACATATGTGATCCTATTTGAAGGGGATGACCTATCTAAGTGTGGTGTTTAGCTAGGGAGATCTTGACGCTTGATTTACATGAAGTCTAAGTACTTGTACATTATATATTTGTACAAGTTTACAATTGATTACATTGCATGACATTTACAAGCATTCAAGCGTATGGATTCCCTAGAACATTTGTCATCACCTTGTTCCTGCACACTTAAGTAGCTCATTAGATCAACAAGAATGAAATGTTTGTCATCATCGAAACAAAGGGATTTATCATAATGTCCAATTTATCCAACAATCTCCCCCTTTTTGAAGATGACAAACATTTCCTAAAATATGAAATAAGGAAATATAAAGCATGTGAGTTTCATACCTGAAGATTACCTTTTGTAGCCTTTCTTGTTTTACAAGTGAGTGCTGGCCATCAAGATGAAACTCATTTATATTTATATTTTTGATTTTATATTATTTCTCCCCCTTTGTCATTTCAAAAAGATATCCAGGTTGAACATTTTATTTCTTCTCCCCCTTAATTTTATATTAAGCTCCCCCTTAAATAGATATTCCATTAGGAACATGAATTTAATATCATATTTGTCTAATTTATCCACAAATTGTTTCTCAATCATTTGCAAAGGATTTTAAGCCTTGAAATGATATGAGATTCCCTTAAGCTTTATGAATGTATATTTATTTATCATCTATCAAGGGATGTTAAGCCCTAAATTAAATGAGAGTCCTTTTAATCTTAGAGTACTTAAAAAAAATAATGTCTCCAACCAAAACAAGGGATGTTAAGCCCTGATTTGTTTAGAGAGTTCCTTTAAGAGCAAGATATATTATTTTGATGAAATTATTTTTCATACAAATTACTTTTAAGAATCTGAAGGTCATAACAAACTCCAAATGATGTTAACAATGTAAGCTTCATAATCATATAATCAAATTTGTTTTTATAATCTCCCCCTTAATCTTACAATTTAAGCAATTTAAGGCTTTTAAGGTCACAAATGATAAATTTTTGATTTTGACCTTTATCAAAAGTATACTAAGATTAAGTTCAATAAATTGATGTCCAAATAAGCATTTTGTCAAAGCTTATTTTAGGTCGCCCTTGACTACGACCATGGCGCCCCTTGGTCATTTTAATTTTAACCAAGAGGCAAATTCTGCAGATTTCCCAGATAAACATTCATATGTGAAGTATAAATTCTGCAGATAGCTATAAATATCAATTTGAAGCATATTAAGATATACCTATTATGAAGACTTAATATTTACATTCATTGTGAATGAGGTTTCATATGCTTTGCTATGGGTATTTAAATATCAATTCCCATTTCTTCTTATACCCTTATCATAAGATTCTTTAGAAACATATATTTTGAATGCAGGATTAATATCTTAAAGTCAAGATTTTTGCTTTTGATTTCTTAGAACAAGCAAATAGATAAAAACATTAATATTTTGTTCTAAGAGGCACCGTTTGGCTTGTCATAGCAACATCATCATCACAAGTTGTGTCCATAAGCATTATCTATTATGTCAAGATGACATTTGCAATTATCTAAATCACAATGATCATTCATGATTTGAACATATGAATCAAAGCCTATTTTAAACCAATGAATCCATAATGATCATGATGAAGCATGTTAAGTGATTCTCAATATGAAAACATTTTCTTAAAAATGAATGCATGATTAATATCTCAAGTCTTTTTAAAGATATCAATTTGAGCAATTTTATAAAATTTTGTTCTTTGCAAGCATTTTTAATAGTCATATCACCAATTGAATTATTTTGCTTGATTATCATCAAGAATTATGCATGCAATTATCATTATCTATTTGTGTTAACACAACATCATGCTTAATGATGAAATAGTTAAAGCATGTCCATGATGTAATGATAGAACAATAGAATGATGAAATGCAATGATTGTAATCATTTAAACACATGATTTCTATCTAGATAGATGCTTTAAAGAAAATCATGTAAAAACATTGTACAATAGGGATTCCTAAACTTGATTTTTAATTTTATCTTATTTAGAAAATGATGTCATTTATATTCAAAAAGATCTTCAACTTGTTTTGTAAAATAGTCATTAACAACAGATAGATAGCCATTGATCAATCAGTTGTTCAATAATTTCACTGCAGACTGAAATCAGTGACCAGTTCGGTCGACGATTTCTCGACCGACTGACTGCTCGGTCGACGATTTCTCGACCGACAAGGTTTCTGTTTTACCTACAGAACTATTTATTGATTTCAAGTAAAATGTAGACTATGTCTAAATCAATTATGCAGTTTAAGAATCAGTTTTAGTTGAGATAAAACATGTGAATATCAAAGTAACATTTAGATCAAATCTCAACTAATCATATTCAAGATGTTAAGTTTTGAGGACCTTAATTGAGATAAATTTTTAAGTTAGAGATTTTAGTTACTTAAATCATTTTGTTATCCCTTTATGTTAAGTTGAGATAGACATAAGGATGTGCAATTTAAAGTCTTCGGTCATATCTCAACTTAGTCTAATCAATTCAATTTGGGGGTTTTGGAACCCATACTAACTCAACATTCCTTTTCTTATATGGGCATGAAAAAGAGTAATGTCCAAGACGTGAGCAATAATGGCAACATATAGAATCAACCTCAAGTCTATTTCTATGGTTTTGTTCTAGGTTGTTCTTTTGTACAAATGTGGCTTGATGTGCTCGTGTCTTTCTCCAACTAGGTTGTTGATGAGATTTCCCTTTGGGCTTGTAACCTAGTCCTCTTCTCCCAATTTGATGATAGGAGTCATCCAATATTCTATCAAGGATTCCATTGTTGCTTAGCCTAGTAACTTCTTGTTGCAACTTAGCGATTTCATCCATTCTTTTCTTAATGTCTAGTTTTGCTTGATCTAGACTAGATGATAAAGAATTCCTTTCTTTCACTATATTATCATAATCTAGATGTGTACACAAAACAGGTTGTTTTTTAAAATCATTTAACTTTGCAAGTAATTCAACCTTTTCTTGATATAGAAGATCATAATTTGTTTCTAGAGTGAAAATCTTCACATCACTACTACTTAGAGATGATTTCAAAGTACGATTTTCGGAAACAGTGCTATCTTTTTCAAAACCAAGAGTATTCAATTTAGCATATAAATCTTCATTTTCGGATGTAAGAGCAAGAAGTCTAGCATTTAACTCATCGTTTGTTTTACTAGATTTCTTTAATTTCTTCTTGCACTCAATATACTTATTGTGTGTTTCTTCAAGACTAGAAATTAGCTCTTCTTTTGATAAATCAAGAAGACTTACCTCTTCTTCTTCTTCTTCATTGGTTGTAGCAATGAGACAATTTTTTTTTTCATCATCCTTCTTTGATCTCCATGGACAGCTGGATGTTGTGTGACTTGTTCCTAAGCACCACTCGCATCTTGTTGAAGATTTGTCCATTCTTTTCTTTTGCTCGCGGTTGTAGACACCTCCACCCTTCATTCTTCAAGACCTGGTTAGGGTTCCTTGAAGCCTGCTCTGATACCAATTGAAAACTACTAGAGGGGGGGGGGGTGAATAGAGTTTTATAAAGATTTTAATAATTTAAACTCAAACAACCACAATGAAAATATTGGACAAGGAGACACAGGGTTTAGAGTGGTTCCAACTATAGCAAATACTATAGCCGTCAGTCCACTACCCGGTTGCTTACCCAACCGGGATTTGAAAAGAAATTTATTTTATTACCTCGCAAGGACTTTACATAAAATACAATTTCTTTTCCCAAACCCTTCAAGCAGCCTTCACCTAGAAGTAATCGCCCAACCTTGAAGCAGCCTTCCCTTGAAGTAGGTGCACCAACTCCCGTTGCACCAACCTTCTGAAGTAGCTTCCCGTGCGATAGCCTTCTTGAAGTAGCTTGAAGTCCCCTTCTCCACCTGAGAAGTCAACCCTCTCCAATCCGCAGCCTCTAACCCTAGGAGTAGCAAGGAGAGTACAAAAGATAAAAAGGAACAAGAAGGAAAATAGAAATTACAATACCGTTGAAAGCACAAGGCTTGATTTGCCTATATCAAGCGTATAGATCTCCTAACCAATGTGTATGACAATGTGATTGTAGTGGATATGAGATACTAGCCTATAGGACACGAAATGGGAGCAATAGGAATGAATGGCAAGTGTAGGAATTGCTCTATTGCTCTAAAACAGATTGCAAGTGAGTATTCAAGCTCAAGTATAGCACAAGTATATATTATGTGTATTTTGGTGTCCTAAGGCATGTCCTATTTATAGGAGTGGCCTATGAATACTTAAGGACGTTCTAGACAACTTCTAGGGGCTTCTAAGTGCTTAACTAGTCGTTAGATATAAGTTAAGTGCATTAGTAACGGCTAGTTACTTTATTCTGCAGTTGCTGTCAGAGACCATCTCGGTCGACAAATGGTCGACCGAGACACCTACTCGGTCGAAGTTTTGTCGACCGACAGGCTCTCTGGATCAACGTTCATTTGCAACTGCCAACTACTTTGTCAGCTGTGTCTAACGACTACTTGGGTCGTTCTCGGTCGAGGAGTTTGTCGACCGAGAGTGTCTCGGTCGAGGAGTGTGGTCGACCGAGATTGACTCTGTTTTCAATCTTTTAATTAACCACTAAGCATGTGTATGAGTGTACATATGTGATCCTATTTGAAGGGGATGACCTATCTAAGTGTGGTGTTTAGCTAGGGAGATCTTGACGCTTGATTTACATGAAGTCTAAGTACTAGTACATTATATATTTGTACAAGTTTACAATTGATTACATTGCATGACATTTACAAGCATTCAAGCGTATGGATTCCCTAGAACATTTGTCATCACCTTGTTCCTGCACACTTAAGTAGCTCATTAGATCAACAAGAATGAAATGTTTGTCATCATCGAAACAAAGGGATTTATCATAATGTCCAATTTATCCAACAAAGCTACCTTAGCTTGTCCTTGGCCTAAGAAAGTAAGGTCCTCCTCTTTTACTTCATTTTTCTTACTTCCCTATTTTCTTCTCTCTTTCTTTCGGTTAGATCCTTGGGGTTCTTGGTGAAGCTTTGTGCTAGAGGTTGAAAAACACCTTTTTCTTACTTCCTTGACCAAGGGTTTTCTTATTCTTGGAGAAGGAGCTGGCTTGGACAAGAGGAGTGCTCAAGCTAGGGTTTCTTCTCTCTCTCTCTCTTCAAACTACCTTACTTCTTGGACCTTCTTCATCTTCTTTGAGGCAAGTTATATAACTTCCTTCACGTTTATTGCTTACTCTTATCATGTATGTACATGATCTTGCTCTAAAATATTGTTACAAGTAGAGAGATACTATCTTTGTCTAGGGTTGAGCTTAGATGGTAGATCTTGAGTTGATAACCCTTATAGATGCACCTATAAACCTAGTGCACGTTTCTTCCTTGAAGGTAGAAACCCTATACCTTGCATGTGTGTATGACTCTATGTGGTCGATGAGTTTTCTGACTCCATGTTGGTTGCCAAGTTTTCTGACTCCATGCGGTTGATGAGTTTGCTGACTCATGTTGGTTGCCAAGTTTTCTGACTCCATGTTAGTTGCCAAGTTTTTTGACTCCATGTTGGTCACCAAATTTTCTAATTACATGTTGGTTGCCAAGTTTTATGACTCCATGTTGGTCTCCAAGTTTTCTAACTTCATGTTGGTTTCCAAGTCTTATGACTTCATGTTGGTCACCAAGTTTCCTGACTCCATGTTGGTCGTAGAGTTTTCTGACTCCATGTGGTCAATAAGTTTGCTGACTCATGTTTGTCACCAAGTTTTTTGACTCCATGTTGGTTGCCAAGTTTTTGACTTCATGTTGGTCACCAAATTTTCTCACTTCATGTTGGTCACCATGTTTTTTGACTCCTTGTTGATCGCCAAGGTTTCTAACTCTATGGTTGCTAGGGTTTTTGACCCTATGGCTGATGAGTTTCTGACTCTATGTGGTCGATGAGTTATTCTGACTCTATGTGATGTTGTTGTAACCCTAAAATGTTGTCATATGAACATCATAAGCTCTTAAATGATATGTTATGTTAGACCTGTGTCTCACAAGTGCAGTTATGATATGTTGAACCTTTTTATAAGGTATGGAAAGATAATGATGTTCCTCCAGGGAACAACGTGAATGGTCTTATGACCTTTGGACATGGTTTCATGTCCTGGTTGAGGTGTTATCTTCTTCATGATGTGACAAGGATTGTTATCCTATAATGAAGTGATAAGAGCATGTCTCATACATTTTATATCTTCTGAAGTTGCAACCTACCCATGTTTTCATAGAACCCTTTTAGGGTTTATATGTAACTTGATTGATTCAGCCTTAACTCACGCAATTGGCATTAACTAATCAAGTGAAACCCTAATCATGTAGTGACATGTGTCGTAAACCCATTCTAGTGCCAGGATTTGCTGGATGGTGAAATGAGTATTCCTCTAATGGGAGCTCAATGTTGTATATATTGTTGAGTATGTGCATGGTTTTGAGGTTGACTGCAGTCATACCTTGATAGGAAGATGAATGTATTCGTATCTTAGATATTTATATATTTGATATGAATTGAGGTCAGCTATGGTTGTACCTCAGATGATAGGGTTTGTATACCATGGTTACTAGTGTCATAAGCTATATACCAAGGGCGGACTAGGCTATTTTGTAGCTTGACTGTATATGTCATTGCGCCTGAATTGTATTGACCAAGGGCAAATGAGGTCTTACGATTTCATCTCTCCTAGATCTTGTATGGAACTGTATGGCACTTTGCAATGGTCAGTTGGAGTCTGAGTGGTATACCTCAAACTCCCCATGTCTTAATGTGACGACCCCAATTCCTATATACTTTCCATGTAGACATTTCCTAGATATGCGTGCACTCATATCTTTAAGATTTCAAGAAGGAAAATATAAGGACTTGTAATTGTCATATAGTATATAAGGAAGCCAGATCATTGTTCAAAAACATCATATAAGTATCTACACAAACTATCATTCATAAGATAAAAATTATCATAGTTACATTATTCACCGGAAGAAAAGACTAGTTCTTATGGAAAGAAAGTACATAGGATGTAGATATCCTAAACATCATCTAGAAGAAAGAAATGCAACTAGATAAAATAGAAATAGAGATGAGACATCCATCTAGCTAAATATCCTCTAAGGACTTTATTTAATGTCTTCAGGTACTTTGAAGTGCATTACTTGTTCTTTGTACCTAGTAAATATGGGAAACAGACAAATAAAAAAAAGTTGATACATGATTGAAATACTTGTATAATGAAATATTTGAGAAAGAAAGGAAAAATAAAACATTATATTAGGGTGGAGAATTAGGTAATCCCATGTTATTAATCATATTTCAATGCACATGCATTACTATGGTGGAGTTAGCACAAAATTACATATATTATTTTGTCCTATTCCCCGTGTACCTTGTACTCTAGGGGTCTCCCCGTATATCATGTACCCTAGGGAGGTGCTAGTCAACATTAATACTTTCCCTCTCTCATAGGGAGATTAATGAACACCATCAGTAACTACATTTCATTTTCTTTCTTTGATGTTCTTAGTTTTCAAGGCGAAAGTTTACAATATTATATATACATCAAAGCAAGTAATACAAGCAAGTATTCATAAATATTTCCTTCCAGAAAACTAGTCATATAATTATATCCATGTACCTTGAGTTTTAGATATGGATTTCAACAAGCTAGAGAATAGAGGAATAGATCACCCTCCCCTTTGGTTAAGTTGAGGGGTCAGGAAGCTGCACAAGGGTCCGACGATGCTCCACGACCTTCCTCAAAGCGTAAAGGTACCTCCGACCTTGCCGGCGATGGAGATTCAAAGCTAAGGTGTTGGAGTTTGTCAACCTGAGTCCTCATTCTATCGCGGCTCCAACTGATGATGACCCTCGCCTCACTGAGGTTTCAGACATGTGAGGCCGTGGTTGATTGGGAGAATGGGACCTATGGAGCAAGGGGCGGTCCTAAGTCAGTCATGGTGGAGGTAGTTTGTGGGTGGAGGTGTTGAGGTAGGTTTGGGTGCAATCAGAGGTGGAGGTTAGCTAAAGGAGTATTGGCGGAGCTTAGGGTGGCCTTAAATAGCTCGGGAGGGTGTGGGTGAGGAAGCCTTAAAGTATGTTTGCCGCTGGGTGAGAGGAGCAAGATCTTAGGAGTTCATTCTCCCTGATCTAACGAAGAGGGAGGGCATGGAGGGGTTTTTGGGATCGTTCAGGCATGGGGAGAGGCCTATCTTATGGAAAGTGTGAGATTTGAGCTAGAGTAGGCGCGAGAGGCTGGGTCCAGGTGGTCGGGTTGTTTAGAGTTGGGGTCAGGATAAGCAGGAGGTAGGAGATTGAGTCTCCTCTGTTGGATCCTCCCCTTATCCGTGATCATCTGATCAGGTATCCAGAGAGTGAGGTTGCATAACCGACCCGTGCCCAAGCCCTTTGAACCGTGTGTGACATTTGAAACATCACACATTTTAATCAAATAACTCGAACTTAGGTCATTGGGCTTTAATAAATAGATAATTCAACTCTTAAATGGTTTATCCAATTACAATGAAATTTTTAAAAGAAGCTTCATTATGACATCACCTAATTATGGGATAAGTTTGAGGGTCAAGCTTGAAGGTTGACTTTAAAATTTAACCATATTCCTTAATACATATAATTCATCTCTATATGAAACTAGGGCTTGCATTTTTATGAAATTGGTTATCTTTTGGTCAAATTAGTGAGGGAGATAATTGAGGGTATTTTTCAATAATTTGAGAAAAAAAATTGTAAGAGAGAGAAAATAATATATATAAAACTCACTCTATCACATTCTCCCCTCCTTTTTAATAATTTTGTCCTCAAAATTCAAGCAACTTGAAATAGATGTGGATACTTCTGCCTCATCTCAAACTTGAGCTCCCAGGTGGCTTCAGACTGATCATGGTGACTCTAAAGAACTTTCACCATATCTATGCGCCAATTACTGTGAAGCCTCTTTGTCTTGGAATCAAGAATTCTGACTGGGGATTCAACATTGGATAAATCATCTTTCTGCTCTAGAGGCTCATGATTTAGAATGTGACTCAAGTCTTTGACATAAGGTTTCAGATTAGAAACATGGAAGACATTGTGCATGGAACTATACTGAGGTGGTAAGGAAAGATGGTAATCACATTCACCAACCCTTTACAAAATCTCAAAGGGTCCCACATAGCACAGACTGAGCTTCCCCTTGTTCTTGGCCAAAGCTTGAATAGGTATGATCTTTAGAAAAACATGGTCACCTTCCTTGAACCGAAGTTCATGTCAGTGAGCATAATCATAAGATTTTTGCCTATCCTGTGCCCGCTTCATTCTCTACCTTATTAGTGCAACTTTGTCTGTATACAACTACATCTCCTAAGATTTCATCAAGGTATGCTCCCCAACATCATCCCAATGTAGCGAAGATCTGCATGGTCTGCCATAGAGAGCTTCATATGGAGGCATCCCAATACTCACTTGATAGCTATTATTATATACAAACTTAGGTAAGGGCAAATAATGGTCCCACAAGCCCTCCCAATTGAGAAAATAAGGTCATAGAAGATCCTCCAAAATTTATACTGTACATTCTGACTGCCCGTCTGTCTGCGGATGGTATGTTGTGCTAAAGTTCAACTTTGTGCCAAGTTCCTCTTGAACCTGCTTCTAGAGATTTGAAGTGAACTTTGGGCCCCTGTACGAGACAATGGACGCTGGAACTCCATGCAGATGTACTATCTCCCATATATAGAGATCGTCCAGCTCTGATAATTTTGCAATAGTCTTCACAGGGAGAAAGTGAGCTGAGTTTGTGAGGCGGTCCACTATAGCCCATGCAACATCATATCCATTTCTGGTCCTAGGTGGCCCCACCACGAAATCCATGGTGATGTGTTCCCATTTCCATTTTGGGATTTTAAGGGATTGTAGTAGACCACCTAGTCTCTGGTGGTCTGCCTTGATTCTATGGCATGTCAGACATCTAGACATGAATTCAACAATATCACACATAATGACCCTCTACCAGAACTGACGTTGTAGGTGTTTGTACATTTTAGTTGTGTCAGGATGAACTGTGTATATTGACCCATGTGCCTCATTGAGAATCTTTGTCTTCACAGTTGACTGCTCAGGAACCCACATACATTTCTTATATTGAAGACCACCATCAAGACCCACACATAAGTGTGTTTGAGGCTTTTCCAAGAGAGATGAGACCTCTTCCAAATCAGGACTAGCCTTTTGTCCCTCAAGAAGTTCAAACTGTAGACTAGGATAATAGAAATATTATTGACATGGACACGATCATGAAAAAATTGTGGCTTCCAATCCATGAAATCCCCCATGTTCCTCCACTTGGGAACAAATAGAGATGCACATGTGAACCTTTTCATGTTAAGGGCATGATCGACTACATTTTCCTTACTTGGATGGTAGGCAATAGTGAAATTGTAGTCCTTTAGATACTCGACCCATCAACTTTGACGTAGATTCAAGTCTTTCTGGGCCAGGATGTACTTCAGGCTTTTGTGGTTAGTGAAGATATCGAACGTTACCCCATACAAGTAGTGCCTCCAGATTTTGAGAGCATGAATGATTGTAGCTAATTCCAAATCATGTGGGGGATAATTCGGTTCATTGGGTTTTAGTTGCCTGGGTGCAAAGGCCACCACCTTTCCATTCTCCTATAGGCCACAACCTAACCCATTCCTTGATGCATCAGTGAAGATCACAAACCCTTCATTTCCAGAAGGTAAAACTAGAACAGGGGCTGATGTCAACTTCTACTTTAACCCCTAGAAATTGGATTCACAAGCTGCTGATCAGATGAATTGCTCGTCCTTCTGAGTAATCTTAGTAAGAGGAGGTGCAACTTTGGAGAAATTGGGAATGAAGTGAAAATAGTATCTGGTTAAACCCAAGAAGCTCCGGATTTCAGAAGGGTTTTGAGGAGGTTTCCAATCAAGAACATCAGATACTTTGGCAAGATCAACATATATGTTACCCCCAAAGATGACATGGCCAAGAAACATGACTTTATCAATCCAAAATTTACATTTAGAGAGTTTGACATAGAACTTCTGAGCTCGAAGGATTTCAAGACTGCCTTCAAGTACTCACGGCGCTTCTGCGTAGAGTCAGAATAGATCAGGATATCATCAGTGAAGATGACCACAAACTCATCAAGATAATGTTGGAAGACTTTGTTCATCAGATTCATAAATACACTTGGTGCGTTGGTCAACTCGAATGGTATCACTAGAAATTTGTAATGCCCATAACGAGTTCAGAATGCAGTCTTAGAAATATCAGAATCTTTGACTTTAAGTTGATGGTAGCCAGAATGAAGGTCAATCTTAGAGAAAACTTTGGTAGTGCGAAGCTAATCAAAGAGGTCATCAATGTGAGGAAGGGGATACTTATTTTTAATAGTAGCCTGGTTCAACATGCAGTAGTCAATACACATACACATAGAACCATCTTTCTTCTTTATAAAGAGAACAGGCGCACCCCAAGGGGAAATACTGGGATAGATAAAACCTTTGTCAAGAAGTTCTTGTAACTATTTCTTCAACTCCATAAGCTTGGTAGGAGCCATCCTATACAGTGCCCTAGGAATCATAGTGGTTCCAAGAATAAGATCTATAGATAACTCAATGTCTCGGTTTGGAGGCAACCTAGGAAGATCCTCCAGAAATACATCAAGAAAGTCATGTACCACCTCCAGTCTTTCTACAGTCCCACTACTAGGACTGGTCTCTGAGACAAATGTGAGGAAGACTTTACATCCTTAACAAATGATATTTTTAGCTTTAAGAGAGGAAATTATACTATTATTACATAATCATCTCCCCCTAGGGATCACCATAGGACTAGAATGAGGTTGAGAGAGGACTACCATCTTATTTCTACAGTCAATCTATGCATGATACTTGTATAGCAAATCCATACCAAGTATAATATCAAAGTCTTCCATAGTCAAGAGGATGAATTCAAAGGACATGTCATGATTTTCGAATTTTAGAGGAAGGACATCAATTTTCTGTAATGTAGTAAGTATTTTGCCACTAGGAGTTGACACATCAAGAATATACCCCAAGTCTCTTATATATAGATGTAAAATAGATGCCAAATTTTGAGATATGAATGCATTTGTAGATCCAGAATCAAATAAGCTTTAACACGATGGTCATTTAGGAATACAATGCCTACACATGATAAAATTGTCTTGAATAATTGAAGGCATTGAACAAGAGATTTGATAAATGAAAGGAATTATGGTTACCTTCAACAAGATGATTTAGATTTGCCTTAGCCTCTTCTGCAGTCACTACAAACACTATGGAATTGCAGTGTCCTTAAGGGGGTGGAGCACCTGTTGGAGGGTTGCCAAAGATAGATGGAGTAGGGCACCTGGATATGAAATGGCCCTCCTTCTTGCAGTTGTAGCAGACCGACCTGGGATGATGACATACTCCATCATGGTGTTGCCCACAAGTCTTGCACTTTGGGTGAGTTATCCTCTAATGGTTCTGGTTGTTCCTCTATCCTCCTTTACAAGAACATCCTTTTCCTATTCCCTTATCATGTCCAAGGTGGAACTTCCTAGACTTATCCTCCTCAAGGTGGTTAACCCTAGGTATCCCATGCTCGAAGGTTTCTGCATACCATGTTCCCTTTCCCAATTAATGACCATATATAGGGCTTCTCCAAGGTTCCTGGGACATGAGGCAATGACTAAGGTTTTTAGGTGGGCATCCACATCTAGGAAGTCAACGTAGTGATCCAGAAGGTGATCTTCAGTCTTAATGGGTGCATACCGCTCCATAAGTCTAAACTTTCGAGTGTAGTCAACCATCGAGATATTACCCTACTTGAGCTTAGTGTACATCCTCTCCTTCCTCTTCCTCTCAACTATGGGCATAAAATGGTCAGTGAAAAGGATTTTGAAGGCTTCCCATTCCATGATATCCACCTCTTCTTCCCTATTCCCACCATAGTTTTCCCACCAGACTTTTGCCCCTCCCTTAAGTAGGTGAGTGGCAAATTTGACCTTCTTCTCATTGGGTACTTCTAGGGTATGTAAGGCATTCTCCATGACAGGGACCACACTTTGGCCTTATCCATCACCTCAGGTTGGTCCTCCCCCCAAAAAAGGTGTTAGGGTTGAGTTTGACAGAATCTAACACAGTCACTTCCTTCTTCTTAGATGAATTGGGTTCAAGGGTTCCTTTTAGGGCAATGCTCTCCATGAAGTCTAGGAGGATTTTCTTTTCTTCTTCCCACCTATCCTTGGTTGTAGTGTCAGGATCAGGTTCATCAAAGGTTTCAGGCTCCTTTGTCTTCTTAGAGGATGACTCTTTAGAAGCCTTACAATTATGGGTTTTTGGAGGCATCCTGAAAATTAGGTGAAATAAATTAGACATTTTATTTCTTTTTCTCTATTTTAATCATATTATATTTCATTATTCCTCTTTATTAGTTATTTAAGATCTTAGTGTTATGATTTGTGGAGGATACCCTAATAATCCTTATCAGTCAATCCTTAGAACTCTAATTAGAGTGACTCATTCCTAATCTTATATCATAGAGATCAGAGGGAAATATCTATAAAATAGAGAGAGAGGGAGATGAAAGGGAATTTCTATAGAGGAGATGAGAGGGAGTATCTATAGAAGAGAAGGGTCCTTGATTAATGTATGCCCAAGAAGTAAGGGACACTTAGGGTATTGGCCAGGTAGACTTATACTGCCATAATGGTAGCCTCATGATTGCCAAGCAAAGTGGCATGAAGACTTTAGCCAGATCCATGGCATATGCTATCCCAGACACCTCCACCCTTCATATCCCTAACTCAAGGACTACCCTAGACTCACAATAGGGTGAATGAGGTTTCATGTATCTATGATGTGTGAACTTGGCTCTGATACCAACTGTGACGAACCCAAGTTCCTATATACTTTCCATGTTGACATTCCCTAGATATGTGTGCACTCATATCCATAAGATGTCAAGAAGGAAGATATAAGGACTTGTGATTGTCATCTAGTATATGAGAAATCCAGATCGTTGTTCACAAACATCATATAAGTAACCACACAAACCATCATTCATAAGATAAAAATTGTCATAGTTACATTATTCGCCAGAAGAAAAGACTCGTTCTTAAGGAAAGAAAGTACATAGGACGTATATATGCTATACATCATCTTGAAGAAAGAAATGCAACTAGCTAAAACAGAAATAGAGATGAGACATCCATCTAGCTAAATATCCTCCTAGGTCTTTATTTAATGTCTCTAGGTACTTTGAAGTGCATTACTTGTTCTTTGTACTTAGAAAATGCAGGAAACAGACGAATAAAAAAAAGTTGGTACGTGGTTGAAATACTTATATAGTAACTTGAATAAAGAAAGATTTGACAAAGAAAGGAAAAGAAAACATTATATTAGGGTCGAGAATCAGGTAAACCCAAGTTATTAATCATATTTCAATGAACATGCATTACTATGGTGGACCTAGCACAAAATCACATATATTATTTGGGCCCATTTCCCATGTACCTTGTACTTTATGGATCTCACCATATACCATGTACCTAGGGATATTCTAGTCAACATTAATACTTTTCCTCTCTCATAGGGAGATTAATGAACACCATCAATAACTACATTTCATTTTCTTTCTTTAATGTTCTTAGTTTTCAAGGCAGAAGTATACAATATTATATATACATCCAAGCAAGTCTATGCAAGTAATACAAGCAAGTATTCATACATATTTCCATCTAGAAAACCAGTCATATAATTATATCCATGTACCTTTAGTTTCAGATCTGGATTTCAACAAGTCTAGAGAATGCAAGAGTAGATCACCCTCCCCTCTGGTTGAATTGAGGGGTCAGGAAGCTCCTCAAGGGTCTGACGATGCTCCATGACCTTCCCCGAAGCACAAAGGTACCTCAGACCTCACCGGTGATGGAGCTTCAAAGCTCAGGCATTGGAGTTTGTTGACTCGATTCCTCATGTTGTCGTGGCTCCAACTGATGATGCCGCTCACCTCACTGAGGTCTTAGGTTTGTGAGATCGTGGTTGATTGGGAGAAGGGTACCTTTGGAGCAAGGGGCGGTCCTGGGTCAGGTGTGGTGAAGGCAATTTAAGGGTGGAGGTGTTGAGGTAGGTTTGGGTGTAATTGGAGGTGGAGGTCAGCTAAAGGAATCTTAGAGGAGCTTAGGGTGGCCTTAAATAGCCCTGGGAGGGCGTTAGTGAGGAAGCCCTAAAGTCTGCTTGCCACTGGGGTGAGAGGCGCGGGATCTCGGGAGTTCATTCTCCCCGATCCAAGGACAAGGGAGGGCATGGAGGGGTTTGTTGGGATTGTTCAGGTGAGGGGAAGAGGTCTATCCCACAGAAAGTGCAAGATTTGAGCTAGAGTAGGTGCGAGAGGCCACATCCAGGTGGTTGGGTTGTTTGGCATCAGGGCCAAGATAAGCGAGAGGTAGGAGAAAAAGTCTCCTCCATTGGATCCTCCCCATTATCCACGATCATCTCATCGTGTGGCCATGGAGTGAGGTTGCATAACTGACCCATGCCCAAGCCCTTTCGCGTGACATTTGAAATGTCACACATTTTAATTGAATAACTCGAACTTAGGTCATTGGGCTTTAATAAATAGAATAATGCAAATTATTTCTAGAGATTATATCTCTTAATTGGTTTATCTAATTAAAATTGAAATTTTAAAGGAAGCTTCATTATGATGCCACCTAATTATGGGATAAGTTTGAGGGTCAAAATCAAAGGTTGACTATAAAATTTAACCATATTCCTTAATGCATATTATTCATCTCTATATGAAACTAGGGTTTGCATTTTAAAGAAATTGGTGACTCCTTTTGGTCAAATTAGTGAGGGAGATAATTGTGGGTATTTTGTCAATAATTTGAGAAACAAAATGGTAAGAGAGTGAAAATAATATATATAAAAACTCACTTTATCACACTTAATAAAAGATGTAATCCAACCATATAGCTTATCTGTCTAGGGTTAAACACATTTCACATTGGTTGATAACCCTTGGCTTGTTTCTTATACTACTTAGTTGTTATATAATGTGGTAAGAGAAATCAACCATTTGGAAATGATATTTTAGCTTTTTCTTTACATATCATGCTAAATAATCTTTATTTTTATACTATTTGTTTAATAAACTCAATATATTTAATAATATAACATGTTGGTTAATCGATAAGTGTTGTTCTGAGTTATATCTCTCATTGGGACGTTGGTCTCACTTTGTGGGTCACCACATCTTTTTAGGTGATCATCAGTAACATCATCAGGATTGTGGAGGTGAGGAAGAGTAGCTTGGATATCAATAGGAGCAGAAGGTTGGCTAGTAGTTAGTGTGTCCTAGAGTCATCCATGTACTCTCATGTCCGGGTAGGGGATGTTTTGTAAGGATATATACATCAACTAGAGCTTTTGGCAGTGTGCCGATTGTATATGACATGTATATGTGGAACATCTCTTTTGTATACAGGTTGTGGCCTCAACCACTGAACATACATGTAATTACCTAATATAGTATGGTATGCAAGTTGTTGTACCTTTATGTAAATATCTCTGAACATGATGGTGATGTTTAAATCAATTTTACTTTACCCTCTTTTATGGTTGTGTGGTTAATTATTAGTTGATCACGTGTTTTATTGTGATTAATCTCATTTATTGTGATGGGGCATCACAATAACATCTGACTAGGGACATAACAAGAATGCACATACTCATGACATCCGTATGTTCTCATTGTTCAGGTCCTCAACCCAAAGACATACATTATTGAGTAATATCATTGTTTAGACGTTCATTATGTTTCATCATTATCTCATAACTGAATACAACTGAATAAATCAGAAGATTGCCTTTATTATTAATCAATTAGTTTATAAAATATGCCATTACAATCATCATATGATTGCCTCTTTGGGATACTTACCAACAGTGGAGTCATTGTTAATGACGATCCAACCAAAATTTTGAAATTAAGAGATAATATATGGGTACACCATCTCTCCTCGTGGAATAGGAAGAACTTTGTATTTGGGTTGTAGACATAAGCTTATTTCATCTTTTTTCTGAGTGTGAGTGATACGATAGCTACATCTGGAACATGCAACTCAAATAGGAAGATGAATACCCTAAGTTTATATGAATGACATAATCTATGGTTTTGAGGTGTTACCTAACCCTTATACAAAAACATATGAATAATAGTTTGGAAACTTGGGTGAAGATCTAATCAATAGGTGAAATTTATATAACCAAGTGATAATAATATGCAATAAATGAGGAAGTGGAAATACCCATGGATTGAACTAGGGTTCCAACCTCAATTATATGAGAAATTTTCATACCAATGATAATCTAGCTAAAACATGTCCAAGAAAGGTTGCTAGCCCTAATGTTTGGGTTATCACTCACCTTAACCTTATTAAGCTTGAATTTTGGGGAAAAGTTATCTTTTAAGGAAGGGTGAATATAAGATCCTAACATTTGATTAAGAGATTATTAGATCAAGACTTAATTTCATATTTCATATAATAATAAAGTGGTTGGATCTTTTGGAAGGCCTAGGTATGTTCCATGGGCCTTAGAATCCAATCTAAGCCCAGTTTGGCTATTTGTATAGCAAATAGGCCCATTGGAAGACAAGATAAAGGAATTGGAATTTCGTGCATATCAATGAATATATTAATATTTTGAGTTGATTGAAAAACTCAAAATGGGATACTTATCAAGTTTCTAGAAGTTTCAAAAGTGAGAAATACCCTGGAAAATTAAAGTAGAAATGATTTAGTCTTTACTTGGATTCCAAGTATTTGTTATCAAATAATTATATTATGAATTAATACTTGGAAATACATGAAATAATAATTAATCAAAGATAAATACAAGTTTAAATATAATTACATGATTGTATGGGACCTAGGTGGTTTAATTATGTGAATGCTTGAATTGCAAGAAAAGATCATTTATCTTTAGCTTTTTTATTTCAGTCTTTGCTCAATCCAAGCTAGGATAATGGGAAGTAAACCCAAAATTTAGGATCAAACATACTCTTATAGTGACCTATGGAATTATTTGAAGATAAGACTAATAAAATATGGATAAATGGAGACAAATACTATGATTAGTCAAAGGGTTCTATAAAGCCAAGACCAAATTCTAGTTGTAACAAGTAGGCATGTAAATGGATATCTAGAATCCACACATTCAATCCACATTATAATATGAAATTTTTAACAAATATGGCATATGCGGAACTTGAATCAGATTTTGGATTCAAAAATTTTGGATCGGATATGGAATATTGATGTATATACTTTGAAAAAATTTGAATTTAAAAAATATATACATATATTATTTAATATATATGATTTATATATAAATATATGAAAATATAGAAATTGTTAATATATGATTTAATAATATAAATTAATATAATATTGTTAATTCCTATATATATTTTATTTATTAACATACATTGTATGCCTTTTGGTTTAGACTGGATATTTATTTGAATTCAGCTATTATTCATTCAAATTAGCTTTTGATGTTATCATATGATTCCAGTGGATATCAGATCAGATATCGAATTGATTTTTTTTTCTCAAATTCATATATCAAATGTAGCAGTATCATTGTGTATTCAATCTGTTTACATGTCTATCAACAAGTTTCCCATGTGTGACACAGATGTTGGATCTTATCTGACCCAGGGAATGATAATCTGACGATGACCTAGTCATCATTTACCTTGAGACAGAAGACTAGTGAGAGATGGACACCCCCTATCACATGTTTCCCCTATTCAGTAGATCATTTTCCAAGAAATAACTTCTATTGGGATTAAGAGCTCATGCCAAACTCAACGAACCCCAAAAATGCAATTATTGTGGAGCATTTAGATAATACTCAATTCCATGTAAATCTAGGAAACTTGGACTATGTGGTGACAACCTCTTTTCCCATCCCCTTGCATGTATAAGGTACCTTAAAACTCTGTGATAGATAGAACCCAGCCCCAAACTCAATTGACTATGAGTAGAAGTAAAAATCCCCGTTGACCCCCTTCATCATCTCCAACGACCTCCTCCTTTGTGTTGTGGATTCTTTGAGCCTCTAGCCAATTGATTTGCCTTGAAGCATCGCCTAGGCACCACGAGAAGTCTTTGATCCTTAGACTTTCCTAGGAAGCCCAGGGTGGGTATCCCCGCAAGTCGACTCTTCCCCCTTGAAGGATCTCAACACAATCCAAACTTAAACCACCGTGATACATCACAAACATAGAAAATAAGTACTGGGCACCACAAATATCTTCTTAGACCCACTATCATGACCCATAGATTGACCACTCCCTCTGGCTGACTCATAACATAAAACTGAGCAATCACTTTTTGTCATCCACATCCTCTACTAGTTTCTCCAAAGGATCCTGCCTATGACACATGACTGACTCCTCTACCACCACTATTAATTAACTGCTGTTACTGAGAACCCCATTCATTCCACCTCAGTTGTTGTGTCACTTCCTCATCCTTCATGGGATAAAACAACTTTGTATGCCCGATCCGTCCACACTTATAACAAGTCTTAGCCTCGGAAAATGGCCTAGACAGCCATGTCATCGATACTGGCACTGCATTGTGCGCTCAACTGGTGGAAAACTATGACCTCTACCCTTGCTCTGTGACCACTATGAAGACACCACTAAAATCTGTTTGGTAAAAGCTGACCATTGCTACGACTGTGGTGACAAAAACTTCTGCTTCTTAAAGCCATCAGATGACAACCCCTAAAATTGAGCTGCCCTTTTCTTGGCATTGGCTTCATGCTTGTCAAGAGCCCTATCACTCAATCCTCCTCACCGACTCCACAAAGACAGAGAATCTTTCCTTGTTCTCCAAAACGGACACTATCGTCTCAAATCCATACTCAAGCCCTTCTCAAATCGTCAGATCCTATCCTTTTCCATCACTATCATGTGAGGACAAAACCTCAACATCTCCATAAACTTTGCCTCATACTCATTGATTGTCATTGATCCCTGACAGATCTTCCCAAACTGTGATATATTCTCATCATGATACGCCTCTGGGAAGTATCAGCTCACACATTCCCCCCAAAACTCCTCCCAGCTGACAGCCACTCCAGGTCTCTTTTCCTCATAAATGGCCCACCAATAGCCAACACTATCCTTTAACAGGTACACCTCATGCTTTACGTTATCCTCTTTTAGAATATTGAGGATCTTGAAAGCCTTCTCCAGCTTCGTCAACCACATATATGCATCTGCTGGGTCTGCCATACCGACATACTCTATCACTCCAACACATCTTAGATGCTCAAATGTCTTCTTGGAACCCTGTGATTCCGCATTGGGGACATCTGCCCTTGCTTGAGGTACGAGCGCTGTATCCGCCAAATCTAAAATTGTGGCCATCAACTATCCAAACATGGACTTAAACATGAGATTGGCCATGGTTGCTGGGTCAAGCTGAGGCACTGCGGGATGCTCTAGACCCATCTCCAACACTCTATCATTCCGTACCTACCTCCTTGTGCCACAACCTGGAACAACAAAGCTACTCTCTGCATGTTCTTTGTGCTCTTTAGACATATATGCATAAGCATAGGCTATAGTCAAATATGTTGGATGACACAAGAATAGACACTAACCCTAGTCCTATGTCCATGTAGACTCAGTGAACCTAGAGCTCTGATACCAACCCAACTTGTGACGCCCAACACCACACAAATGAGATTACTCAAAAACAAAACACATGATCGACAACTAAACAACCACATTACTATAAAATCAAGTAAACTAAAATTGTTTCCTTATAACCATCATGTGTGGAAATATATTGCACAAAGGTCCAACAAACTGTATCATATCATATATCATATTAGGTATTTACATCTTCCCAGTGGCATCAGCCACAACCCACATGAAAAGAGATCTTGTTCACATAAACATGCCATATATATAAACACAGGCATACTGCCAAAACCATGTGTCAATATACATCATCCACAAAACACATCCCTTCCCATACTTGAGAGTACAAGGATGATGCTAGGACTCTACTACAAAAACTAGTAGCTATCCAACCTTCTGCATCTACTGATGTTCAAGTTTCTCTTCCTCAGCAATATGATGCTGACCACACTGCTGACGACCACCTAAAAAGATGTGGTAACCCATGAGGTGAGACCAATGTCCCAGCGAGAGATATAACTCTCAACCAAAGGTTATAGTTATAACAAGATATATTATCATTCAACAAGATGAGCATATTCAACAAAATGAATTATTTAAACTGATTTCATAGGTTAAGAGGGTTGAGTATCTAAAGAAGATACGAAAAGCTTTATACATGATTAGAAGGAATATGAAGAACATGTATAAACATCACCTGCTTAAAAAGTCAAATTCTCTTACCACATTACTTAGCAAATAAGCAGTATAAGAAATAAGGTAAGGTAAACATCCAATGTGAAGCATGTTTAACCCTAAACAATTATACTACACAACTATATTACATCTTTTAAGCCCTGAGGAGTTTGATGTATACCACTCAAACACCAACTATCCACTACAAAGTCAAAAACAATGCATATAAGATTTGTAGGAGAGCCAGATTCCTAATATCTTCTCTGCCCTCAGTTAGTACGAGTCCACCACAGTGACATATGAAGTCAAACTGCAAAAACACCTAGTCCACCTTGGTATATAGGTCATGACACTAGACACCAGGGTACGGAGCCCTGCCACTGAGGCACAATCGTCATTGTCCTAAAAAAATTATATGCACAAAACTCTGAGATACAACCATTCTCACACCAAGGTATGACCATAGCCACCCTCCATACACATTGGGATCAAGATGTCAAGGACACACAATCACTTGCACCTCACATTCTCAATAGTATGCTATCTAAGTTTCCCTTAGGAATACTTATTTCACCATCCAACAAGTAATGACACTGGAATGGATCTATGGCACATGGCACTGCATGATTAGGGTTTCACTTGATTAGTTTAAGACAATTGGGTATCTTTTAACTGCATCAATCAAGTTACATACAAACCATAAAAATGTTCTACAAAGATAATGGTAGATTGCAACTTTAGAAGATATAAAACATAATAAGTATACGCTTGTCACATCATCCCATGGTACTATTTCACTGCCACATATGAGTCCATATTCATAATCACATCACCATGGGATACTAATCCCTTCTCACATCACATAGAGGATATCACCTCAATTAGGGCACAAAGCCTATGCCAAGGTCATAAGACCATTCACATTGTTCCCTACAAGAACATCGCTATCTCTCCATGCCTTATCAAGGATCATCATTACCACCACACACGTGTTACATAAGTGTTACAAATATAAATCACTAGTTATGATGCTTATCAATAGTAAATTAGGGTTACAATAGTTTAGGAGATAGAAAGTATTCTATCATCATGCCAATTATTCATGAGAGCTAAGCATTATCACCATGTACCTGAATTTGGGTTAGGGTTCAACAAGGTAAATTGAATTAGGGTTTCAAATCAGTGATAGATGTAAACCCTAATTGTCATCATCTCCAACATTCTTAGAAGTAAGCAAGTCAAACACCATTATCATATAGTCAACAAAACATCATGACCAAGTAGATCAAGAAACATCATCGGTCACTTAAGGTAGATGGGGTTGTCGACCGCTGAAGATAGATCATTCCACCTTGGCGACCACTAGGTTAAATAATATCATTGACCGCATAAAATCAGGTCATACCATTCTAAGCAGTCTAAGAGATCAATCATCTTCATTGATCTTTGAACATGGACATCTCAACAATCACATAGGTCCTAACCAACTGACCAAAGGGAACCATGGAAAAACTTGTTGATCAGAGAAGATAGTCACCTCAATGACCACGCAAGGAGATCCATCCTTAGCAACCTAAAGGACATCAAAAACTCATCGACCACATAGATCACATCTTGAAACCATCAAGAGAGCAAAAATACATTAAACACAAGATCAACAAGTTGATCATCACCATGGGACCGAAAACCACCCAAGTGAAAAACATAAGGAAAAGATCAACTTCAAAACCCTAATTTCAATCATCAACATGAGAGAAAACTGAACCATGATTTAGAGAGAAAACCATCATTTAACACTTGCATGCAAGGATAAAAACCACCATCATAAAAAAGATAATCAAGCACAAGGGTTAATCAAAGGATATCTACTCAAGATTCACCATGAAACATAACCCTGGATCATAGATATTATCACCATTCTACTTGGAACCATGTTTTAAGGGTGGATTACTTGCATGCAAAGTTAAGTGTAATCAATAACTAAGGAGAAAGTTATATAACTCACCTTAGATATGAAGAACACCTCCAACAACAAGGAATCTCAAAGAAAAGAAAGAGAACCCTAGCTTGATCACCACCTTCGGCCAAGCTAGCACCACCTCCAAGAAAAGAACAACCCTAGGTTAAAGGAGAAAAATATGAAGAGCAAAACCCTAGGCTGAAAAGACAAGAAAGAGAAGTTCTTAAACTCAACTCAAGAACTACCATAGAGAACCATGGATTCAACTAAGAAGAGAGAAGTCTTTCAATCTCAACTCAAGAACCACCATGGAGATCCATGGGTTTGACCAATATGAGAAATAAGAATAGGATAGTGTAAGGAAAATGAAGATCAAGAGAGGTAGATCACTTACCAAGGTTAAAGGATCACCAAATGATCACCAGGGAAGGGTTTCACCAAACCCTAGATCAACATGAAGAGGTTTGACCACTTCTCCAAGATCAAGAACCACCTTCACCACCAAGAACAAGGGGAAGAGTTCCAAGCAAGAAGAGAGAAGGAAAGAGGTGTAAAGGGTTTATTTACATGAAAGGATAGAGGCTTATATAGCCAAGGGTTAGAGAGAGAGAAGGGAGGTTAAGTTTTATGCAAACACATGCCAAGTATCCACCATAACTCATCCATGCAAGCACTACCTTCACTCATGCAACTATGGTGATAAACCAAGAAGATGGTTCTCAGTGACCCATGAAAAGACATTGATTGCTGAAGATCATGAGACAAATAGTTGTTGAAGATGGTTCTCAGTGACCCACAAGGTCAAAACTCAATCGAACACATACACCAAACCCTAGGGTTTCTTGGCGACCTAGAGGGTGTCATGGCCTCATCGAACGCCAAGACTAAGGGTACACACTCAAACATCATCCACCGCTAAGAATCATGGATCATAAGATCCTTGGAAATTGCCAAAACCAAAGCTCAACGATCAAACATAACTCAAGGTCAACCATCCTCATAGGGTATCCCAACAAAACCATATCTCTCAACACATGATGTCACCACATCAAACCAAGGTACAACAAGGTGCCCCAAAGAAACTCTCTTTGCAATATGATGTCAAAATGTGTGAGAGAAAACAAGAATGTGACAAATTGCAAGGAAAACCATGAAGAAGGGTAAATTGCAATTAGATCCAAAACAAGAATATATAAGCATAACTAGCTCAAACAACATCCAAACCAGATCAAACTTGAAAAATAAGATCATCACATGTTATCAAAGCACATAATAATGTTTGATTAAGGTTTTAAGCATCTTATTATGCTAGGAAGGCAAGATCAATCATAAATCTAGGTCAAGGGTCTGACAAGAGAGTAATTCTTTTACTAGGATACGAGGATTAGCCCTGCTGAGTGTACTCTATTTCTACATTGTGAATTGTTTTTTGTATGAATCTATAGATTTATAATCGATCATTTAATGCGTGCTTTATAGTTTGATCATATATCTTGCATGATTTTCATAATTCTAGATGTAGAGAACACATAAGAGTATTCTATGGGGTGATAGATTATGATCTAGAGGTAAAAAAACCTCAAGCCTATAGGGAGATCAGTTCTTATAAATTTCATACTCTTTTAAGATATGAAATTCCTTATACCCAATCCAATAGCCATATGAATGAATGATGCAATGCTTGGAATAGTGGGGTGTGTAGTGGTGGTGAAAACATTTCCCCTGGTAATCTTATCATAAAAATAAAAAACCATTTCTTGCTTGGTTTAATTTATTTTTTCTTAGTTATTATAGTTAATCATCAAATATTTCAAACAATTATCCTTTTTAATTACTTTTTAATTAGTCTTAAAATATTGTTTGTTCTTAAAAAACGTTATCTATTGGGTTTGATCCTAAAACTATACTAGACAAGACCTGTCAACTTATGAGTGGTGGTATTAAACATTAGATTAGGTAAAAATTTAGGGACTTTTCTTAGGTGAATTTCTTATGCTCTAGTCATACACATCAAATTTTGGTATTGTTTCTGGGGACAATAAGACTTCTTATATTATTTTTTGTTAAAATAAATTTAGATTTTTTTTCTTTCTTATTTTGTTTTTATACTTTTTAGTTTGATTTTGTAGTTTTTCATTTTGTCTTATAATTTCTTATTTTGTCTTTGAAAAATTTATCTAGTTTAATTTCTTAGCTTGTTTTTATAACTCCTAGCATGTTTTTGTAGTTTTTAGTTTGGTTCCATTTTTTTAATTTTTAATTTTTTTTAATTGTTATGGTCTTTTAGATTTGATAATTTCTTATTTCTCCATATTATAAAAAAGGAAAAATTCATCCACATTCACTGTGTTATTTTTCTCTATGAGCATGATAGTCAAATTTCCTATTTTTAGATGTTTATATTAAATGGAGTGGCCGGTATTGTAGGATGTACGATTATGAAAATGTGGCTCCTTCAATCATAATTTATGGGGCTGCTCTAAGGTGACTCCACAAGTTAGAGAAGTAACACTTAGGATGATCATTGCATGCAATGACCACTACCAATATGGTGGAGATTATTATTAGGCCATATTTTGTGCAAATCAATATCATGATGGGAGACCTTTTAATCGATAATGTTTAGGGGGCTACTGATGAATGCATATTCATCCCAATTTTAGCTACATTATTAGTCTAATTTAGCATTCATATAGCTTATATTTCCTAAGAAATAGCTTTGTTTTGATATACTTAGGAGTTTATGTTAATTTGTAGGAATTTGATACTTTTCTTGACTCCCTTTGTAGGTTTTGAATTCTATCACTCTAAAACAAGTTTTCCTAGGGGATCCCACTGCCCGTCAGTGGGCCAGAGTCAAGAGGAGGATGCCTCTCGCGGGATGTGGGACAATGCCCCCGACCGAAATGGATTTCGCGCACTTTCAGAAGGAAAATCAATACACACATTTTGTGTCTAAGGACAATTACAACCTTTAGATCGACATGCCAATCAACATTAAAATTGATGAAGAAATCAAGACATACGAGAGGTTGGTAGCCTTGTTGACCTCGCTGGTCGAAACCCAAGAGGAACAACACTCACACTCACTGATGATCAAGGTCGACATACAATACATCGATAACCAAGTCGACACCTCTATTGACCTCCCATCTTGACATCATCATTGACCAGCAACTTACAGAAATCAACCATCGGTCAATACAAATCAGCCACCACACCGAGTCACTTCCACCACCATCATGACCGTGATGGCGTCCTCTTCCTCTTCTTGTGATATTAATCTCACCATGTCGAGGGAGTATTCTTTTCACTGGGGTGTGGAGACTAGCCCCACCACCCATTTCTTACAATTTCATTCATATTCCAACTCTTGTATGAACTCATTTAATCCATAGACAATCATTTATTGCATGTTTTGTGGATTGATCACCCACTTTAGGTGATTTATTATAATATTTTACCGTGAGAACTTCAACATTTAAGATTGAATATTGATTATCTTTGGTTGACACCCTGACGAGAACTTCTGATGAAAAGTCTCCATAGTAGTGGATAGAGGATCCATAAGTAACGAGACATCGAGCTTACAAGGATATCTACTCATATAAGTTTCTGATACCGAAAGGGGAAACTTGCATAACTCCAATTATATCTTCATATAGGTTTGGATTTGAATGAGTGCGTAGATTTGAGTAGTGGTGGTGAAACCCAGTTCCTCCCTAGTGTTTCCATCCATTAATAACTAGAACCCTAATCTAGATCTTTTTATTCTTGCAATCTTAGAGTAATCAAACCAATCTAAACTTTTGTGATAAATACTAGTTCTTGCTAGGTTACTTTGATTAGATAATTCTTAAAAGAGTTATCCCTTGGGATTCAATCCTTAACTATATTGCGGTAAGATTCGTCCACTTGCGGGTGGCATTATTACACTTTGGTTTTGGTATACTCTAGCAATTATATTCCTAGTGAATTTGCAGTGTGATAATATTCCACGTCATCTACCATGAGGATCCATACTATGAAAAATCAATATCTTGATGAGGTAGATTGTAATCAACAATATTGGAAGAGTTATAGTGAAGAGCCTTACTACGCTATCAATATCCACCTAAAATAGATGACATGATTGATGCCCTCTAGAAGATGCTAGCTAACCAAAAAGCAATTCTAGTTAGTAGAGAAGTACAAAACAAAAGTTTAGAGGCACAATCGACTCATCTGGTAGAATAACTATCCCAACCAGTCACATTGCTTGAGGGTCAATCAAAGATCTATGTGGGGAATATGGGGCAACCCACGTCCATGATCTATGATGAGTATGATATTCATATCATTATTGAGATGATAATTCATGATACATTGATAGTGGTATAGAATGAGAAACTTGTACCTACAATGTAATGATCACATTGGTATACCCTTTTTTAGTAGTTCAATGGAAGATCACCCCTCCAATAATCAAAGATAGAGATACGGAAACTTCTCTGCCATTTTGATTGGAGAATTTATTGAGGAAATTGGCTTAGCAATTTTTAAAAAAAAGTAAGATTATATAGAAAAAAGGTTAAGGACACATCTAAAAACATTCTAAACAATAAGGAGGTGTTTACATAATGATTTTTTAGAAAGCTCCTATAAAATGGGTAATTCCCAAATAAAGCTTCTTGTACCATGTGAACTCATATTGGACAAGGAGGAAGAGAACAAAATAGTAGATGACACAATGTTGTCATTTATACTTGTATTTATCTAATCTTCTTGAGTATAATGATAATCCAAGATTATCGTGCTAATAATGATGAGTAAATAGGGTTTCTACACTAATAATCATATACATGTATGACTAGGGCTATCAAACCAAAGATCATAACTTGGGATAATCTTAATGAACTTAATATGATCTAAGTGTTCATAATGATAGGATATGATGGATATATAATTAGGGTTTTAGCTAAAGTTTATTATGTGATGGAACTAGGGTTTGTACCATTATTCCTTATCTAAACTTGAGACAACCCTAAACTATTTTTCCACCTCCTTTCTAGTTTCAGTTCATGCAAAAACTATGGATGAGTTGGGTGTGTTCCACATGGAGGATCTAGATCCACAAGTAGAGATTGTAAATAATCCAACTACTTTTTCTAATATCAATGCTGATTGGATGGTAGACCAAGAAGATGCACATCCGCTACCAGGTTTACTTGATAATTGAGTATCATTCTCCTATGCCAACATCACATGTTTTATATGCAGGTTTAGGTGATGAGAAGAAGCCATACCAGATTCTCCAAATGATTTAGCGTAGTTGGCATCACAAGATACATATTTGTTACATACTACTATTTCCATAGGAGAACGTGTACACCTCTACTGTTTACAAATGACCAGACCCCAAGTCTACCAGAAAGGCATCACTCCTACATCGTACCACTTCTTTTAGGTTAGTACATAGCTAACAGACTACCTCTATTAATGAAGGAGTTTTTGTGGATCCTATTGGATGGGTTTTTGGGATAACTGTAGCCAAGAAAAGGCAAGTTAGTGAATGTGGCTCAAGTTTTTCCTTGGAATAATGTCTTAGATACAAACAACACAAGACTCGAAAATTCTAAGACCATAATAATTAGGAATTCTGTTGCAAAGACATTCAAACAAACTTTTAGTGGAAAAATCAATTGTTGGTAGTTTATTTATCAGATAAGTTGTAGTAGCAAAGGCATCAACCATAAAACATCTAGGAACCTAATATTCCAACATAACACCCAAACTCATTTCAACAACATCTCCATGTTTCCTTTCAACAACCTCATTCTAATCATGATCATGAGGACAATATCATAATTCCATTCTAAATAAGAAAAACATACAATTTACTATTAACAAACTCACCACCTCCATTTGTTTGTAGAACTTTTATATGACATGCAATTTGAGTCTTGACAATAGTCTAAAAAAATATTAAAATCCATCTTTCTACTTCAAAGAGATAAACCATCAAAATAAAGAAAATCATCTACAAGCAGAAAGTAATTGTACCTTGTTTAGATGGAATTCAAGATTTACCCCATGCATCACAATATGAAATGTGAAAAAGTTTCCCTTTCTTGATTTCTTAGTTACAACAAGAAGCTTCTTACTTTTGATAAGCTCATAACTATTGCACACTCCTTTATTCAGATCATCACTAGTTCAACATTTGGATTTCATAAGCTTTAATAGGTTTTTGTTGTTTGTATGCCCTAATGTTCTGACCTAGGTTACACCTAAAGCTTTTATTCCTCTATTGAAGAAGAGTGCACTTGCTTTATTTATGCTTTTAGTAGGAGAAGAATATCTTTTTGCTTCATGTCCAATGCCTTTAAGTAGATAAAGTCCCTCTTCACATGTGCCTTGACCAGAAATTTATGGTTCCATAAATCCTTTATGAGGAACATGTCATGAGAAAAACTAAAATGTCAAGGCATTAAGAATTTAGATGAGACACATATAATAAATTCTTCTTGATATCAAACAATTAAAACATTTGTATGAGGTATACTAGAGTATTCAAATAATTTTCCTTGACCAACCTTAGTAATGCTAATACGTTGTTCATTTCTAACCATAACATATTGGTTGCTTGCAAATACTATGTTCATATATGATCTATAATGTGTGCATGGGTTGAGTGTAACATGTGTTGTACATAATCATCAATAATATAAGAATCATATCTTTGCCTCAGTATCACTAAAAGTCTCCTTGCTAACTTCTGTATGATTCTCTAATTGGTTGTGATTAATATTTCGATTATATTCATGGGTATACCATGGTATGTGCATACTAAAAAAAACTGTGAGCAATTTAAGGAAATAAAGAACATCAAATGTAAAGGCTTCCCATGTAAGAGATAAGTACCACCCAAATGGGTATCAAGAGAAAGAATCACATTAAAGGAGATACTTGCCATAAATCAACATAAAAAGGATTGTGCCATAAATAAATCCACTACCATGGTGGGAAACAAAGCACAAGTAGGGCACACACCCCACAATCAATATCCTACATGCATGTGAGATAAACATAGCCCTAGAACAATATAAATACAATTGGCGGCCAAGGCCTCACATCCTTGCAAACCTGATAGAGAATGACTCACCGCCAAACTCCCAAATATATATAAAATGGGTCAAGACACACATCTTGCCCTGGGTACGAGGTTCCTTGCCGTCCCAAAAAGAGCAGGAAATATCACATCTGTTATAAACAAAACCAATGCAATTTACACTACTCTAATGCTACTGAATCACATAGAATGTTTAATATAGAGGCAAGTAGAAAGTATAGTCAGAATTATCAAGGTTTCCATCACACAATGGACAACACAAAATATAAACATCCACATCAAAGTGGGCATATATCACCAAGTAAACCTCCACATCACAATGGGCATATAATATCAAAATTCCAACTTGCACCAAGGCAAAAAGATAAGATTCCAAGAGAATATCTATGATCAAAATATCAATAACAAAATACGATACTTCACATGAAGCATGATTTCAAAAGAACAAGACAATGTGTAGGCTAATGTCCATAGGACCAAACGTAAGACAAAAATAGGATAATTACTCAAGAAGAATAATCGGGGATGCAAACATACCTCAACGTCAGAGTTAAATGATCCAAAGTCACTTCTAGGTCCAGGCCTAGGCTTCCAAAGTACCTATTATCATATATGTGGAATTAGGGTTAGGTTTCCATTAATATTTCAAAACCCTAAAAACCACCTTTTTATTATGAGTGAATTAGGTTATCAAAACCATTCCATATTTTAGTTTATATTTTCTTGAGTTCAAAACATATTTTATTATATTTTCTGACCTATAAATTATTAGTTATGAATTATAACATTTATTATCTTATTTAATTAGATCCATTAAAATAACCTCTTTAAAACATGAGATTCATGAGACAAAACGAGTACCATTAGAAAGCTTGTATTTTTCTGAATCCAACGAATATTTATTTATATTTTTCTAATGAGTAGATAATTAGTTATGGATTTTAGAAAGTCGAACAATCACAAAATTAGGAAATTCCAAATAAGCGAGAAAGAGGGGAAGAGAGAGGATCGGGCCCGCATGACTCAGACCAATCAGGCAAAACCATGTCGCCTGGTCAAAGTCAGCAAGACCCACACTAACAAAATAAAACAAGAAGCTGAATTACCAAGGTGCCCCCGCGCGAGAAAACAATGAAAGAAGGAACTTGGGAGGGAAAAACGGTAAATTTATCAAGGGGATCGTCCCCAAGCTCGGTCGCAGACATGGCGCCGAGCAGCTCCAGCCCAATTTTGGCGAATTCGACATACACCATGAAACTCAAAAAGAGAAGATGCGAAAGAAAGTAGATGCAAAGACGAACCTGTTCATGCTTATAATTGCTCCGGAGATGGAGAGAATAAAGAAAGAACGCCGCCGCAACCACTGGTCCAAAACGAGATTGCAGGTAGCCAAAGAGGACATGTCAGGAAGAATTGAGCGAAGAGAATCACATATTGGGAAACCACGAAGGCTCGGGTACCCCTATATATAGGTGGGGGTTTGATTTGATGCCAGAGCACAAGCTGACCGAATTCCCAGTTGCACAAGAATTGGGAAAAATGCCAAATAAGGAAGATAGATCTTGAGAAAGCCATCATGAGATGTGGAAACTTCTCAGGAAACCAATGCACAAATTTTCATGAGAAAAGACCAAGAATCGGCCGAGAAAATAGAGTTGCAAAAAGCCCTGTCGGCGCGACACTGTTTACGCGGGAGCCATCTCTTGCCCGAGGTAGGAGACGCAATCCAGGCCGATAAACCGTGATCCGACGGTTAAAGAAAAACCGTGAAATCACAATGGGAAAACATTATCCAATTCAAATCCGATTAAAGTGAAACATTATTTCCTTTTTTTTCCCTCTTTCCTCAATTGAGGGTTCTATACTTATCCAAATTAATCCAAACTTGGCACGCAAGTTAAGTTAAACATGTAGATTCTGAATGTCCAATTAGATTTCACTTTTGGCAACTTTAGACGTATTATTTAATATATTCTTTGTTTCTCTTTCCTGATGCATTAATGACACATGGATTATCCAAATTTGATGGCACTTGACCCAAAAGTCCTAATTAATGTATTAAATTCGAATTTGCCATCAATTTTATATTTTGGAGTTGTTTGAATATTTATTTAATATTTTGAAGGTTCTTACACACTTTCTCTCTCCTGATTTTTCCTTTTAAGCAAACTTTCTCCAAATTAGATGAAAATTCACCCAAAGGATATATTTATTATGTAGATCACGAATATAACATTATTTTCCTCTTTTGGAGTCAATTATTATATTTATTTATTAATTACACTTTTTAGGCAATTTCTCTCTCTTAACTTACCATATTATTTCAAGGTTGTCCATATTAAATGAAAATTGACATGTAAACTTATTTTAATGTGTAGATTACGAATTTAAAGTCTATTCTTTATTTTGAGGCTTTATTACATGGGTTATGCCATTAGGCCCATTAGAGGCCCATTAGATCAATTACTCATTCAATTAAGTTCTTTATCATCTTATTACCATCCAAAAGAATTATATGACTTATTATATTACATTATTCACACATTAAATTATTAGGATCACTCTAACCTTAACCTTGTTTGGTCAAACCCAAAAGGTCACAGTTCTAGGGTAGGGTCCAAGATCCAGTATGTTACAACACTCCACCCCTTAAAAAGGATTTCGTCCTCAAAATCTATAGATCAAAACATCAACATCCAACTACTCTCCACCCCTTAAAAGGTTCAACCTATCAAGTCAAACTAAAAAAAAATTTAGAGCTACCCACATCACTTGGTTGTGAAAGTTTTTAAAGATTAATATTTATCATGTATCCAACTAAAGTCACCATCTAAGGTTGAGATTTTAGGTACTCACATCTCTAACCTAACAACCCTACATGAACAACCAAAAAGTCATAGGGTAGGTCAACTACACCGTTATATCATTCCTAGACATAAAACTAGGGTTGGATTCTACACAAACTAGAGTTTCTCTTCATTGTGACTTAGTTGAAGAAAACATCGATAAATCAGAGAAAACTTTTGTATATATAGTAGTATAATTGGAAATAATTTTTGGTGATGGAAACTTTTTTGAGATGAAACAAAGAGTGGATCCAAAATCAATTGCGGAAACCAAGTCACAATATTTCCATATGAATATTTCCTCCTAACCTAAACTAATCCTCAAACCAAACCTTATTGCATAAAAGATCATCATAGATCAAATCTAGGATGAACATCTCACCTAGAGGTAACTATCTAAGTCAAGGGTTTAACTAGGGAAACAAAATTGAAATAGTCAGACTCTGACTACCATGGGCTCTGATACCATGCTGTAAAGAAGTGAAACCACTTCTCTACTAAAAATTTGAACAATAAAACCTCCAGTCCAAACACACTCAGAAGGTATGATGGAGTGGGTGTAAAATTTTCAAATCTTTATATAATGGTAACAAAAGACCAAAGTATAGCAGCGTAATAAAAATATGACTATATTCAATTATAAAACAAAGGGTTACAAATTTACATCACAAGGATCCATGTAGAGGAAATCTAAACCACCTCAAGATTGTCTCCAACCTTCATCATCACAAACTAAGTCCGGATCCACATGTCAAGCCATCCATGTCCTCCACCTAGGGTTGGAAGCATACCTCAACAAAAGAGAAACAACAGGAAACATCAGCAAAGGCTGGTATGTGCATACTAAAAAAAATTTGTGAGCAATTTAAGGAAATAAAGAACATCAAATGTAAAGGCTTCCCATGAAAGAGATAAGTACCACCCAAATGGGTATCAAGAGAAAGAATCACATTAAATGAGATACTTGCCATAAATCAACATAAAAAGGATTGTGCCATAAATAAATCCACTACCATGGTGGGAAACAAAGCACAAGTAGGGCACACACACCCCACAATCAATATCCTGCATGCATGTGAGATAAACATAGCCCTAGAACAATATAAATACAACTGGAAGCCAAGGCTTGCCATCCTTGCAAACGTGATAGAGAATGACTCACCGCCAAACTCCCATATATATATATATATATAAAACGGGTTAAGACACACATCTTTCCCTGGGTACGAGGTTCCTTGCCGTCCCAAAAAGAGCAGGGAATATCACATATGCTATAAACAAAACCAATGCAATTTACACTACTCTAGTGCTACTGAATCACATAACATGTTTAATATAGAGGTAAGTAGAAAGTATAGTAAGAATTATCAAGGTTTCCATCACACAATGGACAACACAAACATATAAACATCCACATCAAAGTGGGCTTATATCACCAAGTAAACTTCCACATCACAGTGGGCATATAATATCAAAAGTCCAACTTGCACCAAGGCAACAAGATAAGATTCCAAGAGAATATCTATGATTAGAATATCAATAACAAAATAAGATACTTCACATGAAGCATGATTTCAAAAGAACAAGACAATGTGTAGGCTAATGTCCATAGGACCAAAAGTAAGACAAAAATAGGATAATTGCTCAAGAAGAATAATTGGGGATGCAAAAATACCTCAACGTCAGAGTTAAACGATCCAAAGTCACTTCTAGGTCCAAGCCTAGGATTCCAAAGCACCTATTATCATATATGTGGAATTAGGGTTAGGTTTCCATTAATATTTCAAAACCCTAAAAACCACCTTTTTATTATGATTGAATTAGGTTATCAAAACCATTCCATATTTTATTTTATATTTTCTTAAGTTCAAAACATATTTTATTATATTTTTCTGACCTATAAATTATTATTTATGAATTATACAAGTTATTATCTTATTTAATTAGATCCATTAAAATAACCTCTTTAAAACATGAGATTCATGAGACAAAGCTAGTACCATTAGAAAGCTTGCATTTTTCTGAATCCAACAAATATTTATTTATATTTTTCTGATGAGTAGATAATTAGTTATGGATTTTAGAAAGTCAACCAATCACAAAATTAGGAAATTCCAAATAAGCGAGAAAGAGGTGAAGAGAGAGGATCAGGCCCATGTGACTCGGAACAATCAGGCGCAACCATGTCGCCTGGTCAAAGTCAGTGAGACCCATGCCAACAAAAGAAAACAAGAAGGTGAATTAGCAAGGTGCCCCTGCGTGAGAAAACAATGAAAGAAGGAACTTGGGAGGGAAAAACGGTAAATTTATCAAGGGGATCGTCCCCAAGCTCGGTCGCAGACATGGTGCCGAGCAGCTCCAACCCGATTTGGGTGAATTTGGCATACACCACGAAACTCAAAAAGAGAAGATGCGAAAGAAAGTAGATGCAAAGCCGAACCTGTTCATGCTTATAATTGCTCTGGAGATGGAGAGAATAAAGAAAGAACGCCGCCGCAACCACTGCTCCAAAACGAGATTGCAGGTATCCAAAGAGGACATGTCGGGAAGAATTGAGCGAAGAGAATCACATATTGGGAAACCAAGAAGGCTCGGGTACCCCTATATATAGGTGGGGGTTCGATTCGATGCCAGAGCACAAGCCGACCGAATTCCCAGTTGCACAAGAATTGGGAAAAATGCCAAATAAGGAAGATAGATCTCGAGAAAGCCATCATCAGATGCAGACACTTCTTAGGAAACCAATGCACAAATTTTCGTGAGAAAAGACCAAGAATCGACTGAGAAAACTGAGTTGCAAAAAGCCCTGTCGGTGCGACACTGTTCACGTGGGAGCCATCTCCTACCCGAGGTAGGAGACGCAATCCACACCGATAAACCATGATCCGACGGTCAAAGAAAAATCGTGAAATCACAATGGGAAAACATTATCCAATTCAAATCCGATTATAGTGAAAGCTTATTTCCTTTTTTTTCTCTTTCCTCAATTGAGGGTTCTATCCTTATCCAAATTAATCCAAACTAGGCATGCAAGTTAAGTTAAACATGTAGATTCTGAATATCCAATTAGATTTCACTTTTGGCAACTTTAGATATATTATGTAATATGTTCTTTGTTTCTCTTTCCTGATGCATTAATGACACATGGATTATCCAAATTTGACGGAACTTGACCCACAAGTCATAATTAATGTATTAGATATGAATTTGCCATCAATTTTATATTTTGGAGTTGTTTGAATATTTATTTAATATTTTGAAGGTTCTTACACACTTTCTCTCTCCTAATTTTTCCTTTTAAGAAACTTTATCCAAATTGGATGAAAATTCACCCAAAGGCTATATTTATTATGCAGATCACGAATATAACATTATTTTCCTCTTTTGGAGTCAATTATTATATTTATTTATTTATTACACTTTTTAGGCAATTTCTCTCTCTTAGCTTACCATATTATTTCAAGGTTGTCCAAATAAAATGAAAATTGACCTGTAAACTTATTTTAATGTGTAGATTACGAATTTAAAGTCTATTCTTTATTTTGAGGCTTTATTACATGGGTTATGCCATTAGGCCCATTAGATCAATTACTCATTCAATTAAGTTCTTTATCATCTTATTACCATCCAAAAGAATTATATGACTTATTATATTACATTATTCACACATTAAATTATTAGGATCACTCTTACCTTAACCTTGTTTGGTCAAACCCAAAAGGTCACAGTTCTAGGGTAGGGTCCAAGATCCAGTATGTTATAACACTCCACCCCTTAAAAAGGATTTTATCCTCGAAATCTATAGATCAAAACATCAACATCCAACTACTTTCCACCCCTTAAAAGGTTCAACCTATCAAGTCAAACTAAACAACTTTTTAGAGCTACCCACATCACTTGGTTGTGAATTTTTAAAGATTAATATTTCTCATGTATCCAACTAAAGTCACCATCTAGGGTTGAGATTTTAGGTCCTCGCATCTCTAACCTAACAACCCTACATGAACAACCAAAAAGTCATAGGGTAGGTCAACTACACCATTATATCATTCCTAGTCATAAAACTAGGGTTAGATTCTACACAAACTAGAGTTTCTCTTCATTGTGACTTAGTTGAAGAAAACATCGATAAATCATAGAAAACTTTTGTACATATAGTAGTATAATTGGAAATAATTTTTGGCGATGGAAACTTTTTTGAGATGAAACAAAGAGTGGATCCAAAATCAATTGCGGAAACCAAGTCACAATATTTCCATATGAATATTTCCTCCTAACCTAAACTTATCCTCAAACCAAACCTTATTGCATAAAAGATCATCATAGATCAAATCTAGGGTGAACATCTCACCTAGAGGCAACTATCTAAGTCAAGGGTTTAACTAGGGAGACAAAATTGAAATAGTCAGACTCCGACTACCATGGGCTCTGATACCATGCTGTAAAGAAGTGAAACCACTTCTCTACTAAAAATTTGAACAATAAAACCTCCAGTCCAAACACACTCAGAAGGTATGATGGAGTGGGTGTAAAATTTTCAAATCTTTATATAATGGTAACAAAAGACCAAAGTATACTAGCGGAATAAAAATATGACTATATTCAATTATAAAATAAAGGGTTACAAACTTACATCATAAGGATCCATGTAGAGGAAATCTAAACCACCTCAAGATTGTCTCCAACCTTCATCATCACAAACTAAGTCCGAATCCACATGTCAAGCCATCGATGTCCTCCACCTAGGGTTGGAAGCATACCCCAGCAAAAGAGAAATAACAGGAAACATCAGTAAAGGCTGGTATGTGCATACTAAAAAAACCCATGAGCAATTTAAGGAAATAAAGAACATCAAATGTAAAGGCTAACCATGCAAGAGATAAGTACCACCCAAATGGGTATCAAGAGAAAGAATCACATTAAAGGAGATACTTTCCATAAATCAACATAAAAAGGATTGTGCCATAAATAAATCCACTACCATGGTGGGAAACAAAGCACAAGTAGGGCACACACCCCACAATCAATATCCTGCATGCATGTGAGATAAACATATCCCTAGAACAATATAAATACAATTGGCAGCCAAGGCTTCACATCCTTGCAAACCTGATAGAGAATGACTCACCGCCAAACTCCCAAATATATATAAAATGGTTCAAGACACACATCTTGCCCTGGGTACGAGGTTCTTTGCCATCCCAAAAAGAGCAGGAAATATCACATCTGCTATAAACAAAACCAATGCAATTTACACTACTCTAGTGCTACTGAATCACATAGCATGTTTAATATAGAGGCAAGTAGAAAGTATAGTCAAAATTATCCAGGTTTCCATCACACAATGGACAACACAAACATAAAAACATCCACATCAAAGTGGGCATATATCACCAAGTAAACTTCCACATAACAGTGGGCATATAATATCAAAAGTCCAACTTGCACCAAGGCAACAAGATAAGATTTTAAGAGAATATCTATGATCAGAATATTCAATAACAAAATAAGATACTTCACATGAAGCATGATTTCAAAAGAACAAGACAATGTGTAGGTTAATGTCCATAGGACCAAAAGTAAGACAAAAATAGGATAATTACTCAAGAAGAATAATTGGGGATGCAAACATACCTCAACGTCAGAGTTAAACGATCCAATGCCACTTTTAGGTCCAAGCCTAGGCTTCCAAAGCACCTATTATCATATATGTGGAATTAGGGTTAGGTTTCCATTAATATTTCAAAACCCTAAAAACCACCTTTTTATTATGAGTGAATTAGGTTATTAAAACCATTTCATATTTTAGTTTATATTTTCTTGCGTTAAAAACATATTTTATTATATTGTTTCTGACCTATACATTATTAGTTATGAATTATACAAGTTATTATCTTATTTAATTAGATCCATTAAAATAACCTCTTTAAAACATGAGATTAATGGGACAAAACTAGTACCATTAGAAAGCTTGCATTTTTCTGAATCCAACGAATATTTATTTATATTTTTCTGATGAGTATATAATTAGTTATGGATTTTAGAAAGTCAATCAATCACAAAATCAGGAAATTCCAAATAAGCGAGAAAGAGGGGAAGAGAGAGGATCGGGCCCGCGTGACTCAGACCAATCAGGCGCAGCCATGTCGCCTGGTCAAAGTCAGTGAGACCCGCACCAATAAAAGAAAACAAGAAGGTGAATTACCAAAGTGCCCCCGCGCGAGAAAACAATGAAAGAAGGAACTTGGGAGGGATATACAATAAATTTATCAAGGGGATCGTCCCCAAGCTCGGTCACAGACATGGCGCCGAGCAGCTCCAGCCCTATTTGGGCAAATTCGGCATACACCACGAAACTCGAAAAGAGAAGATGCGAAAGAAAGTAGATGCAAAGCCGAACCTGTTCATGCTTATAATTGCTCTGGAGATGGAGAGAATAAAGAAAGAACGCCGCCGCAACCACTGTCCAAAATGAGATTGCAGGTAGACAAAGACGACATGTCGGGAAGAATTGAGCGAAGAGAATCACATATTGGGAAACCACGAAGGCTATGGTACCCCTATATATAGGTGGGGGTTCGATTCGATGCTAGAGCACAAGCCGACCGAATTCCCAGTTTTACAAGAATTGGGAAAAATGCCAAATAAGGAAGATAGATCTCGAGAAAGCCATCATCAGATGCAGAAACTTCTCAGGAAACCAATGCACAAATTTTCATGAGAAATGACCAAGAATCGACCGAGAAAACTGAGTTGCAAAAAGCCCTGTCAGCGCAGCACTGTTCACGCGGGAGCCGTCTCCTACCCGAGGTAGGAGACGTAATCCAGGCCGATAAACTGTGATCCGACGATTAAAGAAAAATTGTGAAATCACAATGGGAAAACATTATCCAATTCAAATCTGATTAAAGTGAAACATTATTTCCTTTTTTTCTCTTTCCTCAATTGAGGGTTCTATCCTTATCCAAATTAATCCACACTTGGCACGCAAGTTAAGTTAAACATGTAGATTCCGGATATCCAATTAGATTTCACTTTTGGCAACTTTAGGTGTATTATTTAATATATTCTTTGTTTCTCTTTCCTGATGCATTAATGACACATGGATTATCCAAATTTGATGGAAATTGACCCAAAAGTCCTAATTAATGTATTAGATACGAATTTACTATCAATTTTATATTTTGGAGTTCTTTGAATATTTATTTAATATTTTGAAGGTTCTTACACACTTTCTCTCTCCTGGTTTTTCCTTTTAAGCAAACTTTCTCCAAATTGGATGAAAATTCACCCAAAGGCTATATTTATTATGTATATCATGAATATAACATTAATTTCCTCTTTTGGAGTCAATTATTATATTTATTTATTAATTACACTTTTTAAGCAATTTCTCTCTCTTAACTTACCATATTATTTCAAGGAGTCCAAATTAAATGAAAATTGACATGTAAACTTATTTTAATGTGTAGATTACGAATTTAAAGTCTATTCTTTATTTTGAGGCTTTATTACATGGGTTATGCCATTAGGCCCATTAGAGTCCCATTAGATCAATTACTCATTCAATTAAGTTCTTTATCATCTTATTACCATCCAAAAGAATTATATGACTTATTATATTACATTATCCACACATTAAAATATTAGGATCACTCTAACCTTAACCTTCTTTGGTCAAACCCAAAAGGTCACAGTTCTAGGGTAGGGTCCAAGATCCAGTATGTTACAACACTCCACCCCTTAAAAAGGATTTCATCCTCGAAATCTATAGATCAAAACATCAACATCCAACTACTCTCCACCCCTTAAAAGGTTCAACCTATCAAGTCAAACTAAACAAAATTTTGGAGCTACCCACATCACTTGGTTGTGAAAGTTTATAAAGATTAATATTTCTCATGTATCCAACTATAGTCACCATCTAGGGTTGAGATTTTAGGTCCTCACATCTCTAACCTAACAACCCTACATGAAAACCAAAAAGTCATAGGGTAGGTCAACTACACCATTATATCATTCCTAGTCATAAAACTAGGTTAGATTCTACACAAACTAGAGTTTCTCTTCATTGTGACATAGTTGAAGAAAACATCGATAAATCAGAGAAAACTTTTGTACATATAGTAGTATAATTGGAAATAATTTTTGGCGATGGAAACTTTTTTGAGATGAAACAAAGAGTGGATCCAAAATCAATTGCGGAAACCAAGTCATAATATTTCCATATGAATATTTCCTTCTAACCTAAACTTATCCTCAAACCAAACCTTATTTCATAAAAGATCATCATAGATCAAATCTAGGGTGAACATCTCACCTAGAGGCAACTATCTAAGTCAAGGGTTTAACTAGGGAGACAAAATTGAAATAGTCAGACTCCGACTACCATGGGCTCTGATACCATGCTGTAAAGAAGTGAAACCACTTCTCTACTAAAAATTTGAACAATAAAACCTCCAATCCAAACACACTCAGAAGGTATGATGGAGTGGGTGTAAAATTTTCAAATATTTATATAATGGTAACAAAAGACCAAAGTATAGCAGCGGAATAAAAATATGACTATATACAATTATAAAACAAAGGGTTACAAACTTACATCACAAGGATCCATGTAGAGGAAATCTAAACCACCTCAAGATTGTCTCCAACCTTCATCTTCACAAACTAAGTCGAGATCCACATGTCAAGCCATCCATGTCCTCCACCTAGGGTTGGAAGCATACCCCAGCAAAAGAGAAACAACAGGAAACATCAGCAAAGGCTGGTATGTGCATACTAAAAAAAACTGTGAGCAATTTAAGGAAATAAAGAACATCAAATGTAAAGGCTTCCCATGCAAGAGATAAGTACCACCCAAATGGGTATCAAGAGAAAGAATCACATTAAAGGAGATACTTGCCATAAATCAACATAAAAAGGATTGTGCCATAAATAAATCCACTACCATGGTGGGAAACAAAGCACAAGTAGGGCACACACCCCACAATCAATATCCTGCATGCATGTGAGATAAACATAGCCCTAGAACAATATAAATACAATTGGCAGCCAAGGCTTCACATCCTTGCAAACCTGATAGAGAATGACTCACCGCCAAACTCCCATATATATATATATAAAATGGGTCAAGACACACATATTGCCCTGGGTACGAGGTTCCTTGCCATCCCAAAAAGAGTAGGAAATATCACATCTGCTATAAACAAAACCAATGCAATTTACACTACTCTAGTGCTACTGAATCACATAGCATGTGTAAGGACCCTGACCTCCATTTAGGGTTTATCCTATTTGCTTTGCTTTACCCTGATGCTTTGTTGCTTTCTAATCACCTTTAGTGATGATTAGGGTTTGTTTGTGCCTTGTTGAGAGTTGGAGGTGCTACTTGCAAATAACCCAAGTTTAGGGTTTGTGTGCAAGTTTGCCACTTTGTGAGGTGTTCCTCCCTCTCCTTGCTTCCTCTAGTGTTGAGACGAAGGTTTGGGCCCGTTGCTTGAGTTCCTTTGGGCCAGGTTGAGCTTGTTGGGCCTTGTGGTGCCTTGCCTTTGTTTGGTTGGACCTTGTGTCAGGCAAGAGGGTGCCTGTGTTGCCTAGGCTATGTTGCCCAGGGTTGTTTCACCCATGGGGATGGTGTATCGTCCAGTTGTGTCGTCCATGGATCTTTGACCTTCTTTGACCTCATTTGTGTCACCACTAGTGGACACTTGGTGCCTGATGCTTGCATGTGGCAATGGCCTTGGACATGTGTTTAGGGCATGCTAGTGTGGTGGTTTTACTCATGGACAAGTGTCCCTAGGTGGGCGACACATTGCCTTGTCTTACCTTGGTTTCTCCTCCATCCCCTTCTATATATGCATTTCCTTTCTCTTGCTAAGGATCCCTTTAGTTCCTTAGTCTTCCTCTCCTTGGTGCATAACACACTCTCTTCTCTTGCAAGCTTGGTGGCCGATCCTTCTTGGAGTCTCCTTCTTCCTTGGTGGTGCTTGGAGCTAGGAGCTTGGAGCTTGCTTAAGGCGGGTTACATAACTCCTAACCCTAACTACACTACCTTCTTTCTATGTCCTTATATGTTGCTAGTTAGTTCCTTGCTTAAGTTGTTCTTGTTGGCCAAACCATGTGTTCTAGGGTTTCTTGGTGAGCAATACCCCCTTCTCTCCTAGGTCTTGAGGAGTGAGCTTGAGTTCTAGTATCATGAGCAACACTCCTCTCTCGTTTAAGTTGAGAGGTGAGCTTGTGTTCTAGTAGCTTGAGCAACACCCTCCTCTCACCATGGACTTGAAGGGTGAGCTTGGTGGTAGTTGTGGACCTCGTCTAGGGTTGCCCTTGTGTTGCCCGATTGGTGTTAAGAGATTTGCAAGACCCCTCTCTCATTTAAGTTGAGAGGTGAGCCATCCTCTTGATCCATTAGGGTTTGGTGCCCTTGTGCTTGAGGTTGATGACGACCTTGTGGAGTTGCTTCTTGACCGTTATGATCTTGGGGAAGGTGCTGCCCGATACCCCTCTTAACCTAGAACCTTGGACGATATGTATAGTGGCTATGATAAACGATACCCTTTGGTCCCTGACCTTGTGACGGGCGTCACACCCCAGTCCTTGCTTGTGACGGAAGATAGGGCATGGATAGGTGGGCTGAACGACAGGCTCCTTGCTGGTTGTTTGAGTTGCATCTTGTTGCGCACTTTGCCCCCCCCCCCCACACGACTTAGAGATGGCCTAGTGTAGTTAGCTTGAGGCGTGAAAGTGTTGGCTAGCTCTGAGATGCTGTGACGGGCGTCACGTTAACCCCTACCATGTGTGTCGGCCAATAGGCTCGGGCTAGATAGCTGAGCACGATGCTACGTTGCCTGATACCAAGATGCCCGACAGAGTTGCACGATATGGTACGCGTCACACCTTGCACGATATGCCCCTTGGGCTCAGCTACGTAACAGACCTTGCTGCACAGTGTTGCACAAGATGTATGAAGAGCACGACATAGCGTTACATGTTTTACCACATATGCTGTCCGTTATCCTTGGTAGTTGCTTGACCGTTATAAGGCTGATGTGGTTGGACGATAGGATGAGCCCTTCCCGATACTACCTATGGTGAGGGTAGTGGGTATTGTTAGTGAGGGTCCTTCCCCTTATAGAAACCGATATGTTGTTCTTACATCACATTTGGTTTTGATAGTAACCCTGGATGTGCATGATATAGTAGACCACATCTATGCTAAATCTTGTGTATGTATCACGTTTAGTCATGATGGTGGCCCTTGATATACTTAATGGTAATCGTTATGGTATAATTCATTTATGTAACTTACATGTCTTTACATAGGTATGTGATCATTTTGATATTATGAATAATGCTGGGCAAATGGTAAACATGTAAGATGCTTTGCTTAATAATATGATCAATGTCTGTGATCTCAAGTTGAGGCATGATTGATAAAGTATATAAGCATCAATGTGACCACTATGTTGATAATATGAACTTATAAGTTATTCATGATGATTATGTATACTAACCATGCAGGTCTCATACAAATGCATACCCAGGTAAAGGGCTATGAGGTATATATGTTGAGTAACTCTACTGTGATGGTTACTCTTGATAATGAGATAACTTGCATGATGTATTTAACTAAAGTGCTTGGGATTGCTATCCCATGTTGATGATGTAAGCCTTGAGAGGCAGTGGCACTATGTGATAAGGGATTGAGATCCCATGGCAATGTGATGATCCTAGAGATGGATCGCGATGATTGGCAAGAGGCCCAGTGATAATATGTAATGTGGGATCCTTGTGATGGATCAGGATGATGTTGACTACAATGAAAGCATACTGTTGAGTTTCATACTGTTTATTCTGTTATATTTTACATGTTTTATAACTTGGTTGAATCTTACAATCTACATAAAAGATATTAATTAATCAAAGTGGAATATATCATGTAGTTGCCCTGGCCATAGATCCATCATCGTTAGGAGCTGGTGATGGTGAAATGGGTTCTCCTACGGGTTAACCCGGAGCACATATTGTTGAGTATGCGAGGTTTCTCCTAGCCTAAAGTGAGGAGGTAAGAGTGCAACTTCAGTTGTAGACTCCAGAGTGCAGATTCAGACCCGTAGCTCAGTATGTGAAGAGCATGGTGAATAGGCCCATGGCTCAGGATATGTGATATGGGAGCATGAATGCGTTCATGGCTCAGAGCACGGTGAATAGTCCCGTGGCTCAGTTTCACTAGCGCCAATACCAGTACCGAGGCAGGCTAGGCAGAGGGTAGCCTGACCCTGTGACTGAGGCCACTTAAGCACGAGACTGCAGTCCTGCTTTGGTTCTCATGCACTGGCCACGAGGTGGGAGGTCATGGAGTCCGACTCTTCCATTGACCTTGTATGGCACCGGCTCCGGGTTTCGCATCCGTCGGTTGGATTTGAGAGGTACGACTCACTTCCTCAGGGCATAAGAATATGTAATCCAACAGAATAGTATTTACTGCTTAAGGCAAAACACGGAACATTGGTTGAGGCCTTGCTTGTAGTTAATCTTGTTACATCTCGCAGTTACTTATACGTTCCTCATGTTATGAGATAAGATCTTATAATCTTATCTTGTCAATCATGTTCCATAAAGAGATAATTGGTGATATGTCTTCCATACAGCCCGGTAAGCTTGATGGTACGAATAGTCTTGCTGTATAGACGGTTATTATTCTACGTTTTATTGTTTATCTTCTACTGTTGCTTTATCCTCTTAGTTTTGTAGTTTCGGCAGGGAGTTATGTTTCTCGTTGGGATAGTGTCTCACCCTACTGGTTTACACCCTTTTTAGGTGTTCGAGCTAGACGTGGTGGCGGTCGCAGATTTGCGGCCGAGCAGCAAGATGAGCAGTAGAAGGCAAGAGATAGATATGCTGCTATTTTGGATGTTTTGTAGTAGAGTCTTAGAGTCATCCCTGTGCTCTCAGGTCCTTGGATGTGTTTTGACGTTGTTTCATGATGTATAGATGATAATGTTTTGTATATCCTGCTGCTGGCTGGATGTGGGCCGTTATGTACATCTAAACAGGTGATGAACTCATGTGATGACTAGACAGCTGATCCCCTAAGATGTGGGCACATGTCAAGATCTTGTACATGTTTATATAACCTGTTTCCTTGCAGGATGAGGACCTAAATGTAATAGTTTCTCAGTTATTCCGCTTTCAGCAATCAATTTTAATTAACCTGTATTTTTGGTAATCTGTGGTTATGGTGATTTCCGCACATTTTCGCGTAACACCTCACTGTCTGTGTGATAGTGGGATGTGTTGCCACAAGTTTGGTATCAGAGCTCTAGGTTCGCTGAGTCTACAGGGATTTAGGACTAGGTTGTGTCTATTCTTGTGAGTTTTCTAGATTTTCTTACCATCGTCTTCTGCCCTCAGCGGAAGAAAAGTCAAGATGTCTGGAAACCATGAAGAACACGATGCCGAGAACAGCGATGGTGAATCAGTTGATGGAGCTATAGGGTAGGCACATTAAGATCGGGTGCCTGAGGTCCCCCAACCTGACCCGACCATTCTTGAACACCCTGCCTATCAATAGCTTATGGGGCAGATGATGGCTACGATGAATCTCATGGTAGAAAGATTTCCAATGCCTCCGCCAAGGGCACATGCTCCCCATGGTGAAACATCGAGGATTGGGAAGAACTTCGAGCGGCTTTGCCGAGTCAGAGCTTCGGATTATGCTGGAACGGCTGATCCAGCAGATGTAGATCTGTGGCTGAAAAGTCTTGAGAAGGCTTTTCAGATCCTCGACATCCCCGAAGTAGACAAAGTAAAGCACGCTGTCTACCTTTTGAAGGGTAGTGCTGGTCACTGGTGGACCTTCAAGGAAGAGAAGCGTCCCGGTGAGGTGATCGGTTGGGAGGTTTTTCGGCGCGAGTTCGTCAGTAGATACTTTCCGAAGATGTATCTGGATGAGAAGATCAGTCAGTTTGAGCGCTTGTGACAAGGAACGATGAACATCACCAACTATGAGGCTAAGTTCATGGATCTGTTGAGGTTTTGTCCTCACATGGCAGCAACAGATGAGGAGCAGATCAGACGTTTTGAGAAAGGTCTGAGTACTGAGCTGACAACAGCTGTTTCTGCATTGGAGAACAGAGAGCGGTTTTCTACGTTTGTGGAATCTGTTCGGAGGATCGAACGGTCGGTAAGGGAGAAAAGAGAATCTATGTCTCACAAAAGGCCTGCTCAGTTCTAGGGACAGAGGTTTAGTGGCTTCAAGAAGCCTAGGTTTTCAACACCTTTAGTGATGAGAGGTTCCAGTGCACCGTCACAGTGGTCTCTGAGTAAGGGAAGAGGATATGTTTCTTCACCATCAAAGGCACATAGTACAACTTCAATGGTAGTGACAGGGCCATTTAGGCCACGGTTCGACAATAGGGTATGCCATCTGTGTGGTCAGACCGGACATTTCAAGTTAAATTGCCTGAGTAGGGATGTTGAAGTGACGCAGCAGCCGAGGTAGAATCATCAAGGGTCAGACGGACAGTGGCCCAGTGGCAGCATAGGGTGAGGACGTGGTCAAACGTCACAAGTGGGATCGTCTGCTCAAGGAAGTAGAGGTCGTGGACAGCAAGCAACGACTCAATTCTATGCTATGAGTCAGCCGGAGGCGATAGTCAACCCGCGAGTGGTGACAGGTCAGATGGAGTTATTTCATTCTGATATGTCTTCTTCTTGCTTTATATCTGTTCTGGTTGACCCGGGTGCTACACACTCTTTTATCGCCTATAGTATGCTTGAGAACTATCGTTTACATGTTAGCTGTAAGAAAGATAGCTTGTTGTTAGAAACCCCTCTTGATGGTTCCTCGATGCTTTGAGAAGAGTGTCCATCTTGTATCTTATATTTTTTGGGACACAACATTCAAGTGGATCTTATACCACTTGATATGCATGGTTTCGATGTTATCCTTGGGATGGATACCTTAGAAAAGTATAAGGTTGTTTTGGACTGTGGTTCCAAGCAGGCAGTGTTTGATGATGACGGAGAGAAGTGAACCTTCCAAGGAGATAGGAAGATTCTTCTGACGTGTATGGTATCAACTATGGTGGCATAGAAGTTGTTACGACAAGGATGTGAGGCATTCTTAGCTCATGTGGTGGATACCATTGTGGATACCAAGGCGAAAGGTCCTAGTCTCGAGGAGGTGTCGATTGTCTGAGAGTTTTCCGATGTGTTTCCTGATGAGTTTCTCGGTGTTCCTCCACCTCGAGAGATTGATTTTGAGATCAATCTAGTTCCAGGAACACAGCCAATTGCACAGACACTGTATAGGATGGCTCCGGTGGAGATGGCAGAGCTTAAGAAGCAATTGCAAGAGTTGTTGGAGAAAGGTTTCATCCGACCAAGTACGTCACCGTGGGGTGCTCCAGTGTTGTTCGTTAAGAAGAAGGACGGATCGATGCAGCTGTGTATAGATTACCGATAGTTGAACAAAGTCACGATCAAGAACAAGTACCCGTTTCCGAGGATAGATGATCTATTCGATCAGATGCGTGGTGCGACAGTGTTTTCAAAGATCGATCTATGGTATGGATATCATCAGTTGAGGATTAAAGCGGATGACATACCAAAGTCAGCTTTTAGGACGAGGTATGGTCACTTCGAGTTTGTGGTTATGCCGTTTGGGCTAACAAATGCACCTGCTGCTTTCATGGATTTGATGAACAGAGTGTTCCGTCCGTTTCTAGATCAGTTTGTTGTAGTCTTTATAGATGACATCTTGATCTATAGTCGGGACAGGCAAGAGCATGAGCAACATCTTCGCCTAGCGTTGACTCTTCTTTGCCAACATCAGTTGTACGCCAAGTTCAGTAAGTGTGAATTTTGGTTGGAAGAAGTGACTTTCTTGGGTCATGTGATATCTGCGGAAGGAGTCAAAGTAGATCCAAAGAAAGTGGAGTCAGTTGCAGAATGGGAACGGCCAAAGACGCCGACAGAAGTTCGTAGTTTCCTGGGTTTGGCAGGATACTACCGAAGGTTTATCAAGGACTTTAGTGTGATTGCATTACCAATGACAAAGTTGACTAGGAAGGATGTACCTTTTATTTGGGACGATCGTTGTCAGCAAGCTTTCCAATGTTTGAAGGAAAAGTTGACTAGTGCCCCAGTGTTAGTGTTGCCAGAGCTTGAAAAGGGCTATGTTGTTTTCTGCGATGCTTCCAAGAAAGGTTTAGGTTGTGTGCTGATGCAGGAAGAACATGTGGTTTCTTTTGCTTCGCGACAACTTAAGAAACACGAGGAGAATTATCCGACTCATGATTTGGAGTTGGCAGCAGTGGTTCATGCTTTAAATATTTGGAGACACTATCTTTACGGGGAAGTGTGTCAGATCTTTACGGATCATAATAATCTGAAGTACATCTTTTCGCAGCATGAGTTAAACATGTGACAACGTCGATGGATGGAGTTAATCAATGATTACGACTGCACCATCGAGTATCATCCTGGTAAGGAAAATGTGGTAGCTGATGCACTTAGCCGAAAGTCTTCCTCTCTTTCTACAAAGAAGGCACAGTTGAGTTCCCTGGTATGCCATAGATGGGATATGCTTGTTTCCTTGCGGCAGATGAATATGCAGATGGAAGTTTCCTTGCTAGCTGGTCTTTTAGCACAGATGCAAGTCAAGCCTACACTGAGACAACAGATCAAAGATGCACAACAAACGGATGACACAATACAGTTGATCAGATCAGAGTTCGGCAACAAAAAGCGTGATGGGTTCCATGAGTCCTAGGATGGACTAGTTTGCTATCGTGATAGGATGGTGGTCCCCAATACTGATGATCTAAGGAAGTTAGTGCTCGAGGAAGCGCACACGTCGATGTATGCTATGCATCCAGGTGTCACCAAGACGTATCATAGTCTGAAGGACTTGTATTGGTGGCCCAGTTTGAAGAAAGATGTAGCTGAGTTCGTGGCTAGATGTGCGGTATGTCAGCAAGTCAAGGCTGAACATCAAAAGCCGACAGGTACGTTGCAACTCTTGCCGATACCGCAGTGGAAATGGGATCATATAACCATGGATTTCGTAGTTGGTCTACCCAGGACAACTAAGAATCATGATTCCATTTGGGTAATAGTGGACAGATTGACGAAGTCTGCCCATTTCATACTGGTAAAGACAACGTATACAACCGAAAAGCTTGCTCGAGTATATGTGGATGAGATAGTACGCTTGCACGGTGTGCCAGCGACGATAGTTTCTGACAGAGGTCCTCAGTTCACGAGTCGTTTCTGGGAACAGTTGCACAAAGCATTGGGAACACAGTTGAGGTTCAGTACCGCTTTCCACCCGCAGACAGATGGACAATCTGAGAGAACTATTCAGACTTTGGAGGATCTCCTCCGAGCATGTGTTTTGCAGTTCCTAGACAGTTGGGACATACACCTCAGTTTGATAGAGTTTGCCTACAACAACAGTTATCAGCGGAGCATTGACATGGCTCCTTATGAGGCCTTATATGACAGGAAGTGAAAATCTCCCTTGTGTTGGTATGAGTCTGGTGAATATCAGCTTTTGGGTCCTGAGTTAGTACATCAGACAACAGAGAAAATTAGAGTGATACAACAACATTTGAAAGCGGCACAGGACAGGTAGAAGTCTTACGCAGACAATCGTCGATGACCTTTGGAGTTCCAGGTAGGAGACAAAGTGTATCTTAAAGTCTCGCCATGGAAAGGTGTGCTAAGGTTTGGCCGGAAGGGTAAGCTAGAACCCAGGTGTATGGGGCCTTATCCAGTCATAGCACGTGTTGGCAAGGTAGCTTACGAGTTAGAGCTGCCTCTAGAGTTGCACAGGTTACATCCAGTGTTCCATGTCAGTATGCTAAAGAAAAGTCATCCAGATTCAGGAAGAGTGATACAACCAGTCGAAGTTGAGCTTGACGAAGATGTGACCTACGAGGAAGGTCCTGTGGCGATCCTTCATAGAAGAGTTAAGAAGCTGAAGAGGAAGGACCTGGTTTTGGTGAAGGTTCTTTGGCATCATCGTGGCGTTGAGGAAGCCACATGGGAGCTTGAGGAAGAGTTGAGGAGGGAGTATCCCTCCCTTTTCTCTTCAGATTTCGGGGACAAAATCCCTTTGTAGAGGGTTAGTTTGTAAGGACCCTGACCTCCGTTTAGGGTTTAGCCTATTTTCTTTTCTTAACCCTGATGCTTTGTTGCTTGCTAACCACCTTTAGTGATGATTAGGGTTTGTTTGTGCCTTGTTGAGAGTTGGAGGTGCTACTTGCAAATAACCCAAGTTTAGGGTTTGTGGGCAAGTTTGCCACCTTGTGAGGTGTTCCTCCCTCTCCTTGCTTCCTCTAGTGTTGAGAGGAAAGTTTGGACCCGTTGCTTGAGTTCCTTTGGGCTAGGTTGAGCTTGTTGGGCCTTGTGGTGCCTTGCCTTTGTTTGGTTGGACCTTGTATCGGGCAAGAGGGTGCCTGTGTCACCCAGGCTCTGTCGCCCAGGCTGTGTCACCCAGGGTTGTGTCACCCATGGGGATGGTGTATCGTCCAGTTGTGTCGTCCATGGATCTTTGACCTTCTTTGACCTCGTTTGTGTCACCACTAGTGGACACTTGGTGCCTGATGCTTGCATGTGGCAATGTCCTTGGACATGTGTTTATGGCATGCTAGTGTGGTGGTTTTGCTCATGGACAAGTGTCCCTAGGTGGGCGACACCTTGCCTTGTCTTACCTTGGTTTCTCCTCCATCCCCTTCTATATATGCATTTCCTTTCTCTTGCTAAGGATCCCTTTAGTTCCTTAGTCTTCCTCTCCTTAGTGCACGACACACTCTCTTCTCTTGCAAGCTTGGTGGCCGATCCTTCTTGGAGTCTCCTTCTTCCTTGGTGGTGCTTAGAGCTAGGAGCTTGGAGCTTGCTTAAGGTGGGTTACATAACTCCTAACCCTAACTACACTACCTTCTTTCTATGTCCTTATATGTTGCTAGTTAGTTCCTTGCTTAAGTTGTTCTTGTTGGCCGAACCATGTATTCTAGGGTTTCTTGGTGAGCAATACCCCCTTCTATCCTAGGTCTTGAGGAGTGAGCTTGAGTTCTAGTATCGTGAGCAACACTCCTCTCTCGTTTAAGTTGAGAGGTGAGCTTGTATTCTAGTAGCTTGAGCAACACCCTCCTCTCACCATGGACTTGAAGGGTGAGCTTCGTGGTAGTTGTGGACCTCGTCTAGGGTTGCCCTTGTGTTGCCCGATTGGTGTTAAGAGATGTGCAAGACCCCTCTCTCATTTAAGTTGAGAGGTGAGCCATCCTCTTGATCCATTAGGGTTTGGTGCCCTTGTGCTTGAGGTTGATGATAACCTTGTAGAGTTGCTTCTTGACCGTTATGATCTTGGGGAAGGTGCTGCCCAATACCCCTCTTAACCTAGAACCTTGGACGATATGTATAGTGGCTATGACGGGCGATACCCTTTGGTCCCTGACCTTGTGACGGGCGTCACACCCCAGTCCTTGCTTGTGACGGTAGATAGGGCATGGATAGGTGGGCTGAACGACAGGCTCCTTGCTGGTTGTTTGAGCTGCACCTTGCTGAGCACTTTGCCCCCCTCCACATGACTTAGAGATGGCCTAGTATAGTTGGCTTGAGGTGTGAAAGTGTTGGCTAGCTCTGAGATGCTGTGACAGGCGTTGCGTTAACCCCTGCCCTGTGTGTCGGCCGATAGGCTCGGGCTAGATAGCTGAGCACGACGCTGTGTTGCCTGATACCAAGATGCCCGGCAGAGTTGCACGATATGGTGCACGTCACACCTTGCACGATACGCCCCTTGGGCTCAGCTGTGCAACGAACCTTGCTACACAGCGTTGCACAAGATGTATGAAGAGCACGACATAGCGTTGCACATTTTACCAGAGATGCTTCCTGTTATCCTTGGTAGTTGCTTGACCGTTATAAGGATGATGTGGTTGGACGATAGGATGAGCCCTGCCCGATACTACCTATGGTGAGGGTAGTGGATATTATTAGTGAGGGTCCTTCCCCTTATAGAAACTTATATGTTGTTCTTGCATCACGTTTGGTTTTGATAGTAACCCTGGATGTGCACGATATAGTAGACCACATCTATGCTAAACCTTGTGTATGTATCACGTTTAGTCATGATGGTGGCCCTTGATATACTTAATGGTAATCGTTATGGTAGAACTCATTTATGTAACTTACATGTATTTACATAGGTATGTGATCATTTTGATATTATGAATAATGCTGGGCAAATGGTAAACATGTAAGATGCTTTGCTTAATAATATGATCAATGTCTCTGATCTCAAGTTGAGGCATGATTGATAAAGCATATAAGCATCAATGTCACCACTAAGTTTATAATATGAACTTCTAAGTTATTCATGATGATTATGTATACTAACCATGCAGGTCTCATACAGATGCATACCCAGGTAAAGGGCTATGAGGTATATATGTTGATTAACTTTGCTATGATGGTTACTCTTGATAATGAGATAACCTGTATGATATATTTAACTAAAGTGCTTGGGATTGCTATCCCATGTTGATGATGTAAGCCTTGAGAGGTAGTGGCACTATGTGATAAGGGATTGAGATCCCATGGCAATGTGATGATCCTAGAGATGGATCGGGATGATTGGCAAGAGGCCCAGTGATAACATGTAATGTGGGATCCTTGTGATGGATCAGGATGCTGTTGACTACAATGAAAGCATACTGTTGAGTTTCATACTGTTTATTCTGTTATAGTTTACATGTTATATAACTTAGTTGAATCTTGCAATCCACATAAAATATATTAATTAATCACAGTGGAATATATCATGTAGTTGCCCTGGCCATAGATCCATCATCGTCATGAGCTGGTGATGGTGAAATGGGTTCTCCTGCGGGTTAACCCGGAGCACATATTGTTGAGTATGCAAGGTTTCTCCTAGCCTAAAGTGAGGAGGTAAGAGTGCAACTTCGGTTGTAGACTCCAGAGTAAGGATTCAAGCCCGTAGCTCAGTATGTGAAGAGCATGGTGAACAGGCCCATGGCTCAGGATATGTGATATGGGAGCATGAATGTGTTCATGGCTCAGAGCACGGTGAATAGGCCCGTGGCTCAGTTTCACTAGCGTCGATACATGTACCGAGGTGGGCTAGGAAGTGGGTAGCCTGACCCTGTGGCTGAGGCCACTTAAGCACGAGACTGCGGTCCTACTTTGGTTCTCGTGCACTGACCACGAGGTGGGAGTTCGTGGAGTCTGGCTCTTCCATTGACCTTGTATGGCACCGGCTCCGGGTTTCGCAGCCGCCGGTTGGATTTGAGCAGTACGGCTCACTTCCTCAGGGCATAAGAATATGTAATCCAACAGAATAGTATTTACTGCTTAAGGAAAAACACGGAACATTGGTTGAGGCCTTGCTTGTAGTTAATCTTGTTACATCTTGCAGTTACTTATACGTTCCTCATGTTATGAGATAAGATCTTATAATCTTATCTTGGCAATCATGTTCCATAAAGAGATAATTGGTGATATGTCTTCCATACAGCCCGGTAAGCTTGATGGTACGAATAGCCTTGCTGTATAGACTGTTATTATTCTACGTTTTACTGTTTATCTTCTGTTGTTGCTTTATCCTCTTGGTTTTGTATTTTCGGCGGGGAGTTATGTTTCTCGCTGGGACTGTGTGTCTCACCCCGCTGGTTTACACCCTTTTTAGGTGTTCGAGCTAGCATGGTGGTGGCCGCGGAGTTGCGACCGAGCAGCAAGACGAGCAGTAGAAGGCAAGAGATGGATATACTGCTGTTTTGGATGTTTTGTAGTAGAGTCTTAGAGTCATCCCTGTGCTCTCAGGTCCTTGGAGGTATTTTGACGTTGTTTCATGATGTATAGCTGATAATGTTTTGTATATCCTACTGCTGGCCAGATGTGGGCCGTTATGTACATCTAAATAGGTGATGAACTCATGTGATGACTAGATAGCTGATCCCCTAAGCTGTGGGCACGTGTCAAGATCTTGTACATGTTTATATAACCTGTTTCCTTGTAGGATGAGGACCTAAATGTAATAGTTTCTTAGTTATTCCGCTTTTAGAAATCAGTTTTAATTAACCCATGTTTTTGGTAATATGTGGTTATGGTGATTTCCGCACGTTTTCGCGTAACACCTCGTTGTCTGTGTGATAGTGGGATGTTGACGCAATTTTACTATGCGCTAAAACACAAGTGAACGCGTCGAGTAGTATAGGCCTTTGTGAGGCCCGAGTCGAACACAGGGATACTCGGAATTGTTGGAGACTCCTACTAACTATTTGCGATCAGCTAAGCCTGATAAAAAATTTAGGGTTGTTGTTAAAAATGAAAGAAAACAAAAAAAAAATAAAACAAACGATCGATTAAATGTTAATTTAATCACTTCAAAAGGGTATCTTTAGGATTGCGGTTTCACCACGGGTTTTCATTGTATTCAATTTTATATAATACCTCAATCTTATCTCTCTATCCGGGTAGTGGCCTGAAAACAGAATTACCCACTGTCGTGGTGCAATTCACTACCTAGGTTTAGGTCGGTTCCACCGTCGTAGTAACCTATACCCTAAACTAGGTGCATTATGAACGATCTCTCAGTATCCACCATTAATTTTACACCACCTTGGTCAAGGGATTTATCGATTAATGTAGATTTCGTCTCTTTTCAGCCGTTAATCCTTCTTTCAAAGTGATTAAGGGCATTAGGTTATTATTATGGTGATCAAGCATAACAATATATTGAGAAAACGAAACTATACCACGGATTTAAGAGATAAAATGTGATTTACTATTATAAAACTGTCATACAATGAATTCCCGGGCTACTCCCGGTCCTAAATATGAAGGGGATTACCCCCGCATGTTCATCTCACACAAATACATGGTAGAAATATGGGAAAACATGTGAAACACATGGAATGAAAGGGAAAACCCCTGAACGGAAAAGAACCGGTTGATCCTTTACGTAGAACACATGCTCTCACGCCTTCCAGTGGTGAAATCCGTCTTCTGCGGCCTCCGAATCAACTAGTACAAACTTCTAGCCTCCGTTCTCCTCTCTACCGCTCCTCGGTACTCGTGCAATGGCTCATCCAATCTCCCCTCATCTGGGCGGCCGTCATTAGGTATAACTCCCTCATTAGGTCGCTAATTAACCACGGCCGTCCAATTGGGATCATTAGAAAGCCAACTCATATCCTACGGTGTCGATACCATCGACGCGAGTCGATGGTATCGACCCGCTACAGTAGCGGCATCCCTTATTTCTTTTCGTCTGAGTACCTGATGCAGTCTCGATACCATCGACTTGGGTCGATGGTATCGACTTCCTGTAGGCGTCGGTTTTGTCGTTTTGCGTCGCTGTAGCCTCCCTGCATCGATGGTATCGACTTGGTATCGATACTATCGACCGCTTCCTTGCCAACAACCTGAAGGTATCTCGATACCATCGACATCCCTGTCGATGGTATCGACACTTTGCTGCTCCTTTCGGCTGGCAACCTGTACCCATGTCGATGGTATCGACGGAAGCAAATACTCATTTGTCCTGAAATTCAAACATGGAACCAAATAAATTCACACAAATAATAATATTTTGACAATTAATGCTCAAAACAATGTAATAAGGGAGATTTGACATAAAATGATAGCAAAGACCAAAATAGATGAATTATGTGATATTAACCATGAAAATGACTAATTAAAGCATAAAACACATATGAAATAGGTCTACAAATGCGATTCAAAATCATCGCATCAAACTCCCCTAAGCTTGAACGTTGCTCGCCCTCGAGCAACTAATCCTTAGAATAGAATTGCCAATGTCAACTGAAAAACAACACAACACAACCAACATCCCATTTGACTCCCACCGGACATTCACATACCGACCCTCTCTAACCACGGAATGGTAATTACCCTGAAGGCGACAGTAATCATCAATAAAAGAAATTGACCTCAAAACCGATGAACACTATCACATAAGGTAGTTAACATAATAAAACTTGCCGGTTCAGACTTGGTGCATCTTGTGATCGCCTATACTACGTTGCTCGCCCTAACTACCATATACATGGAAGCAGTTCTCCTGATATACATTAGTGAGGAGAAATGCACGGTGGCCTACCAATCCGAGCAATGGGTGGATGAAGATGGGTGGTTCATGGAAGAAAGTAGAAGTATTACACAGTTTCACCATGCATAAAACAAAAATGTCCTACATGATGCAAATGCACCTGAGAAATGCCCTAATGCCTAAAATTGGGTGAAATGATGCATGCACTAACCATCCGTTTCAAAATGAGATGGATATCTAATTAAGCAACATCATGTACTCCATTATCTCGAAATGCAGGTGATATTACGTTCCTTTCTCCTTCTTATTCTACTTTCTTCTAAATAACTCTTTTTTTTCATTGTGCAGATTTTTCAGATTTTTTTTTCAATTTCTAGCCCTTATATCCATAATTGATAAAGAATATTTTATTGGGCTTATTTTCTTCATATTCAGAGATTTACACTATTTAGAAAGTATGGAACAATTTAATTCACCATTGGGAAAAAATTGAGATACATGATGTTGCTTTATGCATGAAAATTATGAATGCAACTACATGGCATGCACCTAAGGATAATGTGCATGTATCACTATTCTACTTTTTTTCCATTTTTTCACTATATGCAAAACATATGAAAATAAATTCAATGCAGAGCCTATCTATATGCAATGCTGTCAAAGAAGTTAAAACTGTACAGTACTTCCAAATCTTGGTGGATTGTGAAAACAATGAGGTGTAAAGATCACAAGACTAGATGACTGAACCTTAGAAAGATATTATGTGTCCCTCCTCACTGACCTGTGTAGTAGTTTAAAGGTTTCTCTCTCTTACATCCAATTAGAGTCTCATTACCATTCGGTCAGTTTAGGCTCAAACAACCATTTCCGTCCACTTTCATGAATCATTGGGAGTACGGTTGTGAAATTTTGTTTTAGAGTTGACAAAACCAATCATTTTCATAGGATATGTGCCCAAGGTTAAACAAGACAAGATTTCCAAACACAAAATTTTTTAAATTTTCCCTTGATTTTCCCATGCACAATTAATGAGATGACACAACTTTATGACATCCACGATTACACTAGATAGCATGTGGATCCTACAAAAACTAAAATGGAAAGAAACAAATAACAAGAACAAATAATAAAGCTGAAAACTAAAAACACTAAAAGATAAAGCTGTTCCAACTACCCCCCTAAGCTTGAATTTGACTAAGGCCTCATAGTCAAAAACAAACTTAAAGATTGGAACAGTGATACCGGATCAATCTTGTGGTGGTGGAGGCGGGTACTGCGGAGCCGTAGGATCCCAAGAAGGATACTCCCCCTGGAAGCTTGAATCAAACTGGGTCCTAGGTGGAGGTTGTGGATAGCCTCCAAAGTAGCTCTGGCTCCAATAATGATCGTAGAAGGGCTCATGCTGCATCTCCATCCGTTGCAACTGATTATGTATCTGTTGTTGGTTGTCGAGGAGAAGACGTTCATTCTCGAACATCGCCCTTTGGTTGTCAAGTATCCGGTTCGTAGTGTCTTGAATACCGGCATACATTCCCATATGCTGCTGCTGAGTCTGGTGGATATCTTGCAGCATAGTGTACATGCCTTGCATGGAATAGGCATCCTCGCTTGGTTGTGAGGGCTGTGATGGTGGAGGCGGATGCTCAGCGCAAAGGAGGAAGATAGCTCTAAAGGTGTGACGTCAAATGACGTGATCAATCTCCTTATATAGACTTGGCCGGCGTCACTGTTGGCCCGTCGATACCATCAACGCGAGTCGATGGTATCGACACTGGTCGATGCTATCCACCCCCATCGCGAGTATCGACAGTTGTCGATGGCTGGATCTTGAAACCTGGATCGCTGATGTGTCGATACCATCGACGAGGGTCGATGGTATCGACGCTTCACCCAGATCGACTGTCTTGAAGCTGCGATCGCCGTTGATTCATTCGCACGGATAGGTGACGTGGATGGTCGATACCATCGACGTGTGTCGATAGTATCGACTATCCTGATTAGGGTAAATCCTTGCGAGATCGGCCGCCGCCTTTTTCACTTGAAAGTGTTGATACCATCGACACGCCCGTCGATGGTATCGACTTCACTGAGTTGATTTTGTCTGTAAATCTTCAGAGATCTCGATGGTATCAATTGGCATGTCGATACCATCGACTTTTATTTGTCGATCTGCCTGTAGGTCTTTCGATACCATCGACGAGGCCGTCGATGGTATCGACGTAGTGCGAAATCTGCAGTCGTCAACCTGTTCCTTGGTCGATACCATCGACCAGTGTGTCGATAGTATCAACTCTGTCTCAGCCTGCACATCTAACAAAACGATCACGGTATCTTTTTTACATGAAAAACTAATTAAAATCAAATTAAACTATGAATGTAAATGAACTAACTAAGGTACAAATGATTGGGTTGCCTCCCAACAAGTGCCCTTATTTAACGTCTTAGGCTAGATGACATGAAGCTCATTTTCTTTTCATTTTGGGGAATGTGCTTAGAGGATCTTGCGGTAGTTTGAATTCAACTCGATCTCCTCTAATTCCCAAGGACAGTGTACCTCTCCCTAAGGCAGTAACGACATCCGCCGTCGCTTGAAACAGTCTTCCTAGTAACAATTCACAGCTTTGGAGCTGTGGCATATCCATGACAACAAAATCCACCGGGAATATGAATCTATCCACTTTGAAGAGAACATCCTCACACACTCCATATGGTCTCACTATAGACCCATCCGCCAATTCAATTGTCGCGGCCGACTTTTTGATCTCCTTTAACCCAAGTTTCTGAAATGTCGCCAGAGGCATAAGATTGATGCTGGCACCTGAATCACATTGCGCTTTAGGAAAATGTCGATTACCTATAGAGCATGGAATGTAGAAGCCTCCTGGGTCTTTTCTCTTCTGTGGTGAACTCCCGTGAATAATGGAGCTCATCATCACATTTATCCGACAAATATCATCGTCTTTTATCTGCCTCTTCTTATTGATGATTTCTTTGATAAATCTCCCATAGGCGGGAATCTTCTCTATCATCTCTACTAATGGAATATTGATGTGGAGTTTTCTGAACATTTCCAAGAATTTCTTATAGTGTCGGTGCTCTTTCTTTGGCTTCAGATTGTCCCGACTTGACACATCCGCTGCATTGACACACATGTGAGGTGGCACATGTGAGCTTTTTGGGGCCAGCTCCCCTAAGCTTGCGTCAATTACTCCCTCTGGCGTGGGCTTTGGCGAGGCATCATCTACATTCATAAATTTCTGTGGTTCCTCTCTCGCAGTAGACGTATCCGCACGTTCACAGACAGCCTTCAACTGTTCTTTTCGCCTAGGTGGAGATGTGACATTCAAAACTTGCTGTGATTTCCTGAAGAACGTGCTTCCGCCTGATAATCCATAGTAAGTGCGAGGATACGGTATTGCCGGTGTCGCCTCCGTATCAAACCTCATTTTGCTTTGACCTTTTGCTTCTGGCACCTGAGATTCCTCCTCATTGCTTACCACAGACATATACTTGACCCGAGGATGTGCTTGGGCCACATTTGCATTCTCGACCGATTTCTGCTGACTGGCATGCTTAATGGCCGCCACTTCACTTGAAATCTGTGCCAAGGTGGTTTCTAATGCTCGCATTTGTGCTCCATGGCTTTGTAGCGTCTGCCCAAATTTGGTTAGAATATCACCTTGAGATTGCAATTGTTTACCAAACATAGCCATCATCTCCTGATTCTGCTGCACCATTTGACTCAGTAATTCAGTGTTCTTATCTTCATCTCTAGGCTGTGGCTTCACCTCCGGATCCTGCAAAAAATTGTTAGGATCCTTCCAGGAGAACTTTTTGTCCTTCCTCCACGCATAATCGTTGTTTCTGTAGCCCTGTTGTTGCATGAATTTGACTTGGGCTTCGTCATCCTCAGATGCATCTTCCTTAGATAGCAACTTCTTGGCTAGAAGATCTAACTTGTCATTCAGCTCTTTAATGACTTTAGATTCACCTGCAACTCTGACCTGCTCCACAACGCCTCTGTCACCCCATGACTGTTTCCTAGCCATGTTCTTTAATATCTCCCAACATCTGGTATCCGTATTATTTAGAAAGAATCCTGACCCAACTGAATCAAGGTTGCTCCAATTGTGCTCGGAGAGAGCAAAATAGAAGATTTTCACCTTTGTTTCCTTATCCAGTCCATGATGCGGGCACCTCTTCAGCATAACCTGAAATCTCTCCCAGGTCTTCGAATATGTCTCACCGGCCTGCTGAGTGAAATTGTGAATCTTCCTGATCATGTCGTTAGTCTTCTCAGGAGGGAAGAACCTCTCAAAGAAGACCTCCACCATATGGTCCCAGGACTGCACAAATTCGTCATCTAGGTTGTGTAGCCATTCTCGCACAATTCCCACTAGTGAACTCGGGAAGAGCTTCAAGTAGAGCGCAGTCTGCGGAAATCTGTCAATTTTTACCATATCGCAGTTCTCCACGAATTGACTCAGGTGCGCGACGGGATCCTCATTTTTCAAACCATGGAAAGCGTTAGACTTCACCAAATTAATTAGAGCCGGATCAATCTTATACGTTGGTATGTTGATTGCTTACTTCTTTATCAGCCCTTTAGAAGCTGATGCGGAAGAAGCTTTGATCTTTGCCCAAATCGTTGGTTCGTCGGCCATCTCTTCGTGTTCGGATTCAGAAAGTAATTCCTCTTGATGGTCTTGATTGTGGTCACCCTCGTCTCCCGATCCCGCTAGTGGAACCTCCGGTACGTGTCGCACGTAGTTGGTACTACGCGTCTGCACCATGCACAGTACCTGAAAATAGAAAAATTGAGTTCAGTGCAGTGCTTAGATGAATATCAAAAAATTATCAACAATTTAAAAATATTTGAAGTTGTTTCAAACTAAAAAAAAATGTGGCCTAGAATGGCCACTCGTAGCACTCAAAGTGCCAACAATTCGCCGTATCCCCAGCAACAGCGCCAAAAACTTGACGCAATTTTACTATGCGCTAAAACGCAAGTGAACGCGTCGAGTAGTATAGGCCTTTGTGAGGCCCGAGTCGAACACAGGGATACTCAGAATTTTTGGAGACTCCTACTAACGATTTGTGATCAGCTAAGCCTAATAACAAATTTAGGATTGTTGTTAAAAATGAAAGAAAACAAAAACAAAATAAAACAAATGATCGATTAAATGTTAATTTAATCACTTCAAAAGGGTATCTTTAGGATTGCGGTTTCACCGCGAGTTTTCATTGTATTCAATTTTATATAATACCTCAATCTTATCTCTCTATCCAGGTAGTGGCCTGAAAACAGAATTACCCACTGTCGTGGTGCAATTCACTACCTAGGTTTAGGTCGGTTCCACCGTCGTAGTAACCTATACCCTAAACTAGGTGCATTATGAACGATCTCTCAGTATCCACCATTAATTTTACACCACCTTGGTCAAGGGATTTATCGATTAATGTAGATTTCGTCTCTTTTCAGCCGTTAATCCTTCTTTCAAAGTGATTAAGGGCATTAGGTTATTATTATGGTGATCAAGCATAACAATATATTGAGAAAATGAAACTATACCACGGATTTAAGAGATAAAATGTGATTTACTATTATAAAACTGTCATACAATGAATTCCCGGGCTACTCCTGGTCCTAAAGACGAAGGGGATTAGCCCCGCATGTTCATCTCACACAAGTACATGGTAGAAATAGGGGAAAACATGTGAAACATGTGGAATGAAAGGGAAAACCCCTGAACGGAGAAGAACCGGTTGATCCTTTGCGTAGAACACGTGCTCTCACGCCTTCTGGTGGTGAAATCCGTCTTCTGCGGCCTCTGAATCAACTGGTACGAACTTCTAGCCTCCGTTCTCCTCTCTACCGCTCCTCGGTACTCGTGCAATGGCTCATCCGATCTCCCCTCATCTGGGCGGCCGTAATTAGGTATAACTCCCTCATTAGGTCGCTAATTAACCACGATCGTCCGATTGGGATCATTAGAAAGCCAACTCATATCCTACGGTGTCGATACCATCGACGCGAGTCGATGGTATCGACCCGCTACAGTAGCGACAGCCCTTCTTTCTTTTCGTCCGAGTGCCTGATGCAGTCTCGATACCATCGACTTGGGTTGATGGTATCGAATTCCTGTAGGCGTCAATTTTGTCATTTTGCATCACTGTAGCCTCCCTGCGTCGATGGTATCGACTTGGTGTCGATACTATCGACCGCTTCCTCGCCAGCAACCTGAAGGTATCTCGATACCATCGAGATCCCTGTCGATGGTATCGACACTTTGCTGCTCCTTTCGGCTGGCAACCTGTACCCATGTTGATGGTATCGACGGAAGCAAATACTCGTTTGTCCTGAAATTCAAACATGGAACCAAATAAATTCACACAAATAATAATATTTTGACAATTAATGCTCAAAACGATGTAATAAGGGAGATTTGACATAAAATGATAGCAAAGACCAAAATAGATGAATTATGCGATATTAACCATGAAAATGACTAATTAAAGCATAAAACACATATGAAATAGGTCTACAAATGTGACTCAAAATCATAGCATCAGATGTGTTGCCACATCATGTTTAATATAGAGGCAAGTAGAAAGTATAGTCAGAATTATCAAGGTTTCCATCACACAATGGACAACACAAACATATAAACATCCACATCGAAGTGGGCATATATCACCAAGTAAACTTCCACATCACAGTGGGCATATAATATCAAAAGTCCAACTTGCACCAAGGCAACAAGATAAGATTCCAAGAGAATATCTATGATCAGAATATCAATAACAAAATAAGATACTTCACATAAAGCATGATTTCAAAAGAACAAGACAATGTGTAGGCTAATGTCCATAGGACCAAAAGTAAGACAAAAATAGGATAATTGCTCAAGAAGAATAATCGGGGATGCAAACATGCCTCAATGTTAGAGTTAAATGATCCAAAGTCACTTCTAGGTCCAAACCTAGGCTTCCAAAGCACCTATTATCATATATGTGGAATTAGGGTTAGGTTTCCATTAATATTTCAAAACCTAAAAACCACCTTTTTATTATGAGTGAATTAGGTTATCAAAACCATTTCATATTTTAGTTTATATTTTCTTGAGTTCAAAACATATTTTATTATATTTTTCTGACCTATAAATTATTAGTTATGAATTATACAAGTTATTATCTTATTTAATTAGATCCATTAAAATAACCTCTTTAAAACATGAGATTCATGAGACAAAATTAGTACCATTAGAAAGCTTACATTTTTCTGAATCCAACAAATATTTATTTATATTTTTTCGGATGAGTAGATAATTAGTTATGGATTTTAGAAAGTCGACCAATCACAGAATTAGGAAATTCCAAATAAGCGAGAAAGAGGGGAAGAGAGAGGATCGGGCCCACGTGACTCGGACCAATCAGGTGCAGCCATGTCGCCTGGTCAAAGTCAGTGAGACCTGCGCCAACAAAAGAAAACAAGAAGATGAATTACCAAGGTGCCCCCGCGTGAGAAAACAATGAAAGAAGGAACTTGGGAGGGGAAAACGGTAAATTTATCAAGGGGATCGTCCCCAAGCTCAGTCGCAGACATGGCGTCGAGCAGCTCCAGCCTGATTTGGGCGAATTCAGCATAAGCCACGAAACTCGAAAAGAGAAGATGCGAAAGAAAGTAGATGCAAATCCAAACCTGTTCATGCTTATAATTGCTCCAGAGATGGAGAGAATAAAGAAAGAACGCCGCCACAACCACTGGTCCAAAACGAGATTGCAGGTAGCCAAAGATGACATGTCGGGAAGAATTGAGCAAAGAAAATCACATATTGGGAAATCACAAAGGCTCGGGTACCCCTATATATAGGTGGGGGTTCGATTCGATGCCAGAGCACAAGCCGACCGAATTCCCAGTTGCACAAGAATTGGTAAAAATGCCAAATAAGGAAGATAGATCTCGAGAAAGCCATCATCATATGTGGAAACTTCTCAGGAAACCAATGCACAAATTTTCGTGAGAAAAGACCAAGAATCGGCTGAGAAAACTGAGTTGCAAAAAGCCCTGTCGGCGCGACACTGTTCACGTGGGAGCCATCTCCTACCCAAGGTAGGAGACGCAATCCAGGCCGATAAACCGTGATCTGATGGTCAAAGAAAAATTGTGAAATCACAATGGGAAAACATTATCCAATTCAAATCTGATTAAAGTGAAGCATTATTTCCTTTTTTTTCTCTTTCCTCAATTGAGGGTTCTATCCTTATCCAAATTAATCCAAACATGACATGCAAGTTAAGTTAAACATGTAGATTCCGAATATCCAATTAGATTTCACTTTTGGCAACTTTAGATGTATTATTTAATATATTCTTTGTTTCTCTTTCCTGATGCATTAATGACACATGGATTATCCAAATTTGATGGAACTTGACCCACAAGTCCTAATTAATGTATTAGATACGAATTTTCCAACAATTTTATATTTTGGAGTTGTTTGAATATTTATTTAATATTTTGAAGGTTCTTACACACTCTCTCTCCTAATTTTTCTTTTTAAGCAAACTTTCTCCAAATTGGATGAAAATTCACCCAAAGGCTATATTTATTATGTAGATCACTAATATAAATTATTTTCCTCTTTTGGAGTCAATTATTATATTTATTTATTAATTACACTTTTTAGGCAATTTCTCTCTCTTAACTTACCATATTTTTTCAAGGTGGTTCAAATTAAATGAAAATTGACATGTAAACTTATTTTAATGTGTAGATTACAAATTTAAAGTCTATTCTTTATTTTGAGGCTTTATTACATGGGTTATGCCATTAGGCCCATTAGAGGCCAATTAGATCAATTACTCATTCAATTAAGTTCTTTATCATCTTATTACCATCCAAAAGAATTATATGACTTATTATATTACATAATTCACACATTAAATTATTAGGATCACTCTAACCTTAACCTTGTTTGGTCAAACCCAAAAGGTCACAATTCTAGGGTAGGGTCCAAGATCCAGTATGTTACATATATCATGTGTACTATTCTTGTGTGATTTGTGTATTACTGCTAGGATCTATATAAACTTTCATAATAATATACTTATGAACAAACAACTCTATAATGACTACTTACACACACATACACACTATATCACCTGAGAATTTTTAATTTTACAAATAATCTCTAATTAGAAACCCTAATTTAAAATTTCAAATCTTGATCCTTCAAATAAACATTACTGCATATATGGAACTTGATATAATAATAACACAATGTTACCACTAATTTCGAACATAGTTGACTTTATCATAACAAATGACTATAATATCATCAAACAAAACCCTATTTTAGTCAATTGGTGACCCATATGGGTAAAGTAAACTTGACCCCATTAGTAAGAATTTGACCTTATAATTTTTGTGTGAGCTTGTGTCGGTAATATATATTTTCCCACAAAATACCACCCTCTAAATATTTTTAGATAGTTTGGGAAAATTAAATTAAGGCTTAACTTAGATATATATATATGTATATATATGTATATATGTGTATATATATGTATATATATATATATATATATATATATATATATATATATATATATATATATATATGTGTGTGTGTGTGTGTGTGTGTGTGTATTTAATGAAATTTTCGATTGGCCATTAGTTCAAAATTCATAACTAATTAACCATGCATTGGAAAATTATGTTTAAACATGCATTGGAAAGGTTTTTGAACAAGGAACTTGATTCAATTGTTTTTAAACCCTAAATCCAACATCTCTGACTATATTTTCTTAAAGGGGCTAATTTAGGGTTAGTGAGCTATTATGATGAAATTACTGACTGCTAATTGATTTAATATGGTAATTAGGGTTTCCATAACTTCGAGAGACCAATTAAGAGTTTCTCCAATATCTGTACGCGGTCCATGTACTTTGAACATAACTATTAGATGTTTATATGTTACTATGTACAACGTACATGTTATTATGTGAATATATTATTCATACTATAGTTTTATTAATTAAAGTTCAAATTATTGGATAAATGAAAAACTTTTTACTATTTATTTTCAAGAATCATCATATCATATTATATTCATATTTTAGAGTAAGAGTATTCAAGAGTACTAGTAAAGATAATGAATGAATCTTAAATAAGATCCTCATCATGGGCTTCCTAGCATACAGTGCACTTCAGTGCAAATCATGGGCTTCCTAGTTAGCAATTCGATGAAATTCAATAGGCACTTTAGTACAATTCAAGAGGCACTTCGATGCATAGAGAAAAGACACTTGGGTGCAAAACTTGAGGATTCTTATATGAATTAGATAAAAGACAATGATAAAATATAAAGTTTATTTTTATGATGTTAAATATTTTGATTTCAAAGTATATGTTATTTATATGTTACAATATGTTTAATTTCATTTATAAATTATTTTATGCTTGGCTCAGGGCACGATGCCCACAGGAAAGGAGCAACGTTAATGATAGAGCTATCTAAGGACCAACTGAAGATAGATGTTAAGGACTTCTAAAGCTAGACCTAGTGAGGTGCCAACTACAAATTAATTAAATATTCTTTATTCTTATGAGACATGTCTTTTAGTTTAGGATGTGATTTTTATATTATGAGTTTGAGATGTGAGAAACTACTTGATGTATCCTGTGTTGGTTGATTAAATTTTATTTCTACGCAATGAATATTATTTTGTGACATTGTCAATGAGAAAATGCTTCTACTGAGTAAATTATATATTTTAGAAAATTGAGATGTTACACACAAATACACACACACACACACTACTTGATGTATCTTGTGTTGGTTGATTAAATTTTATTTCTATGCAATTAATATCATTTTGTGACATTGTCAATGAGAAAATACTTCTACTGAGTAAATTATATATTTTAGAAAATTGAGATGTTACACACAAATATATATATATATATATATATATATATATATATATATATATATATATATATATATATATGCACACACACACACACACAACTTGATGTATCATGAGTTGGTTGATTAAATTTTATTTCTATGCAATGAATATCATTTTGTGACATTATCAATGAGAAAATGCTTCTACTGAATAAATTATATATTTTAGAAAATTGGGATGTTACACACAATATATATATATATATATATATATATATATATATATATATATATATATATATATATATAAACACCCCCCCCCCCACACACACACCATTTATATATTCTGAGTCATTTGTGCAGCCCATATATATTTTGCAGTACATCATGGTAAACACAATAATATATACATTTTGAAGAATGCACATAATGCACACAATTTTCATAAGTCGTACAAATAAGTAAGTTTTTGTGACAAATCAATTCCAGAAAAATAACATTACAAATGTATATTTATTGTAGATTGATTGTTGTTTAGTATCCTATATGATATAGGGAATGACAATTTATAGTTGTTTAATTTAGGGGTCGAGGATCGCCAATGTGCCAAAAGATTATTTAGAGTGGTTGTTGTTGTTATATAAACAAGATTTTATTTGAAACGAAACATGTTGCGGTGTGTCATAATCCAAACAACTGAAAATATGTTTAAAAAATCACTGATACCAACAACAAGCATTGGTGCAGTGCAACATCTTGTATTCAAGTTTTATTTTCAATATGGGATGCTACGTCTTTTTCGTCTTGAGGATTTCGAATAGAGATATATAGATTACACTTGTCAAAGTTGGACGTGGCAGAAATTTACGGGATGACATTTTATTGTTACTAGTGAACGCACACGTGCACATGCACGTGAAATATAAAATTTGTTGGAAATGTACGGGGAGAGGACTCGTCTGTGAAAAGGTTCCTACGGTAAAAGATATTTTTGTTGATTATTTGAAAGTAGAGAATCAAGGAACTGTTTCCGTGGTATGGAGAGAGAAATATATAATTAAAGATAATAAAATTTAATAGGAGAGTGAAAATAAATATTAGTAGGAGCAAAATTCCTTGAAAAATGGAGAGAAAAGAATGAATCAAGGAGAGCACACCATCAAACTCGCTCTTTTTATAGTAGTATAGATGAGCAGTCAAATTCTGATGTTCGCATCTTCAGAGCATTTGATCCCAACTTTCTTTTTTTCCTCTTTTAACAGGAGCGAAGTCCATTCATCCCGTTCCCCATTAGAAAAAAAAATACAACGTTACTAGAACTAAATTCAACAAAAAGGAATAACCAGGAATCAGCCCTTAATCGGCCATGATAACCAAATTCTACAAAATTAGAATCATTACCTCATTTATAACCTTCGGTATATGTCTGAGTATCTGGTTTCCAAAATGTTCCTTGCAGTCTTTCTTCTACACCAAAAAATTATCAAGATGGTGGGGACGTAATAACCAACACATTCTCTATTTTAATCAAAGGGAAGTAGATTATCTTTAACATTAATGCTCCACAACATCCCCGTACTGTAGCTTGAAATAGACCCATAACAGCCTAACAAAGTCCATCGATATTTTTTCCTAACGTCTGTCTTGCCTCTTCTTTTGGGCCTACGCGGCCTCTGTCCTTGGAGCTGGTGTACCCATATCCTACTGATGGGCCTCGCTATCTCTCTGATCTTATACCTTCTAATTTTTTGCAGTAGGAAAGAAGAGCCCACATCTTATTGCAGTGTACAGTGTCAAATATAAGATGTTAAGGGTGTGTTTGGTAGGGTGTGATTTGGTTTCCTGAATTAAAATGTATGTTTTTTGTAATCAGTTTTTATTTGGTACGATGCAGTGGGGTGTAATTGGTTGATTTTTAACTTCACAGTTGGCTATCAATTCTTGGAAAAGGTACCACACCCTGCAACAGCGCAATACATGGTGCAAAGTCATTTGATTACTTATTTATTTACAACATCTTGCCACCGCTATCCATGCCTCCAGTCTCCGTGAATATGTGTCCGTGCTGCTGGATCAAGCTCTCGGCCCATCTACTGTCCGCTACGTGAATATTTAGTCCGCAAGCACAGCTAACCAAACAAGGGATACCAATTTCAATAAATACTAGATACATCAAACCAAATGAAATTTGTGCAGCTTTAAAAACATACATCTCATCTCCATGCTTTTAAATTCATACTTTTCCAGTAACTACATCCTACCAAATTGGCCCTAAATGCCAAATGAAATTTTGGATTTTAATCCTTCACTGTACACTGATTGGGCAAGAAAATCGCACTTTGTTGGAATGAGTTTCTAAGAATAGTTGCGGCAGCAAACTTGCTGAGGTTGCATGGCATTATTTTTATTTCCCGTGTTTCTTGAAGGAAGAAAAGAAAAACATATTTAAGGAATACAAAAGCTGCTTACAGCGCAGCGCCTACTGTTGCTCGATTGAGCAAACACCAACGCGGGAGGGCAGACGACAAATGGGCATATTGACAGAATAAGGTGTGCGGATAAGACGTTGTTGACAAGTCAGACGTCGCTTTAAACGAGTCACGCTACCCTCACTCACTTATAGATCCGACAGTCCACTAGGTTTCTTGATAACATGTAAAAAAATCTGTACTCAATCATTTTTAATTAATGTCAATCTTCTGCGTACCTCAGAAGCCGAAAAGACTTCTAGGACTCCTAAGTTTCTCCCAACTGCTCTCTGCCGCCCAAATTTTTGTTAAAATATTTTTTTATTACTTGGGTTCGATACCCCTACGTTCTCGCGGAAGTACAGTACAAGAATCAACTATAAAGTGGATCTAAAAGTATTGTACCAACTATTTGTTAATTTCAACTTAGTTACTGACGCATTAGTACAGTACCTAGAAAATTACAAAATCAAGTATAATTGTATAAGTGATCTGGAAGCATAAGCACAGTACCTACGGAATCCAATAACAATATTTGTCATCTGGAAAGATTTTTTTTTGCAAAATACAGACAAAAGTTGAGTGCCCACTTGTTAATTATATCAAAAGTATAATGCATGTCAGATAAAAAATCAACTATAAAATGTATTCATAAGTACAATACCCACTTGTTAATTTCTACTCATTTACTGAAGTATAAGTACAATATCTAGTAAATTATAAAATCAAGTATAATTATATAACTAGTCTAGAAGCATAAACACATTACCTACGGAATCTCATAGCAACATTGGGCATCTGGAATTTTTTTTTACAAAATGCAAGCATAAATACAATACCTAGCAAAATATAAAATCAAATATAATTGCATAACTGGTTTAAAAGCATAAGCACAGTACCTACAGAACCCCATAGCAACATTGACCATCTGGATAATTTTTTTTTATAAAATGCAAACATAAGTTGAGTACCCACTTATTAATGACCTCAAAAGTATAGGACACATCTAGTCAAGAATCAACTATAAAATGCATCCATAAGTATTGTACACACTTGTTAATTTCAACCCAGTTTCTCAAACATAAGTACATTACCTACCAAATTACAAAATCAAGCATAATTGTAGAAGCATAAGCACAATACCTACAGAATCTCTAGCAACACTGGTCATCTGGATAATTTTTTTTCACAAAAGTACAGTACTCACGTACCTAGCAATATAAAAGATAAAAGTACAGTACTCACGTATTTGCAGGTTACCAAGAAACTGGATAAATTTTTTTATAAAATGCAAACATAAGTTGAGTACCCACTTGTTAATGAACTCAAAATTACAGTACACATCTAGCTAATAATCAACTATAAAATGCATCCATAAGTATTGTACACACTTGTTAATTCCAATCCAGTTTCTCAAACATAAGTACAATACCTACCAAATTATAAAATCAAACATAATTGTAGAAGCATAAGAAAAATACCTACGAAATCTTTAGCAACACTGGTCATTTGGACAATTTTTTTTACAAAAGTACAATACTCACTTACCTAGCAATATAAAGGATAAAAGTACAGTACTCACATATTTTTGAAAGAACACAAAGCGAAAAAGCAGAAGACAACATAATTTAATAAAAAAATGAAAATTGAAAAGATGTACGCAAGAAATAAAATTTTAAATAAGAGTATTTGTTAGATTTTGTGGGGCAGTGGGACATCACAGTTGTACTTTTGCATGGCTTTTACATGAACAAGCATGCTGAATTTATACTGTAACTTAATACATCTCAGAACGCGCAACAATTTATTATTTCTAAGAACCGGGTATGCCTGCGGGTGGGTGGCCGGTTATGTCAAGAATTTTCCTTAAACTAACCTCCAACCATATACATATGATCAGATACTAGAAGAATTGCCAACTCACCTGGAATCAGCAGCTGGAGGCCGAAAGTGGGGGGATCTATGTCATCGTTCCGTGCAAGATTGAGGAACATAACGTCCATGTTTGGTTTGAAGAATGTGGTTGTATTGGACTGTATTTATGTTAGATATATGATTGTTAGTCATTTATTTAGTATGGGTTAAATTTAATGTATTGCAGTTAGTACATGTAGGACAATGTAGTATGTTGTCTTGTGCAAATGAGAAGATGCTTTATCCCATGTTACTCACTCTTGTTCGTAGGATCATATGTGATGTTTGTGTCCAAAGACCTAGGGGAGAGTATGCTCACTTCCTTGGTGGGTATGATGCTGATAACACACATACACGCATGCATGCATGCCACACATACCTCGCAGAGCCGAACTTGTGGGTTGTGGGAATGTCTTCTGTCATCTTTTTATACTAGGACACAACTACATAATTAACTATTAATTTAATTAATTATTTTTTCCGAAACAGATTTGTTAATTCTAATTGGAAAGTATATGTCTTACGGATTTTTCTGCAACTATACAAGAGCGACCAAGTAATTGCATCTCAATAGGAATATGATTTTGGTGCGTGTAAATCTATAAATAAGCCTTCGATCATTAAGATTAAACGCATCTCACAAACATCAGTCATCAACATTTGAGTGCATATTTTGCAAACCCTAAACCGTTGTCTTCCTACCGTAGCTTCTGAGTTGTTACGTGGAGGTTTTCTCCTGTGCGAAGCAAGTTCCTTTCTCTCTTTCGAAACATCGTCTGTTAGACGGTGGTTCCAGCGGTCACTGGGCTGCAATAGTAGTGCATCTCGTTCAACATCTGCATCGTTCACGATCAACACAAGCGAGACGTCTTCATCAAATTCATGAGTAGGTCATCTAAAAAATGACGCCCATCCAGAAGGATTGCAGACCACTGATTTCGTTAAGTAACTAGTTCATTTCTCAAACAAGTCATCTGTTCTGTGTTTCTAACCTTATTTATTTTTTGTTTTCCTGTTTCATTTATTCTTCAAGTTCTTATCTAGATCTGGACTGAAAATATTAACTTTATTGTAATTGTTTGCTGCTGTATGTAACAACATAATTAATAATTAGCAACAATCTTAAAGAAATCAATTTTGTCGTTAGTTAACTATGGCTGGTCAAGGTTCTAACATGAAAGTTGATACATCTAGTATACCTGGAAAATTTATTAGAACCAATTTTACTTGTTGGCAAAATAGGATACAAATTTGGCTAAATGTGGTAGGATATGATCAATATTTAGAAAGGATGAACCCAAACATGATGAAACAGTCCCTGATAATGCTAAGTTAATTGTAACATGATTTTCAACTCTTGGTGTAAGAGCTCAAAGATGTGGGCATGAAATTTCTTGAAAAGTTTGTTGTCATGTCAATCATTGAGAAATTCCTAAAATATTGGGATTCGTTTGGCATGTCTCTTAAGAATCACAAAGGAGACATGTCAATGAACAATCTCATTATGGACATAAACATATAGGAAGAGCACTTGAAAGAGAAGTCTGTCAAGTTACCCAATGATGTTAATCCTAGTGTCCATTTTACTACTGCTAAGAACAAGGATAAGATACCTAAGGTTAAGATTCAGAAGAAACTGAAGAACAAACCCTATTAGACTTGTGGATAGGTTGGCCACTGGAACAAAGATTGTCCTTCAAAGAAGGCAAAGAAAACTACCACATCTCTAACTGAGGAGGCTATGGTCAATATGATAACTGCATCCTTGAACCTCAATGATAGGTATCTATAAAACTTGGAGTTCTTTCTATTTTTGAACCACGATATTGGATAATTGACAATCGGGTTAATGTATATGTGTGTACTGACAAGTCTTTGTTTGTGTATTACCAGACCTCCAAAGGTCGATATGTGACTTTGGGCGATTCTAGCATTGTAGAAGTCAAAACGTAGGATGGGTGGACTTGAAGTTTCCTTATGGAAAGGTTCTCATACTTCATAGTGTCAAATATGTTCCATCAATATGATACAATATTCTTAGTGGCGCAATTTGAGTTAGAAATGTTTTAGAATATACTACAAATGTAATAAAACTATTATTACTCGCCTTTGTGATTCTTTATTTTTTGACAATGGATATCTATGTGATATGGAGAATTTATTTATGATTCTTGTTGAACTTGTTTCAAATACAAATTAAATTTGAAAGATAGTAATTTTGTATGTATGAATCTTGTATCGTCTGATGTTTGGCGTACATGTTTGAGACATGTTAATGTTGGCTCATTGAAACATATGATGAATCTGAATTTAATCCCTAAATCTGACATTAGTAATAGTAAATATGAAATCCGTGTGCAAGCTAAATTGTCTAGGAAGCCTTTTCAGTCTCTCAACATGAATTCATAAGTATAGTGCAGACTGACATTTGTGAATTTAATGAGATTACTACTAGGGATCAAAAGTGTTATTTCATAACTTTTATTGACGATGCAGGTAGATATTGTTATGTATATATACTTAAAAGTAAAGATGAGGCATTGGATAAATTCAAAATTTATAAGAAATAAGTTGAATCAAACTCGTAAAGTACTTAACAATTAAAGTTTGATAGGGGAGGTGAATATACCTTAAAAATTGTTCTTAAAATTTTGTCAATTTGATGATTTAGTACATAAGGTTACCACTCCTTATTCACCGTAATCTAATGCGATTGCAAAACGTAACAATATACCCTGATAGATATGGTTAATTCCTTACTCCAAACCTTAGGTCTACCCAACTTCATGTGCAGGGAACCTTTGAATATGACTTGCCATATTCTGAATGAAGTTCTCCATAAACAAATATAAAGTAGTCCATTTAAGTTATGGAGAGGGAGAAAATAAAGTCTCAAATATCTTCGAGTGCGAGGGTGCCTTGCTAAGGTACTTTTCTCTAAACACAAAAGGAAGAAATTGGGACCAAAAATATTTGATGCCATCTTCTTGAGTTATGTAGAGACAAGTTATGCCTATACATTCTTGATTATAAAATATGATATCTCAGGCATTGATGTCAATACAATTGAAGAATTATGTAATGTGGCATTCTTTGAGGATGTATTTACCATGAAATATGGTGTGCCCAATGAAATATCTTAAGAGGATTCATTTACTACAAGTTCCATTCCATAGCACGTGCAAAGAATGACAAATGTGGGGGCAACTCTAAAACAAGCTATTTCTGAATCTGATGATTCTAAAGAAATGGTTGAACTAAGAAGAAGTAGATGGCCTGGTACATTCAAAGATTTTAAAAGTGAGTTTCTCACTCATAATATTGAGGATGATCCTCTATCTTTCAAGCAAGCTATGGATTCTCTAGAAGTAAAGTTTTAGAAAGAAGTCGTTAATGATGGAATCCAATCAATTCTCTCGAATGGAACTTGGAAATTAGTGGATTGGCCTCCCGGTTGTTCTACAATTGGATGCAAATGGATCTTTAAGAAGAAACTTAATATAGATAGGACAATCAATAAGTATAAATCTAGGTTAGTTGCTAACAGTTACACACAAAGCAAAGGAATAGATTATTCTTGATACCTATCTCCTATTTCCCGTATGACCACATTCTGAGTGCTTTTAGCATTGGCTTCTATTTATGGTCTCTGTATCCAACAGATGGATGTGAAGACCACATTCTTACATGGTGATCTTCATGAAGAGAATATATGGAGCAACCTGAGAGATTTTTGGGTCGTGGGAATGAGTCCAAAGTGTGTATATTTTTAAATCATTATATGGTTTGGAACAAGCTCCTAAGCAATGGTATGAAAATTTTGATTATGGTATATCATCATTTGGCTTTGTTTCTAATGATTTTGATAAACGCGTTTACTGTAAAATTGTCAATGATGGATTCATTTTGTTATGCCCATATGTAGATGATATCCTTCCTGTTGGTTCCCTTATGAAAGTAGTAAATGAGACTAAGTCATTCTCATGTAGAAAGTTTGATATGAAAGATATGGGTGTCACTGATATGATTTTAGGGCTTAAAATTACAACGTCTACTAGTGGTATAACTCTCTCTCAGTATCACTATGTTGAGAAATCTCTAGAGAGGTTTCAGTACACATCACGTAAACCTATTAAGACTCCATATAATTCATCCAAGGCCTTATTTAAGAATGAGACAGGGGTTCTGGTGTCTCAATTACAATATTACCAGATTATCAGAATTTTGATGCATCCTATGAACTGCACACATCTGGACATTACATTTTCTGTGAGTTATTAAAGTAGAGACACCAGTTGTCCTGGAAAGACCCATTGGGAAGCTTTTGATAGAGTTATGAGGTATATCAGGGGAACTTGTTCCCTTGGGCTGCATTCTGGAAAATATCCTTCTATAGTCAAAGGATATAGTGACGTAAGCTGGTTTACCATGAATTTTGGGAGTAATGATGTATCAGGATATGTATTCCTATTGGGAGGAGGAGTTGTTTCCTAGAGGTCTAAGAAAATATATTTTCTCGGTCTATTTTTGAGACAGAGTTGTGTGCTTTAGATGAAACTAGATTGGAAGCTGAATGGCTACATTGACTTATGTCCAGTTTGTTGACTCAAGATAAAATGTTGACTCAAGGTCTAAATTGACTAAACCCTTATTTTGACGATGAGTAATCATTCCACTTATTCGTGACCAATGCTTCTACTTGTGTGATTTTAGATTAGGTATAGACACACTCTAAATCCTTAACTTGCGTGTCCTAATTTGGAGAAAAGACAAGTCAGAATCAAAGAAAGTGCAATTTTATAGAATATGATGTATCCCTATTACAATCATGTTGTACATCACTTGTAATGATTGCATGACTTGTAATTAAGCTTAGAAAAAATTTAGAGCACTTAAATCAAATATTTAATTACTCTAATGATATTTTCCAAAATACATCACATACTGCCTATTAAGTCAAGTTTCTCTTGTGAGAAACTCGACCGACACCCTTGAAGCATTTTGAGAATGTTCAAGTTCGGTCGAGTTTTCAAAACACAAAACTCGATAGACACCCTACATTGACAAATCAAATTTAAGTGATCGGTCGAGTTTCATCCAGGATAAACTCAATTGATGCTTCAAATTTGCTTTGTCAAATAGTACAATCGGTCGAGTTTTCTAAAAGTAAACTCGACCGATCACACTGTAGGAAAAGTATAGAAAAAATATTTCTAGCCATTGGAGTGTTACAAAAAAAATCCATTACAACACCCCAAACGTCTAGTATTCATCCTTAAGTGTTCCCACTAGCTAGTAGACATCCCCAACTATAAATAAGACCCCTTAAACTTCATTCCATGGTTATCTAAACACTATGAAGGTCCCTATATTATAGTTGAGTGCATCCTACAACCTCCTTCCACTCTCTAAGCATAATCACTTGCTACATCCATTAGAGTGAGTAGGAGATTTGTAAGAGAGCTAGTCCTACATGTATATCTTGTAAGGCTCTCACTTCCTCCACCTCGCAATCTCTCATTTCTACCATAAAGATGAAGATGAAGATTCTCTCTCTTGGCTAAGAGGGGTGAAGAATAAGAACAGAAGGAGTCCCTCAGTGAAAGCTTCTCCTTAGCGAAGGTGAAGTCAAAGGTGGAAGATCCAAGAAGAGTGGGTAATATCTTCAAGGCACAAGACTTGTTGTAAGAGTGGGTAAGACCTTGGTGAAGGAAGAAGACTCCTTGTAAAAGTGGGTAAGTCCTTGGTGAGGTTGATAACTTAGTCTAGGATAGGTAAGTCCTTCGGTAGGTTGTTGTCTCCCTTATCCTTAAAGGAAATGTTGAGTATCCTTATCCCAAAAAAGGAAGGCCATATATTATATGTATTATAATGGAATATAAGTATGTAATGATTGTAAAATCTTAGATCTTGACCTCTCTAGATAGTGGACGGACTTTCTCCTAGTTTGGAGATTTGAACCACTCTACATAGCTTGTGTTCTTGTACTTGTTCAATCTCTCTCATTCTCGCTATGTATGTTTTAGTTACACTCAAAGTTCATACTTGCCATAGTATCTTAGAAATATCTTGAAGGTCTAATGAATTTTAGTTAAGTGCATTAGCTATATTTGACCCCCTATAGAGCCCATTCAGGATCCAAAAAGTGGTATCAGAGTAGGTCTTCTCCAAGCATACTTCCACAAGTAGGAGAAGATTGATGATTATCAAGCTGGGATGTACCTCATCAACATTCCAATATTTAATGGAAGAAATTTCCTCTATTAGAAAAGAAGGCTACAATACTACATACAAGGTCCAAGTCTTGAGCTATGGAGAATGGTGGACCTTCCATACAAGCTACTGGAGACAAATATAGAAAAATGGGATCAACCTACTTTGAACAAAGCAATCTTGAATGCAAGAGCCTTCAACATTCTCTATGCCTCCATGTCCCCCACTGAGTTCAACTAAATTTCCTCTTGTGAGACAGCCTATGAGATATGGAGAAAGATATGTGTCACTTATGAGGGGACAAAGTCCGTTCTCCTTAAAGGGAAGGCTGGGTATCCTTGTCCCAGAAAAGTAAGGTCATGTATTATATGTCTATAATGGAATATAAGTATGCAATGGTTGCAAAATCATAGAGCTTGACATCTCTAGGTAGTGGACTGACTTTCTCCTAGTTTGGAGATTAAAACCACTCTACATAGCTTGAGTTCTTATGCTTTTTCAATCTCTCTCATCCTTACTATGTATGTTTTAGTTGCACTCAAAGTTCATCTTGCCATAATATCTTAGAAATATCTTGAAGGTCTAATGAATTTTGTTTAGTGCATTTAGGTCTATTCACCTCCCCTCTAGAGCCCATCCAAGATCCAACACAGTTTATCTATGGTAAAGAAGTCGCTTCCTGTAATTTTAGTTCACCGTGATAGCACAACAACTAATTCCAAGATAAAAAGTTCCAAGTACAATAAAAAATAATGTAGACACATCCAAGTCAGACTCAAGTATGTAAGGTAGTTAGTATCTAAACGGGTCGTGGTTGTCTACTACATAGGTACCAAAGATAATACAATTGATCCTTTCATTAGATGTCTTACCCTGGCCTTAGTAAAGAAATCCAAATTGGGGATGAGACTAAAACCCCTTATTATTTGCAGCCAGTAGCAACCCCACCCAACAGAGTGGAGATCCCACAAATTGGTTCAATGTGGTAATAACAAACTATCAGGTGAATTCGATGACACCATGTAATTTCTTTGATGCTTCTTGCATCTGTTTGTCTATTCCTCAGAAAACGTATTAATGTCATGATTGCAAGTTAGTAAGAGATTAGTCTCTGAGTGATGTCAAGTCTTAAGACAGGAAGTTAGTAGTACATCCTTGGAGACTTCAACTAAATTATCGATGTTATATAGGCCACAATAGGAGAATTGAGTTGTTCCCTGATATTAATCATGCGATATATCTTTTGGGTGCATGGACTTAATGCATCATATTTCGTTTCTTCCATGTCTTTTTTGTGTTGTTATCAACCTATACTCTTGCAACTAAGGTCCATGTTCAAGATTTTTGTTCGCCTAGTTCCTGCGGGGGTCACAGTTGGATAATTTAGGTAAGTTTAGACTGAAAGATATTTATTGAAAACACATTATGGAAGACTGATCGGCAGAGCACACTATACATTGGACTTTGTGGGGGATTGTTAGATACATGATTGTTAGCCATTTATTTAGCATGGGTTAAGTCCAATGTAATGCAACTAGTACATGGAGGAAAATATAGTGTGTTGTCTTGTATAAATGGGAAGATATTTTATCCCACACTACTCACTCCTTGAACTTTTGTGGTCCATTTATGTAGGATCACATGTGACACTACTGTCTAAAGGGTCATAGGGGAGAGTATGCTCACCTCTTTGGTGGGTATGGTGACCATAACACACACACACGTACGTCACGTTACGTCTCTTCTCATCAGTCCGGAAATGGGTTCGGGCTTGTGACTTGTGGGAATACCTTCCCTCTTCCGTATTCCGTCTTCTTTTTATACTAGGATACAACTATGTAATTAATTATTAATTTAATTAATTTTTTCTTATCAAAATAGATTTGTTAATCTTAATTGAAAAATATTTGTCTTGAGGATTTTTCCGCAACGTGTACAAGAGCGATAGAGTGATTACGTCTCAATAGGAATATGATTTTGGTGAGTGTAAGGCTAAAAATAAGCCTCCGATCATTAGGATTAAACACATCTCATGCACATCGGCCGTTGGCGTTCGAGTGCGTATTTTACAAACCCTAAACCATTGTCTTTCTGTTGTTGCTTTCGAGTTACTGTGTGGAGATTTTCTCATATACAAAGCAAGTCCCTTTCTCCATTCCAAGACGTGGTCCGTCAGGGGGTAGTTCTTGCGGTCGCTAGGCTGTACTGGTAGTACATCTCGTTCAATGTCTGCATCGTTAATCGTCGACACAAGCGAAACATCTTCATCAAATTGGGTCGTCTAGAAAAATAATGCCTATCCAAAAGGATTGCGGGCCGTTGATCTGTGTTCCTAACCTCATTTATTTTCTATTCTCCCGCTTCATTTATTCTTCTAGTTCTTATTTAGATCTGGTATGAACTATTTGCTGCTGCATGTACCGACAAAATTGACAACAACTTATTCATCCACCAGTAGCAATATTAAATTCGCTTTTCTTGCAGATGAAAAAGACGAATATTCCTCAGGGTACTATGAATGCTGAACAAGGTCGGCATGCATCGTCACCGATGTCGTTGGAAGAAGTTGTTGTCCAAAATAAAGAGAGAGGAAGAATGTTAAGATGTCCGGATGTGAGAGGGAGGGAAACGGGAGGTCTAGCAAAGCTGTAAAGAAATGGTAGGATATATAGTAGCCAATCAGACCAGTGCCTAACTGTGCAAAACAGCTCGCAATGGTTGGAGAAAGCGAACGCGCGACATGAGATGCGGGCCAGAGGGGAGGTGGTTGTTAGGATGTCAGTTTACGTGTACACCAACCATAAGTATAGATACCTCATCAGCCACACAGCCAGCTGGATTTTAGGCAAAATTTCTACATCTCGTGGGAGAGAACTAGAGAAACAATCCTCCTCTCAGGCTAATTGAGGCTACGATTATGCTTATGGCTGGACACACAAAACTAATACGTCAAGCTGGGTGAGTGACACACTGACATGGCACGCTCACCGTTGCTCAAAGGATATATAACGGTGATTGGTTTAAATTTAATGTTTTCTTAACCTACCAATACAATATTTTGACGCTATTGATACAGTGTTTTCCTAACCTAACAACGCCCCCATTTCTCATACGCCCACATCTAAGTCTTATTAGTATTAACCCTTTTAAGTTCATGTGTATTTAAATGAAGCATAAGCATACCATATATGAAAACTAATCTACATATCATGTCACATAAGCGTAGTAAGTCCATCTATTTATGGACTTAGTTGCGTTAAGGCATTTCAACGCCTAAGTTCATCATTGACTAGATATATTGCCGTGTATGTATGTTGGGGTTAGACACTAAAAAACAAGTATTTAAGTCTAAACCATCACTTATTCACCAAGACACTTCATTAAACATCCATACATCTAAAGTTTCACTAGTCCAAACTCATCGTATGTAACACCCCGATTTTCATATAACTTGAGAGGAAGCTAAAACTTATCGAGAATGTCACAAAGATGATAATCATTGCATAAAAATAAAGTTCGATAAATCAGTACAAGATACATTGCATTATTTCTCATATCCCGAACTTAGAACATAAAACTCACACCCTAAACTAAAACACGTCTTATAAACATAAAGAAAAAATCTAATCTATTGATAGTTGACACTGCACCAGGTTTAGTCGCTTAGATTTCTTCTTGAGGTCTAACCTCCTTGTCTATGATTTATTATCCTCCTCTCCTACAGACATCACATCTCCAGTCATGCAAAGAAAAATCAAAATATCTTAGAGTAAGTGGCACTGAGTAACATTATATGAACTAAAAAAATTGTACTTTTGAGAAAATGTGAATTAAACATTGTAAACATCAAATACTTTCTAGTCATCTATCTTTATCTATATTTCTCTTTATCCTTGACATTACTATCTCGGGTTGACTATATTGTCTTTCTTCTATAACATTGCTCTCAAGAGCTTGAATATACATGCACCAAAGTGCTTATTGCTCTCAAGAGCTTGATACATAACATTGCTCTCAAGAGCTTGAATCTATAGTCATTGCTCCCAGGAGCTTGATAAAATACATTGCTCTCATGAGCTTGATAAATATCATTACTCTCATGAGCTTGAATCGGTAACATTGCCCTCATGACCTTGATGATTAATCAACTATCTTATTCATAACAATGTTCTTGAGCACAACAACTTGAAACATTAAATCTTACTTAAGAAGGATGTACATCTCATTATCATCATCATATACGAGAACATTACTAAAATCTAGAATCTGATTCACAATCAATTTTCTTGCAAAGATTCATTAAAAGATATACTTGATATCATTGTAATTGAATTTCATATATATAAGCGAATATGAAACTCTTAACCCATACTTGTTAACTCAGAGTGCATGAATCCACTTACCTAACGTTGGAGTCTCTCCACTAATTCTCCTGAGGTTTATTGAAACCCTAATATCCTGAACTGTACATATTTTCTATCAATCATTGTCTTGATATTCACCTAAACCCTAATTTGGACTCTTATAAGAAAACATGGTCTGGGATGACAGATTTAGGGTATGAAAACACTGGACTCAAAAAATCCTTTCTGACGAATATTTTTGCAAAATTTTCTGATAAACAGTTGATTTATTATAAAGTTTTGAACTATCGACCAATCAGGAAAAAGAGAAAGCCACGTATACACTAGAGGGAAAACCAGGCATGACCTGCTGAGATGGACCAATAAAACCATGCCAGCCCAATTGGACCTACTCAAATAGCTGCATAGTCAGTTCTCAACAAAATAAAATGCAAAAGACCATAATGTCCCTGGCAGCATGCGACAAACCATAACACATTTAGGGGTAAAGGTGGAAAACTACATCTGAGTTTGTTCTTCTCTGATAAGAGAAGAACAAAGAGGAAAACATCGAGAAAACTTGGATCGAATCTCTAGATCCGTGGTTGATCTTGTGAAACCGACCCTGTAGATAAGATCCCAAGGTCGAGGCGATCTCCAAGAGCCAAAACTCTGAGGTGCAGTGTTCTAAGGCTGAAAAAAAGGTATCCACCATGACAACACCCTGAGGTAGATGAGAAGCTAGCAAGAGAAAGTCTTGCAAGATCGACGTTGCAACTTTGGTGTGGGTTGGGCCGAGTTCTATGATTTTTGATGAAGTTCAAAATGAGGAGAAAATAGGCAAGGAGATCTAAATCGTTGTGCTACCATAGAACAAACAAGAGCAGCAATAGTGGCTGAAAAATTTGGAGAAAACTACTTACCTTGTTCTCAGATGGATATGTTAGATAAAATACCTTCATGAGGATTGCAAAGTTAATACGACACCTTGGTACTGACCCTTCTGGTCATGCGTGTCGTCTAGAACCGCCGAAGAGGTGAAGCAAGAAGTGGAGCTCGAGTTCTATTATGGATATGAAGCGAGGGAGTAGGAGTAGTTCTAGGACTTCTTTGCAGTTCCAAGATGGTTTATGAGGGCTTATTTATAGGTGCGCTGACCTATGGCGACTAGATTTCCCAACATTGATAGGAAAAAGGGGACAAATAGAGTCCCTTGCGGTCTAGGAAATGTGGTAGGTGAAACCCTATCAAACTAGGTATCTACTCATTCTCTGGGAAAAGGGGAACATGAATCTGATCTCAAAAACTCATGGGCTAAAGTAGGGACAAAGATCAAGTCGAGGAATGGTGTGACTATTGAAGAGTCCTACAAGGGTAGGGGAAATTGAGTAAGGGAGATAGCCTCCCCGATTGAGGATGGGTCTGCGAGTCGGAGCATGACCCAGAATCAAAAATAGAATCATGTGACATATAATAATCGAAATATAGGTTTATGTAGTAACATAGTCATTTAATATTCGATTAGAATCAATTGCAAACTATATTGAAAACTTCCATAAGTTGTCTATATGGTCAAACGAAGTTTGTTTTGCCTCAAATTTGAATCTTAGGTTTATTCTAGAATCAACATCATTTTCACACAATTACTTTTCAAAATTGCTTATCCAAAGTTGAGTAATCACTATAATGTACCTAGTACCACTTATGTACACTAAATGGATTATGATTGATCTCTATTTGATTTCACTTAGCTTTTATGCACACATAGGGTACATTTTAGTTGTATTGAGTCCATTAGACAAAACTAGACCAATTAGGGTTCATATGTATATTAATGGTGATGAGGCTACATTAAGGAGAGAGAAAGCACATTATACTTCAATGTTATATGATACCAAATTAACTATCATCATAAAAAAGTAAACATTTCTTATTGACGGGTCTATGATTTAAACATTATATTTGAGTCTAAAAGTCACATTAGGTTCTACATGAAATTTGAAATTGGGGTTTCCAATGATGAATTCATTCACATGTTTTAACTTTGAGGATGTTACAACCCTACACACCTTAAGTAAATTTCATCCTCAAAGTTTTATTTGACTACCCACCTTAGGGTTTTACTGATTCCCAATTTGCAATATTCAACATGTTTTTCTATTTGATAAAAACTATGGTTAAACTAGATCATAACTTATTCCTCATCATCAACCATTGCAAATATTCTTGATTGTCTCTTTTCTAGTTGGTCTGGATTAGGATCTTGTCTTGCATCTCTCCTTACTTTGAACTTGGGTCATTCTAACTTCTTGTGACTCAGATCTCTACAATGGTAGAAAACTCTGGTGCCAAACCTACATACTCCACCATGGATCCTATTGCAGGTAGGGCAAGGCTTCTTATCAGTTGGTTCTTCTAAAGCTTTCCTCTTCTTATTCTATGGTTGTTGGAGTTGCTCCGAGATTGGTTGTACTTATCATTATTCCACGTCCTTCCTGGGTGATCTTCTAGCTCCAAGGCAGCCTCGAGTGCCTCTTACACTGTCTTGATGCCATGTCCAGTCAAAGCATAGCTCAACTCAGGTTTCAAGCCACACATGAACTTCTTTTCCAGACACGTCTCATCTAAACCATACCCGTACTTTTGTAGCATACAAAACTTCATTGCATACTGGCTAACAGTTGAGTCATACTACTTCAGATGCTTCAACTCCATCTCCTTCTTCTCGATCATAGCTTTTGAGATGTAATGATTTCAGAAGGCAGTCATAAACTCCTCCCAGGTCAATGGCTCAACATTGGGTCCTCGAGCATTGGTGAAGTTCTCCTACCAAGTACGGGCTGCACTCTTCAACATGTATGTCCCAAAGCAAACTTTAGAATGCTCAGGACATCCCAAATCATGGAAATAATGCTCGACATTGAGTAGACACTCTTCAACCCAACCAACTGTATCAGTCTCAACTTCTCTGAAGTAGGTCTTTGACTTAATCTTTAGGAAGTCTACTAAGGTCAACTCCTAGTTCCTCAGTTGATGTGGTCTTTCATGTTGACCATCCAAGGCATCAATAAGTGCCTTGATGAGCACTTCTAGAGGTGCATTGGGGTTAGCATTAGGTTTAGCTCCTCCAGAAGCACCATGATCACTTCCCCCATTGGAAGAGCTTTCCTCTCCATCTATGTGCTCCTTGTCCTTATCAGATTTCCTCTTGGGAGCCATATACAGAAGGGAATATGAACTATATGAGATTTTGCGAAAAGCCTAGTGGCTGACTATATTTTTCTCTTTGATACTATACTATAAAACCCTGATTTTCATATAACATGAGCGGAAGCTAAAACTTTTTGGGAATGTCACAAACATGATAATCATTGCATAAAAAAAAAGTTTGATAAACCAACACGTGATACATTGCATTATTTATGATATCCCAAACTTAGAGCGTAAAACTCACACCCTAAACTGAAACATATGTCTCATAAACATAAAGGAAAAATCTAATCTATTGATAGTTGGCACTCCACCGGGTTTGGTCGCCTAGATTTCTTCTTGAGGTCTAAGCTCCTTGCTAATGATTTATCATCCTCCTCTCCCGCGGACATCATGTACCCAACCATGCAAAGAAAAAACACAAACACGTTAGAGTAAGTGACACTGAGTAGCATTATATGAACTGCAAAATAATTATACTTTTGAGAAAATGAAATAAACATTATAAACATCAAATACCTTCTAGTCATCTATGTTTAAATATATTTCTCTTTATCATTGACATTACTATCTCAGGTTGACTATATTGTCTTTCTTATATAACCTTGCTCCCAGGAGATTGAATATACATGCACTAAAGTGCTTATTGCTATCAAGATCTTGATACATAACATTGCTCTCAAGAGCTTGAATATGTAGTGATTGCTCTCAGGAGCTTGATAAAATACATTGCTCTCATGAGCTTGATAAATAACATTGTTTTCATGAGCTTGAATCTATAACATTTCTCTCTTGAGCTTGATGATTAATCAAATATCTTATTCTTAACATTGTTCTTGAGCATAAACATTAAATATTACTTAAGAAGGATGTACATATCATTATCATCATCATATATGAGAACATTACTGAAAACTATAAAGCGATTCATAATCAATTTTCTTACAAAGATTCATTAAAAGATATACTTGATACCATTGTAATTGAATTTCATATATATAAGAGAATATGAAACCCTTAACCCATACTTGTTAACTCAGAGTGCACGAATCCACTTACCTAAGGTTGGAGTCTCTCCATTGATTCTCCAAAGGTTTATTGAAACCATAATATCTTGAAATGTACATATTTTCCATCAATCATTGTCTTGATATTCACCTAAACCCTAATTTGGACTCTTATAAGAAAAGATGGTCTGGGATGACATATTTAGGGTTTGAAAACACTAGAATCATGTTCTACTTGGAAAATCCTTTCTAACGAATATTTTTGTGAAATAATATGATAAATAGTTGATTTATCATAAATTAATGAAATATCGACCAATCAAGAAAAAGAGAAAGTCACATATACATTGGAGGGAAAACCAGGCACGACCTGCTCAGATGGACTAATAAAATTGTGCCACTCCTGACAGACCTACTCAAATAGATACACAGTTAGTGCTCAATAAAACAAAATACAAAGGACCATAATGTCCCTGGCAACACGCGACAAACCATACCACACTAGGGGTAAAGGTGGAAAATTGCAACTAGGTTTGTTCTTCTTTGATCAACGAAGAACAAAGAGGAAAACATCGAGAAAAGTTGGATTGAATCTCTAGATCCTTGGTTGATCTTGTGAAGTTGACCCTACATATGATATCTCAAGTTCGGGGCAATCTCCAAGAGCCAAAACTCTGAGGTGTGATGTTCTTTGGTAGAAAAAAAGGTATCCTCCATGAGAGAAGATGAGAAGCTAGCAAGAGAAAGTCTTACATGATCAACATTGTGGCTTCGGTGTGGGTTGGGTCCAGTTCTATGATTGTCATTGAAGTTGAAAATGAGGAGAACATAGGAAAGGGGATATGAATCACTGCGCTACCACACTACAAATAGGAGTAACAATAAGGGTGAAATTTTTTGGGGAAAATTGTTTACCTTGTTCTCAGACAAATCTGTTAGCTAAAATCCTTCCATGAGGACCGTGGAGTTATAACGACACCTTGGTACTGATGTGTGTCGTCTAGAACCACCAGAGAGGTGAAGTAAGAAGTTGAGATCAGGTTCTATTATGGAGATGAAGTGAGGGAGTAGGAGTAGTTCTAAGAGTTCTCTCTGGTGCCAAGATGGTTTTTGAGGGCTTATTTATAGGTGCACTGACATGTGGCGACTAGAAATCCCAACATTGATAGGAAATAGGGGACGGACAAGGTCCCTTGTTGTCTGGGAAATGTGGTAGGAGAAACCCTATCAAACCAGGTATCTACTCATTTTAAGGGTGAAGGGGAATGTGAATTTGATCTTGAAAACTCATGGTCTAAAGCAGGGACGAAGATCTAGTCCGAAAACAATGTGACTATTGAAGAGTCCTGCAAGGGCAGGGGAAACTGGGTAAGGGAGATAGCCTTCCTGATTGCAGATGGTTCCGCAAGTTGGAGCCTGGCCTAGACTCAGAAATAGAAGCCATGTTACATATAATAACCGGACTATAATATTCGATTAGAATCAATTGCAAACTATATTGAAAACTTCCATAAGTTATCTATATGGTCAAACAAAGTCTATTTTGCCTCAATTTTGAATCTTAGGTTTATTCTAGAGTCAACATCATTTTCACACAATTACTTTTCAAATTTTCTTATCCAAAGTTGAGTAATCACTATAATGTATATAGTGCCACTTATGTACACTAAATGGATCATGATGAATCTTTATTTGATTTCACTTACCTTTTATGGTCACATAGGGTACATTTTAGTTGTATTGAGTCTATTGGACAAAACTAAACCAATTAGGGTTCATGTGCATATTAATGGTGATGAGTCTACACTAAGGAGAGAGAAAGCACATTATACTTCAGTGTTATACAACACCAAATCAACTATCATCATAAAAAGATTAAACATTGCTTTTGATTGGTCTATGGTTTAAACATTATATTTGAGTCTAAAAGTCAAATTAGGTTCTACATGAAATTTGAAATTTGAAAATTGGGGTTTCCAGTGATGAATTCATTCATACATTTTAACTTTGAGGATGTTACATTGTCACTTAATTATTTATTGACTCAAGGTTTGCTCAAGGTCATAGGTAAGTAGAGTAAAGGTTTGCACTTAAATACATTTTATATGCTCATTCTAGTCCACTAGGTCTGAGGAGGTATATTAGAGTATATCTTAGACCATATTTGGTGATCCCTAAATACCTAAGCCCATTGGAATCCAAGTTATGGAATTAGTGTTTTGAGTATTAGGATGGTATAGGTTTCATTATGTTACATATCATCTTATTTAACATTATATTTTTGCCCGAGTCATACCAATTATGCCACCAATATAAAGTTACTTGAGTGGATACAAGAAATTGATAATACAAATTTTAGGGTTTCCCACGCATTAACATCATTCACACAAACCTCATTATGCTATAAGGCTACCACATCTGGATAATAGGGGCACATCAGTCTACAATATATTCAACACATTGCCTCAAGCACTCTGTACGCAGAGGGTGTTCCACTCGATAGTAAAAGTACATGATATGTTGATGTTTGAACATCCACAACTAAAAATTAGCACGTCACATAAATCAACAACAACTCATTAGTCACACCTCATCACCCAAGGTTCTAACTCAAATAGTCACAAGAGAGTTACAAGTCATCCCCACTCTATGGGTATTAACAACTCCTATGTGAATTTCACCTTAACAAAAGACTAGGAATGATTTAGATAGTTGTATAAGACACCCTATAAATCTTCACAGATAGGATTAATATAGAACCTATCTCATATGAGCATATTAATTTCACTTCACAAATTAGTATTCTATTCATATTGCAACACATAATCACCACTTAAGCATGTTCTCATGAGTTAATAAGTGACAAGTAGCTATACTGGGATTTAGAAACCCTAAATTTTCACATTTATCTTGGATAAAGAGCATAAAGATGGGTATAAAAGTTGTGATTAAACAATTATAGGACAAGAATATCTTCATACAATTTAACATTACATCATCATCATCATCTTATTATCAATATCAAGATCATGAATATTCTCACATCTTTTATTTCTAGAATCATAACCACCATATTATGATATTATGCCATAGGGAATAAAAAATGATGTCATTATATGGTATGTAATAAGAAAGCCCTATTTGGACAATTGACATCATAGAATCCTAGCTTATAAATAGAATTTCAAAAATCTTAGACCATATTAAGAATCATAATTTGAATAATATAAATTACACAAGAAATGATTGAATGCGAGATATTCATATCTTTCGTCAAGCAAATTCGTTTCAGATTTCACTACTGACATAAATACAAAAGTAACTGAAAAATCAACTTGTATGGTCTACATCATATGCAATTATCCATTATTGATATGATTATCACATTTATTAGGTTTTATAGAATCTTGTTGAAGCATTCTCAATAAAGAAACTTCTTAACATTTTGTTACTCCGTAATTTCACATATATCTTGAAAATAAAAAATCATGATTGTAAAGAGTGAGAGCCGAGAGGGGATTCACTCAAATGGTACAATACAAGATCCATGTACTGATAAAATAGTAGAAACAAAACTATTGCAAAATTACAAAGCATATCATTATACAATTGTTCCTCACCATAAAAGGTGATATTACATAAGCTTGAATTAACTACAATTAAAGCAAGTAGTAGAGAGTAACCTAACCATTCCTAGATATTCTTACTTTCAATACCTTGTATATGATTTTTTGCATCCTTCTCTTCAAGTGTACCTACAACTGGTGGAAAGGAACATCTCCCAGAACATAGGAAACAAGGTAAATGTCAACAAAGGCTAAGTATGTACATATGATAAATACTTTGGGCATTATATTGGGTTAAAAGTGAAAAATAGATGTCCCCACTATAAAGGGGATATTTGCAATTAGGTGAGTTCAAGAGAAATAAAAAAAAGAATTGTGATATATTAAAATTCAGATTACAAGCATGAGTATAAAAGTGCCTTGCCATAATAGTTAACCATAATTCTAGTTTAAAACAATAAACATTTGCATGCATAAAAAGTTAGACTATATATACCTAAAATAGGCCATAACACCATAGGACCATGGTCTAAAAGAAATAAGGGTGGAAACACACATCCTAGGCAAAATACACACATCCTATATAAGTGTGGTTGTATATATGTACCACTATTCTAGATACTCTATTCAAACATGTAGCATACATAAATCGAGCAGCAAGACCAACATTTTAGTCAGTTACACATAAAAGACAAGCAAAGCAGGAGGGGTCCAAGAACCCATATAAGCATGATAGTTTAATAATCATAATAACATATTGAATTCAGATTAAGAATTACAAATGTCCAAGGATTTAGATTTTCAAACGGATTAATAATTCAAGAGATGCCTCATTAACATGAATGTAGATTTTAATCAAATAATTCCCAAAATAAAACAGAGGATGTACATACCTTGTGATCAAACCTATGTATTCAGTAAGACTTCCTAGGTTCAGGGTCAATGCTGTCACAACCTAATAATAATATATGTGCATTCAATTAATATAAATTACATTGAGTCCCTTAGAAAATGACTCTACTATAACCTAGAAATCTAGTCGTGCAACCTATCCTATTAAAAAAGTCACACTTTTCTGATTTCAAATTATATTTATATGTACTATTTGGACCGACCAATAATTACTTATGGATTTTACAAGGTTATACAATTTCTAGATTAAAATGGAAATCAATTGTGCAATAACGACTTTTCCCTTGAAGAAAAATGTGAAATGAAAATGTGATGTCACACAACCATAGAAAGATCAGAAGCATGGGGTTTTGGGGTTAACAGAGTCAAACAAAACCAGAATCCTTGTAATGCCCTCATGGGTGTGATATGAATACCGCAGACACTATGGGAGACACTGGGATTTCACCCCAGGGATTCATATTCCTGCATCTCACACCATTAGCTTCATACTGGAGCTCGAAGAAATGGAGGGGCCTTGGCCCATGCTTCTTTGTAAGCAAGGATCTCATCTAGTGGTTTCGCCTCACCACTATGGACTCCACCAGCCCTGGCTCGGCTCTTGAGGTCATCGGAGGTCAAGATAAGCCTCACGGTGGAGAGTGCCAAAGATGAACCAGTAATGACTAAGACGAGGGGAAAGTAAAGACACATCTTGCAATGCTATGATCAACAGGCAAAGACCTTGCGGAGACAATGACAAGGGAGATGGCAGGTGAAGGACCGAAAGATGCATAAAGATCTTGGAAACACTATGTGGCAATTTTTGTTGCAAAATGAATGAATCAAAAGAGGAAGAATATGACAAAGGTATGGACAGGTATGATGTACTAGAGGTCCTCAATGAGAAACCAGAAACAAACCATTACTCATGAGGTGTGCTCGTGATAAACTCTGGAGCCAAAATGAGGCCAGGGACCATCGAAGCCCTCTTGACGGGAAGCCAAAACAAAGCGAAATAGTGGCATTTCTCGTCCGAACAGACCATGCGATTCCATGGTAAGATGTACACAAAAAGAAAGAATAGGGGTCCAAGATGGTTACCTCTTAACCAATTGTTCCAAGGTGGTCCACACAACTACTGTTCCTAGATTCTATCTGAAGGAGACAATCAACTCTAGCAGGCGCCCCATGATTGGTTGTCCCCAATTGAGAAGGTGAAACAATGGTAAAGAGTGTGAGTGGGCTTTCTAAGTGATAAGGGGGTGTGAGTGGGCTTTCTAAGTGATAAGGGGGTGGTGGGTGATAGTTTTACTCGATGGTTTAGGGTTAGCAATCTATGTCACGATGACACCCCCACGGCTATAAGGGCATTTTTAGTGTAGGGAACCACCATGGAAGAGGTTTCTAGACATCCACATAACTCAACAAGTAGCTTCCCAATGAGACACAAGCTAGGGTTTGTTGAATTTGGAGAGGGAAATGTTGGCAAAGGAATATGGAGAAATGAGTCATCCTAGTGAGAGAAAGACTAGATGAGGGGTCGCGATGCTGAAAAAGTCGCACACTCACATGGAAGTTGAAGGTAGGGGATGAATTGGTCCCGCTACCTAGTTACCCAAATACATGACCCAGTTTGCATAGGCATATGACACTCATAAGAAACCTGGACTCTATCATTAAAATGATAAATGATTGATATGGTTACTTCTAACTTTAGGTGTAAGTTTTCTAAATTTCTAATAAAGGTGTATCTGACCTTATGTAAAACCCAAATTTGGTGTGTTGCATAATTAGAACATAGTGAATACAAATTTGAACTTCAATTTAGGGTTTGAGGCTGTTTATGTTATAATCTAACCATTATGCATTAATCACCCATTTAATGTAATGAATTTAGCCTAGTGGTCAACTATGGTGAAACCCTCCATATTATCTTAAATTTTTTCCCTCTAATATCCTAAGTATATTCCTAGTGTATATTATTATGTTCAAGACATCTAGATTAGTATTATTACCAATTAGTTCTCAAATTAAGTATTATGGTAATAATATCCTACAATTTTATTTCTATGTAACCCTAATGAGTCAATCAAGATTAAAAGATATGAATGCTAAATAGTTCACTATAAAATAGGAATAATGGGTTCTAAGTGGTATCTAATAAAATTAAGGCACAAGGAAAGAGAAAATAATGGTTTCTACCTCAAACTAGGGATGTTACAACACACCACCTGTTATAAACTCCATTTTCCCTAATTATGTAATAAACATGTAATTCTCCTTTTCATAATGAATGGAACATAAGCTTGCTTTATTGTTTGATTCAAAAGGATTTCGTGTGCAAAGCCTTGTTGATTGTTAAATGGGCCTTATTGGCTATTGGGCCCAATAATAATAAAGGATAATTAAATAACAAAGAAAAGGAGAATATATATATAGAGAGAGATGGAAACCTCTAGAAGGCAAATGGATTTTCCCCAAAGGGATATTTTGTACCTTTAGGATTCCTTGAGGACCAAGGGACTCGAGATAATAAGATAATGGCAAAGGAAAAAGAAATATCGAATAAAATTGGTTTAATTAATAGTTAACTTGGGAGTGAAGGAAACCTTCTCACCCATTGGAATTTGATTCCCAAATTTAATAAATAGTTAGATAATGCCAAGACAAAGTTTCCCTTAAAACTTGAGGGAAAAATACTAATCAAGGTGAGAGAAATGATTTTTCCTAGTTATCATGTTAAAAATACATTTTTAATTCATTTTTGGGAATATAGGAAGAGGGGAGCGATGACGGCCGTTGGATGACCCACGTGGTCCATAGGACCACTAATCCAAGGGTATCCATGCATCGTCTACCCTGAGTCACAGAGGAACTGGGAGATGAATTGGGAATTCAATTTCCCATCACTTGAAATGATAATTCGAAGAACTAAGCAGTCCATCGACTTCGGGAGATCAAACTGAAGAATCTAGACCCTGGTTCTTAATGTTGTCGTCGATGAGGGAAGAAGTTCTCAAATCGTTAGACTCTCAGACCTAGCCTATATAAGGGAGGGATACCCAAGGGCATCAACACAACCAATTCCTATCCCTATCACTGTGGAGAGCAACGACGAGTTGAACGACAATCTCAATTGCTAGTTTGGCCCTAACCTACCCCTTTCTGCAACCTGTTGGCCGCGTCAGAGCTCCGGCGACTCGTTCGCGGTGAAGGTCGAGTTTGTTTGGGAAATTGAGTGGTCCATCAAGTCCAGACGATGACGACGAAGCTCTATGACACCTTCAAATCTCTGTTGGTGGCCTGGAGATCGTACTCAACCAAGAGGTTGACCGCAGTTCGTCAGGCAGTCGAAGGTAGACGACGACTGCCATCCATCCAATCGCAAACCACCGTGATCCCGAGCGTAGATTGGACAAGCGAGAGTGGGAGTGCTTAATTTAGGTGTGCACGACATGAATCGTCAGATTTGAGGAGCGGACCACTGGTCCACTGATCAAGCGGTCGTCAAATTTCCTGGTAATTCCCTCTCTACTCGAATAATCTAGAAAAAAGCTTTTTCTTGCAAAAATCATAGAAGCAAATAGAAAACTCAGATGAAGAAGTGTTATACATGAAAATTGATCAGAAAAATATGAGGAATAAGTTAAAAATAGTTAGAAGACTTTTTTTTGGCATTAAAATAGTTAGAAGACTTGATTCTGTATCTTTTTGCAAAAGTGTATTATTTTGATGAAAAAGGTATTAATTTTTTGTTAGGAACCCTAATTGATGATAATGGGTAGTTTTATATGTGCAAGTAGGTTAATTCGAGTATTGTTAACTTGTTTAATAATAAAGATGAATTTTAACCTATTTGCAAGGTGAAATTGCAAGATTTAAGGTTTTAAACCTAATATGATGATTAATGTACTTAGAAACCCTAAATAGGGGAAAAAGGAAAGAAAAGAGTATTTAATCCGAAATTAGGGTTTTATGTTGTCAAAAGATGATCTTAGGATCTTTTGTGAAAGATAGATAAGATAATTAGGGTTTGTGAGTAATTTTGTATAATTAGGGTTTAAGGGTGTTAAAAGTACGACAAAACCCTAAGTGCATACTAAACCCTAAAAGAGGTAGAAAACCTAAAAAGGGATAGAAACCCTAAGGAGCAAGAAGGTTTGGATAAATATTGACAAAAAGGAATTGTATGATATTTCAAGAATCTTGCTTTCTTGGATTGGATTTCTTTTCTTATTAGTTGATTCTATCTCAAAGATCTGCAAAATAGGTATGTGGTTAATTATGGTTAATCAAATTAGTTTTCCGAAGGTTTTCTCGGATGATTAATCACATTGGATGCAACCTATCAGTTTGGATGTTCATACTTGCAAAATTTTAAAGTCACTATAATTATCATAATTATGATATAAGTGTGTATTCTCGCACCTACATGCCACCCTGATGGATGATGCAAAAAGGTCAAGTCCAAGAGGGAAGACCCATGGGAACCATGAGTGGTGACCCCAGACACCAAGCTCAGGATAGAGAAGGTAGTCTTTATTGCATGACTAATGGGCACCATGAGAGGTGACCCCAGACACCAAGCTCATGATGGAGAAAGTGGCCTTAAGTCAATGGCTAATGAGAAACCCTAAAGGGGGTATTCCAGGGTTAGGGAAAAAGCGGTGGAGTTTGATACATTGAACTCATAAATCAAATTATTAATTAACTTCATTGTGATAATTAGGTTGTTAGCCCTATGTGTGATATTTTGGTTGTCCCCACATACCGACATATTCATTTATGCTAACTGACATTTTGTTTGTCGGCGTTTTAGGTACAACCCTGAAAAGAACAAATAGTAAAGTGTCACATTGTGAAAATAAGAAATAAAGTGCGAGGAGGATTCGATAGAATAGATTCAAGCTGTGGATAGCAGTAGATATCCAAAGTTTTTAAAAGGTATGCAAAGTTTTATTTTACACCAGATTTTAGTTTAGTTAGTAGAATTTCATAATTATTACTGATTATTTGTCGAACCTTTGATTCGGTTTATTGGGATAATGACTCTTACCTCTTGGTCTCCTTTAAGTGGGAGTTACCGGGAGGTGGGGTCGTTACACCACCCCTTAAAAAGGATTTCATCCTTGAAATCTCAACCAAAAAGGGAGGGGTAAGTTCGTGACATTTCTTCCTTTTACTCCAAAGTAGTTTCCTCAAGGCCATGGTACTTCTAGAGAATCTTAACAAGCTTGATCTCCTTTTTCTTCAAATACTTTGTTTTGGAGTCTAAGACCTTCCCCAAAAACTCTTTATAGGATAGATCCTCTCACAACTCAATAGGCTCAATAGTCATCACATGAGAAGGATCCTTCACATACTTCTTCAGAACAAACACGTGAAACACATTGTGAATCTTGTCATAGGTGGGAGGAAGGGCTAGGCGGTAGAGACACTCCCCAAATCTATCTAAGATCTCGAATGGTCCCACTTATCAAGGGTTCAACTTGCCTTTGAGTTTAGACCTTGCTATGGATCAGATTGGCTTAATCTTCAGAAACACATAATGACCAACTAAGAAACTCAGATCGGATCTATTCTTGTCAGTATACACCGTCTGTCGATTTTTGGAAGCCTTCATCCTCTTCTTGATCAAATAGATCTTTTCAGTCATCATCTGCATGTCATCAATCTTCATCAGAACTCATTCACCAACATCATCCCAGTGTACTGGTGAACGACAAGGTCAACCATAGAGTGCTTTGAAGGGTGTCATATCAATGCTAGCTTGGTAGATGGTGTTGTAAAAAAACTCAGACAATGGAAGGTATTCATCCCAAATACCTCTCCAATCCATCACACAAGCTTACAACTAGTCCTCCAAAATCTGTACTATCTGCTCACACTGACCATTTGTCTAAGGGTGGTAAGTTGTGCTGAAATGTAGGTCAGAACCAATCTGCTCCTGTATTTGCTTCCACAAGCTTGAGGTGAACTTTGGGTCACGATCATAAACTATTACCTTGGGAACTCCATGCAGGCGAACAACCCAGTCCGTGTACAATTGTGCGATATCAGGAACCTTGTATGTACTCTTGAACGGAAGAAAGTGAGTGGACTTGGTCAAGCGATCAATATCGACCAAACCACACCGTACTCACCTTTTGACTTTGGAAACCCTATAACAAAATCCATAATGATTTTCTCCTACTTCCATTGTGGTATCTCAAGTGGATGAAGAAGACCACCAGGACGTTGATGTTCAATCTTCACATGTTGACACGTCAAACACTTTGCAACATATGCAACAATATCCCTCTTTATGTTCTTCCATCGGAAACCTCAATGTAAGTCCTTATACATCTTCATAGTACCAGGATGAACCATGTACTTGGACCCATGTGCTTCACTCAGAAATCTTTGTCTCAGATCAACAACATCAGGTATCCACAGTTTATGGCGAAAGCGGATAGAACCATCCCCTCCAACAGAAAACTGAGACTGTACTTTCTCTGTTAGCGTCTTTGTCTCATCAAGATAAGGACTGTCCAATTGTGCAACAACAACCTCAAAAATTCAGGTGAGAGTGAAAAACAAGCTAGCAATCTACACTCTCATCTTCTCCACAGAAGAGTCATCACCAACTTCTGGCAGCTCAGGTCTCCAACTCAATACCAAACATTTTAGATTTGACCATCTTTCTTATTTTCTAAACCAAATCATGACTAATTATGGTAAGATTAGAAAAAAATTTCTCTAAATCCACTCACCTCTAGGTTTAGGGTGATCTCCCTTGCTTTAGCTCTAAGAATTCTAGCAATTTTTTTTTAAATATTGTTATTTTTCCTATAAGCGTCAACGACTCATTGCAAGTATGCAAAGAGGATTTGAAGGCTTCTAATGCAGTGATCCAACATGATCCGAGATTCGATCTTGACTTGTGGTACCAACCCAGTAAGCACTACCGTTTGAGCTACCAGTTAAGTTCTCCAAGAACTCTTGCAGTACTTCCACAAAAATATACAATTCTGAAAGAGCACCTACACGGCAGCGCAGTACCAGTGAACTGCACACTCAGCAAATAATGTCGATGTTCCAACTTACACTACAAATGGAGTAGCCAACCGTGAACCCGAAACTAATAGATGACACCAATGGACGAACTGCACATGTGCAAGTAGTGGTTTGTGCTGCCGCTAGCTTAGAATGAATTCTTTGTTTGCTCTGTCGTGTGGTGTGGCTCTATGTTATCGTCGTGTTAGATGTTCTTGATTTAGGGAACCTCAGAAGCTGTGTCTCGCTGAATATACCTTTTGAGCTTGAGGCAATTAAGCAACTGGTGAGGTAATAGCGGAGGCCTGCGTCACTTGTTGGGTCGAGATATGGACCTCTTCTACTCTCCCCTGTGCCCCAACTCTGTCATTAGGATGGGAAGAAAGTTCCAAGGACAAGGAAAGATGATTGATGAATGTGTAGACCGTTTCTTGAAAAAGATAGGAGGAATTAAATTCGTTATCTGAATCTTGCTCCTTCAAACTTAGGTTTCACTAGCACACTAGAATTTGGACACCATGTCTGTCCAACAGATCATAAACGACCGTTGTCTGCACTCGCGGCACGATTGTTGAAATCCACAGACATCATTTGGACATATTATACCATTAGCTCCAAAAATCATCAGGATCCGTGGCGCAATGGTAGCGCGTCTGACTCCAGATCAGAAGGTTGCGTGTTCGATTCACGTCGGGTTCAATTCCCTAAACCGCTCGCTTTTATAGAAATGTCGTTACGGCTTAAACTTTGTGAAGAGAAACCAGCCAGGCAAGCAGTTGCCATCTCGACAGCCAGGCAGGCGTCAGCTGGATTGGCAAGACCGGTATGCTATTCTTGTCCTTGATTCTTCCCATGAAGAATAAACAACTGTCCAATAGCGCTACATACGTAGAAGCCCTACCATACGAGAGTAGAGATACTATTTTCTAAGTCAAGATAGTGATGCTATTTCAGCCTCTTGTATGGTTCTTGGTTCGCCACCTTTCTTTGAAAAAAAAATTGCAACATAATTTCCACCAGCCGAGCATCTGCTAATCGCGGGTCAACTGCATTTTTCTTTTCATTTCGACGAGCTGGATAGCCGTATAGGCTAACCCCCTGCCCCCACATGGAATCATTCATTAGTGATGGTTGCACATAAATTAGGACGGTCAATGGGTAGGTATCCACCTTTTTATCCTTTACCTATAACCCTAGGATGTAAGATTTTTGTCCCCACTTTACCCGCACTATTAATAAGGGAGGCAAAGTACTAGACATTATCCATATACTTTCTACCACTTACCAGCTAATAGTTAGCCAAGAAAATGCTATATAGAGATATCTGAGTAAATAACTCCACACCTGCAATTGCAAATTCTTGTTCCTCCCTTCAAATACAACATACAATCACCTCCCACAACAACCACCCCATATGTACCCTAACTCGAGCTTCCTCTCCTGCCTCAACCTCCCTCTCCGCTTCCTCTGCAACGTCCCCCTCAGCCTCCTCCACCTCTGCCTCAACCTCCAACACTACTCTAGCTTCCACATTTGCTTTGGCCACCGTCTCTGTTCTGACTTGGCTGTAGTATATGTTTAGTGTGTTTATGGCTGTATGCGTGCACCATGGTGACCAGTGATTATACATCCAGTCCTCTAGACTCCATCCTGCAATGCTCCTCTAGACTCTCAGTGGCGTCGATCTTCTAGCCTTTACTAGTTAAAAACTACTTCTAGCATTGGTTAAAATCACCCTATAACGTCAGTTTCTTACCGAAACCTAAGTGGGCGACAATACAATCACATGTCTAAGACGTCGGTTATTTGGGGACGTGCAAACTGACGATAGAAATCAAACCTCATTTGTTATGATAAAAGAAACAGACACAGTTAAGACTCTGAGTCGTCAGTTTAGGAACAAAACTGATGTCGTAATGCCATATCAGGTCATGTTTGTAACTGGTAAAGGTCCCTAAGTTATCCTTTTATAAAAAACCTGACACATATTTAGCATCTAAACTGTCAGTTACATCACTTACAACCGACGATTAAGAGATACAATGACAGTGTCTTCAACGAAATCAACGACTATGACTGTGCTGCCCAACATGACCATTTTCGTTTAGTCCTATAATGTCAATTTTAGGTCTAAAACCGACGACTCATACTTACAATGTCGGTATTTTTTGTAACAAGCAACGACGAAGTTTTTTTTTTAAAATAGTAGGTCTGCAGACTTGCTGTTCGGCTGCTCAATATGATGCATATGTCGTTGTTCAGAACTGCAGGTTCCATCATGTGTTCATCTTAACAACAAGCGAACAAACCTACAAAACCTATAATAACAAACATAGTCCACCCACATACAATATCCATTCTCCAATTCTATTTTCATCACATGTACAAATATAATTCTATTCATTCATCTTCACATTCATTCACACACATGATACTTCATTCACATATGCACCAATTCCATTTTCATGACTTGTAGAAATACAATTCTCATTGTATTCATTCATCTTCACGCTCACATACATGTATATATTCATTATTCACATATACACCAATAATTTACTCGCATCAAATTTAAAATTATAAGAAGTCATAAGCACGACATGTATATAGAAATAATGACATCAAAATTTAGAAAACTCAATCTTTATCCCAACCAAATTCAAAGTTCACATCCTTAATGAAGACATGTGCCAATTGTTCTCATATCTCATCTAATGGTTCTGTCGTATAAGGTCTTTTCATTCCAAACACCTGTAAAGAGAATGACATATATACACTACTACATTTTTAGCCTATAATGTCACTTCCGAAAGCGTCACTTATATTAAAAAAACTGACCTAATAAGCTAAAACCGAAGCAACAAGTCATTAGGAAAAAATCTGGGTACCAGTTGAGGTACAAGGTCGGTTATGTTAAAGATAACCGACGCTAGAAAAGATCCACGAAATCATAATTTTACGGCACACATAAACATATCATCAGTTTTATTAGAAAACAAACCCAACATGTTTCCCGCGGAGAAAATTGGCTTCATTTTACCTTCACGCGTCGAGATATAGGGTCGGTTTTTTCAAAATAACCAACCTAGAAGTTGTCAAGAAAATTTGGGTACCGCTTATAGTTGTTGGGTCAGTTTTCTTAAGTAACCGACCTTGTAGGCCAGCTCTAGGGTCGGTTTTGGGTAATGACCATCCTTAGAAGTTGAGCCTGTTGGGTCAGTTTTCTTGAAATAGCCGACCTAGTAGCTTAGAATGAAAAGTTCGGGCACCGTTCGCCTATTGGGTCGGTTTTTACATATAACTGACCTAGTAGCCTGGGACCACTAGGGTCGGTTTTACTATAGAACCATCCTTATAGCTTGGGATCTCTAAGTTGGGTGGGCGAAAACCTCTTGGGTCGGTTTTTTAAGATAACCGACCTTAGAGCCCTGGACCGGTGCAACCTGTAGGGTCGGTTTTCCAAATAACCGTCCTTAGAGTGTGGACTTCTTGGGTCAGTTCTTACAAATAACCATCCTTACAGGTTAAATTCGGGCACCGCTTGGCTACTGGGTTAGTTTTCCCTTAATAACCGACCCTATAGGTCCTTAACTAAGGTGCACACCATTCTTTGTGAGGTTGCCCACACAACCCCGATCAAAAGCTACTGCTACTAGAACCCTCGCCGCTTCCCGCTTCTGCTTCTGCACTGGCGATACCAGCCGCCACTTCCGCACCCGAGGAGAGGCAAATCACTGTCGACGTGTGCTTGAGTAGGTATCCGTCTTGGCGTGCCTCTGAAGGTCATTGTTGCATTGTGTCCAAGTGAAGGTCGCCATCGCGACGTGCCCCCGAAGACCCGAAGAAGCTCAAACATCGTCACTGAAGCTTACTTTCAATTCTTGATCTAGAAGGTAAGATTTCATCTTTTGGTTTGGAATCATTTCCGGTGTGAGCGAGTGCTGTTACCTTGGGCATGTATGCGGTGGCAACGATGTTGGTTTTGCGGCGGCGACGCCCTTGGGCATGTATGCGGTGGCAACGATGTTGGTTTTGTGGCGGCGGCGCCCTTGGGCATGGTTGTTCCCGAGGACAATTTTGTGGCGGCAACAATTGCGTTGGGTGAGTGGGTAGGGGGGTGGCACTGTCGGGTGAGGCGGGGACTGGTTGGGGGCAGTGGTGAATGGGGCGAGAGAGGCGGCAGTGGGTGGGGTAGGAGTAGTGAGAAGCTTGACGACCTTATACACATGTATGTTGTAACTAGGTTTTTGATGACATGAATATGAATCCTAGTTCTTTCAATCTAGTTCTACTATTTGTGTTAAGATTTTTCTCTGTTAATGGCTATACTCTTTGGCACGACTTTTAGTTTATATTTGTCAAGAACACCTAATTGAATCTTCAATTCAGTACATATAATGCATATTTATCTATGGCAGTACTCTTGGTTTGCCCATATTTATTCACGACAGTCATCTTTTTGCTTGCAGAAGCTCCAACGCTCGGCGGTCATTCTCTTTCTCTTTGGTACCTGCGTAGCTTCAGCTGCCCACAGTTTTCTCTCATTTTCATCTCGGCGGCTCAGGTCGGTTACATTGTTTTTCCATTTTATATGACTGGTAGCCCAACCAATAATGAAAATATATAGTTTTTTATATCTACATTTTATTATCAATCACATATGTAATCGTTGTATAAATTCTAGAAATTAATATGAGATTAGACATGTGTACTCTTAGATTGACATTTAGGGTTTATAGATGAGATCATCGATGCATGATGTTTAACTTAATATATAAATATGAAAATAATACATTTATATATTAACTTAGAAACCCGTTCAAAATTTACTCATTAGGAGTAAAATTTGGATAGTCCCCGATTTGGGACTATTTTTGGATATTTAATCTCACTTAGGATGTAACTATATAATGTATGTTTAGTTTTGAAGAAAATTTTAGTAGGATTTCCTCATTTGTTCTCTGGGTACATATGTGAGTGGTTATGTGCCATTTACATCAGTGTACTTGGAGAACTTAGGGGAAATGCTGCTGAAATTTTTATTCAAAACTAAACATACATTATACAACTACTAGTGAGATTAAATATTCAAAAATGGGATAGGTGGTACACTTTTGTATAGAAGTAATTAACTTTCTATCAATAAAAACTTACAGCTTATAGTATAAATATTAAATGTTTATACAGTTTTATAATTAATTTTAATGTGATCTAGAAAATGGATCGAAGTTGGATGTCTATCAAGAACCGTTGCAGTCCAGAGTTTGCCAAAGGTCTTGATGAATTTATCAAATCTGCTAGGGAACATAGGAAACTACCTACAGATAAGTTCTATTATCTATGTAGAAATTGTGGTAACAATTTGAAAGTTGATACTGTTGAGGAAATTAAGAATCATGTCATATGTAATGGGATCATACACGGTTATAATGAATGGTATTGGCATGGAGAGAAACTTAATTGTGGATCAGAAAATGTCGATACTAATACTTATGGCATATAAGATATAGATAATGATGATAATGTCAATGATGAACCGATTCAGGATGACCCGATTCAGGATGATATGGTTGATGAGACGCTACATAGCTGTCGAGACACTGTCATTGATCCACCTTCTTTATTTGCAAACATTATCCATGTTGCTGAAAAACCATTATATAAGGGTTGTACTAAGTTCATGAGGTTGAGTGCTGTGATGTGATTATATACTCTTAAAGCTCAAAACTGGTGGAGCAATAAGAGTTTACTTCACTATTGTCTTTGTTAAATGAAATTCTTCCTGAAGGCAACGAGCTTCCAATTTCAACATATCAAGCAAAGAAAATAATGTGCCCAATGGGAATGGATGCTAAGAAGATTCATGCATGTCCAAATGATTGTGTGTTATTTCAGAAGGACTATAGTGATTTGTTAAATTGTCCAAAATGTGGTGCGTTAAGGTATAAGACCAAAAATTCAGCTAAGGCTAAAAATGGCTCTCCTGCCAAGGTGATTGGTATCTACCAATAATACCATGATTTCAATACTTATTTGCTAATACAGAAGATGCAAAAAATTTGTCTTGGCATGGGGAGTTAAAGGCCAATGATGATGGCGTCCTACGACATGCGTATGATTCACCACAATGGAAGATAATTGATTTATTATACCCTCAATTTGGTAAAGAAACAAGGAACTTAAGACTTGGACTCTGTATAGATGGAATGAATCCCTATGGTACATTAAGCAGACAACATAGCACATGGCCTGTTATGATTGTTATATACAATCTTCCTCCTTAGTTGTGTATGAAAAATAAGTATGTCATGTTGTCAATATTGATATCAGGGCCCAAGCAACCTGGAAATGATATTGATGTTTACCTTCAACCTCTAATTGATGACCTAATGAAACTATGGGAAGAAGGTGTTATGACATATGATGCTTCACGTGATGAGATCTTTAGTTTACGTGCTATGTTATTTTGCACGATTAATGACTTTCTAGCTTATGGAAATTTGTCTGGATATAGCATAAAAGGATACAAAGCATGTCCTATTTGTGAGGAAAATACTGATTCAATCCGACTGAAACATGGTGGTAAAATCGTATATCTTGGTCATTGGAGATTTCTCCCACCAATGCATCCTTATCGAAGGCAAACAAAACATTTAATGAGTCAATTGAGGAATGAAGTGCTCCTAAACCTATACCAAGAAATGTTGTATATGATAGGGTGAAACATATTGTTAATGAATTTGGAAAGAGTTCAAGTAGTCATACTCTCGCATGTGACGAATCTCTATACAAGAAAAGGTCAATATTCTGGGATCTTCCTTGTTGGAGATTTTTGGCAATTAAACATTGCATTGAAGTCATGCATGTTGAAAAAAATGTTTGTGATAGCATCATTGATACGCTATTGAACATACTAGGAAAGACTAAAGTCTGCATCAAATCTAGAAAAGATTTAGAATTAATGGGTATAAGAAAAGAATTATCAGTGGAGATCAGGGGTCACTGCACATATTTATCACCAGCTTGTTACACTTTGTCAAAGCAGGAGAAAAAGACTTTCTGTGAGTGCTTGTATAATATTAAGGTTCCACAAAGATACTCTTCTAATATTGATAGATTGGTATCAAAGAAGGATATGAAATTGATAGGTCTCAAATCTCACGATTGTCACACCTTAATGCAACAAATTTTACCTGTGGCTATTCGATCTATATTGCCAAAGCATGTAAGGTTTGCAATCACAAGACTCTGTTTCTTCTTTAATGAAATATGCAACAAAGTGATACATCCTGGTACTCTCGATAAATCACAGAAAGATGTAATTGTTACCATGTGTCAGCTTAAAATGTACTTTCCTCCTTCATTTTTTGATATCATGGTCATATTGTAGTACATATTACAAAGGAGGTGAAGATGTTGGGTCCAATTTTGTTACACTGGATGTATCCATTTGAACGCTACATGAGTGTTTTAAAGGTGATGTTCGGAATAGTTATCGTCCTGAAGGGAGTATTATTGAGGGTTATGTGGCTAGGGAGGTGATGGACTTTTGTAATGGTTTTTTGAATTGCAATGGAACTTCTAGCGATCTAAAAAATTCCCATCACACTGAATCTTATTGTGGCAAAGGAACTCTAGGAGGACGAGTGAAAGGAATCAGTCGTGAGTTGTGGGAACAAGCACATTTGTATATTTTACACAACATCGATGAAGTTAGTAGCTACATCACTGAACACAATGATCTTATCAAGAGAAATCATCCGTGATCCAATTCAATGTGGCTTGTAAGAGAGCATAATCGAACATTTATTAAGTGGTTTGAAGAGAAAGTATTCAATCAACTATCTGAATCACCAAATAATGTTGCGAGAACATAAAATGGCTCGCCTTTAAGCCAAAAATGGATGTCATGTCATATGAAGGTTATGACATAAACGGATTTTTATACTACATAAAGCGTCAAGATTAAAGTGAATTTGAAAAAGATTGGTGAGAAAGATGAGCCATTCATCATGGCAGACCAAGAAAAACAAGTATTCTATATTGATGACCTGACAAATAAAAATTTGTCTATCGTTCATCATGGAAAAAGATAGTTTACTGTAGATCCTATAAATGAAGAAGAATACTACAAAAAGTATGATGATTCCAGCCCATTCTCAGTTGGTTTGCCAAGTGTAAATGTTGAAGTTAACACCAATGAATACTATAAATGTCAAGACCATGCTGAAGGAATTTTAGTTGACTAACAACTCAACCAATACTAGAGGCATGCATTCTTTGAATTATTTATTTTATTATCATTCAAGCATGTAATCTTTTAAATATACATCATATATCATTCAACCACTTGTGCTTTTATTATCACTTATGTTTCTTTTATCATGTATACTTGCAGGTTGTTATAAAATGGCAAATGAAGATGAACATTCTGAGCATGGGCACCATGAGGATGGTAATGGTGATGCTAAGAAAAGTAGAGGTCCTACATTGATGCATAGGCTACAGGAGCTCAGGGCCAAAGGGGAGAAATTGGCATTCTAGTTTGATGTCACAGGAGCACCTATTGGGGAACATGCTAGTGCTTTAAAGCATTACATAGGGGCGACCGCACACAGTAAGGTGGCAATAGATATAGAAAATTGGCATGATGTTTCTAATGCCTTAAAAGACCTCCTATGGAAAGATATATCTGTGAGTGGAATTCTGAGAAGAGTGGTTAGATGCTTTTCTAAATGAATTCAATATAACATTGGATTGAATATGTCAGCTCCATTTATGTATGTGGTTTTGGAACTCTTTCATATTTACTTTTGTATCTGACATTAATATCATATCAGACTTGCAATCTATCATTTTGTAAATATTATGATGTGATTATGTGTAACTCAACTAAATATATGAATCATTTTTGTTATGAATGTTTGGTTTGGAAATTGATAATTCGAATGGACATAAAAGATAACAAATGTGGCTTTGGAATTTTTGGCTTGCATCGTTTGCAAGTCTTTTCTATTGCAGGTTTTGATCTACTCTGTTCTGTTTCTGTAGATTTTTTTTAAAAAAATTGTACCCTATAGGGTCGGTTATTTTAAACAACTGACCTTGCATATCTCTAGGGTCGAGTTTTATGGAAAAACTGACCTTATAGGATCTGGGATCAGCGGCTCAGTTTTTGTAACCTATTGAGAAAAACCAATTTTGTAACCTTACATAGCATCTCTACGGTCGATAATTTATAAAAACTGACCTTATAGGGTCTGGTTATCAGCAAGCTCAATCTGTAGACTCTATTGAGTCAGTTTTCATCATATAACCGTCCTTATAGAGCATCTCTAGGGTCAGTTATTTAGGAAAACTGACCTTATAGGGTCTGTTTATCAGCAAATCTGTAGACTCTATTGAGTCGATTTTCTTCATATAACCGTCCTTACAAAGTATCTCTATGGTCAGTTATTTAGAAAAACCGACCTTATAGGGTCTGGTTACAATATGTAGACTCTATTGAGTCGGTTTTCTTCATATAAGCGTCCTTACAGAGCATCTCTAGGGTCAGTTATTAAGAAAAACTGACCTTATAGGGTCTGGTTATCAGCAAGCTCAATCTGTAGACTCTATTGAGTCAGTTTTCATCATATAACCATCCTTACAGAGCATCTCTAGGGTCGGTTATTTAGAAAAACTGACCTTATAGGATTTGGTTACAGCCCCAGGTACAGTTTCTTTTATTGCTTGGGGTTAATTTTTGACAGCCTCTTGGGTCAGTTTTTACTATATAAGGTCGGTTTTCTTTGGTTAAAAAAACCGACCCTATAGAGCAATTTCTCTAGTGACGGCCACTTAGGCGTCGGTTGAAAAGTGACGCTATAGGCTTAAAAAAACTGACCCTATAGACCATTACTGTACTAGTGATAATAAAAAGTTTGATATTTTCATATTATCAAATGAGACTGTTTACTTATGATGATCAAGACTATACATATATATTACATTTTGTATGCAGTTGATGTCTAGTGTCCCATATCTGACAATCATGTCCATATACTACATCGCGTAGTATCCACATACCAAACCATTTTCTTGTACATGGCACTATGAATTTCAACATAAAAAATGTTAATAAATAAAAGTAAGCATAGTTGACATGAATATGCATTGGAATTAGAAAACTACATTAATATTCTGCCAAATTATCACTTTCTTTTTCTTGTCCCCCTTTCCTCCAACATTTTTAATTTCTTTTATACCCCTATACATTAATGTAACACATTGACTTATATTAGTAAATAGTCATGTAATAATATATGTTATCAGATATAAATATAAACTTTACTCATGTGAATAATGCCTTTTTCATTTCGGTTCCCGACTGTCTACTTCATCACCCTTAGGATCTAGATAACACACAATTAGTGCTGCGGGGGCAATAATCAACAATACCCAATGGTTATTTCTGAGTGAAAAGAAGGCAAACAAATAAAACTCAAAATTCACAATGAAATGTATTTCTTAAGTCAAAATTATAAGCAAAGTAACTAAACTTACTCCACATTGAACAAAACTATAATCACATTTTTTTAGCTTAAACAAAATATTTAAATGCAATAGAGTAGTATTCGGTAATGGATGTAGGGTCACTAACTACACAGTTAATTAATGATGGAACTAGAAATTCTACATGGGGCAGTGTGAACTCTGTACACACCCTATGTAAGTAGCTGCAAAATGCATATCATGTATGCATCAATATATAAGAAAATAGATCAACATATATAAAATGAGGTATTTATCTAGATAAGATCTCACCATATCCAAAATTCTATCATAGATGTATTCAACCAATCATAAGCAAACATCTTAACAACTCCTTACAAAAATATACTAGTATCATGAGGTTGACCTACAAAGTCCTCCTTATTATGGTCCATCATAGGCGACCCTGATTCAAAGCTACCTATCCATACTGCCAACCCCTTGCAATTAGGACCTAGCTAGTCAAATAGGTTCTTTGCAAGCCAACCAGGTAATTGAGGAGGAGGTTGAGGTGTAGGACGAACTGTAGGGGGTTTCTTAGGCATTGCGTCCTGCATATATATATATATATTCTCATATCAATTGTCATATATATATAGAGATACAAACTCAATGTAAATTTAGCATACATAGGTATAGACAAATCCCACTTTGGGCCACACAAACATGCCACCTTCTGCATCACCTATCGTCTCGTGCTCATGGTAGGCATATAGTAGTGCAGCCTGCTTCCAAGGGTCGTAGACAAGCCTCGAAATCACACAAACAACATCAACAGATAGGAGAACACCATGAATCATGTCACCTTCAAGATGTGGGTAAGACGCACATAGTGCAATGACATATCCTTATAATAAAAGATGGCACAACCTCAACCCCTACAAATTTGCATAGGGTGCTATATATATATACCTAAATTCAAACATATTATACAAATCATTTTGAAAGACTACTATGTCATAAAAATACTTACAAAGGATGTGCTAGGTGGTGGGTCTACGAGATTACTCCCAACCACCTCTGTTGTAGGAGGGTCCACCTCGTATGAAGAGCTGGGTGTCACAAATACTATTTGGGGAGCTGAATGAGAATCATGATATTCTCTCATTTCTTCCTCTATACCCTTTGCAATAATCTCTTGTACCTTTTCTTCTGATAAAAATTGTTTCTGGATAGATTTGCACTTATACTTTGATGCCCAAATAAGGCTCTTATACTGACACCAGAGCCAACAACTCTAACACACACAAGATGCTCTGGGTTACCTACAACAACTGTCAATTCATCCCTTATACCCTTAGGGATGAACATGCCTTATTTCCTTTACTCATGGAGCTCCCACTAATCATCATCAATAGTAACTGGTAAGTAAAACATAACAATCAAGGTCAAGGTAATATACAACAATCATCAACAACAATTGCCTAGAGAGTTGAATTTTACCATTTTTGTAGCCGCCTCGACATATGTGGGATTGGATATTTCTCCAGGTTTGGTTTTCCTTCCAGATATCCATAGATCATGGCAAGGTAGAGGTGTAGGAGCAGTAGAGGACTCATCAATCCCATAAGTAGGTTGTTGAGAAGAAGATGCATGCAATAGCTTTTGGCAAAGATTTGCGTAACCACTTGGACCCATCGTGTGGTTGTGCACATTCCTTGCACACTTTTATCTTTGAGCATCACTTATAGCATGGTTAGTCCAAAACTTATGTTAAATATGTAATACAATGAATTCATAAGAATGTATTCAAAATGAGGAGCGAGGCTTAATACCTTGAATTTGTAACAACAAATGCCTCCCACACCTTCAGGTCAACATAGTTCCATTGCTCAGTGGCTGACTTCTTCTTCTTCTTCTTCTCAGCATCCCATATTGTCATATTTGTCCTATAATTCCTTAGTACCCCTTCCACAACATTGCATCACCTTTTTATGATGCAATTTTTCATCCAAGTCAAATATGCTCTGTAAAAGTTCATATACTTAATGGAATATTATTAAAAACAAAATTATAAATAGCTTTAAAAATAGAATTGTAAATGATAACATCTCACACATAGTTCCTTCTATATTAAGTCTTTCTTGCCTTGATAAACTTTATGCCAAGATTATACATTTACATCAATTTTGCTATGAGTCAAAACCCATACATATGGAACAAAAGAATTGTGATTCTTCCCAATAAGATTTCCTTGATCATCAAACTCAATGACCAGCTTCGGTCCATTAACCCTTTTCTCTAGTAACTTATTCATCATAGTGATGCCTCTTATTTTTGCATGCTGACGATGTTGCACATCAAACTCATTGAGATCCCCAGGGCACATATCCTCATGCTAAAATTAACAAACAACATGTATAAGTCATAAGAAGATATAACTTATAAATGTGATAAAACAATACAATAATGCAAAAAGATATACATTGTAAAGTGCCCATCTATGTAATAAAACAATACAAATTACACTAGTGTCATGCTTATGATGCACATCATCATGGGACTCATCCTCACAGTAATCATTATCACAATCAACAAACTCATGGTCAAACACCATATGAAAATATGTCATATCAAAAACAGTCAAACAATGAAAAATAAGTGATAAAGAATATAAAATGCTTATCTAAAATTTTAAAAATAAAATCATGCCTCTAATATTTGGGTCTTGTATCAATGAACATTCCCTCAGTGTGATCTCCACACATATATATAAGTCAATGCTAGCTTCAATGTTTGGTGTTGGCAAGCTAACTGAGAATGGACTAGAGTCATCATACTTGTCATAATACCCTTCTTCATCTATAAGATCTACAATGAACTACCTTTTACCATGAAGAACAACTGGCCATTTTTCATTTGTGGGATCATCAATATAAAATACTTGCTTCGTCTGCGATTCCATTATGAATGGTTCACCTTTGTCACCAATCTTTTCAAAATTCACTCATGTGAAACCCAATTCATCCACTACAAATCCTTTGGTGTTAAGCCAATTACACCTAAAGACTGGAACTCTAAAATCTATTTAGTCAAACTCCCATATGTCTTCAATGACACCATAATATGACATTTTAGCTTCACGTGGACTCTTATCCTTCACACTAGAAAAATACAATGAAGACTCTTGAAGAGTGACCCCACTATTTTAGATGACACTCTTATCATTTTTATGCTTTGTGTAATATGAAAATATATTTATGTCAAACCGTTCATTAGACATAAAATTTATTTTTGGTTTAAAGGTGAATCATTTGATATTTTTAGCAATAGAATTTGGTGTTTGAGATAGTTGATGTAATACTTTATCTTCAAACCTTCTAGTAAATATTTTGTTATGCTCTTAGGCAAGCCACATTGAATTGGCTCGAGGATATTTTGTTTAGATGAAATTGGTATGTTTGGTGATATAAATGCTCACTTCATCAATTTTGTGTAAAATATACAAGTGTGGTTTTTCCACAACTCATGACTGATTACTTTCATTCGTGCTCCTAAAGTCCCTTTGCCAGAATAGTCCTCAATATTCTTGTCATTTACACGAGCTTCATTACAACTCCGAAAGTCATTGAAAAAGTCCATAACCTCCCTAGCCACACAACCATCAATAATACTCCCTTTAGGATGATAACATTTTCAAACATCACCTTTAAAAACACTCATGTACCATTCAAAAGGATACGTCCAATGCAATAAAATTGGTCCATAACATTTTCAGTTTCCTAGTCAAATGGACAACGAGATGTACCATGATATTAAACAATGAAGGAGAAAAATACATCTCAAGATGGCACACGGTAACAACCACTTCTCTTTATAACTTATTGAGATTCTCAGGATTAATAACTTTGCTGCATAGAGTGTTGAAGAAGAAACAAAGCCTGGTGATTGCAATCCTTACATGCTTCCACAATATAGATCAAATTGCCATGAGCATTATTTGTTGCATTAGAATGTGACAATCATGAGATTTAAGACCTATCATCTTCAGGTCCTTCATTTATATCAATTTACGGATATTGGAAGAGTATCCCTGCCGCACCTTAACATCAAGCAAGAACTCACAAAAAGTTTTCTTTTCCTTTCTAGACAACATGTACCAAGCAAGAGGTAAATATGTTTTTCAATCACTACTAACTTATTTTGATAATTCTTTCCTTATGCCAATTTCACATAGGTACATTCTAGATTTGATGCCATCTTTAGTCTTATCTGGTATGTTCAAAAGAGTACCAATGACACTATCACAAATAATTTTCTCAACATGCATGACATCGATATAATGCCTAACTTCCAAAGAACTCCAATAAGGAAGATCCCAGAATATTAACCTTTTATTGTATACATATTTTTCACTCTATGTAGAAATGATACATTGTGATCTCTTACCGAATGCATTGAAAAGGTCTTTTACTCTTTCATAAACAACCTCCCCTGATATATGTTAGGGGCACTCTATTCCTCATTCGATCTATTGAACGCTTTGCGCAACCTTCGATAAGGATGAACTTTTAGAAGAAACCTTCAATGACCAAGATATACAATCTTACTACCATGTTTTACTCATATTGAATCACTATTCTATTCACATATAGTGTGACGCCCCATGCCACAGTAGTGAGATTACTCAAAACAAAATAGTGGAAGAAAGATTAAACAAACAAATTACTAGAAAATACTACCAAACATAAAAAACCTTTACATATGAGTCCTTTCATGCCTCAAAGCACTTACTGTGTATGCCATCATCTTGATACCAAAAAACATATTCCAAAACATATATACATATATCCACTACATCTGTACATAAACGGCACACAAGCCAACCACATATTGAAAGCATGTTTACAAAACATCCCCAAAGACCTGAGTGTACATGGATGACTCTAGGACTCTAACACCCAAAAGACATCCATCATCACTTCCAACCTTATCAGCTATTGCCTCTCTTACTAATCCTCAACCTCTGTTGCACAATCTCTTCCTCCCCATGCACGTCCACCTAAAAAAGGATGTGGGAAACTGATGAGGTGAGATTCCAAATCTCAGCAGGATATATAACTCTCCACCAACTCTATTAATATCACAGATAAGATGATTAAAGAAGGCAGTAAGATTATAATCATGACAGGAAGGTAATCATCATTAACAGAATATGCAATTACTATTGGGTTATGAAACATATTAACATTAGAAAAGGAATATGAAGAACATGTATATTTTCTACCAACACTATTGTACAAAAATCAAGCAAGGCCTCATCCAATGTTTCCATGTTTGATCCTATACAAGTATACTACATGACTGATTATGCATTTTATTATGCCCCGAGGATCTGAGTCGTACCACCTAAATCCAACTGACCACTGCTAAGTCAAAATCAGTGCCATACTAGGTATTGTGGAAGAGCCGAAAACCATGACCTTTCCAAACCATGTGGTCACTACATGAGTGAATCTTACAGTGACATCATTAGTCAGATTGCTTCCAACAACATATAGTCCATCTATGCAAACCTGGCCTGCCTTGGTACATGTCACGACGCTAGTAAAACTGAGCTACAAACCGCATTCACACGCTTTCTAGGGTATGGCTTGCAACCAATCCTGTGTCACATATCACTGAGCTATGGTCCAAAGCTGCACTCTTTCCAGGGTATGGCCCATAGCCAATCCTGTGTCACATAACACCTGGACGTAAGGGGATATTCATCCTCACCCTCGTATATTCAAAAATATGCACTCCAAGTTGAACTTGTTTCACCATCCAGTATTTACTGACACTGAATGGATCTATGGTACAAGGCAAACTACATGATTAGGTTCCACTTGATTAGTTAGGTCATTAAATGTCTTTTAGCATCAATCAAGTTATAACGTATAAACTTTAAACAAGTTCTACAAAAATAAGGGCATAACACACTACCAGAACACATTTGAGCACATAAGGTGTGATCTCATCACATTATCACTTGATGCTTGTCATTCACCATATTTCTCATCACAAGGACCACATACTTTGGGGTAAAACCCCCTCATCTCGTTAGTGAGGAAATCATCATCTCATATAAGGAAATAAGCCATCATTAGGTCATAAGACCCATTTACCTCCTTTTTCTGTGTTACCACCATCACATATGCCTCTCAAGGCTTATTCAATCATATCATAAACACCATAGCTCTTATCTATCTATGTATATCAACTGGTGTTATCTACATTATTAGAGTCTTGTAACAAGAAGGATGATATCATCGTCATTACTATCATTCCATAAAGATTCATGCCATTCACATTACATCATTAGGGTTAGGGTTCACTTTAACCAATTAGGGTTTACAAGGATGGATCTACAACCAACCATATATAATCACTTCCATTATCATTATGAGGAATGCTATGAAATTAAAGGTCATAGAAAACAACACTCCTAAGTTGTCCATACAACCCACCCATAGGGTATCACATCGTACTATGTAACTTTATCATCATGATGTAACTCATCACAAGGTATCGTTTTAGACTACCATACAGTGTATCAGTTGATACTAGCCATAGGGTGTCGACTTGTCATCATCATAACATGTCAACTACCACTATGCAAGGTACAACGCTAACCTTAGAAGAGGTGTATCGATCTAGCTCCCATGGTGTGTATCAGTTTAGCCTCTCTTAAAGGTGTGACAGGAAACTCCACCTGAAGGTATGCCATGGTACTCCACCAGAAGGTGTGATAGGATAACACTAAGTGTGTCGGGCAACCCTAGGTGTGTCGGGTTGTTAGGGTTTCAGCATGGCATCATGGCTTACTTCTTCAAGGTATATCGAGCAACCCTACATGATAGTGTGTCGTCCCTCACTCAGCTAGGGCATCATGGTTTAACACTCAAAGAAGACCATCTCACACAAGGTATTCCCATGGTCATGATGGGCTAACACCATCAAAGTATGACAACTTAGCAACATATCGGATTAGGCACTTCTAGGGCATGACGGGCTAACTCCATCATAGCATGTTGGCCTAAGAAAACATATTGGTCTAGCACCTATAAAGCATGTCGACCTAAGAATCTCCAAGTCATGAGGACTTGTCACATGTTGTGTCAGTCTATACACCACAAGTCATGACGACCACTCACCACTTAGTACATGGTGTGTGTGTCCTCTTGGCCATCTTCAACCTTAGGAAACTCAAACACAAGCCCCTCTACTATCATGGCAAGAAAGAGCAAGACATGGGCAAGAAACTTGAAAAAAATTCCTTCTCCAAAACAGTCCTCAAAACCATCACTAACTACTATGATATAAGAGGTACACGATCTAGAGATAAGGAACAACATAAATATATGAAAAAGTGGAAATAACAAAGGAGGTTAAGAGTTATATAACCTTCCTCAAAGATCACCACCAAGATCTAAGCTCCAAGGTCAAGCTTCAAGGTCACGAGCTCAAGGTAGAAGATGATCCACCAACTTGATCATCACTACACCTCCAAGGAAGAAGATAATACCAAGGTTAAGATGGTTCAAGTTGGAAAGAAGGTAACCAAGATACATGGCCGAGAAGAAGAAGAAGAAAGCTAGGAAACATAGCTTGCCAAGGTAGAAGATGAAGGATGATCAAAGAACTCGACAACTTGGGACTTGTCCTCCAAGCTCCAAGAGAAACTCTCTTGATCCTTAAGCTTCTCAAGGTCATCCACAAAGAAGGAGAGGAAGTAAGGATTGCCAAAAGGATTCTCTTGCATGGGGAGAAAGAGGATTATATACTAGGGGGATGAGAGAGGGATCATGGAAGAGGTGTCATCACCTTAGGAGCTTAGGTGACACTTGTCCATGGAAAAGGAACCACATGTGCAACATCATGTAAGACATGGTGATATGGTCTAGGTTAGGTCTCGCCCTCTTGGTCTCCTACCAAGGTCATGCCCGAAACCATATCTCCACACACCCACAAACTGATAGGCACAACCCTACACACTCACAAATCAATAGGGCATATCCCTACTCACTCACAAACCAATAGGTCATAACCCTACATACTCACAAACCGATACACAACCTTTCTAAGGCTCTCTAGCCTGAGACAACACATCTAGGTGCAAGGCACACCTCACTCATGTGTTCAAAATATCACCAAGGATGTCACCATACAACCAAGCCCCAAAGACGGTGCCCATCTCTCTCTCTCTCTCCCCCCTCTAGATGATGCCAAGAGAGAGAAGGAAAACTCTAGAGGAGACAAACTTGCACATCAACCCCTACTCTGGGTGAATTTAAACTTGCACCAAAACCTCACCACAAAACACAAGCATCATCCAAACAAGCTCAAACTAGAAACTTAAACTTTCTACAAACCCTAATTATATATCAGATGATTAGAGCAAGGTTCTAAGAAACATACTTAAGCAAAAGAAATAAGGTTATCCCAAAACATGGGTCAGGGTCCTTACAAGCCATAAATCCCTAATAGAGATTTCACCCCCGAAATCCTAAGAGAATAGGGAGGGGTACTTCTACCTCATCTCTTCTTCGAGCTCCCATGTGACTTCCTTAATACCACGATGATGCCAAAGAACTTTCATCGACATTAGGTCCTTCCTATTTAGCTTCTTCATTCTCCAGTTAAGGATCAACACTGGACCTTCCACATATGTCATATCCTCATCAAGCTCCACCTCCACATGTTGCAACACCAACTATGTATCCAGATGGTACTTTATCAACATACTCGCGTGAAACATTGGATACAACCTGTGCAACTGAGGTGGAAACTCTAACATGTATACCACCTTCCCAACATGTGCCAACACTAGGTAAGGTCCCATAAACTTGGGAGCCAGATTACCCTTCTTTCCAAACCTCAGAACATCCTTCCAAGGAGAGATTTTCAAATATACCTTGTCTTCCACTTAGAACTCCAAGGGTATATGATAATTAACTGCATACAAATTCTATTTGTCCTGTGTTACCTTCAACTGTTGCTATATTACCTTGATCTTCTCTATTGTTTGTTGTACAAGCTCAGGACCAAGAAGCTAATACTCACTTGTCTCATACCAATACAACGAAGATATGCAAAGCCTCCCATACAACACCTCATAAGGTGCAATGTTAATGCTACTCTGATAGCTGTTATTGTAGGTGAACTATATCAAACTGAGGTGTGTGTACCAACTTCCTAAAAACTGAATAACACATGCTTTCAATAGATCCTCCAAGGTCTAAATGATCCTCTCAGATTGACCATATGTCTATAGGTGGAAAGAAGTGCTACACTTTAACTGCGTACCCAAAGATATGTGCATCCACTCCCAAAAACAACTCATGAACTGGGGACCTCTATCAGACATGATAGTTGCTGGAACACCGTGCAAACACACTATCTCATCCACATAGATTTGAGCAAGCTTCTCTACTGTGAACATTGTCTTCACAGAAAGGAGATGTGTTGACTTAGTCAATCTGTCAATGATCACCCAGATGGAATCATGACCTTTGACTATCCTAGGCAGACCAACCACAAAGTTCATAGTCACATGATCCCATTTCCACTGTGGTATAGGTAATGGTTGCAATGTCCCTACATTCTTTTGATGCTCATCTTTAACCTGCTAACATATAACACATCTCGCAATGAACTCATCCATGTCCTTCAAGCATGGCCACAAATACATATCCTTTAGATTATGATACACCTTGGTACTACCTAGGTGCATAGCATACATGGATGAGTGAGCCTCTTCCAACACCATCTTTCTTAGGTCATTAGCATTAGGAACTGCTATTTTGCCATGGTAACAAACTGTCCCATCATCTGACTCGTGGAAACCATCATGCTTTTCACTGCCAAACTCTGATCTAATCTTCTGTATCATGATATCAGTCTACTGCGCCTCTTTGATTTGTTGGCTTAGCGTAGGCTTCACCTGTAAATGTGCCAACATACCCTCTAGCAAGGCAACTTCCAACTTAACATTCATCTGACTCAATGAGACCAATATGTCTCACTTGTGGCACCTGAAAGAACTCAACTGGGATTTATCCATAGATGAAGACAAAGACTTCCTATTCATCACATCTATCATGATATTTGCCTTTCTTGGATGATAATAATCATACAGTCATAGTCTTTGATAAAATCCATCCAACGACACTACCTCATATTCAACTCCTATTGTAAAAAAATATATACTTCAAGTTTTTGTGATATGTGAGGATCAGGCACTTCTCCCCATACAAGTAGTACCTCCAAATCTTCAAATCATGAACTATAGCAACTAACTCTAGATTGTGGGTGGGTAATTCTCCTCACATTTCTTAAGCTGTTGGGAAACAAAAGAAACCACTTGCTTAATATGCATCATCACACAACCCAAGCCATTCTTGGACGCATCACACAAGACTATGCATCCTATTCCTTACTGAGGAAAAACCAGAAATGGTGCACTTGTCAACTTATCCTTCAACATCTGAAAGGCACGCTGGCATCTGTCATCCCAGACGAATGTCACATCCTTTATGGTCAACTTGGTTAAGGGCAAAGCGATAGCGCTGAAGTCCTTGATGAACCTCCTGTAATAGCCTGCCAAACCTAGAAAACTGCACACTTCCATCAGTGTCTTTGGCTGCTCGCATTCCGTCACTGACTCCACCTTCTTAGGATTAACACGTACTCCCCCAACAGATATGACATGACCTAAGAAAGCTACCTTCTTTAACCAGAACTCATACTTGCTAAACTTGGCATAAAGTTTATGCTGTCTTAGCATGGTCAACGCCTGACAAAGATGATGTTCATGATGTTGACTGTCATGACTATATATCAAGATGTCATCTTTGAATACCACCACAAGTTGATCAAGAATTGGCCGAAACATTGTGTTCATCAAATCCATGAATGCTACTGGTGCTTTGGTCAGCCCAAATGGCATAATTATAAACTTATAGTGACCATACCTCATCCTAAAAGCCAACTTAGGTATGTAATCCTCCTTGATCCTCAACTGGTGATATCTTGACCTTAAGTCTATCTTTGAGAACATTGTCGCACCACAAAACTGATCAAATATGTCATCTATCCTCGATAAGGGATACTTATTCTTTATCGTCACCTTATTCAGCTGTCTGTAATCTATGCATAGTCTCATAGACCCATCCTTCTTGTTTACAAATAGTACTGCAACACCCCACAACGACATACTTTGTATGATGAAACCTTTGTCAAATAGTTCTTACAATTGTCTCTTCAATTCTGTCATCTCTGTCAAAGTCATCCTGTACGGTGTATGAGCTATCAATTGTGTTCCGGGAACCAGATTGATCTCAAAATCAATCTCTTAGGGTGGGGGAACACCTAGAAACTCCTTAGGGAACACATCCTCAAACTCTCTAACAACTGGCACCTCCTGAATACTAGGACTCCTCTCCTTAGTATCTAGGTTATGTTCTAAAAATGCCTCACAACCTTGTCTTAAAAGCTTCCTCACCACCATGGCCGATACTAGACATGCTGAAAGAATCTTCTTATCTCCTTGGAAGATCCACGTATCACCACCATCTATAAACATCGTCTGCTTGGAACTACAATCCAAGTTCAGTCTATACTTCTCTAAGGCATCTATTCCAAGGATTACATCGAATCCATGCATATCAAGTGGTATGATATCCACTTGAATACTATGTCGTAAAAAGAAGAGGACATAGGAAGGACACACCTCGTGCAAAACTATAGAACTTACTAACGAGATTTCTAACAACAAGCTATTCTTCTTATGACTAACAGGCAAAAGACAGCTGCTAAGCACTTCACGAGTGATTAAAGAGTGTATTGCACCAGGGTCAACCAAAATAGATGCAAAGCAAGAAGAAGACAAATCAGAATGAAATAACTCCATCTGACCTGTCACCACTCACAGGTTGACCACCCCCTCCAGATGACTCATGGCATAGAATTTATCCATTTCCTATTGTTTCCCCCATCGTTTGCTTCCCTAAGTAAATGATCCAAACAGTGATGCTTGGCCACATCCTTGTACTCTTGCACCGCTATTCTGTTGTCTCTATGAGCCTTACTGGCTCTGCCTCAGTTGTTGGGTCACTTTATCATCTCTCACTAGACATTCTCTCCTCAGATGTTGTATCTGCCCACAGTTATGGCAAGCCCAGTTCCCATACTATGGCCTAGATAGCCCTATCACCGATACTGATGCAACACTCTGGGCTCCTACATGCAGAAAACTACGACCTCTTCCCTTACTTGGTGACCACTGCATCAGAGCAGTGAACCTCTGTGATGCTGGTGGTGTAGAAAACCTTAGATTCTTAAAGCCTCCTGAAAACTTCACCTGAGACAGGCTAACACTAAATGTGTTAGACAATCCTAGGTGTGTCAGGTTGTTAGGGTTAGGGTTTCAACAGGGCATCATGGTTTACTTCTTCAACGTATATCCGGAAACCCTACATGATAGCGTGTCTGCCCTCACTCAACTAGGGAATCACGGTTTAACACTCAAAGCAGACCAACTTACACAAGGTATTCCCATGATCATGATGGGTTAACACCATCAAAGCATTACGACTTAGCAACATATCGTATTAGGCACTTAGAGGTCATGACATGCTAACTCCAACAAAGCATGTCAACCTAAGCAAACATATTAGTTTAGCACCCACAAAGTTTGTCGACCTAAGCATGTCCAAGTCATGATGACTTTTCACATGGTGTGTTGATGTATGCACCACAATTCATGACAACCACTCACCACTTAGTGCAAGGTGTGTGTGTCCTCTTGGTCATCTTCAACCTTAGAAAACTCGACCACAAGCCCATCTACTATTACGATAAGAAAGAGCAAGACATGGGCATCAACTTAAATGAAATTCCTTCTACAAAATAGTTGTAACATACCGAATTTTGGAATTTTGTCTTTTGACCCTCTTTCCCATGTTTTGCTTTCATTTCTATCCTTATTGGCCTTTCTATTTAATTAGTGGAATTTATAGTGGTTTAGTGAACATTTATTCACTAATTGTACCAATATAAGGGTTTATGCACAAATACCTCACTGAAGGCTTAATTACCATAATTAAGTGCTCTAAACCTTAATCTAACTTTTTAGATATGATTTGAAAACATAAAATGATCCTAATTTTCAAATTTGGTTTGATTTGGATGTTGTTTGTGCAAGTTATGCAATTTTAGGTACATTCTGGACTTTATGCAATTTACCCAATTGGGAGGTTTTCTTTGCAAATTATCAACTGAATTTTAATATTTAGATATTCCCTTACCATTAAATAGATTTTAAACCATTGGAGTACCTAGTTTCACTTTGTTTTGATGGTATTTCTTTCCAAGGGCATTATAGGAATTACCCTCTTTATAAAGATGCTTATCTTTAAAAGCTATCAACCAATGAGGTTATTTCTTTCTTGAAAAACGGTGGGGATGGCCTAGAAGGATATGTGGGCTCTTAGGACCGAATTTTGATATCCAAGAAGAGTCCATGATATGTCCTCTTGCATGGCCATCAAGCCCTAGGCTAAAGACACATGGAAAGTCCCTTAAGACACCTCATGCTTCACCTTTTTCTATATATAGCCATGTATACCCCTTCCCAACTCACAATTCGAAAACTCTTGCTCTCCTTTTCTTTCCTCTAGCTTAGATAATAGTCCCTTTTGTATTTGGCCATGAAGTTGCTATCCCAAGGTAATAGAGGGAGCCTACCTTGGTGAAGAAGGCTCCTAGGGATTCCAAATTGCTCTATTAGGGTTTCTAAAGCTCCTCCTCGGTAACTTCGACAAAAACTAGTAAGTTTCCTCCCTTCCTTCCCTATTTTCATACTGTTAGTCTTTCTTACACCTTCTTCTAGGTCGGAACCATGATCATACATGGTAAAAGTCCACCTAAAACCCTAAAACATCTCATCTCCATGCTCTTTTGCTAGGGTTTGCACCTCTAAAGTGGAGAAGGTGATCTTTGCTCAAGAAAGGAGCTTAGCTTGGAGCAACCATACCTTATAATCTCAGGATCATTTCTGTTTGGACCTTATTACATTCCTAGATGCAATTTTTGTTAACCCCTTCTCATATATTACTTAGTACATGCTTAAAATCCATGCTTCTATGATAATCGATGATTTCCATCTCTTTTTACCATGTTCTAAGGTTTTGGTTTCTTGCTATTTTATTTTCTCTAGAATATCTAGTTTGGTTATATAAGAAACTTCAAACCTGATCTTGGGTCAAATGGTGTTTTCTCCCTCTCCCTATCTCTTTAATTATCTTGATCAATTTGATGATGTGACAATTTCCTATTGGTCAGTATTGAAAAATTCATATCTTCTAAACTGCTTATCCAAATTTGATGAATAAATATGTTTTGGAATTAGAAAGTTAATATCTATCTAATAAAAATATTTTCAAGGTCTGATTTCATTGTTTGACGAAGGGTGATTTTTGTAAAATGAATTTAATGCATAAAATCCATAAAAATTACATCTTAATCATCATAACTCCAAAATTAACATAAAAATATGTTTTTCTTGATCAAGAAAACCTAATAAGTTCATTGGTGATATTTTCAAAATCTAAATCCGAATTTTTCTAAAAATCTCTAAAAATAGGGTTTCTATATATTAATGTGCACTATGTACTCTAATACATGTTAATACATTGAAAATAGGCAAAGTGGAACTTGGACTCAATTAAAGTGGTGAAAGTTTGTAATTGATATCAGTTTGATAGGTATGTGCTATGTATGTGCAATCAATATTTATGTATGTGCATTCCTTACACCCTATGTTGGGATAATTGCAACCAAACCCTATATTTCCCTAATGAGGCTTAAATGAACCCTAAATATTCTATTCTTGAATCGTAAGTTGTTCATGCCTCAAATTAGATTATAATTTCTTTTTGTTTGGATCTTATACCCCACTACCATGCTTATTGAATATTATGACTAATCTTGCCATGACTACTTTTCTAGCATGTGGATTTATGTTCTATTTAATTTAAAATAGCAGTACTTATGTACAACCACCCACAGAGGGCATGTAAATAATTACCCTGGGGAATGTCTTATTCTCCCCATAATATTGTAGGTGACTGGGAATGTCTTATTCTCCCCTCACCTAAGGTTAGAGGTATGGTAGGTTTCTCAACCCTACTTAGTTAGGTAGGCATAATTATCTTACATGCAAATTCTTTTTGATATAATTGTTAATGGCAAGTTTCTTTTGAATATAGCCTCATACTCTTGTTATCTTCATATTATGATGAACCCTAGCCTGTTCTTATTTTCTTTACTTATCTTGTTATCCTAGACTAGTTTAGTGACACATACTTTTCTTCCCTTTCCCCTTTTTCTAGGTGCCTTCCCAACCACCCAGGTGTTGAGCAAGGTGATGGATAAGACAAGGAAGATCTTAGCTTTTGGCTTAGACTCGGTTGATGGAGATGTTGATTGGAGACAAGATTGTAGTAGTCTAGACTTCCCTCTATCTAGATCATGATTGTGTGTCTTGATGTAAACCCTAATGGCAGAATGTGATGTATTTTGTAAACCTTTTATGAAATTGAATATAGTCAGTTAATTTTTATTCCACTGCTTTCTAATGGTCTTTTGTATACCAATGTTTAATAAATTTGGAAAATTTATGCCCATATCATCATACCTCTGAGAGTGTTTGGAATGGATGTCAATTCTTCAAATTTTTAGTAAAGGGGTGATTTCACTCTCCTTACAACATGGTATCAGAGCCCATGGTAGTCAGAATCTGACTATTTCAGTTTTGTCTCCCTAATTAGAATCCCTGCCTTACATAGTTCCTTTAGGTTACATGGTTGCCCTACAGTTGATCTATAAATGATGAAAGGTTGATTTAGGATCCTATAGTTCCACATTAGTATCATGATGAATAAAACCCTAAAATACTCATAACTAAATATGCATAACTTAATGTTGTTTAGGTTTGCCTTTAGGAAACTATTAGGGCATGAAGTTGAAGCAAAGGTGTCTAGAAAGGATCAGGTTTTGGGGGCTGGCAATATTTTCCTCCGCGCCACTTACTTGGTTTATGAGGACTCCCAGATCCATATGATACCGGCCTGACCTAAGCTGAAATGGATTGTCTGAAATAGTTTGCTTTTAGGAAATAGTGACCTTAGACATCTATGTTGTATATCTTTGGGAACCCTAAGTTTTAGGTGTATGATGACTTGTTTGAGGATGGATACCCAATATAGTTCCCTTATGACCCATATAACCACATGTTTGGATAGTTATCCCTAGAACCTAGACTTTGAAGTTTGGTGTTTAGTAAGCAATCAGAGTGCATAGTGAAGCATGATGTATCTTGTATATGGTCTAGTTAGACTCACCCTTTTACCTCTAGATTAGTTTGGCTTGGTAGGTCAAACCTTTTAAGGGGTGGAGAGTAGTTGGTTTGATGATGTTTGGGTAGTTAGATTTTGAGGATGAAAACCTTTCCAAGGGAATGGAGTCATGTAACATACTGGAATATAGCTACTCTGACTTTAGAAACCCTAGCTCCCTAATTCAGAAGTTAGTGTGCTTGAATCCTTAGTTTTGACCAAACAAGTTATAGTTGTAACCACATGTTTCTTTATATCCAAAAGAACATATAATGATTATCTAATGAATAGTTCATATGTTTGAACTCTAATGAATATCTAATGCACATAATAAGAGTAACTCACATTTTAATACTAATAGTAGATAAGCATGATGTTGCCCATGTCATAAACCAATAAACCCTAATGATATGATGGGCAAGATAATTGTAATCTAACCTTGGACTTAATGCATCCTATGAAGGTATAGGTGACGAATAATGATCATGTTAACCTAAACCCTAAGTTGTAATCATCTAACCTTAACCTATACATCCTTAATAACATTCATGATACATTAGTGTCACTAGGTATCATAATCAGATAACATACTTTAATACACATAAATCATAGATTAATCAGGTCATCAATATGAAATGCATATCACCTTGTTCTCTAATACACACCTAATTAATCACCTAATGACTTAGTATGTGAATCAAATCATTAATATGTAATATTCCCCACCTTGATCATTAAAATATATATAATGACTTCAATATGGATAAGAAGTAATTGATTCACATAAATGTTCATAATCAATAATAAGAAGTGAATAAATATGAGAGAATGATTAATAATGGCATAATGTGAATAAGAAAGTTAATGTGACAATGTTAAATATAGATATAAGTGATTAATGTGACATTATTTGTACTACTTGTAACAAGTTGGATAAAATGTCTTAATTCATGCAAAACAATTTGTTATAATTCAATATGTTGATAACAGAGACAAAATCCAATTATTAAGGATAATAATCAAGTATATTGATAATTGAGTAAACTCTAATTGCGCTAAAACTCATAATGAGTTAAATAAGAAATATATATGGTTTCACGCATAATAATGAAATATAACTCTTTTGGACACAAATTAAATATGACATGACACAATTAAAAGAATAATAATGATAACGTGATATCCTAATGAATATAATTCTAATAAGACAAAAAAAATTAAAAAGAAATTGTAAAATTGGAACCTAGGTGATCCTTGAGAACCTAACCTATGTCAAGATGCTTGTGGAGTATATGTTGATGAGTTGTTTGGTAGAAGTAAAGGTTGGAGAAATAACCTAAAGTTTTGTGATGAGATATTGCACACTCACCCTTCCCTTCTTGCTTGTGATTTTGGGGATGAAATCCTCTTTAAGGGGTGGAGTGTAATAGTCCTCAAAACCATCACTAACTACTATCATATAAGAGGTACACGATCTAGAGATAAGGAACAACATAAACATATGAAAAAGTGAAAACAAAAAGGAGGTAAATAGTTATATAACCCGCCTCAAAGATCACCACCAAGATCCAAGTTCCATGGTCAAGCTTCAAGCTCACGAGCTCAAGGTAGAAGATGATCCACCAACTTGATCATCACTACACCTCCAAGGAAGAAGATAATACCAAGGTTAAGATGGTTCAAGTTGGAAAGAAGGTAACCAAGATACATGGCCGAGAAGAAGAAGAAGAAAGCTAGGAAACATAGCTTGCCAAGGTAGAAGATGAAGGATGATCAAAGAACTCCACAAATTGGGACTTGTCCTCCAAGCTCCAAGAGAAACTCTCTTGATCCTTAAGATTCTCAAGGTCATCCACAAAGAAGGAGAGGAAGCAAGGATTGCCAAAAGGATTCTCTTGCATGGAGAGAAAGAGGATTATATACTAGGGGGATGAGACAGGGATCATGGAAGAGGTGTCATCACCTTAGGAGCTTAGGTGACACTTGTCCATGGAAAAGGAACCACATGTGCAACATCATGTAAGACATGGTGATATGGTCTAGGTTAGGTCTCGCCCTCTTGGTCTCCTACCAAGGTCATGCCTGATACCATATCTCTACACACCTACAAATCGATAGGTACAACCCTACATACTGACAAACCGATAGGGCATAACACTACACACTCACAAACCAATAGAGAATAACCCTACACATGCACAAACTGATACACAACCTTTCTAAGGCTCTCTAGCCCGAGACAACACATCTAAGTGCAAGGCACACCTCACTCATGTGTTCAAAACATCACCAAGGATGTCATCACACAACCAAGCCCCGAACAAGGTGCCCATCTCTATCTCCCCTCTATATGATGCCAAGAGAGATAAGGAACACTCTAGAGGTGGCAAACTTGCACATCAACCCCTACTATGGGTGAATTGCATCTTGCACCAAAACCTCACCACAAAACACATGCATCATCCGAACAAGCTCAAACAAGAAACTCAAACTTTCTACAAACCCTAATTACATCTCAGATGATAAGAGAAAGTTTCTAAGTAACATATTTAAGCAAAACAAATAGGGTTATCCCAAAACATGGGTCAAGGTCCTTACATATAGGGTATGCTTTGTATCCTTTTACTCTATATCCAGACAAATTCCCATAGCATGCAAATGAAATCTCTCTCTACACAAAGCATCATAGGTCATCACACCTTCTCCCCATAGTTTCATTAGGTCATCAATCAGAGATTCAAGATAAACAACAACATCATTGCCTAGTTGTTTAGGGCCCGATATCAACAACGACTGCATAACGTACTTATTTTTGATACACAACTAGGGAGGAAGATTGTATATAACATTCATAACAGGCCAAGTTCTATGTTGTCTGCTCAATGTGGCGTATGGATTCATCCCATCAGTATAAATCCCAAGTCTTAGATTCTCGACTTCTTCACCAAATTTAGGGTACAATTAATCAATTTTCTCCCACTATGGGGAATCAGACGCATGTTATAGGAGCCCATCATTTTTTTCTTTACCTCTACATGCCACCTTAAAGTCTTCGCATCCATGGTATTGGAAAATATACGTTGAAATCATAGTATTATAGGTAGATACCACATCACCTTGATAGGAGAGGCAGTTTTGGAATTCCCTCAAGTCATTATTTTATAGCTTGATGCCCCATATTTTGGAAAAATTTTCAAACTAACATAGTCCTTTTGAAATAACACAGTCATTCAGGCATGCATGTATCTTCTTAGCCTTCATTCCCATTGGGTACAACATTTTGTTTAGTTCATATGTTGACTTTGGAAGCTTGTTACCTTCAGGAAGAATTTCTTTTAGCAAAAACATCAATTACATGAAGCTTTTGTCATTCCATCTATTGTTAGTCTTCAAAGTATACAATCTCAATACAATGCTCATCTTCGTAAATTTAGTACAACCTAAGTATAACGGTCTCTCAAGATCATGCAAAATGTTTCTAAACAAGAAAAATGGATCTGTGTGCTCTAGCCCACAACTATCTAGCATTACATCAACTATGTCTATCTGAATTGGGTCACTCACATCTACATCATCAATGACAATTTCTTCTTCAACACAAGTACTACTATCGACATCTACTGATCTCGTAGTAGGAATCTCTCCATACCAGTACCATTATGTATAGCCTTATACAATCCCAATACACATGACATGACTTTTGATTTTGTCAACAGTGTTGACTTTCAAGTTGTTACTACAATTCCTACATGGACAATAGAACCTATCTCCATGCCATTTCCTATATTCCTCCATAAATTATATAAATCGATCAAGACTATTAATAAAATCTGGGGTGCCACAATTTGGAATGGAAATCCATGATCTATCCATTCTATGATCAAAGACAAAACAAGTATTAGGGTTTAGGGTTTACATGATTAATGTTAATCATTTAGGATTTACGGATAAGGGTTTACAAATTAGGGTTTAGGGTTTACAGACTATGATTTAATGTTTATGGTCTACAAATTAAGGTTTAGGGTTCACTAATGAATGTGTATACCACCTATTCCATTCTTTAACACCTAATCTCAGTAGTAAGTGTATAATGTGTATTAGGTTTTCAAGAAAATTTTGGTAGCATTTCCCCACAGTTTTCCAAGTACACCGATATAGTTGGGCAAATATCCACCTACATATGTACTTAGTGAACAAATGAGGAAGTGCTGACAAAACACCTTAAAAACTGAATATGCATTATACACTTACATCCTAAGTGAGATTAAGTGTTCAAGAACAGTTCCAAACTGGGGACTATCCAAGATTTACTCTCAATGAGTAAATCTCAGATGAGTTACTAGGACAACAGATATATGTCCAAAATTAAGGTTTACAATTCATATCAATTCAGTGTAAATACAAATCTAGCAAAATAAAATATATGTCCAAATTAAGGTTTATGATTTAGAATTTAGATAAATACATAAAAAGTTTAGTCTAAATCAAGCTACTTTAGGTCATCCATATCAATTCAATTAAATTAATCAAATTAAACAATGCAGCCAAATATACAAACACTAAATACATGGATTTCAATTATAAAAGAAATTACAAAATCCTAATTACATCTAATTACAAAACCTAATTAAAACCATAACCAAGTTACAAATTTTGAAACCTAATTTTATGTTTTAAAAGAGCATGCATTTATAGAACATACACCAAAAAAAGCTAAAAAAATAAAAAAATAAAAACACGTTGGTCAGTTGGAGACAATGGCTAGTAGTAGGAGCTATAGCTTGAGTAGCAACGACGATAGAAGGAGCATCAGTGACGATGAGCTCCAACATTGACTTCAGTGAGCTCTGATGGACGATGATAGTGAAGGCCAACAATATCTTTTGTGATGGAGATGAGCAGGAGAGTAGTTGAGGCTGGAGTAGGAGTGGTGAATGGAGCAGGAGCTATGGCTGGAGTAGCTAGGGAAAAAATCGCCAGAGGTAGGCAAAATATGAGTAATGAAATAGAGAGTGGGAGAAATCTATTTGGCATAGATGCTATTAAGTTTCACATAGTCATTAGTTGCTAGGAAAAAATGACACTTTAGGTCTTCGATGTTAGTTGTATATAAAAAATTGACACCTAACTCAAGGACTGAGATGTCAGTTTGTTGTGAAAAACGGATGCAAAAGACCATTCTCTACATAAAAAACCAGACTGTGTAGGGCTGGAGTTGTTGATTGTATTCCTAAAACTGACACCTAACTTAATGACTTAGACGTCGGTTCTATGTAAAAAAAATGATCCAAGAGGCCATTCTTTGAAAGAAAAAAAAAATAGACCTGCGTAGGGCCACAATCCTTGGTTTTGTACCTAAAACTGACACCTATACTATTGACTTAGAGGTCAGTTAGCTATAAGAAATAGATGCAAGAGGACATTATCCGAATGAAAAAATTAGCCTGAGTAGGGCCTGCATTGTCAGTTTTGTCTTGGAGAACCGATATAAGAGAGCAATTTGAGGGAAATACTTTTTTTGGGGGGACATGGTGCTAATCCTCTGAGTCAATTTTGTGACTAAAAACTAACATTGATTGTAAAATTTTCATAGATTTTTTGAGAGTCAATGTAATTTCTTCATGTAGACAACCAGCGTCAGAAGTACTTTGGAGGAAAATTTTATTTCACACAAAGGTGTTTGTCGTCAATTCTTAGTAAACTGACACTCATCTTAAAATTTTTGTTGGCAAATACTTTTCCCTCAAAAACTGTATTTCACAAATCATTTTAGACATTGGTTTTATAGAAATTTAACTAGCATTATAGGAAAAGAGGTACCCGTGTCTTTTCTAAATTAGCAAGACTTGATCAAATGGTGATGTTTATGCTAATGAATGGGCGTTGTTTGGATTATAGTATCGTTATTTCTTCAAAACTGGCATAAAAAAGTGACATCAGAGGTCAAAAATGTACTAGTACTTGCTAGCATGTGCATTTCCCCTCTACTCTAGACGTCTTGCATCTCCTCATAGCATCTGACCTATGCCAAATTGGCATGTTTCCACCAATAATGCAAAAGGTGGAATCTGAACACAATTCACAGATCGAGCTCACAACCACCCAATTATTTTCTAACACTACACACACAGGCAATCCCAGCACTAGGCTCATATCCAGTGACAACACCACTCCCTTTCACATGAACTTCATGTTTAATCTCATAAATGGTTATCTTGCCTTTTTCAACCAACAACTAGGTCGACCATGGTGGTGAGAATTAAGCAAAATCTCAATAGGTAGTAGTAGTTTGTTGTCATTGTAAACTATATTTTTACATTTTCTTTCTGAACAATATATAATTGTGATAGAACCTGGAAAGAAATCCTATGGTGACAAAGGAGAGAGGGATAGATATCACATTGTTTATCTTATTCCATTTATATATTTCCCCTTACTTGTATCACTTTGGGAATATTGTCGATATACTCTGTTAAAAAAGGCGTGAACTAGTTTGTGTTATCAAACATTGTTATGCCATGTAAGCTGTAAATTAATATGGATTCAATAGGATGATGTCTTCTACATATAGAATATGCTGTATTTTACAACCTGTTGGGTATCATTCATGTATTCTTACATGTTTGATGTGTTAGTAAATACTGAATGCAAATACAATTTCGTATGGATATATAACTTTACAAATTGTGAGCCATGATATCATATGACCCTAAATCAAATATTATGTTGGCATGTGGACAGTAAATATTTTTTTCTTTCAACGAGTTGCACATAAAGGATTAAACTACATATACATCCAAAATACCCACAAACCCTTATACTCTCCATATTTACTAGGTGGGGAAGAGGATAAGGGTAAGGGGAGGGTAAGAATACTTCAAGGATGCATGATTACCCTATCCTTACTACATACCCTATGGAGTGTAAGGGTAAGGGTATACCTTTATCCTCCCCATATTCTCCCCATTTATATCCCTAATATTAACCAATACCATCCATCACGGGAGGAGTGGATGTTGGATGCCTATCCGTGAAATGAAATCAAAGTAAACATATTTGAAAAGCATAATCCTTGAACTAGACAACTTTTAAAGAAAATAATTTATCAAAATAGACAAGTCTAAGGATAGTGAACGGGCAAAGGAATTCATCCTAGAATTAACACTTGACAATTCTACTCTCCCTTCTTGAGAATTTTATATAACCCCCACTCATTCTATAATAGTTGGAAAATTATAGTGCTTCCCATCCAATATACACTTATAAAATCCGTTAGATCCTCAAGTTCTATATTGGATTCTATGAGTATGAATTCAATTGTAATGTATTTCTATTCAGTTTAACAAAACCAGATTAATATTAGAATGATGACATCAATGGTGTGACTTTGATGGAAGTGGGGTGATGAATTTAAGTAAATAATGTAATGTTGAGAATATATTTTCATATGAGAATCCATTTGAGATACTATGGAATTTCAAGCATTAGTTCTTAATTAAGGATATAATAAATCCTATAGACCCTTTGGAAGGCCATATTTGGTCTTGGACCCCATAACCCAATACAAGTTCGATTGAGCCAATATGGTTTACATATGGGTCCTTGGGATGCAAAAGTAGTAATTAAACATCTTGTGATGATATTAAATGACAAGGATATTTTTAGTTGAAAGATAAAGATATAAGGAGATCATAAATGAGTTTTCAAGATAATATAAGATATCTTGTGGTTTATATAATTATTTAAGTAATTATCTAGTTATTATTTGAAAGCCAAGGTTTGAGGGATAAACATATCATTTTGGAAATAATCTCTAGCATAATAAAGGATAATAGGAAAACATGATAATACAAAAAATGGCATTAACAGAAGTAATATCTTATCCTGGATAATAACTTATCAACTTTGGGCTTTTGTCTAAAAGAAATGAAAATTGAAAATGAAAAAAGGAAAAGCCCAAACCCAATCAAACTTGGGATCATGGTGGTATGTGGGAAAGGGAGTCATCTCCCTGGACTGAGAAACTAGGAAGATGCAGTCTTTTATCTCACAAATCTGTGTTTCCTCTATCTATCACCCTAGTCCTAAAAACCTCATGCAATTTATCCCAAAAACTTTGGGAGGAGGAAAGTTGTGCAACAAACTTTGATTTTAGCATTATCCTAAAGAATCAAAGAATTCCCCTAACCCTATAGAACCCGAGAAGTAAGGGGTAATCATGGTCACCCTATTCCTTGACCCCTTTCCTATTTAAGGAACTGACCACCAAGTGTAGAGAGTCATCAATGACCCCTCAATTGTGACCAAGGGACTTATCAACCCTTACCCCCACTCAATGTGCTTCCTCATGCGATTTATCCCAAAAACATTGGGAGGAGGAAAGTTGTGCAACAAACTTTGATTTTAGCATTATCCTAAAGAATCAAAGAATTCCCCTAACCCTATAGAACCCGAGAAGTAAGGGGTAATCATGGTCACCCTATTCCTTGACCCCTTTCCTATTAAAGGAACTGACCACCAAGTGTAGAGAGTCATCAATGACCCCTCAATTGTGACCAAGGGACTTATCAACCCTTGCCCCCACTCAATGTGCTTCCTCACTTACACCACACAATCATTAGAGATCTAGGCTGCCTCACCCAAATCATCTACACCGACACCAACTGGGGGACATGGTGAAAAGCTCCATGGTGTTAGCTGAGTGTAGCCTTGTCTAGAAATCCCAGTCGACAAGTGGTGTCATCAAGAACTTGTAGCTAGATAAAAAACAAACTACTTGAAGGGACTCTAAGATGATCTAATGATGGCAGGGGATGCAGTAGGTCAAGGTGATAGATACTAGGAATGTGTGTATCCTTCTGAAGAAAGGTAATCTGCATGACTTTGGATTCTTTTGCAATGCCCTATTTCTAGTCATCTAAGTATGTGCTTCACTCCCATACCTTGGTAGAACCCTAAGACATTCCTTTACCCCCACAGGTAATGGTCCCATGCTTCTATACCCTTGAATCCACCTGGGTATAAACCTTGATAATCTTACACTAGTTTCCTCCACATGCTTCTCTCAGCAAAATTTTGGTGGAAACTTCGAGCACTGCTTGTTCACGGGAGGCCTTGCCAGGTTCAAGGGAGCCCAAATACGCAAATCATGACCTTAGTGGTGAGTGTCAAGCATTGCCAAACCCAAGTCAAGTCTCAAGTTGACGTCACCATTGCTGACTGGATTAGTGGCGTAAGCTATTGGTAGGATGATCAATCCATACTCTGTAAAGACCAATACATATTAGAAACCCAATGATTATGATCTATGGTGCATGGGTACACTAGTGATTCAACTAGTCCTAAATAGGAAACCAGGGAGTAAAATTATCTATTTTATACACAAACATGGCCCTCTATGATTGGCCAATTGTTGATGATCTTGCAAATAATGTAGAAATTAAATACTAACTTCTATCATGATAACCTATATATGAAATTTCTCAAAAAAAAGTTTTTATAATGAATAAAATGATTTGGACACCTAGTTATGATAATAGTTCCAAAAGTATAGGTGATACATGAATCTAAATGTGATAATATTATGGAAACCATAGATTTGATAACTAGGATGTGGAATGTAGTAAATATGTTTATTTTGTAATAATACATGATCCTATTGAGTATAATGGGATATTAAGATGTTGATGATGATAATGTATATTTAGTTTGCTAAAGTTAATAATCATATAAATGTGGAATTATGGTTATTAAACCAATGATTATAACTTGATATATTAATAATCCAAATAATTTTATCTAGACATCCATAGTAATATGATATGTTGAATCTATGAATCAGGGTGACACCTAATATATAACTAGGACCTCTAAACCTAAGAAATAATGATGTAATGGAATTAGGGTTTGATACTCTTATACCTAGTCCAAACCCAAGATGACCCTAGACCATAGTTTATGTACTAAGTTATATTTAGTTAGTATCATATGGATACAATGGTGACACATTGGTAGTATGCATATTTTAGATAATGTTAATTGAATGTTGATTTGCTTGAACATGCAATGGATGATTGGATTGTATGGAAATAACTGCATGGTGACTACAATGAGGTACATGTTTATTTTTGAATAATCACATATATCAAATTCTTAAGTTTTTGGGAATTTATTGAAGTTTGATGAAATAAATTGTTGGTTGTTTATTTACTTCCTATTCAGTTATAATTCCTATATGAGTAATACATAAAGTAAACTATGATATTTGAACCTTGTATTACATGTATCAAGGGGTAATTCACACAAGTCCAATGATGGATAGTGATCACAACCGAGATGGTATGCCAATAATGGGTTTGGATATTTAATGAAAATGCCAATTCTTATTTGTAAGTGTTTGATTGATGCAATATATGTTGTTAGCATACATGCTCACTTTTTGTTGCACCACATACACATTATAGTAATATACCGATCTGACATATTTGTTTGTAGGTGTCATAGATTAATAGACATCTATTATTTAAAGACATGGATATCCAGAAACTATCACCAAAGCAAATATGTCTAAAGAAAACTTGAGGATTAGTTAGTTAGATATCTTAGTACTTCTTGTCATGTATAAGCTAGGTCTTGGAAAATGAATGTAACTCCTTAAAGGAGTATCGAATAAATATTTGTATCCAATCAAGTATTATTTATTATATGTTAGACTTGGATCCTAGAAATTTTAGGTAATGACTCTCAACTTTAACATCTCTCTTGATTTGGGGGCACTCAAAAGTGAGGCTCGTTATATTTGGTATCAAAGTCCAATTTGTTTTGGTCGATCAAAAACTCGTGTTGCTTTTTTTGTATTTTTCCTTAGTTTCTATACAAAGCTATCCATCTTCAAAACTAAATATGGTGAAATAAAGGAAAAAGGATATAAACTTTATACAAGCTCTCCCAAAGAATAAAGAATGATGATAGAGCCAAACTGCAGACGCTGCCAGAAAAGAATGAAGCTCTGATACCCATCAACAAGCATCAGGATGATATCTCATATAAAAGAACCAACAGATACCACCAGCCTTCTTCACAAGCTAAACCATAGAATGACTCCCATGCCTGTCATCTCCAACTTAACTTTCAGAGCAACAGGCACTTGAAAACATCCAACAACACTAATACCAGAACAGAACTGAATCTCGATCCAGAAGAACTCAACCATCACAGTTGTAAAAGCCAGCCATGAGAGGGGAGCATAAGACCCAGAACCACAACAACCGTCTCTTCAAAGAATAAAAATAGAAATCCAGGATGCTTCAAACCACCAGGATACAAGAACATAAGCATTTGAAAACAGAACTCATCCATCACAGGGCACAAGGTGACTCGACCATCACTGCATACAGTAGAGAGAGGGGAGCAACAGAGACAAAGACATACCCAACCCACAAAATAAAAATGGCCAAACACAAACATTCTAAAGAAAAACCAGAACCCAAGACAACCAGAGCCAAGATCTATAGACAGACAAACACAACCCGCCAACCTTCAAAGCAGCAAGCACTTGAAAACATCGAGTAGCACTAATACTAGAACAAAACCGAATCTCGATCCAGAAGAACTCAACCATCACAGCTATAAAAGCCAGCTATGAGACGGGAGCATGAGACCCAGAACCACAACAACCATCTCTTCAAAGAATAAAAAAGAAAACCAGGATGCTTCAAACCACCAGGACACAAGAACACAAGCATCTCAAAACACAACTCATCCATCACATGGAACAAGGTGACTCGACCATCACTCCAGCCTTCTGAAACAACCTCCAACTGTCATATTTCGATAACTCTAAGGCAGAGAACACCTCAGCCCCACAAGCAGTGCATCACCAATCCAACCCACATAGCAGAGACTTCCTCCCCCTCATAGGAGAGCACAGAGAAAGAAAGCACAACATGAAAGCCAACATAAAAGAAAAAACTTAGCTTGATAAGATTTCAAATTCAGATGTTATCTTTTTCCAGATAACATTGACATTACTGCTAGTACTATGATGAATCCGCCTATTTCTTTCGAGCCATACATGATAAGGAATAAGCGTGCAAATAATTCTTGCCTTCTTATCTTTGAAATGAAAAACGTCCTCCCAATCTTCAGGAATTGAAGCAATAACTCTGTTATCAACAACCATTTTCCATAGGTTTTGAGTAAAAGGACATCCAAAACAAATGTGAAAAGTATTTTCATAGTCCCCCCGATAGAGAAAACACATGGATACTACAGAAATACCTTTTCTCCTTAATTAGTCAAAAGTGCAGAGCTTATTCAACTTTTCTTTCCACATATGGACTAGGCTATTAATATGACTCTTACATCCCCAAATCCAATTGAACCCATCATCTTCAACACCTTTCTGTCTTACATCATTCCAAACATCTTTGAACTTGACCTCTTGTCTTCTGTTAAAAGTAATGTGATCATCTTCTTCAGAAGAAATATGAATGTCATTAACAACATTTTCTAAGATCGGAGAGTTTTTGGATATAGGTATATCCCATTTCCTATTAGTAATGATTGAGATTAGATACGAGTCAGAGAGAATACCTACATTGATGATCATATCTTTGTTAATATAGTCATAAAGAAATATTTTATTCACCCACGGATCTAGCCACGTCTTGAAAGAGTTCCCAGAACCAATATTAAAATCAATATGAACAAGGACTTCATCTCTGAATTTGAGGAGATTGTTAAACATCCAAGAATAATTGGGGGATTAAGCGATGCTCCACAAAGTACTTTTTTTGAGATACCTTTCATTGATCCATTTTACCCGTAATGAATCTTTTTTACTCACCACATTCCACATATTAAGAATAGTACAAGCTTTTGCCACCTCTTTACTCTTCCTTAAACCCAGACCTCCCTCCTTTTTAGGAAGGGTAACCTTTTCCCATTTCACAAGGTGAATATTACTTTTATCTTCATATTGCCCCCACAAGAAATCTATACATATGTTAACTATTTCTTCTAGAGTAGATGCAGGAATGGGAAAGGCAAGCACCCAATAGATATGCATAGAGGACAAGGTAGATTTGACTAACTCCAACCTACCAACAAAAGAGAGACATCTTGCTTTCCATCCCTCCATTCTTTTCCTTACTCTGTCAATAAGTCCAGCACAATGAATCCTTTTAAGTTTACCAGTGAACAAAGGAATACCTACATATATGGAGTGATCCCACACACGTTCCTTCACAACTAAAGAATCAATAATAGAACCAGTTTTAGCACCCTTGCCACAATAAATAGAACTTTTGGAGAAATTAACACTCAATCCAAATTTATGTCTAAACTCATCCAATAAAGACTTGACATTCGAAACATTTTGCTTTTCGGAATTAGTGAAAATCATCAAGTCATTTGCAAAAATTATATGTGAACAATCAACATTTTTTGACGCTTGAATTGGATGAATCATCTTCGATTTAACTCTGATCTTCATCATCTCAGAAAACCCCTGCATAGCTGACACAAAAAGGTACAGAGCTATGGGGTCACCTTGCCTCACCCCATTATTGGGAAAGATAGGGCTAGATGACTCACCATTAACTAGGATTTGATATGATGTCGAATATAAAATACAATCAATCCATTTGATCCATTTTGAAGGAAAACCCATATTATACAGGACAGAGAAGAGAAATTTCCAACTGATCGAGTCATATGCTTTAGTAATGTCAGCTTGCAGACAAATATTGCAATTATTAGCTTTCTTGAAGTCACTCAAAATTTCATTGGATAAAAGGATTGCATCTTTTATACTTCTTCCTTTGACAAAAGCACATTGATTCCAATCAATAATAGTAGGTAGAACAGATTGAAGTCTATTTACCAAAATATTTGCAATGATCTTGTAAAACACATTACATAAAGCAATGGGTCTCCAGTTGGTTAACAAGGAAGAATTAGACCCTTTGAGAAAGAGAGAGATAAAGGTCTTGTTCATCTTCCTAAGCATGCTACTATTATCAAAGAATTCACATACAGAAAGATAGACATCATCACACTGCTATAGAAACAACGTTCAACGTCACTTTTCGGGGCATCGGTTATTTAATGAAACCGATGATGATAAACATTACACGTCGGCTATTGAGAAAAACTGACATCTATATTTGAAGACAAGCCAGACACGGGTATCACTTTTTATTCAACGTTGACTAAAGAAAAGAAACCGATGCCTAAAATATCCTGCAAAATCCAGTTTTTTCGAGCGAAAAAAAATTTCCCCCAAAGTGTAACATACAACGTTAGTGTTTTGCCTAATAACTGTTGCCTAAAGAAGATAAAAATTGTGCACAATTTTTACCATATGGGCATCAGTTTTCGTGGGATAATTGACGCTGATAAGGGTTCACGTGCCCTCCCCGCCAAAATTTTTAGGGCAAAGGATTGTCCAATTGGCATCGGTTGTTGTATTCAGTCGACGCTTATTCTGTTTAGGTGTAAGTTGTTAAGATAACCGACGCCTTTTATTAACTTAATAGCCCCCACGAGATGCAGACTCTTCCCTTTTCTTTTGTTTCATCGCGAAAACAGACTCTGCACTCCTTTCTCCTCCCGACGCCGCCGCCACCGCGCCTGCTTCCTGCTGCGTCGCCGCCACCACCGCCTACTGTTGCTGCTACTTCTCTGCTCGCCGCCTGCTGCTACTGGTGCTTCTCTGCTCGCCACCTCCGCCGCCTCCTTCTCCTGCTGCTTCTCTACTGATCGGTGCCGCTGCTCCTCACACCACTGCTACCACCGACATGGACGAAGCTCATCTCCACACTACTAGCTACTCGACAGGTAGGTCCTCCTCCTCTTCTTCCTCCATGCCCCTCTTCTTCTTCCTTCTTCCTCCTTACCAACAGAAAGCACGACCGTGTGGGCTGGTCACGATAGTGGCTGTGTTGGCTGACCACGGCCATGCTCAACCAACATAGCCACGACCGTGGCCATCCCACATGACCATGCTTGCTGTTGGTAAGGAGGGAGAAGGAAGAAAAGAGGGTATATATTCAAATGAAATCAATTATGAATTTGTGATGAAATCAATTATATGATGAAATAAATTATATGATGAAATCAATTATGTTCAAATTAATTATGTTCAATTATATGATGAAATCAATTATATTCAAATCAATTATGTTGAATTATATGATGAAATCAATTATGTTCAAATCTTATGATGAAATCAATTGTGATGAAACCCTAACATCTACATGAATCCCTATTGCATGATGAAACCCTAACATCTACATACTCTATATGATATCTAAAATTGTGATGAAACCCTAACATCAACTGTGATGAAACCCTAACATCTACATATCTATCCAAGATGATGAACATGCATGGACACTCAAAATGTTGAAATCAATGTTATAGAATATGATACCTAGATTAAATGATGTTACATGAAACCTAGGATATGAATGATGAAACTAAGATTGTAGGTATTGGAATGACAACATACATGTATTTGTTGGCCTAGAAACCCGTCCAAGATTTACTCATTAGGAGTAAATCTTGGATAGTCCCTGGTTTGGGACTATTCTTGAACACCTAATCTCACTTAGGATGTAAGTGTATAATGTGTATTGTGTTTTCAATAAAAGTTTAGTAGCATTTCCCCGTTTGTTCTCTAAGTACATATGTACTTGGAGAACAACGGGGAAATGCTGCCGAAATTTTCTTGAAAATCCAATACACATTATACACTTACTAGTGAGATTAGGTGTTCAAGGATGGGATAGGTGGTACATGTACATTTATTATATATAAGAATGACATCACATGTATTTGTTAACCCTAGACCCTAATCTTGTCCTAATATATACTTGTTTTCTCTTTGATCATAGAATGGATAGATCATGGATGTCCATTCGCAATCGCTGCACCCCAGAGTTTATATATGATCTTTATCAGTTTATTAGATTTGCCGAGGAACATAGGAAACAACCTGGAGATAGATTCTACTGTCCATGTAGGCATTGCGGTAACAACTTAAAAGTCAGCACTGGTGACGAAATCAAAAGTCATATCATGTGCAATGAGATTATACAAGGCTATACAGAATGACACTGGCATGGAGAGATTTCAAACCCAAAACCAGTGGATGTCAATAGTAGTGCTTGGGTGGAAGAAGAAATTATCTCCGATGATGTAGATGTGAACGAACCAGTTCCAGTAGACATCATTGATGCGATGCTGGATAGTTGTGGGGTAGAGCACACCGATCCACCTCCCATCTTTAGAAACATTGTGCATGATGCTGAGATACCGTTATACACATGTTGTACTAAGTTTACAAAGCTTAGCACTATGTTGAGATTGTATAAGTTGAAAGCTAACAATAGATGGAGCGACAAAAGATTCACTTCATTATTGACTTTGTTGAAAGAAATGCTTCCTGAAGGAAACGAGCTGCCAATCTCAACATACCGAGTAAAGAAATTGTTGCATCCAATGGGAATGGAGGCCAACAAGATACATGCATGCCCGAATGATTGTGTATTATTTCAAAAAGACTATGTGGATTTGAAAGATTGTCCAAAATGTGGTGCGTCACAGTATAAATTGACGACATATGGGAGTTTGAAGACATATGGGAGTTTGACTACATAGATTTCATAATTCCGCTCTTCAAATATAATTGGGTTGATAACACCAAAGGAGTTATAGTGGATGAATTGGGTTTCACTTTAGTGAACTTTGAAAAGATTGGCGAGAAGGATGAACCATTCATATTGGCATTACAAGAGAAACAAGTATTTTATATCGATGATCCTGCAAATGATAAATGGTCGGTTGTTCTTCATGGTAAAAGACAGTTCATTGAAGATCATATAGATGAAGAAGAGTACTATGATAAATATGATGACTCCAGTCCATTCTCACTTGGGTTGCCAACTTCACAAAATATTGAAGCTAATGATGACTTATATGTGCGCGGAGATCACAATGAAGGATTGTTAATTGATAAAAGATCACAATTTTAGAGGCATGCATGTTTATATTTTTTTTATATTTTTCATTTTTCAATGTTTCATTTTTATATGTGAACTATATAAAATGCTAAATGTTTGGTTTTTTAATATCAATATCATTTTCAGATATAATGTTTGATTATCTTCTAGTTAATACAAATGCTAATGTTTGCCTTTTAATGACATTTTCAGATGGCTGACCATGGGCATGATGATCGTGATGTCCATGATGAGCATGATGTTCATGATGAGCATGGTGAGGATACCAATGTAAGTTTTAAAACATATCCTATATTTCTATAGAAATTCATTATCTTCTAGTTATGTCATATATCCTATATTTCTATATTGGACTAATTCAGTGTGTTTATTTTGTCAAATTTTAGGTTGATGATGCACATGTACCCTCTGAAGCACTGGAGGCACTTGATGCACATCACCAAAAATTTAACAAGAAAAGGGGCATCACTCTGCTGAAGAAGTTAACAATGCTAAGGGGCAGTGGATCCAAATTGGATGTGGAGTTTGATAATGCAGGAAATGCAATTGGAGTGAACCGCAATAATTTTGTAAACTATCTTGGGTTTTTCACTCGAAGCCATTGTGGTGTTAAGAAAAACCCATTAAACCCATCTGGTCCAGGCGCCTTATCTTCATTAAGATTCACAATGACACCCTCAACCTCTTTTCTGGTAACTTTCTTAGTAAGCATGATAGAGTGGGCTCTAGAAATACGTAAGCCAAACCACTCACCCTCCCAAGCACCTCCAAAAGACTCTTTGCAAAACAAATCAGAGTAAAATTCCACAATAGCATTCTTAATACTATCTAAATTGTAAGATCTTTCCCCATCTATCATGAGACTTCTAATAGATTTTATATTTCTTGTAGTCCTTAAAGATGAATAGAAGAACTTAGAGTTTAAATTACCTTCTTTTAGCCATTAGACTCTAGATTTTTTTCTTAAGAAGGATTCTTCCACAATAGAAGCCTCCTTAGCAAGCATTCTGAGCCTTTTAGCCTCTTCTCTTTTATCAACATTTAGAGGATCTAAGTCTGCAACTTTCTAGGCCTCAAGAGCCATAACATTTTGCACGTTCACATTTTCAAAAATATCCCCATATGATCTCTTATTGCAGACTCTCAATCTGCATTGAAAGTTTTCAAGCTTCCTGTACAATTTAAACATGGAATAAACTTCAACCTTAGTCATCCAAGCTTCCTTACGGATATCATTAAACTCATAATGGGATGTCCAACTATTGATAAATCTGAAAGGAGAACTACACTTTTTTGGTTCAGTTATAAACAAACTGATTCTTCTATGATCGCTCACCGTATTAGAGTAAATTTCACCATGGAAAGATTGAAAGTGATTCTAAAAATCAAAATTGAAGAGGATTCTATCAATTCTGGAAGTAATAAAATCATCTCCATCTTACTGGTTGTCCCAGGTGAAACAAGGCCCATTAAGGAAAATTTTAGATAATCCATATAATCATAAGGAAAATTATTACGACATGCTATAAGGGTAATGGTTTCTAAAAATATCATATCCTTAGGGGAAGACAAAATTTTCCTCCTCATCACCATTAAGTTGGTATATGGGGACTCCATAAGCCAATTTGATACATTCCTGGCCAAAACCTAGGGTTTACATGTAATAGTTTATCCTTATGTCTTATCATCTCTAATTTCATCCACATCTCATCTCCTTACTTATTAAACCCTAAATTCACTTCTCTCCTCATCATGAATTTGGATTTTTGGGTGAAGTAGTATTAATGCATCCTCCTCCAATTAAAGTACATAATATGTAAATTAGAGAAATAGATGTAAAAGATGTGACATGTAGACATGCCCTCTAGTAAGGGTAAACCCTAGAATGAAACAAGTGGGAAAACCCAATACCATGAAGGATTTGAGTGGGATAACATTATGGGGTATGAAAATCCTTAGTGGGGTAAGGGAATCATAAAACCCTATAATACAGGGAGTCTCTAACCCTAACCCTAAACCCTAATCTTGGGTAATGTGGTAGTGGGGGTGAAATAATAACCCTAAATAAACACACCCTATGTAGGGGTAAAGGAAAGAGAAAACCCAAATGGATTTGGGTAATATAGTTTGGTTATCACAATTGGATACCCTAATTTCCTATGCATGCAAGTACATTGAGTAATGCATGCATGATTCATGTAAAGGGTTTTGATTAAACATGAAACATAGGTAATAAATGGTTACATAAGAATAAACATAAGACCTCGACTCACATTTATGGGAGGTGTCCCAAACTGGGGTTGGTCATCCCAAGAATGGGAAAAGGTCTATGGGGGAGGCATAATTCTAAACATGTGTGTTTAGGTTGTGTCTAGAAAGCCTAACCTCCTCCTGTGGCTCGATAAGGCACCCCAGGTTAGGACCTTCTCTAGAAGGGTGAGTTGACCAACCTCATTCTGAGATTTAAGGGAACCTTGGACGTTCTCAAAGGAAAAATATATAGTGGGATGGGGTGAATAAGGCATAAAAGCCCTTACTCCTACCTAATCTTTAACATACCAGATCTTGGACCCTACCCTATAACTTTGACCTTTTGGACTTAGCCAAAGAAGGTTAAGGTTTTAGGCCTAAAAGATGTTTAGTATAAATTAATGAGCTAATGCATGTATAAATCACTCTAATGTAACCTAATGACTTCACATTAGTCTTAGGCCCATAGTGGACACATAAAATATGTCATAATAATTCCTTTTGTGCTAATATGAAAATAAGGAACATAATTTGATGGATAATTGGGTTAATAGTGAAATAATATTATAATGGGACATAATAATATATGTGACATATCTCCTAAAAAGAAATCTCAAATGTAGAATCTAAGTTAAGAATCATGTTCCTTGGGTTCCAATTAACTTGGGAGTCAAGTTTCACCTTATTTGCATAATAATAATAATAATTATTGTAATTTCTAGGAAAAGAAATATGAGTTTCTATCCAAATAGAAAATAAAATATTAAATGAATCCAAAAGTGGAAAATAATCTTAGATTTGTAATCTACACATTAAAATATGCCTTTGGGTGAATTTTCACTCAATTTGGAGAATATTAGTTTAAAAGGTGAAATCAGGAGAGAGAAAGTATGTGGAACCTTCAAAATATTAAATAAATTTACAAACCTCTCCAACATGTAAAATTGATAGCAAATTAATATCCAAGACACTTAATTTGACTTGTGGGTGAAGTTTCACATTAATTGGGTACTTCTAGAAGTCTCTAATGCATTAAGAAAGAGAAAATATGAATTACTTTAAAAGAATTAAATAAAAATAGCAAAAGTCTCAAAAGTGAAATATAATGTCAAAATAGGATTCTACATGCCTTAATTAGCCTAGATTCAAAATTTCATATTAATATGGTTTTTTTGGGGCCCCAAATGATTTAGGAAAGGAACTTAAATAAGAGTATACTTTGGAGGCCATCTCTCTCGACAATTCAACATTCACTACTATAACCAAAACAACAATCTCCATAAATTTTGTACTATAACCAAAACAACGATCTCCATAAATTTTGTAAGCAGAAATTACCTAAATGAGGTATATTTGTAGCTGTGTGGTACATGATCGGCGGAGGAAGCTTGGAGGAAGATCAGTAGAGGTAGCATGGAGGAGGATCCATGGTGATGGCCTATTAGAGGAGTGGTAATAGCAGCGTGGAGGAGGGCAGGTGGAAACATGACTTGGAGGAAGCCTGGCATTGGGCAGGAGGACAACACATAATGGAAGCATGGAGGGGGTCTGTGGTGGCCTAAAGAGGTCTGACGGCCATGTCGAAACCCTATGCATAATAGATAGGGTGTGACGGTGGGACGGTAGAGGGTCCAACAGAAAGGTGGTGTGGGCTCTTGATCGGCCAAAAGAGGGTGATGGTGTGAGGTGTAAACTGCAAGTTTTTGGGGGGAGAGAGGGAGATTGCAATCTGGAGGGAGATCGGGAAGGATTAGGACTATGTACATGTTGAATTGAGGAGTTGGAGGGAGGCGCACGAGATTTGGCGCAAAAAAATTTAGATGAGATACAAATGTGAAATGTGGGGTATGAACTACATTTTTTTTGGTACACTTGGCATAGAAAGAGACAAAGTGTAGGGATGTAGATTTAATTGAATTAACTACAATTACTTATTTACATTTGTTATTTTATAGCTAAAAGAGGTTTTGGATACATATAAATTACATGTAACTAGAGTAATTGTAGCTAAATCATATTTTTTTGTAGTGTTTAATAACTTGTATGAATTCAATTTCCTAATGTTTCTGTGATTTTCCCTATCACACCTTTCTTCTCAGTTTTTCTTTGCTTTGGCATGCCGATTGAATGACCCTGATTTGATCTTCAAGTTCCCAACTTTATCTAACAGTTTGAACGCTATGCCCAACCTTCCACTTTTGGCTGGCACACTGTCAAAACAATAGTGCACCTTCCTCCCTCGGTTCCAATCTCTTCTCATTTGAATCCTTCTCCATCCTCAAGCTTTTTCTCTGATTTTTACTCCCAAATGTTCCCCTCACGATTTCAAATCATATAACCTTATAAATATTAGGGTTTTAAGGCTTCCTCGTCGCTTCCACAAATCACCACTCGTCTCCTCTATTTTCTTGGTTCTTCACGTTTCTCTGGGGCCCTAGGCTATCAGACTCCTATAAACCAACCCAAAAACCCCCGCAACAGACCCTAATGCCAATTAGCATCAGTAGTCATCCTACCATCTTGCCCATATAGATATTTGAACCTCATCTACCTCCGGTGGTGACAACGCTAGCGGTTGGATTTCCCTGACTAGGAGGGTGCTCAGAAGTCATCCAAGATGTCTTCTAGATCTTCATTCCTGGTCTTCCTACAACCTAATAGTTCTAATAATTGGTAAATTGCTTTCCCCTTTTTGATTTCTTGCTTCTAGACCTCGCAGACATGGTTCTCGATCGAAGGAAGGGGATGAACCCCTACACTTTCTCAAGTTTACGCCTCTTTTCTCCTTTCTTGTTTTGATTTCTCACCAAGGGTAATATCATCATTTCACGCCTGCTTGTTTGTTATGACTTTGAGTCAAGATGCCAGGTTCTCTTAGGGGTCGGCCGAGTTGGCCAATACCCATTGGGCCAACTCAGCGCTCATGCCCACTCTCCCTCTCTCTCTTCCTCTCTTTCTCGGGTGTATGCTGATGTGGAATTTACTGATTGGTTGGTTTTTGAAAATTCATAACTAATCATTTAAAGCTCAGAAGAATAAATTAAAATATGATCTGGAATTAGAAGAATACAGGCTTTCTAATGGTAGAGGTTTTGTTGCTAAAATCTAATGTTGTAAATATGTGGTTTTAATGGATTTTACTAAATAAGTAATAACTTGTAAAATTAATACCTAAATATTTAAAAGTTAGAAAAATATAATAAAATATGATTTGAACTCAATAAAAGATAACCTAAAACATGGTGTGACTTTGATAACCTAATTCACTAATATTAAAAAGGCAATTTTTAGGATTCTGAATAATTAACGTAAACCTAACCCTAATTCTACATATATGCATCATAGGTGCTTTGGAGACCCATGCTTGGATCTAGGACTCATTTTAGACTATTTAGATTCTTGTGTAAGGTATGATTGCATCCCACATTATTTCTAATGAGCAATTTCTATTTCCTCTCTTTTATGTATGTTTGCATTGCCTATTCCTATATTGAGCAATAACCTATTTTTGTCTTACTCTTAGTCCTATGGACATTAGCCTACACATTATTCTTTTTCTTTTGAAATCATAGTTCGTGTGAACTATCTTATTTTGTTGACTAATCTTGTGATCATGGATATTCTCTTGGACTCTTTTTCAAATGTGCATGTTGGATCTTTTTGATGATATGCGTTTCTTTTCCCACCATGGTAGTGAATGTGTACATGGCATTAGGTGATGATGGATGCTCTCATCATTCTTATTCTCTTATTCTCTTGTATTCCTACTTATCTTTTATTATGCATCATGTGGTGACTTCTAGTATAATTTTACATGTTATTTTATGTGGAGGTGAACATTCCCACAAATGAGTGCAAAGGGATAATTCCTGCATATGAAAATATATTTGAGCAGATATGTATCCTGTCCTGCTCAGGTGGATGAATATAGTTCCTGCCCACTCCATATTTAGAGAGGATGTATACAGTTCCCTCTCACCTCATATTTTTGGTAGATGTGTTATTTCCTACCTACATGTTATTATTGTCTAGTATTGTCACACGTGAAACACATGGGTGCTTTATTGTTATACTTTGCTCTTATTTGCCTCTTTTATTGAAATCATTTTCTTTTATGCTCGGTTGGGTAGAGATTTACTTTTCTGTGGGAAGCCTTTTATTTTGTTGTCCTTTATTCTTTATAAATTATTCAATTCTATATTTAGTATGCACATACCATCCTTTGTTGATGTCTTCTATTTTTCTCTTGTTGCTGGGGTATGCTTCCAACCCTAGGTGAAGGAATTGGATGATATGGCATGAAGATATGGACATAGCTTAAGGAGTTAAAGATTGGTGACAAAGTTGTTATGGTTTAGACTTCCCTCTATCTTAGATCCTTATGTTGTGTCATACATGTAAACCCTATGTGGGAGATTAAGATATACTTTTGTAATCTTGTTGTGAAGCTGATTATAGTCATTATTTTCTTCCACTTCTACAATTTAGTTGTTTTGAATACCATTGATAAGATCTGAAAATTTTACACCCACTCCATCATACCTTTTTGGGTGTGTTTGGATTTGAGGTTTTATTTTTCAAAATTTCAGTAGGGAGTGGATCCCCTTATGGGTCCCACTCCTTACAACATGGTATCAGAGCCCATGGTAGTTGAAATCTAACTATTTCAATTTTGTCTCCATTATTAGAACCCTTGACTTGGATAGTGACCTCTAGGTGAGATGCTTTCACTAGATGTTTCATAAGTTGTTCTTTGAGGTGATGTTTAGTGAACCATAATCTGATGGGGTTAGATGGTCGTACCCAACCATATAGATGGATGATTTGTAAATCTTGATGCTATGTGTTTTGACTTGAGGATAAAATTAGGTTATGAGGAAGTAGTAGGTTAATAAGACCTTGTTATGGATAAATTGTGACTTGGTTTCCACATTGATTTTAAGCTCATCATTGTTTTATATCGCATGATTTTTTGAAGAAAAATATATTTTCAATTATACTATTATATGTACAAAACATTATGGATTTCATCTAAGTTTTCCTAAACTAAGTCACAATAAAGTGATATGAGAAGTTTCGGTAGTGAAATCATAAACCTAGTGCTAACCCTAGTTTGACTTTGGAGTTGTGACTAGGATTGATATAGAGGAGTAGTCGACCTACCCTATGACTGTTGGATGTTTTTGTAGGGTTATTAGGTTAGAGACACGAGGACCTAAAACTCAACCCTAGATGGTTCTGACTTGTTAGTTGGATACATGAAAAACATAAATCTCTAAAACATTCACAACTAAAAGATAAGAGGGTAACCCTAAAAGTTGTTTAGTTTGACTTGTTAGGTTCAACCTTTTAAGGGGTGGAGAGTAGTTGGTTGTTGATGCTTGGATCTATAGATTTTGAGGAAAAAAATCCTTTTAATGGGTGGAGTGTTGTAACATATCAGATCTTGGACCCTACCCTAGAACTTTGACCTTTTGGACTTAGCCAAACAAGGTTAAGCTTTGAAATCTAAAATATGTTTAGTATAAACTAATGAGCTAATGCATGTATAAATCACCCTAATTGAACCTAATGACTTCACATTAGTCTTAGGCCCATAATGGACACATAAAATATTTCATAATAATTCCTTTTGTGTTAATATGAAATACATAACATAATTGGAAGGATAATTGGGTTAATGGTAAAATAATATTATTAAGAGCCCTAATAATATATGTGACATATCTCCTAAAAAGAAATCTTGAAAGGAGAATCAAAGTTAAGAATCGTGTTTTTTGAGTCCCAATTAACTTGGGAGTTAAGTTTCACCTTATTTGCATAATAATAATAATAATAATAATAATAATAATAATAATAATAATAATAATAATAATAATTCTTATAATTTCTAGGAAAGGAAATATGAGTTTCTATCCAAATAGAAAACAAAAAATTAAATGACTCCAAAAGTGGAAAACAATATTAGATTTGTAATCTACACATTAAAAGATGTCTTTAGGTGATTTTTCACTCAATTTGGAGAAGATTTGCTTAAAAGGTGAAATTAGGAGAGAGAAAGTGTGTATAACCTTCAAAATATTAAATAAATGTATAAACCTCTCCAACATGTAAAATTGATAGAAAATTCATATCCAAGACACTTAATTTGACTTGTGGGTAAAGTTTCACATTCATTGGGTACTTCTAGAAGTCTCTAATGCATTAATAAAGAGAACATGAATTACTTTTTTTTGAAAATAGCTCAATATCATTAAAAGAAAGCCATACGACATCTACAAGATAGACATCTCGCATCAAGTAACCAAGCAGCAACTCCTTTTGCTGAAAGACATAGCACAAGGATCAGATTGGGATGTGATTGGTACGCTTCTGCACCGTCCACCTCTTGTAGTGGCTGTCTAAAACAGCTATCTGGGATGGAATTCATCAATCTACAAGAGCCTAAGAGTACATCTGGAGAGGAGTTTGCAAAGCCACTGATAGAGAATACCATCCTGAAGACAACGAAAGATCACCAGACAAAGAGCTCGACCACAAAGCAACAACACAGACCTAACAACACAACATCCCACAAAACATGACGAGAAACACAACTACCAACGACGAGCACAAAGGTTGCACCAACCAAGAGACCCAAGAAGGTGGTCAAACCCGAACGATGTAGATACAAAGGAAGGATGGCTCATGCGGATACAAAGGTGGGGAGTAGAAGGTGCCGGGAACTCCACCACCACTCCCGACCACCACTGCGAACAGGGGGCGGAAGACCCACACAAAGCCCAAATCCAGCTTACTCCTCTACCTGGAGCACCAAGGGGCGCCCGAGCTCACCGTTCGCCCAAGAAGGAACCCAAGGCACGACACGACCAACAAACGGCCACCACAGAAAAACAACTAGGAAACGCCTACAGGCGGAGACTAAAAAGCCAAAGACACCTGCCACTAACAAGACAACCTAACAGAACTGACCTAACCAGAAGAACGACACAAGAAAACTAAAAAACAATGACCCACCGCCTAGCCCCATACCTGCCAAAGACCGACATCTCCTCCTCGTCGTCCCCAACCAACACCGCCCCCAGCACCGCCAAGGTCGAAAGGCACTTGATCGGGATCCCAGGCGACCAGCAAAGCAAAAATAGGAAAAGGAAAGGGAAAGGACAAGAAAAAAGCTGCCACACGAGAAGAACACCAGGATGGACCAGCCATTGTTAGATCACTATCTTTGCAAGCGAGATCGCCCAGGTTGACGCCTAAGCCACATTCACACAGCAACTCGTGCCAAGCCCAGCAACCGGTCGCTCAGATCGAAGCCTCAAGCCAGGATCCCAACGATGCAACACTCCATGAAGGCAGAAACACATGGCGGCCACTCGAGCGCAACGAGGCCCAGGGGGAGAAAGGAGGCGCTCATCGGCAGCTCGGCCCCCTCCCCCAAGACAAAGGGTCGAAGATGAGAGAACCCTAGCAAACGATCGCCAGAGCCTATTGCCAACTTTATCTATGTTTGAATAGTGAACATGAATTACTTTAAAAGAATTAAATAAAATAACAAACGTCTCCAAAAGTGAAATCTAATGTCAAAATCGGATTCTACATGCCTTAATTATCCTAGGTGCGAAATTTCATATTAATTGGTTTTTGTTTGGGTCCCAAATGATTTAGGAGAGGAACTTAAATAAAAGTATACTTTAATTACTTGTATCTTCAATTTCCTAATGTTTCTGTGATTTTCCCTGTCACACCTTTCTTCTCAATTTTTCTTTGATTTGACACGCTGATCGAACAACCCTGATTTGATTTTAAAGTTCCCAACTTCATCTGACAGCTAGAATTCTATCCCCAACCTTCTACTTTTGGCTGGCACGTTGTGAGAACATCAGTGCGCCTTCCTCTCTCGGTTCTGATCTCTTCTCGTATGAATCCCTCTCCATCCTCAAACTTTATCTCTAATTTTTACTCCCACATGATCCCCTCACAATTTCAAATCAGATATCCCTATAAATCTTAGGGTTTCAAGGCTTCCTCATCACTTCCACAAATCGCCGCTCATCTACTATGTTATCTCAGTTCTTCACGTTTCTCTGGTGCCCTAGGCTATCAGACTCCTATAAACCAACCCAAAAACCCCAGCAATAGATCCTAATGCCAATTGGATTGGTAGTCATCCTACCAACTTGCCCATATAGTTGTTTGAACCTCATCTACCTCCAGAGGTGACAACACTAGCAGCTGGAGTTCCCTGATCAGGAGGGTGCTCGGAAGTCATCCAAGATGTCTTCCAGATCTTCATTCCTAGTCTTCCTACAACCTAATCGTTCTAATATTTGGTAAATTGCTTTTCCCCCATTTTGATTTCTTACTTCTGGACCTTGTAGACATGGTTCTAGATCAGAGGAAGGGGATGAACCCCTGTACTTACTCAGCTTTACCCCTCTTTTCTCCTTTCTTGTTTTGATTTCTCACCAGGGGTAATATCGTCGTTTCATGCATGCTTGTTTGTTACAACTTTGAGTCGAGATGCCAGGTTGTATGAGGGGCCAGCCGAGTTGGTCAGCACCCATTGGGTCGACTCAGCACTCGTGCCCACTCTCCCTCTCTCTCTTCCTCTCTCTCTCAGGTGTATGCTGATATGGAATTATCTGATTGGCTAGTTTTTGAAAATTCATAACTAATTATTTAAAGCTCAAAAAAAAAATTGTTTTGGCATCAGAAAAATACGAGATTTCGAATGATATAGGTTTTCTTGCTAAAATCTAATGTTGTAAATATGTGATTTTAATGGATTTTCCTAAATAAGTAATAAATTATAAAATTAATAACTAAATATTTAAAAGTAAAAAATATAATAAAGAATGATTTGAACTCAAAAAAATATATCCTAAAACATGGTGTGGTTTTGATAACCTAGTTCACTAATATTATAAAGGGGATTTTTAGGATTCTCAATAATTAACGTAAAGCTAACCCTAATTCTATGTATATGCATCATAGGTACTTTGGAGATATAGGGTTGGATCTAGGACTTATTTTGGACTATTTAGATTCTTGAGTAAGGTATGACTGCATCCCACATTATTTCTAATGAGCAAATTCTATTTCCTCTCTTTTATGTATGTTTGCATCTCCTATTCTTCTATATTGAACAATAACCTATTTTTGTCTTACTCTTGGTCCTATGGACATTAGCCTACTCATTATTCTTTTTCTTTTGAAATCATAGTTATTGTGAACTATCTTATTTTGTTACTGATCTTGTGATCATGGATATTCTCTTGGACACTTTTTCATATGTGCATGTTGGATCTTTTTGATGATATGTGCTTCTTTTCCCACCATGGTTGTGGATGTGTACATGACACATTAGGTGATGATGGATGTTCTCATCCTTCTTATTCCCTTGTATTCTTGCTTATATTTTTATATGAATTATGTGGTGACTGCTAGTATAATTTTACATGTTATTTTATGTGGAGGTGAATATTCACATGTATGAGTGCAGAGGGGATAATTCCTACATATGAAAATATATTTGAGCAGATGTGTATCCTGTCCTACTTCGGGTGGATGTATATAGTTCCTACCCACTCCATATTTAGAGCGGATGTATACAATTCCCGCTCACCTCATATTTTTGGTAGAAGTGTTATTTCCTACCTACATGTTATTATTATCTTGTATTGTCACATGTGAAAGACATTGATGCTTTATTGTTATACTTTTCTCTTATTTGTCTATTTATTGAAATTCTTTTCTTTTATGCCCAGTTGGGTAGAGCTTTACTTTTCTATAGGAAACCTTTTATTTTGTTGTCCTTTATTCTTTATAGATTGCTCAATTCTATATTTAGTATGCACATACCAACCTTTGCTGATGTCTTCTATTTGTCTCTTCTTGTTGGGGTATGCCTCCAACCCTAGGTGAAGGACTTGGATGATATGGCATTAAGATATGGACATAGATTAAGGATCATACATATACATATATATACATATACATATATATATATATATATATATATATATATATATATATATATATATATATATATCCAATAGGCGGAGCCCCTGCCCAACTGGCTCAATTGAAGCCGACCAGCTAGCCACTATCCCTCTTAAACAAAACCCATGGTCAACAAGCGGTCATGGCAACTAAATATCAAATATTCCCATGAGGGTTTGGCACAGAAAATCAACCCAATAGGGGTAAAATAGTAAAATAGTCGATGTCAACCCTTCTTCTTTGTTTAATTCACGATGATGATCCATAAAACTACCAACTTTCAACCCCAAGCCATGATTGTTGAATCCATGAATAACTTAATGAATCAGTTGTAGAATCTTCTTCCTCATCCATGACCGGACTTGAAGACCATCGCATGGGAGCGAGGACACCCGGTGTCACCCATATTACCACCCGCCATGTCTGGCTAGGGCAGCAAGCTCACAAATCAAAACTCAGGTAAGTAAGATTTGAAGGAAGGTGAAACATGAAAAAAAAGACTTGGAACATATTGACAATGTCATCCATACCAAAACACAATCCAACTGGGGGTCAAGCACGGATGAAAAGGAGGCAATGGTTGCTAGTAAAGTTTCAAGCAAAAAGGGAAACAAGAAGAGGGGATGAGATACCTACAGAATGAATGGAGAAGAGGTGTGTAATAGCTTCATGTGGACTATGAACCGTTCAACACCCTTGCTTTGAGACGTGAAGCCCAATGACTCAGCGAAAATCTATGAGAATCTACATGAGGCTATAATGTTGGGAGGTTTGTGGGGGAGAAGATCTAGGGGATGGTGATGATTTTTGGTGATGTCCACACAACCCTAAAGGTCTAGATATTGTTTTACATGGACTTCTTATATAGGAGAGGGGGTTCCAAGGGCAAAGGAGATTGTATTCTAGTGGAACCATGAACCCTCATTGACCATGTTCTATGGGGTATACATTCCCATCAAGTATGGTATTGTTTCTTACAAGAAGACATGATAGTCATTTCTTTTGGGTGTTCTTGCTCAAAGGCTAGAAGGAGAAAAAGACTGGGAGTCTGGGAGGAAGTCGAGAACACACGGAATCATAGAGTCCTACGAGCGTAGAGAGGACGTCAGGAAAAAAGGGGGCTCCCCCACTTGCAATATCATTTGGGTCCGAGTCCACCTAGCTCACACAAGGTGTGACATGAGATCACTAATTAAAGTGTCAAACCAAAGTCCTTGTAGATATGGATTTTGAATGTTTAGGATTATATAGATATTTATGTTATTTTCTTTCCGACACAAATTGGAGCACCTAGGAGAGTTCAAACTTAATCAAATTTGGTTTTTTACTAAATTTTCATACAAGGATTCTAAAAATAATGTTAGTTTTTATTTTTTAGACTCCCTATTATTTTTTATCTCCTTTCTAAGTTAGACCTTAATTTAATTATTCCAGACTATCTAAAAGTATAGATGATGAGATTTTGTGGAAATCTATATTTTATCGAGTCAAGCTCACACAAAAATTGTTAGGTCAAATTATTGTTATTCATGGGGTCAATTTCATTTTATCCCTTATGGATCACCAATTGACTAAAATAGGGTTACATTTAGTAAAATTAAATTACTATTGTTATGATAAAGTCAAATATGTATGAAACTAGTGTAACATTATTTTATTGTTATATCAAATTCCATATATGCATAAGGTTTATTTGAAGCATCAAGATTTGAAATCTTAAGTTAGGGTTTATAATTAGGGATTATGTATAGAATTAAAAATATAGTATGTTACAATACTACCCACCTTAAGTGAATTTTGTACTCAAAGTTCTACTAGTCTGACTTAATGAATCAACTAGAGAGGCCAATCCTTCTTCTCATGCATAAGCCAAGAATGCAAAGACACAAGCTACTACTATTGCGAGTTCACCTTCTCTCTTTACCTTGACATTGACCGAGACTGGCGAGAGAGGACTCCTGACTCCTAAAAAGGGAGGATTCCCGGGTTTCATTAGATAATCTCGTAGGTCAGAAAGAACGTTTTTACTAATTCGAGAGAAAATCACCCACTCTTTTGGATTTGACTGGCCCGGTGATGTTCATAACCCTGTCAGTAAGTTCGACAAGTTCCTCTTTCTCACACCTTATTAGGGGTTTGCTTACTCTAAATATGGAAGTTATAACATCCTATGGTTATCATGCAGTCTTACACATATCTACATCTAGGGCAAGACTTACCATAAATATGGCTTATGGAAAGGTACTAAAGGGACTTCATAACTAACTCATACCTTGTTCATTTTTATCTTCTTCTTCATCATCATTAACCATGGTGAAAATCGTAACTTGTCATTTCTCCTTAGGAACTTGGTTAACTTAGGGCTCTTTCTTTTGTAGTAGCTTGGGACATTTGAATATGATGTGGTTGGCCCTTGCATAATAGTAACAAACTCCAATTCTAAAATTGCACTCTCATGCATGATATCTATGACACTTAGTGCACTGAGTCTTTGTAGGAGGGTTTGGATAAGTGTCCTCTTATGCCTTTCTCTTATTGTAATTTATGGCCTTTGTCTTATTCTTCCTTCCTAGGGGTCCTCCATTCTTCCAATGTCATCCGAGGTGGCCCTTCAGCTCAAGGGTAGACTTGAGTGCCTCTTACACTCTCCTAATGTCACACTCATTCAGAGCATAGCCCAGACCATGATTCAGACCACACATGAACTTATTTCTCAGACGTGTCTCATCTAAGAAGTATACTTAAGTCAGTAGCATATAGAAATTCATTGCCTACTGGCTGACAGTTGAGTCATACTACTTTAGGCATTTGAACTCCAACTCCTTCTTTTCAGTCATATCTTCTAACATGTAGTTATTTTAGAAGGCAGTTGTGAACTCCTCCCTCTTCAGTGGCTCAAAATCTAGTCCTCAAGCATGGTGAAGTTCTCCAACCAAGTGTAGATGGAACTGTTTAGCATATGTGTCCCAAGAAAACTTTGGAATGCTCAGGGCATCCCAAATCACAAAAACAATGCTCTACATTGAGAAAAGACTCTTCAACATGACTAACAACATCGAACTCAGTTTTGTCAGAATAAGTCTTTGGCTTGATCTTCAGAACGTCTACTAGGGTTAAGTCTTGGTTTCTTGGCTGGTGTGGCCTTCCATGTTGGCCAATCCGGGCATATTGATGAGCACATCTAATGGTGTTGCATGGTTAGCCCCTCTAGAGGCACCATGATCACTCCCCACATTATAGGATATTTCCTGTCCATCATTGTGTAGTGATGCGAGGATTTTAAGTCACTTTTATAGGCTAGTTTCATATGTGTTTTATGCGTGTATTGGTCATATTTGTGGTTAATATCACATGATTCATTTCCTTTAGCCTACAATCTCATTATGCATCAAATTTGTCTGATTTCATCTTATTTTGTATAAAAGATCATATTTCTCATATTTGATTGGTGTTCTTCTCTTTATTTTAGGGAATTCGCATATATGTAGCCGTCGATACCATCGACGACTGTCGATACTATCAAGACTGCCATAGTGAGGTAGTTGGAAAGAGCAGAATGGGTCGATACAATCGACCCAGAAGTCGATGGTGTCGAGCTGCCATCAGGGAGAATGCTAGAAAATCAAGGAGCGCTGATACCCTACACAGGTCGATACCATCGAGTGATATCGACGCCGTCAGATCAGGAAACCACCCAGTTCGATCTAAAATGAATGGTCATGATGTTTTGGCGGCCGTAAGTGATCCCTATACCTAGAAAAGGTGGCCCAAGCCGTACTATGACATCATTAGCCACCGCACAAGTCTCAGAAGAGGAGAGGACGAAGAACAAAGCCCAGAGCCATGCCCCAGACATTTCCAGAGCTGTAGATGGAGTTTTGTACCACCGGAAGGCTGTACAACGCCCATCCCGCGCCGAGGATCGTCCGGTTCTCCTTTGTTCAGGGGTTACACCATCTCCATCTACATTTCTTCTATGTTTTCTTCTTCTTGCATCATGTTTCTCATTGATATGAACATGCAAGGCTAATCCCCTTTATCTTTAGGACCGAGAGTTGCCCGGATAATCGTTGTATGACACTTTTTACATAGTTAGCCATAATTTGTCTCTCAAATCCATGGTATGATATTATTTTATCAATTCTATCATTGTGCTTGATTACCATAATGGTAATTTAATACTTTTAATTGCTTTTGACAAAGAATTAACGGTTGAAAAGACTCAATAATCACATTAACTTATAAATCCTTTGGATAAGGTGATTTACAGTTAATGGTGGAAACCGAGAGATATGTTTTTCATGCACCTAATTTAGGGTATAGGTTACTACTGACGTGGAACCGATCTAAATTAAGGTAGGGAATTGTATCGTGGAAGTGAACAATTCTATTCACAGGCCACTACGAGATGAGTGGGTAAAAGAATATTTCAGTCAATTGTACTCAATTAGATGGTTTTAATTTATATTCTCGATTTATCCCTAGATGATAATAAATGATAAGAATTGTTCTTGAATTTAGTTTATAGAATACTTCAATTCATGTTCCAACTATGATCTAAAAATGTTTATAGGATGATGTGGATATAGATATCCATGTATCTTGAATACTACAAAATTAAGAACTTTATTGAGAATCTTCCAAAGATCTGAATTTTCAAGTTATTGGGGTGCTTGAACAACATTATAGCTGAAATTCAGATTTATGTTTATATGATCTTATTTATGTTCCTAGTGCATATAATTCTACATGTTTGATCTCTTTGATTCGATATATGGACAAATAGAGTTTCTGATTTTCACAATACATATCATGTGAATAGTAAGTAATCAAGGATGGAAACCCAATCTAGTATGCTTTTACAAGTATACATATCTAATTTAGTAGTAAATGGCTGATTGAAATGATTCATGTGATATTGTGGCATTTTATTTGAATATTATCTTATATGCATAAATGCTTTGTTTATGAGATTTAGATTTTCTAACTCAAATACTTGTCATGAAATGCATATGTTGTTATGCTATTGCAAGTGGAGATATGACATGCCCTAGATAGGTATGTTATCGATGCCATGCATAAATGTGAGAAATGTTGAATGAGGATATTTATATTAGTAGACATGATATATGTTTGAATACATGAGAAGTGCTATATGTGCATGAGTAAGGAGAAACCCTAAAAATGGGGTAAATAATATGTTAAGCATTCAGTTCAGTATCATCAGTGATTTCAATTCAATAGTCTGAGTAGTCATTAATATACAGAGTTAAAAGTGACCAATCTTAGAGAAAGATATAATCAAAGTTATAGTAATAATAGTAGCCCTGAACATCGTAGATTCCCTATGAGAGATTTGCGTCGTAGGGATGAAACGACCTAACCCGGACAGTGTCCAGTATATGGGGGTCGGATCATACTAACAGGTGGTACGGGGGACGAAGCCCTAGTGGAAGTCTTCTTAAAAATACAGTATGTAGTATCCAACATCAACCAGAGATCCTGGTGGCACTAGAGTATAGAAAAGCTAATTGGTGGCTTGACTCTCTGTCTATGTGCTTAGGTTAGAGGAGGAATCCAGTTTTACGGCCCATAGGTGTGCCGAGGCCAGAGAGCCATTTTCCTGTTGTAGACCAGTGATGTAGTCAAGCTTAGCATCTCGGGTGTGCCAGCTGAGTCTTGTACGGTGAGATCGTATTTCATTATGATTCTTCATATGTAGAGTACACTGCATATGATCAGGGCATAAGCTAAAATACGATGATATATGTTTAAATAGTTTCTTATAAGTAAGAAGAGTTAAGAAAGATATGATTTCAGTTTCACAGTAGTGGTTCTTTAATTGTAATATTGAATATAGTGTGGATTATATTTCCATACTTGTTTATTTCTAATGATGTAGGCTTCAATGTTGTTAGTAAGTTTTTTTTTTCAATATCTAGTCTTTTAATTTGAAATTACTATCTTGTTTTATTTCAATTATCCAAGTATGATAAATGTCTGATTCAGTACTTTAGACTGCATTATTGTTTTACTCATTCACTGAGCGAGTTGGCTCACCCCTCTACTCAAAATTTTTAGGGAAACCGTGGGGATTGAAGATATCATTGCATCAGAGTAGATCTACCACAAGAGTTAAGTCTGAGTATAGTTAAGTTCAGTCGGTCCTTGTCACTCTTGGTCCTTGTAAAAAAAAAGAGAGAGTTGTAAATGATGATGTATAATATTATTCCTCTTTTAGCAATACATGTGAATCAGCAAGTCTTATGTGCTTAAAAGTATGAGAAGCACAATGAATGTTCATACATACATTTTTACTATTGAAATCAGATTAGAGAAATAAATGTTTAGATTCCCTTGTAAAGTTAGTTTATGTGGTTCAATGAGAGAAAACAAAAAGTTTGAAAAAGAAGAAAAAGTTAAGGGTGATCTTTGTATTACGTTAAATCCTCAATTTATGCCTTAATCTCATGATTAGTGGTAATTGTGAGATCAGGGTGTAACAACTTGGTATCAGAGATTAGGCTGAGTCGTTAGGGACCATTAGGATAGAAAGTTAGAGCTATAAGTGTGGCAGACAGGAGATGATGTGTCTATAGCTCTGGGAGGTCTGGATATTTAGATACCCTGGCTTGGTATCTGAATACTTAGGTTGACCAATATCAAGCTACTCTGTCTATTATTCTCTGAATGCCCTCACTAGTACATAACTGACATTTAGTGTCGGTTATTTAAGGCATTTAGTGTCGGTTTCTAAGCGACACCTATGTGGGTGACTCTAAAAGCCCAGCCGTTACGCGTCGGTTAAAAAACCTACGCCAAAACCCTTCGCGCGCCACCGAAAACGCGCCAGTAGGGCACTATCAGCATCGGTTATTAGATAAGAAACCGATGCCATATACCTTCGCACCACAGAAGGGCGCCATCTTGGGCACTATCAGCGTCGGTTATTAGGTAAGAAATCGACGCCATATACCTTCGCGCCACAGAAGGGCGCCATCTTGGGCACTATCAGCGTCGATTATTAAATAAGAACCAACGTCATATAAACCCCAACACAGCCGTGCTGGCCAGTACGGCCGTGGTGTCTGGTCTGCTGCCACGGTCGTGCACTCCCAACACGGCCGTGCTGGCCAGCACGGCTGTGGTGTTAAGAAAATAGACATCGGTTACTATTAGAAACTGACACTGTAACGATGTGGCGTCGGTTTTATACCAATAACTGACACCTATTTTTTGTTTTTTTTTTCTGTCAGTCTACAGACCTTCTGTATGGCTGGTCGCAAGATGAGAAACCTATAGTTCAGTTATGAACTGCAAGTTTTATGACATCTATTGATATTAGCCAACAACAGGCCACAAACCTGCAAAATTAACAATAAAAATATTCACACATTTAGCAATGCAACCTACAGTTCCATTTGATTTTCACACATTTAGAAACATTCATATAGCTAGCAATCTGTAGTTCCATTCATTTTCACATTCACACATATAGAAACATTCATATAGCAACCAACAGTTTCATTCATTTTCACTCAGACACATGTAGAAACATCCAGACATGTAGAAACATTCACACATATATTATAATTCAAAAATTCATTTACAAAATATCATTCTTTAGTCATTATTCGCTATCAACATCCCAATTATATCTTAAATCCCCCACTACTTGTATGGTTGTTGCCCATTCTTCTCTTACTTCATTTAATTCTCCCGTCGTATAGGGAGCATGTACATCTGGTAAGGCCGTTCATGTAGTGTGGTCAGTTTTAAACACCTGTAAAGAGAATGATGTATATATATAATTAATGAGCTATAAATAAGATTGATATATTTCATATTATATATCTAATGAGACTATATAATACCTCAGCAATAAAATCGATGTCCATTGCGGTATATTTGATAATCATGTGCATAAATCGCATCACATAGTATCCACATGCCCATCTGTTGTCTTGTGTAGCACACTATAAATTCAAACATACAAAATATTAAAAAATACAACTAATTAAGCATTGTTCACATAAATAATATATACATATATTGCAGTCGGGAACTTACTTTCACGTTCTTCTAAATTATTGGCTGGTTCTTTTTCATGGGGACCTTTCCTCCAGCCTTTTTGAACTCATCAAAACCCCTACATGTTAATGTAACACAGTACATTGCATAATTTAATAGTAATGTAATAACATATGTTAACGGATATGAAAATGAAATATTTCTCACCGGAATAATGCCATTTTCATTATGTGTCCATATTTTATATTCAATTTACTCCCCTTAGGATCTAGATAATAGACAGTGAATGTCTCGGAGACAATAACCAGTAACTCCCAATGCATACCACTAGAGGTAAAAAAGTTAAAATTAATAACTCAAAATCCACAATAAAAATGTAATTTTCTTAAGTCCAAATTATAATAAGCAAAGTAAACTTACTCTGCATTGAATGGATCCATTATCATCGTCTTCTTATTTTGAGCAAAAATTGTAAAAGCCTCACAGCAGTATTGTTGAATTGACGGAGGGTCTTTAGCTACTAGACTAATCAAAGATGGAATCAAAAATCCTACATGTTCGAATGCAAAATCTACACATATCTTGTCTAAGTAGCTGCAAAATATGTATTAATTACGCATGCATTAATAAATAAGAAACCAGATCACCAGATCCTACACAAGGTATATGGATGTATAAAGAAGATCTCACCTTATCCATAGCTCTATCACAGATGTATTTATCCAATCATATCGAAACAACTCCAAAATATCTTGCATAAATAGTTTGCTTTTGTATGATTGACCTACAACATCTGAATCCATAGAAACAGTTATAGGGCAATTTATATCATGTTCGCCTAACCATATTGCCATACCCCTACAGTTAGGACCTAACGGGATAGGTAGGTCCTGTGGAACCCAACTGGGTAATGTAGGAGGTGGAAGTGGAGGCCTAGATGTTGTGGTGTCTTCTTTTTAACCTGTATATATATAATAATTTCAGATCAACTGACATCATATACACACACTAACAATTTAACGTAATGTAAATTTACCATACAATTTCAGTAAAGATGACATCCGCTTTTAGCCACAATATCACTCCGCCTACTGCCTCACCAAGCGTTTCACAATCTAGGTGGGCATATGGCAATGGAAGATCCATCGACTTGGGGAATATATGTACCGGGCTCACACGAATCCAACCAGCTGGTAATGGAGACCCGTGAAACATATCCCTTGGTAGGGATGGGTATGTCGACGCCTCTGCAACGACATATTCATTAACTATTAGATGGCATGGTTTCAACCCCTACAAATTTTTGTGTAAAGAATGTTATATACATATATACATATCATCTTTTTTTGAAACGACTACAATTTCATATATACATATCATCTTGAAAACATATCATCTTGAATTAAAAAAATAGTTACTATGTCATAAAAATACTTACAGCGGATTTGCTAGGTGGTGGGTCTACAGGATTACTCCCAACCTCTGCAGTAGGAGTAGAGCCTGTAGTAGGAGACACCATAGGTACTGTCTGGTAAGTGGCAGTCTAAGATGCCTGCCACTTTTTCATTACTTCTTCGAGTTTCCTATCAAATAGCTTATCTACCTATTCATGGATAAAAGAAATGTCAAATTCTAATTATTGAATTCTCTTTTACAGTAACATCTGCAAGGAAAAAATATGTTACCTCTTCTTGTGAAAGTCCCACTTCTCTTTGCAATTTATAGAGAGTATCAGGGTCAGTAACTTTGTTGCACAGACTGTTGAAAAAGAAACACAGTCTGGTGATTGCAAACCTTACAAGCTTCGGCAATATAGATCTAATTGCCACAGGAAATATTTGTTGCATTAGAGTGTGACAATCATGAGATTTAAGACCTATCAACTTCAAATCTTTCATTGATACCAATCTACGGATATTGGATGAGTAACCCTGTGGCACCTTAACATTTACCAAACATTCACAAAAAGCTTTCTTCTCCTTTCTAGACAATGTGTAACAAGCGGGAGGTAAGTATGTTCTCCGATTTCCCATTTCAGGAAATTCTGTTAATTCTGACCTTATTCCCATTTCACGTAGGTCCAGTCTGGATTTTATCCCATCTTTAGTCTTACCTGGTATATTCAACAAAGTACCAATGACACTATCACAGACATTTTTCTCAACGTGCATGACGTCAATTTATACCGTGACGCACCACATTTTGGACAATCTTTCAAATCCACATAGTCCTTTTGAAATAATACACAATCATTCGGGAATGCGTGTATCTTCTTGGCATCCATTCCCATTGGGCACAACAATTTCTTTACCTGGTATGTTGAGATTGGCAGCTCGTTTCCTTCAGGAAGCATTTCTTTCAACAAAGTCAACAATGAAGTGAAGCTTTTGTCGCTCCATCTATTGTTAGCTTTCAACTTATACAATCTCAACACAGCACTAAGCTTCGTAAACTTAGTACAACCTATGTATAACGATATCTCAGCATCATGCACAATGTTTCTAAAAATTGGAGGTGGATCGGTGTACTCTACCCCACAACTATCCAGCATCACATCAACGATGTCTACTGGAACTGGTTCATTCACATCTACGTCATCGTAGGCAATTTATTCTTCCACACAAGCACTGCTATCGACATCCACTGGTTTCGGGTTTGAAATCTCTCCATGCCAGTGCCATTCTGTATAGCCTTGTATAATCCCGTTGCACATGACATGACTTTTGATTTCGTCACCAGTCCTGACTTTCAAGTTGTTACCGCAATGCCTACATGGATAGTAGAACCTATCTCCAGGTTTTTTCCTATGTTCCTCGGCAAATATAATAAACTGGTCAAGACCAGAAATAAACTCTGGGGGTGCAGCGATTGCGAATGGACATCTATGATCTATCCATTCTATGATCAAAGAGAAATCAAATATACATTACAACAAGATTAGGCTCTAGGGTTAACAGATTAGAGTTTTTGCATGCATGGTTAAAACTTTAGGCCAACAAATACATGTGTTGTCATTCTTATATATAATAAATGTGTACCACCTATCCCATTCTTGAACACCTAATCTCACTAGTAAGTGTATAATGTGTATTGAGTTTTCAAGAAAATTTCGGCAGCATTTCCCCGCTGTTCTCTAAGTACATATGTACTTAGAGAACAAACGGGGAAATGCTATCGAAATTTTCTTGAAAACCAAATACACATTATACACTTACATCCTAAGTGAGATTAGGTGTTCAAGAACAGTCCCAAACCGGGGACTATCCAAGATTTACTCCTAATGAGTATATCTTGGATGGGTTTCTAGGCCAACAAATACATGTGATGTCATTCTTATATATAGTAAATGTGTACCACCTATCCCATTCTTGAACACCTAATCTCACTAGTAAGTGTATAATGTGTATTGGGTTTTCGAGAAAATTTCGGCAGCATTTCCCTTCTGTTCTCTAAGTACATATGTACTTAGAGAACAAATGGGGAAATGTTACTGAAATTTTCTCGAAAACCCAATACATATTATACACTTACATCCTAAGTGAGATTAGGTGTTCAAGAACAGTCCCAAACCGGGGACTATCCAAGATTTACTCCTAATGAGTAAATCTTGGACGGGTTTCTAGGCTAATGAGTACATATCCACTACATGTATTTGCTCAGTTACATTGCATCACTCACAATTAGAGCATTATTAAATAATAAATCAAGAATTCAATAGTTTCAAACATGCAATAATTCACAATTAGAGCGATAAGATTCACTTTATACAAACATACATGTCATAATTCAGGCACAATAGCAGGCGTGGTCATTGACCCGATTCAACAATATAAGAATAATTTTAGAAGAGTAATGTAGCACAACATTATAGGCTATCCGATTATAATTGAGCAATATAGCACAAAATCAACCAACATGGCCGTGCTACCAACACGGCCTTGCCAACCTGTGATTTCACACACCTCGGCAGAGGAAGAAGAGGAGGAAGAAGAGTAGAGCAGGTACCTTCGACGGCGTTGGCGGGGAGAGTAGAAACAGCGAGCAGCAGGAGTAGGAGAGCAGGCCGCCAGAGCAAGATAGAAGGTCACCGAAGAAGGGGAGAAGGCCGCCGGAGCTGGGGTAGAGGGCAAGTAGTGGAGGAGGTGGGCAGAGTACCACCCAAGTGAGCAGAGCAGCGCGCGGTCGGAGTAAATGGCGGCGGAGGTGGGGGCAGAGGAGAAATCACCGGAAATCGCCAAACCCTGGAGTAGCAGCTACGTGAGACAATGAATGAAATAGAGAAAGGGGAAGAGTCGAGCTCGCGGGTGTTGTTAAGTTATCAATCAGTGTCGGTTATTAAAAACAACCGACACGTAAACCTAAAGGTGTCGGTTCTACAAATCAACCGACACCTATTCTTATTGATAGTCATCAGTTTTTACTAGAAACCAACCGACGTCTATCTACATACGCTGATTAAAAAAATTATTCTCGATTAATGACCATAGTTGTCGGTTTCTTTCTAAAACCGACGCTCATAGGGGTGTGAAAATTTTCCCGAGAAAACGCGTGAAAACCCATAAGCGTCGGTTCTTGAAGTAAAACTGACGACCAAAATGTTCCCAATTTTTGTATCGTGAATAACCTTTCGTCGTCGGTTGTTTAGTAAATAACCGACGCCAGATGTCAAATTTTAGAGGAATTTTTTTCACACAAAATTTGGGATTTGGCGGTTAATTTTAGGCGTTGGTTGTTTATTCTAGAACCGACGCTAAATAGAAAGCGATACCCCTGTCTGGCCACTCCTCTCCGATATATGTCGGTTTTTGTTTTAAACCGACGCTGTAGGTTTTAGGCGTCGGTTCTTCGTTAATAACTGACGACTGGGAAGTGACTTCATAAGCCATTTCTGTAGTAGTGCCTGGCCAGGCATGCAGTGGAAGGATGGGCTAGAGAGAAACCCTAGAAATATTAGGGTTATAAGACTAGAAAGAAATAAATGGATTGAGCATAAGAATAGAATGTGATGCAATTCTTGTTTTATATTGTTGCTATGATTGGAAATCAATAGAAATGCTCTTATATGTATGAATTTAGATTAGCAGTTTGTAGAATATATATGGTTCTTTATTATTGTTGTGTAACATGAAGTGATTCAGTTATTGTTTATATTCTTTGTATCAAGTAGGCCAGAAGTTATGTTTGAATGAGTTTGCCCTAAGTGGATATTCTTTCCACATGTTTGAGATTAATAGGAGTTAGTTAATCTTAAGTAGCTCTTGGCTTCAGGACTGTAGGTTCGGCCTGGTCCAGCTGGCAAGATGCGTTACTGGGATCTAATGGCTCCCATTAACAATATAATAAGAACATACTCTGGATAAATTAGACCCACATCTTAGTGAGTATGTACATACACTAAGATGTTGAAACATATGGGAAAGGTTATAACAACTAAGAATTAGTTGGAACTGATATATGAGATCCAACTTTAGGGCCTCATATGAGAGTCCCTTAATCGGGAATAAAGGAACATGACATAAGGTTCAGGTTAAGTTTAATGATTAGTATTATATGAACTTTAAATATGAAATATGGAAAAGATATGAGAAAAGTATGTAAGGGACAAGATAGTAAGAATCAATCATGAGGAATGGATCATATAATCTAGTAAAATGCTTTTATGTACTTCAAAGCAAAGGGAAAATAGAAGAAAAGAGTTAAGTAGACAATAAGTACATATAAGTGAAGAGTCTTCAGAAGAGTTAAAGCTTATAACTCATAAGACTAGAATAACAAACTTAGTTGAAACAAAGAGAAATGTTAGAAATTATGAGATTGGTTAAGGAATGAGGATTATGATATAATTGAGAGCATGGAATGTATACCTTTATTAATAAGTTTAATACATTCATCCTTACTGCCTTTGGATTCTAAGTCTCTATAAAACAACAAACTAGTTTCTAAAAGAGGAACAAAAGTGTAGCTAAATAAATGAATAAGTCATACAAAGGTAGACTATATTCAGGAAAAAAACTTGATTGAAAGAGAAACTATGTTTCACTCATGCATGAGCCGTTTGATTTAAAATGAAGGATATGTAATGTATTAAACATGAGGTGAAACTAGTAGAGAGATTATTGATTTAGAATTTCAACATCACATTAGTAGAAGGACAAAAAGAAATATATGCAACATGGTATACATGATCATACACATTAAAGAAACAACATGATCATAAGAGAAAACTAGAAGTTAAAGATGACATGTGGAATAGTAGTATATGGTAAGGGGATTATGGAAAGTAAGGAATGGCTTGAAACATAATGGAGTAACATAGATTATAAAAGAAATAGGTTGCAAGATTCAAGAAAGTGCTAATTAGTCAAGTATCCTTGTTGATAAATTATTTAAACCTACATATGAGAAATATATTAATGAATGTTTGAAGATAGGAATTCTAAGTCTCAAAATCGTCTTCTGTTTCATATCTTGAATAAAGTAGTCTTACCTATTCACTCATATGAATAGAAGGGATGATAACCAAATTGTATTGATATGTAATCCTTATGAGGTATAGCTTGTTATACCTATCTTTAATATAACTAAGTGATGGTAATTGGGTATGAATAGTCCTTCAATGACTAATACAATCATGAAGTACTTTGTTATGGTTGTTGAAACCATAGTATGCTATAACCCGATGGTTACACCTTGAATTATGTTTGGGTTCATACTTGAGAATAATATGGAATGTGATGGTAATGCTTCACCTTATACATCCATGATGCAATGGGGATTCCATGAGTAGTATTGTACAATTGTTGTTGAATCTTGTCTTCCAACTCAAGACTGTTTTGCTATTTGAGTAGCTAAATAGTAAAAATTCAAAACAACATGGTGAACTCTCTTCCGTGACTTAGAGGTAATACATAACAATAGTACATATTGAGCCGTATGAAATGAAATAGTTGGATCATATTATCAATGTTGAGGTAACGCCTCAAGAGTATGAAAATATTGAATGGTTGTTTCTCTCTATATATCCTATGAATGATTGTGGCATAGAGAATTTGTTGGATATCATTGGGAACTGTTTCAGACATGTTGTGATTATAAAAGAAATAAAGGACTTAATGTTGAAAAGTGCATTCAAGTATGAAATACAAGAATATAATGACATGTAAGATTTCAGAAGTTTAAAATAAACCTTGAATGTACTTTTCTTGCATATTTATGTTTTGGGGATGAAACCTTTTTAGGGGGGGGGGAGAATTGTTATGACTGCATCTGAGCTTAATTGGTGAACTAGGGTTTACTTGGATGATTGTATGCTTAACTAAGTTGATCATTGTTTAAATATTGATTAGTGATGGTTGTTAAGTTTTGATGTTTTAAATATAATGAGATGATTTTATCATACTTTGATTCAGATAATTATCAGTAGATGAATTATAGTAATATTTTTATGACAGAAAATTCAGTTGAAATAAGAGAGTATAGTGAGGGGTCAATGTGCAATTGACCCAAGCAGATCAATTGTTCTATATGGTCAACCTAACACACAAGGATCTCTCATAATTCATGATTCAATCCAGAGAAATGAAATCCTAGAAAGAGAGGGAGAATTAGGGTTTGAGAGGAGAAAGTGATGGAGATGCTGACCTAGGGTTTTGCGGTCCGAGGAATGATGAAATCATGTAAGTTTAGCTTCTTTGGATATAGTTTCATGGTGTATCTTCTCTCAGATGTCAAGATTTTATCCCTCCCCTGATTGGATTCGAAATCATATCAAATCAAGTCCTTTTCTCACTCTTTCTCTCCTAATCTTCAATTCTAGGGTTTCCGAGTTAAAAGGAAGAAGAAAGTGGCGATTGCTAGGGTTTTGAAATGGATTCAAAATTTTCAAATATGGGATACGTTTTTAAACTATTTTATAGCTTAGGGTGAGTAAGTAAAATAATATTTCAGTCAATTGTACTCAATTAGATGGTTTTAATTTATATTCTTGATTTCTCCCTAGATGACAATAAATGGTAAGAACTATTCTTGAATTTAGTTTATAGAATACTTCAATTCATGTTCCAACTATTATTTGAAAACATTTATATGATGACATGGATATAGATATCCATGTATCTGGAATACTACAGAATTAAGAAGTTTATTGAGAATCTTCTGAAGATCTGAATTTTCAAGTTATTCGGGTGCTTGAACAACATTATAGCTGAAATTCAGATTTATGTTTATATGAACTTGTTTATGTTCCTAGTACATATAATTATACATGTTTGATATTTTTGATTTGATATATAGACAAATAGAGTTTCTCATTTTCACAATAAATATCCTATGAATAGCAAGTAATCAAGGATGGAAACCCAATCTAGTATGCTTTTACAAGTATACATATCTAATTTGGTAGTAAATGGCTGATTGAAATGATTCATGTGATATTGTGGGATTTTATTTGAATATTATCTTATATGCAAATATGCTTTGTTTATGATATTCATATTTTCTAACTCAAATACTTGTCAAGAAATGCATATGTTGTTATGCTATTGCAAGTGGAGATATGACATGACCTAGATAGGTATGTTATCGATGCCATGCATAAATGTGAGAAATGTTGAATGAGCATATTTATATTAGTAGACATGATATATGTTTGAATACATGAGAAGTGCTATATGTGCATGAGTAAGGAGAAACCCTAAAACTGGGGTAAACAATTTGTTAAGCATTCAGTTCAGTATCATCAGTGATTTCAATTCAATAGTCTGAGTAGTCATTAATATACAGAGTTAAAAGAGATCAGTCTAATAGAAAGATATAATTAAAGTTACAGTAATAATAGTAGCCCTGAACACCGTAGATTTCCTATGAGAGGTCTGCACCATAGGGATGAAATGACCTAACCCTGACAATGTCCAGTATACGGGGGTTGGATCATTCTAACAGGTGGTACGTGGGACAAAGCCCTAGTGGAAGTCTCCTTAAAAATACAGTATGTAGTATCCAACATCAACCAGAGATCCTGGTGGCACTAGAGTACAGAAAAGCCAATAGGTGGCTTTACTCTCTGCCTGTGTGCTCATGTTAGAGGAGGAGTCCAGTTTTACGGCCCATAGGTGTGCCGAGGCCAGAGAGCCATTTTCTTGTTGCAGACCAGTGATGTAGTCAGGCTTAACATCCTAGGTGTGTCAACTAAGTCTTGTACGGAGAGATCATATTTCATTACGATTCTTCATATGTAGAGTACACTGCATATGATCAGCGCATAAGCTAAAATATGATGATATAAGTTTAATGAGTTTCTTATAAGTAACAAGAGTTAAGAAAGATTTGATTTTAGTTTCACAGTAGTTGTTCTTTAAATGTAATATTGAATATAGTGAGGATTATATTTACATACTTGTTTATTTCTAATGATGTAGGCTTTAATGTTATTAGTAAGTTTTTTTTGAATATCTAGTCTTTTAATTTGAAATTACTCTCTTGTTTTATTTTAATTATCCTAGAATGATAAATGTCTAATTCAGTACTTTAGACTGCATTATTGTTTTACTCATTCACTGAGTGAGTAGGCTCACCCCTCTACTTAAAATTTTTAGGGAAACCGTGGGGATTGAAGATATCATTGCCTCAGAGTAGATTTGCCACAAGAGTTAAGTCTGAGTATAGTTAAGTTCAGTCGGTCCATGTCACTCTAGGTCCTTGTAAAGAAATAAGAGAGAGTTGTAAATGGTGATGTATACCATTATTCCTCTTTTAGCAATATATGTGAATCAGCAAGTCTTATGTGCTTAAAAGTATGAGAAGCACAATGAATGTTCATACATACATGTTTACTGTTGAAATCAGATTAGAGAAATAAATGTTTAGATTTCTTTGTAAAGTTAGTTTATGTGGTTCAATGAGAGAAAACAAAAAGTTTGAAAAAGAAGAAAAAGTTAAGGGTGATCTTTGTATTACGTTAAATCCTCAATTTATGCCCTAATCTCATGATTAGTGGTAATTGTGAGATCAGGGTGTAACAACTTGGTATCAGAGCTTAGGTTGAGTCGTTAGGGACCATTAGGATAGAAAGTTAGAGTTATAAGTGTGGCAGACAGGAGATGATGTGTCTATAGCTCTAGGAGGTCTGAATATTTAGATACCCTGGCTTGGTATCTGAATACTTAGGTTGACCAGTATCAAGCTACCCTATCTATTATTCTCTAAATGCCCTGGCCAGGCATGCAGTGGAAGGATGGGCTAGAGAGAAACCCTAGAAATATTAGGGTTAGAAGACTAGAAAGAAATAAATGGATTGAGCATAAGAATAGAATGTGATGCAATTCTTGTTTTATATTGTTTCTATGATTGGAAATCAATAGAAATGCTCTTATATGTATGAATTCAGATTATCAGTTTGTAGAATATATATGGTTCTTTATTATTGTTGTGTATCATGAAGTGATTCAGTTATTATTTATATTCTTTGTATCAAGTAGAGCAGAAGTTATGTTTGAATGTGTTTGCCCTAAGTGGATATTCTTTCCACATGTTTGAGATTAATAGGAGTTAGCTAATCTTGAGTAGCTCTTGGCTTCAGGACTGCAAGTTCGTCCTGGTCTAGCTGGCAGGATGCGTTACTGGGATCTAATGGCTCCTATTAACAATATAATAAGAATAGACTCTAGATAAATTAGACCCACATCATAGTGAGAATGTACATACACTAAGATGTTGAAACATATGGGAAAGGTTATTGTAACGACCCCGCCTCCCGGTAACCCCCAATTAAGGGAGACCCGAAGGTTAGAGCCGTTATTTAATTAACAGGATCAAAGGTTCGACAAATAATCAATAACAATTATGAAATTCTACTAACTAACTGGAATTTGGTATAAAATTAAAACTTTACTTACCTTTGAAAACTTTGGGAATCTATCTATCCAAGCTTGAAGTATTCTATCTAATCCTCCTTGCACTTTATTTCTTTTTTTCACAATGTATCACTTTACTGTTTGTTCTTTCAATTATTGTTCCTAAAAAGCCGACAAATAAAACGTCGGTCAGTATATCGAAATATACTGGTATGTGGGAACAACCAAAATCTTGCAAATATGGCTAACAATTTAATAATCACAATCAAATTAATTAACAAGCCAATTACACTTTTCAGTATGACATTCTCCACCGCTTTTGCCCTAACCCTGGCATACCCACCTTAGGGTGCCCTTTGCCAATGACTTAAGGCCACCTTCTCAATCCCGAGCTTGGTGCATGGGGGTCACCACTCATGGTGCCCGCTAGTCATGCAATATCATAGGCCACCTTCTTGGCGCCTGGGGTCACCACTCAAGGTGTCCATTGGTCTACCCATCTGGGCCTGACCTTTGGCATCATCCATCAGGGTGGCATGTAGGTGTGAGAATCCATACTTCTATTATTAATGTGATAATCATAGTGACTTTATAATTTGCAAGTATGAACATCCAACAGATAATTTGCACTCAATGCAATTAACCATCCGGAAAATCCTCGGAAAACTAAGGCAGTTATCCATAATTAACCACATACCTGATCGAGAGCAACTTGATTGTCCAAGCAATAAGGATAAAGAATCAATCAACAAGCAATCAACAATATCCTGAAATCAATGCATACGATCCAAGTGTCATAGTTTGTCCATAACATTCTAAAGCTAGACTTGGATTCCACCTTAGGCTTTCTAGACCACATTAGGGTTTTATTAGGGTTTTTTTTCTCCATAACACTTTTATCATATTAAATGCTCTCTTAGTTCATAAACCCTAATTTCAACACCATAAGCCGAATTAAAGTTGATTATTTCTCTTTTACACCAAAACTACCTTATTTATCCTTTTAATCTATTTCAAGGTCATTAGACTCAATTATCACCTTTAGTTTCTTTTGGATTAACAACTCATAATTCATGATGGTCTAATTCCCATATGAACTCTATTTAGTATTAATTCTACCTTGATTCAATCGAAAACCCTAATTTCTATATTAAGGTTATCTTTCTACAAATTAGTGACTTCAATGCTCAAAATAGCATATTCCAACCTTAATCATGAAATTAGTCAATTAAAGCCATTAAGAGTCGAATTTGCCAACATTAGGGTTTCATGGCTCATTAAAGTATTATTCATGCATATTAAACTCGAAATTAAACTAATTACATGCAAATTCATCATTTTCCAATATTAATGATCCTTTTTATCATTAACAGACTAATATCAACTTTATATACTCATTTAACCCTTTCTAACTCATTAATCATCAAAGGTTAGGGTTTTTCATTGATTAAACTATAAAAGATAGTATCTCTATATACTTTTCGAATTGCATAGGGAAACAGGCTTCAGTTATATTTTATTTAGATTTCCCTCAATTTTCTGATCAATTTTCATGTATAACATGTTCTCATCGGAGCTACCAATTAGGAGTTATGATTTTTGCACTAATACACTTACTTGAGCCAATCAGAAGAGGCCACATCGCCAAGTCCCCATGCATGCGGCTTGCTTTTAGAAATATAATGAAATTACTAGCTTGCCCCCGCGTAAGTGGGCTGTTCCTTCAGCCTGCGGAGGGCAAATCGGTCCAAAGCTCCCTTCACCCTTCTTCTTCCTCGGGCAGGTGGTGTGCAGCTGCCCTAGCCGCTGCCTTGCAGACTTGCGCGGCTTGTCCTCTGCTCCTGGACCTTCTACGATCTTTGGGGATGGGTCCCCAACCTTCGGCGCACCTTGGCACACCTTCTAGGCCCGCAAACAAAAGCTAGGATGGCGTGAGTCATGCTGGGAGGATCTGCGGTCCATCCGCCTCATGCAGCCGTGTTGCGGCCCTGGTGAGAAGCTTATCGCTTGGCGGCTCTGTCCAGGTCTTACTTTGGCTCCTCCTCGTGACCACCCACCATCGCAACCCCTCCTGGGTTCCCCTTTTCTCTAGTATCACATAGTTACTTGTGGTTAGGGTTTACGGAAGGAAACAATGAAGAAGAAGATAGGGAAGAGAGGGGAAGATGTGGGTTTTCTTCTCTGAACTTGACCAGGGGATCTACCCCCTTTATATAGAGGTGAGGAAAGAAGCCTTAGGTCGGATATACATGAATCAATATGTCCCTTTCCAAGTAGGAAATCAATTCCTTTAGTGAGAAGTAAATTCTCTCTCCTCTCTATCCATTGGATATTCCGTTTTCTTGTGATAATAGGATTTCGAAAATCCTTTCCTTCATCTTCTTATTACTTGCCTTTTTAATTATTTATCACGAAATCATGTTTTCTTTTAATAGAGAATACTTCCTTTTCTCAATATTACAAAATTCATCAATAATATATCACATTATGCTCTTATTTTATAATTATGGTATTTTCTCTTTCCTCTCCTTTATTGGGGCTCCTTGGCACCCAAGAAACTTTAAGAATTTGAAATTCCTTTTAAAGGAATACTCATCATCCTTAAATGCATCAATATGCATTATTCTCATTATCCTGTTTTATTTCTTATTAAAATATTTCCTTTTGTGGATTTCTCTTTATTTCTCTTTTATTTTCCTCATAGGTATTCCTTTTATCATTAGGAATCCTTGGAATACGAAATTCCACTTAAATACACCTGTTTTCACTTATTTTCCATATTTCATCAATGTTTTTAATTTCTTTATTAACAAGGAAATACTCATTTGATCTTTTCTTTTCTTAATGCATTCTTTATGCAATGTTGGACTCCTCAGAATCCAAGGAACCTATGTGGCACGAAATCCATCCTTGGATTTGCCTTCTAGAGGTTTCCACATATTTCTTTTCTTCAATTATCAATTATTCATTAATTAATTGAATATCCTTGTTATTGGGCCCAATAGCCAATAAAGCCCTCAAATCAAACAACAAGGTTATTTTCAACGAAACTCATTTATTCAACACAAATATCTTTAATATGAGAAATTATATTTCTCAGCAAATGATCCCAAAATTGGGGTTGCAACAGTTATAATATCTAAGAATTAGATGGAACTGATATCTGAGATCCAACTTTGGGGCCTCATATGAGAGTCCCTTAATCGGGAATAAAGGAACACGACATAAGGTTCAGGTTAAGTTTAATGATTAGTATTATATGAACTTTAAATATGAAATATGGAAAAGATATGAGAAAAATATGTAAGGGACAAGATAGTAAGAATCAATCATGAGGAATGTATCATATAATCGAGTAAAATGCTTTTATGTACTTCAAAGCAAAGGGAAAATAGAAGGAAAGAGTTAAGTAGACAATAAGTAAATATAAGTGAAGAGTCTTCAGAAGAGTTAACGCTTATAACTCATAAGACTAGAATAACAAACTTAGTTGAAACAAAGAGAAATGTTAGAAATGATGAGCTTGATTAAGGAATGAGGATTATGATATAATTGAGAGCATGGAATGTATACCTTTATTAATAAGTTTAATACATTCATCCTTACTTCCTTTGGATTCTAAGTCTCTATAGAACAACAAACTAGTTTCTAAAAGAAGAACAAAAGTATAGCTAAATAAATGAATAAGTCATACAAAGGAAGACTATATTCAGGAAAAAAAACTTGATTGAAAGAGAAACTATGCTTCACCCATGCATGTGCCGTTTGATTTAAAATGAAGGATATGTAATGTATTAAACATGAGGTGAAACTAGTAGAGAGATTATTGATTTAGAATTTCAACTTCACATTAGTAGAAGGATAAAAAGAAATATATGCAACATGGTATACATGATCATACACATAAAAGAAGCAACATGATCATAAGAGAAAACTAGAAGTTAAAGATGACATGTAGAATAGTAGTATATGGTAAGGGGATTATGGGAAGTAAGGAAGGGTTTGAAACATAATGGAGTAATATAGATTATAAAAGAAAGAGGTTGCGAGATTCAAGAAAGTGCTAATTAGTCAAGTATCCTTGTTGATAATTTATATAAGCCTACATATGAGAAATGTATTAATGAATGTTTGAAGATAAGAAGTCTAAGTCTCAAAATCATCTTCTCTTTCATATCTTCCTTAATGAGAGCAATGTGCGGATGAAGTGATAAGAAAATGAATCATATATGATGCATAACCACCGTGGTAGAGACGTCTAGTGAATGTAATAATGACACACAACATGATGATGAAACCCTAGCAGGGTAATTGAGAATGTAATCTATCTGAATGGCCAAGTAAGAGAAAGGAAATTCAATTGATAAGATAAAGAAGACTTTAGTAAAACTTGTGAGATCCAAATTTTGAATTTCAAATTAAGAAAGCAAAGTCACATCACAATAATGTCTTGCTACTGATAAGGACCAAAACCTAGAATGTTTAGAGTTGTAGTAGTTCAAGGGTTGTCACTAGTGATTTGACCTTGAATGTTAGCATCTGTATAAAACAAGATCATGAGATTTGCACTATGGAAAGTAAACTAGCATTGATAGTAATCCTAACTAATCTGAAAGGCTGATAAAAAAAATGAAAATTATTCAGAGCAAGGGGTAAGAAATAAATTTGAAATGTAACAAGTGTCTTTTGAACAAAAGAAGAAGTGAAAGATGAGCAAAGTGTAATCTAAAACAAATTCTTGCAGTGATATCAAGAATGATGAATAATCTATTTTTACCTTGTATGTTTCAATTTTAGGAATGTTTAATCTACATGATTAAAATGAGACGAATAAGTAGCAAAAAGTAAGTAGTAGTGAATGAGGAGAGAGATAAGAGAAAACAATGGCTTTTAGTAATATGTGAATTTGTTTTTAGAACTATAATTTGATGAAGGTATATTAAGGGATGTAAAATTGGTTCCACATATGATTTTAGTGTACATGTGCAAGCAATATGTTAATTAAAGGTGTCTGATAGTTGTAGTCATTCATACCAGTAATCCATCTTAGTATTGTACAATTTTAGTATGGTGATATGGGTTGAATAATGATGGAAAAAATGAAGGGTTACCCTGAATAAAGTAGTCTTACATATTCACTCATATGAATAGAAGGGATGATAACCATATTGTATTGATATGTAACCCTAATGAGGTATAGCTTGTTATACCTAGCTTTAATATAACTAAGTGATGGTAATTGGGTATGAATAGTCCTTCAATGACTAATACAATCGTGGAGTACTTTGTTACGGTTGTTGAAACCCTAGTATGCTATAACCCGATGGTTACACCTTGAATTATGTGTGGGTTCATACTTGAGAATAATATGGAATGTGATGGTAATGCTTCATCTTATGCATCCATGATGCAATGGGGATGCCATGAGTAGTATTGTACAATTGCTATTGAATCTAGTCTTCCAACTCAAGACTGCTTTTCTATTTAAGTAGCTCAATAGTAAAACTTCAAAACAACATGGTGAACTCTCTTTTGTGACTTAGAGGTAATACATAACAATAGTACATATTGAGCCGTATGAATTGAGATAGTTGGATCGGATTATCAATGTTGAGGTAATGCCTCAAGAGTATGAAAATATTGAATGGTTGTTTCTCTCTCTCTCAATCCTATCATTGTTTGTGGCATAGAGAATTTGTTGGATATCATTGGGAACTATTTCAGACATGTTATGATTATAAACGAAATAAAGGACTTAATGTTGAAAAGTGCATTCAAGTATGAAATACAAGAATATAATGACATGTAAGATTTTAGAAGTTTAAAATAAACCTTGAAAGTACTTTGCTTGCATATTTATGTTTTTGGAATGAAACCTTTTTAGGGGGGGGAGAATTGTTATGACCGCATCTGAGCTTAATTGGTAAACTAGGGTTTACTTGGATGATTGTATGCTTAACTAAGTGGATCATTGTTTAAATCTTGATTAGTGATGGTTTTTAAGTTTTGATGTTTTAAATATAATGAGACGATTTAATCATACTTTGATTCACATAATTAGGGTTTAAGATTTGGAAACCTTAATCGGCCCAAATTAGGGTTTTGATGACATATGAATACAAAATTTGATAAGTATAGTGTCCCACTAAATGATTTTTATTATTTTATTTGTAACTCTTATTGAATTCAAATTAGGATATAATTTGGATATCTCAAATGTGAACACTACTGAAAAATATATGAATTTTTGAAGAATGTTCTGACCTGTTTGTCGGTCGAGTTTCAAACTCGACCGATCATATTTTTAGATTGATATAGTAGTGAACTATTTGATTTTTATTTACTTATTGGTAACTCCAAATGATCTGGAATTTTAACGGGAGATCTGAAACTCAATCTTAAACAACATGTAAAATTTTCATAATTTTTGGATGCATTTCGACCTTATCAGTAGACAAATTACAGTAATATTGTTATGAAAGAAATTTCAGCTGAAATAAGAGAGTATAGTGAGGGGTCAATGTGCAATTGACCCAAGCAGCTCAATTTCTCTATATGGTCAACCTAACACATAAGGAGCTCTCATAATTCGTGATTCAATCCAAAGAAACGAAATCCTACAAAGAGAGGGAGAATTAGGGTTTGAGAGGAGAAAGTGATGGAGATGCTGACCTAGGGTTTTGCGGTCCGAGGAATGATGAAATCATGTAAGTTTATCTTCTTTGGATATAGTTTCATGGTATATCTTCTCTCAGATGTCAAGATTTTGTCCCTCCCCTGATTGGATTCGAAATCATATCAAATCAAGTCCTTTTCTCACTCTTTCTCTCCTAATCTTCAATTCTAGGGTTTCCGAGTTAAAAGGAAGAAGAAAGTGGCGATTGCTAGGGTTTTGATATGGATTCAAAATTTTCAGATATGGGATACATTTTTAAGCTATTTTATAGCTTAGGGTGAGTAAGTAAAAGAATATTTCAGTCAATTTTTCTCAATTAGATGGTTTTAATTTATATTCTTGATTTCTCCCTAGATGACAATAAATGATAAGAACTGTTGTTGAATTCAATTTATAGAATACTGCAATTCATGTTCCAACTATGATCTGAAAATGTTTATATGATGACATTGATATAGATATCCATGTATCTTGAATACTATAAAATTAAGAATTTTATTGAGAATCTTCTGAAGATCTAAATTTTCAAGTTATTGGGGTGCTTGAACAACATTATAGCTAAAATTTGGATTTATGTTTATACGATCTTATTTATGTTCCTAGTGCATATAATTCTACATGTTTGATCTCTTTGATTTGATATATGGACAAATAGAGTTTCTCATTTTCACAATACATATCCTATGAATAGCAAGTAATCAAGGATGAAAACCCAATATAGTATGCTTTTACAAGTATACATATCTAATTTAGTAGTAAATGACTGATTGAAATGATTCATGTGATATTGTGGGATTTTATTTGAATATTATCTTATATACATATATGCTTTGTTTATGAGATTCTGTTTTTCTAACTCAAATACTTGTCATTAAATGCATATGTTGTTATGCCATTGCAAGTGGAGATATGACATGCCCTAGATAGGTATGTTATCGATGCCATGCATAGATGTGAGAAATGTTGAATGAGAATATTTATATTAGTAGACATGATATATGTTTGAATACATGAGAAGTGCTATATGTGCATGAGTAAGGAGAAATCCTAAAAATGGGGTAAGTCATATGTTAAACATTCAATTCAGTATCATCAGTGATTTCAATTCAATAGTCTGAGTAGTCATTAATATACAGAGTTAAAAGAGATCAGTCTAAGAGAAAGATATAATTAAAGTTACAGTAATAATAGTAGCCCTGAACATTGTAGATTCCCTATGAGAGGTCTGCGCCATAGGGATGAAACGACCTAACCCTGGCATTTTCCAGTATACGGGGGTCAGATCGTACTAACATGTGGTATGGGGGACGAAGCCCTAGTGGAAGTCTCCTTAAAAATAAAGTATGTAGTGTCCAACATCAAGCAGAGATCCCGGTGGCACTAGAGTACAGAAAAGCCAATAGGTGGCTTGACTCTCTGCCTGTGTGCTCATGTTAGAGGAGGAGTTTAGTTTTACAACCCATAGGTGTGCCGAATTCAAAGAGCCATTTTCCTATTGCAGACCAGTGATGTAGTCATGCTTAACATCCCAGGTGTGTCAGCTAAGTCTTGTATGGTGAGATCATATTTCTTTACAATTCTTCATATGTAGAGTACACTGCATATGATCAAGGCATAAGCTAAAATATGATTATATAAGTTTAAAGTGTTTCTCATAAATAAGAAGAGTTAAGAAATATTTGATTTCAGTTTTGCAGCAGTTGTTCTTTAAATGTAATATTGAATATAGTGAGGATTATATTTCCATACTTGTTTATTTCTAATGATGTAGGCTTCAATGTTATTAGTAAGTTTTTTTTGAATATCTAGTCTTTTAATTTGAAATTACTATCTTGTTTTATTATAATTATCCAAGAATGATAAATGTTTGATTCAATTCTTTAGACTGCATTATTGTTTTACTCATTCACTAAGCGAGTAGGCTCACCCCTCTACTCAAAATGTTTAGGGAAACTGTGGGGATTGAAGATATCATTGCATCAGAGTAGATCTACCACAAGAGTTAAGTCTGAGTATAGTTAAGTTTAGCCAATCCTTATCACTCTAGGTCCTTGTAAAGAAATAAGAGAGAGTTGTAAATGATGATGTATAACATTATTCCTCTTTTAGTAATATATGCGAATCAATAAGTCTTATGTGCTTAAAAGTATGAGAAACATAATGAATGTTCATACATGCATTTTTACTGTTGAAATCAGATTAGAGAAATAAATGTTTAGATTCCCTTGTAAAGTTAGTTTATGTGGTTCTATGTGAGAAAACAAAAGTTTGAAAAAGAAGAAAAAGTTATGGGTGATCTTCGTATTACGTTAAATCCTCAATTTATGCCCTAATCTCATGATTAGGTAATTGTGAGATCAGGGTGTAACAATCAGGATAATCACCAACAGGGCAACAACAACCTTAGAAGCTATAACTTCCAAATAAAGAAACATATGAACACTTCCTTCTCTCCCAACATCCAACAGATAAGGCTGAAGTTTCAGAAGAACTTCAAAGAAATAAAGGCTAGAGAGAACTGAACTCAGAACACTTCAAACACAACCATAATATCTTTCAAAAAGGACTGACCCAATAACCTAACAAAATATGAGACAGAAGCTCCCAAAACTGGAAGCTTCTCATCAGGGATGACAAAAAAGACTACATAGAAGCAAAACAAATAGTTGTCCAAGATCTTCAAGTAAACCAACATCCTCTGATCATCAGAACAACCATAAAGAACAAAAATATCCTCACTAAACACACATAATTTGATCCACATGATGGTACTAGAGTTACCAAAAGATAATCAAAAGAAGCAACAACTAATCGCAAGAAACTATACTTTAGATTAGAAACATATGAATACTTCCTTCTCATCCAAATCCAACAAATAAGACCGAAGTTTAAAAGAAATTCACAAGCAATAGGTTGGAGAGAATAGATTTTAGAAAACATCAATCACAACCATAATATCTTTCAGAAGATAGTCAAGATCTCAACATTTATCATTGTGAACTCTTCTATTTCTATCCTTCCAAAGGAAATATAAAATGGTCATCGCAGGAATTTTCTCAAAATCCTTTTTCAAAAGAACAAGTTCCCCAAAATCTAGTGGACAAAAACTAATAATATTCCAATTGAGATATGTTTCCCAAATAGCTTTTGCATAGGAACATTTGAAGGAGAGTTGAATTGAATGATCATAATCATTCATGCATAGGAAACAAATCGAGGCAATCTGAATACCCAATCTTAATATAATTAGACATAGCTAGTTTACTCAATAGCACTTTCCAAGCATGGAATTAAAAATTCTTTGGATCCTTACTATTCCAAAGCCAAGTAAAGGATTCATCTTAAACACCTTTAAATCTAATAGCATGCCAAATATCCCTTGACTTGACATCCTTCTTTCTAAGAAAATATACAAAACCATTTAATTCAATAGAAATTTTATTTAAAGAGATACAGTTAGAAATGACTCCAACATCTCTAGAAGAAGGTAAACACCACTCCTCTTCTTTGATAACTGATGAAATAAATCATTAGCTCCCAGACCATAATGAATAGAAATATTACCCCCAATACAATCAACAAGAAATTTAGAATTCACCCAAGGATCTCTCCAGATCTTAAATAACTTCCCTTCACCAATATGAAACTTAATAAATGAATGAAAGAGATTCTTAACCTTTAGTATAATATTGAATAGCCAAGAGAAGTTAGGAGAACTCTCAACACTCCAGAAAGTAGACTTCTACATATACTTTTCTGAGCTTCATTTAACCCAAAGGCTATCCTTCTTTCTTTCTATATCCCATACATTATTCATTAAGCGGGTTTTCACAATATCTCTACCTTTCTAGAGACGAAGGACACCTTCTTGTTTTAGTAAAGTAATATTCTCCCAAATAACCAAATGGAGGTTGTTTTCCCTTTAGAATGTCCCCACATGAAATCTCTATTAACTTTTTCAATAGTATCAATCACATAAAAAGGAATTGGAAAGGTCATCATCCAACATAAATGGAGAGTATGAGTAGAAGTAACAAGTTCCAATCTACCTGTGAAACTAATGGTTTTTTCTTTCCAAGAATTAAGTTTCTTTTTGAATTTATCAATAAGCCCAAAATAGTAAAGCTTGGACAATTTCCTAGGGAAAAGTGGAATACTAAGGTACTTATTAGAATCCAATCTACTTGTAGGAATCTCAAGAATATCCACAATAGAATCAAAATCAACATCTTTACTAAAGAAGGATTAACTTTTTGATGATTGATAGATAAACCTAAATGTGAACCAAACTCTTCTAAAATAGTTCTAATACTGTCAACATTACTAATATTGGCCCTAAAAAATCAAATCATCTGCAAAAATTATGTGAGCTAAAGAGGTATATTTAGAAACTTTAATAGGAGCAATAGTCTTCAGATTGAGAGCTTCCTTAATCATCACACACAGACCCTGCATCACAATCACAAAGAGTAGGGAGTAATCAGGTCTTCATGTCTAACTCCATTAGAGGGAGTAAAAATATCAATAGGCTCACCATTGATAAGAATTAGATAGGATTTATAATAAAGAATTGCTTCAATCCACTTGATCCATCCAGAAGGGAACCCCATTCTATACATAATAGAAAAAAGATATTTCCATTTCACAGAATAATACGCCTTAGAGATGTCTGCCAAAATGCACATGTTCCCAAAATCTTTCTTTAAGACACTAATAATTTCATTAGACAACAAAACATCATCTTTAATACTTCTACCTTAGACAAAAGCACATTGATTTCTCGCAATACAGAGAAAAATAAACACCTAGAGCAAAAACTTGCACAAGCAGCGGCAAGCTCAAAAGGTACGTCTCACTAGGAATATATCTATGTTGCAAAGTGCGATTGCTGAGAGCTATGACAGCGTATCAGACAATCTGTGCATCAAAATGGAGGAGGAACTCCTATCGCACTTACATAAGGAGGAGGCTGACATGAAGCACAAAGCTCATATCAACTGGATGACGAATGGTGACTCATGCACTAAATTATATCACACATGGGTCAATAAAAGAAAGCAGAAGAACACCATCCTATCTCTTAAAAAAAATGACAACGAGTGGATCATAGACCCCAACCAACTGCAGACTATGATCTCTAGCCACTTCAAGAAAATCTTATCAAAACCTGACACCCGAAGTGATGCTTCTCATACTGTGGTGCTGGGCAGGTTCAGTAGGCCATCTATGCAGCAATTATAGACATTAGCTAGTGTTCCCACTTGTGAGGAAATCCATAGTTCATTGAAGATGATGGACCCAACCAAGGCTGTCAGACCCGATGGAATCAATGTCGGGTTTGTCCAAAACAACTGGCCAGTGCTTAAGAGAGTCGTCACTAAAACTATTGCACATGCAGTTGTAGGTCTACCCCTAAATGAAGATATGTGTAATGCTACTATTATTCTGATCCCGAAAGTTCCTCACCCAGAAAGGTGTGAACATTTTCGACCTATTTCTATGAACAACATCATGTTGAAGCTCGTAGCTAGAGTTATGGTTAGCAGAATCAAACTGCTCATCGTGGGCTGGATATCACCCGAACAAAGTAGCTTTGTTCCTGGATGCAGAATTATAGATAACATCACAGTGGTTAAAGAACTTATCAAACGAATGAAGCCTAAAAATAGCAAGCCTACTATGGCTATCAAAATTGATCTAACCAAAGCATTCGATCAAATGTCCTGGTCCTTTATTGATGAAACAATACAGAAAATAGGTATTCCGACCAATATAAGGAATTTCATTATGAATTCCATCACTGGAGAATCTAGCACCGTCATTTGGAATGGATGCAACTCCCAACCCTTCAAAGCCAGTAGAGGCCTAAGACAAGGTGACCCCCTGTCGCCCTACATATTTGTTTTATGTCTTGAAAGGCTAAGCCATATGATACAAAATAGCGTCAGTAATGGTGACTGGAAGCCACTCAAAATTAGCCAGTCCGGACCCAACAGTGCTCATGTCTGCTTCACAAATGATATAATTATTTTTGCTGAGGCCAAAGAAGACCAGATTAAACACATTCTGAAATGTTTCGAAGACTTCGGTAATGCTTCTAGACAATCCATTTCATCTGCCAAAACTCACATATTCTTCTCAACCTCTGTTGGCAACCGGGTTAGAAGAAGAATCAGCAGGATCAGTGGGTTCCAAGTTACTTTTGATTTGGGAATTTATCTAGGTGTTTCAATCGTGCACAACAGAATTAACAAGAGCACATATTCGTCTATTCTTGAAAATGTTAATAGTCGTGTGAATGCATGGTCATCTAAATGCTTATCCAGGGCTGGAAGGGTTTTCCTAGCCAAGAAGATGCTTACCGCCCTACCCACTTACGTCATGCAAACAGCTAGACTACCTCTCAAGCTATGCTATCAGATCGATAGCAGCATAAGGAAGTTCATTTGGGGAGGAGGATTCAAAGATAAACTAGTTTCCCTTATTGGTTGGAAGATACTCACTAGCACTAAGGTCGCAGGTGGTCTAGGAGTTAGATCCATGAGGAATTGGAACACTGCACTCACTCTCAAGAACACTTGGGACTTGATCACTAATAGAAAATCACAATGGTGCATTGGCCTGCATAAGCGTTTCAATGGCTACGAGGACAAACACCCCATCAATGTGTCTCGAATGGGCATAGACTCTTTCCGATCGAAAGACATTATCCTTAACAAATCTAAAATGATACCTGTTAATGGGATGAGCATAAATTTTTGTGAAGACAAATGGACAAACCATGATAGTTGTCTTAGAGACTTAGCACTCAATACAATCCCAAGGGACCTTACTGATCCGAAGGTTGGAAGTGTTGTTAACCTAAATGGAGAATGGGACCATAACTTCCTAGAGCACTGGTTACCCAATACTGTTGTGCAAGATATCCTTCAAGCCAATGCACCTTTTAACACTCCTAAACAAGATACTCACGCCTGGGTGCACACTGATAATGGCGCTTTCACCATTGCTTTTGCCTATGCTCTTTGTTGTTCCAAACAGGCTCAGTTGGCGCAAGGCAAATGGGAATCCATATGGAAACTGAAAGTTTAACCTTCTATCAAATTGTTGCTCTGGACGATGGGCCATAATGCAATTCTTACTAATGTTTGACAAAATGAAAGGCATATGACTACAGACAGCCTATGACCTAGGTGCCATCTTCAAAATGAAACTATGTTACATACACTCAGGGATTGCGGACAGAACAAATCCATCTAGAGATCGGTACAGGACAACAACCTCAATGAAGACTTTTGGAATGATGTAGAAGGCATCAGTTGGATGTTCAAATATATCAGCAAAGACAATTGTCAGGCTAGAATTTTTGCTATTACCTGCCACATCCTATGGTGAAACAGAAATGATGAAGTTTTCAACAACATAAAATGAACTATGGATGGAATCATAAACCGTATAACTCACCTTATTCATATGAATGAGTTATCTATTGGTACCATCAATCCCAGCACAAGAACCTTGGATAAATTGCTTTGGTCTCCGGCTAGTACCAGGCAGCTCACTATCAACTCTGATGCTGCCATCGGAAAAAACAATTCTTCTATTTCCTGTGTGGTTAGAAACTAGCATGGCCATTGGATGGGGGGTTATGGTGAGATAGTTTCTACTACTAAAGTCCTCTACACAGAACTCAATGGTATTCTCAAAGCCGTGGAATATGCCAGCATCAAATTCCCATGAACTATTGAGTTTCATACTGATAGTCTTATTGCGACAAGAATGATCCAGGAGGATGGTATGGACTGCCCGTCTTTTTCTACTGTTATTGCCTGAATAAATAAACTAATGGAGGAGAAGGACTACTGCATCAAATATGTAAAAAGAACATGTAACGCTGCTTCATATCTTCTTGCTAAATATCATCTCAAAAACAATGAAGGTACCCGCACCTACTGTAATCCACCTGCTACACTTAGCAGTTTAATATCTAATGAGGTCAACTCATGTAATGGTAGTAGTACTACCAGGTTTAGTTCTGTTATTAGTGCTTGTACTCCTATTTTAAATTTGCTTGCAGGGGGAAGGAAAGATGAATAAATAGCTTCTCGACTTCCTTAAAAAAAGCACATTGATTTGTATTGATAATAGAAGGAGGAATGGGCTTCGGCCTGTTTGCAAGCAACTTGTGTGGTCTCATTCTGAGAAATTTGTGTGGTCTCATTCTGGGCATCGTCTAGTCACCATTTACCCCTCTGACTACCTCCCCTAACTCCATTTGCCCCCGTCACCCTCTTAGACCTCGATATTGCTCAGGACGATGCTGGGGACCCTAGTAGGTGATCAGTGTGCGTCAGGGAGGTCCACCCAAAGGATATTCCACCCTTGATTCATCAATTTCACAGTAATCCCATGTTTCCCCCTTTTCTGTATCTTTCTTGTTTGAATGACCGTCTCCATGGTAATTAGAAACTCGAGGGGCGCTTTGCTCTATCTTTATCCCACTTGGGCTTTGTTGTGTTGTTTTGGAACTTCAAGAATTGGTCACTTCCTCCTTTTTTGTATCTTTCTTGTTTGAATGACCGTCTCCATGGTAATTAGAAACTCGAGGGGTGCTTTGCTCTATGTTTATCCCACTTGGGCTTTGTTGTGTTGTTCTAGAACTTCAAGCATTGGTCACTTCCATCATGGTCTTACTTTTTTGAGTTATGTGTTACTCCTCATCTTCTCCTCTCATGGAGACAAGTTGGGAGGAGGCCAGGCCACTTCATAGCTATGTTATTTGCTCCATTGAGATTAAAAGGGTCCACAAAACTCAGTCGAAATGCCTATTGGTCTTTCCAGCCACTTGAGTCACAGTTTGATTTCCCTGATTCATAGCCTTTAGTGTTAATATTAGCTTCTTTGCACTATTTGAGAAGAAGAAGATGATCAATCTTATGTTTACTAATTTGGCATTGTCTTGATTTTGGTTTGTCACGTTACCATTGGGCATGCACATCTTTTTGTCATAATTCACTCGATGGTCTAAGTATGAATTTAGATATCCTAAATTATCAAAACTCCCAACCATGTATAATGTCTTAAAACCCTGGTAAAGGGGTTAATTTGGTCCTTTGTGTCATTTTTGCTTTATAAATAAGAAAAATATGATTAGTTTAGATAAATCATAGGATTTCATTGGATAGTCAGAGAATCAAGTAAAAATACATGTTAGAATTAGAAAAATGAGTCATATCCAAATACAACAATTTCATTGCCTAATTTCAATTTAATAAATATATAATTTTGTAGATTTGTCTAATTGGTTAGATTTTGTATAATTCATAACCAATAATCAATAAGTCAATAAAAATGTAATAAATTTAGTAAAATATAATCAACATGATAGTATGGTTTTGATAACCTAATTCAACAATAATAATAGGAGCAACTTTTAGGGTTTATAAAAATAATGTAAACCTAACCCTTATCTCACAAATGCCTTTAAGAGGTTGCTTGTAGACTAAGATGGAATTAGATATTTGACCTTGGAAATATGTAGACTCATGTGAGGTGTGTTGCAGTCCCTATTTATCATATTGAGTAATCACCTATATTCCCTCTTTCTCTTGGTCCTATGGACAAATTATCCTATACAATCTCTCTCTCTTCTGAGGATTTCTTTCTAGTGAAAAACTCTATGTTGCAACTGATATTGTGATCATATTACCTTATTGGATATTCTTATTGGACTCATATTTACATCTTGTTCACTTTATTCAATGTGGAAACCCTAATATGAGTATTGATACACTAACCTTCTTGTGGTGGATTTTTTGATCTTATGATGCATTTACTTGTGGAGATTATTGAATACTTGCTATTGAGTCCTCTTACCCTACTTGTAAATAGTTGGATGTTCTCATACCCTATTTTTGCTTGACAATACTTTATCTTTCCTGCCCAATTTGCATGGGTGATGACAAGTCATAAGTATAAGTAGTGACTCTATATAGGTATTGGGTTTTATTCCCCTTCCATGTTTGATATTTAAGCAGTAGGTTCTATTTTCCTATGAGGAAATGGTATTCCCCTGCCATATATGATATTAGGAGTTGGGTTTTATTCCCTTTTCATGCACTGAGTTTTATCCCCCTACAAAATACTATATTTGTTTGACACTGAGGTTTAAGTCCTCTTGCCCTTTGGTATGAAATTCAAATGGGTTCCTACCCTACTTTTTAGTGTATGCTAGTCTTTTTATTACTCACCATCCAGTTGTTTATGTTTTGTTATAATATTGTTGGGGCATTATTTTAAGGCAAGAAATCTCTTTTGTTTATCATCTCATTAGTAATTATATTATCTTAGGCATCCACTTGGATAGTACTTTTCCTCTTCTATGGGAATCCTTGTTATATATGATGTCCCTTTTTCCCTTATATTGCTTAATCCCATATTAATATGTTCACACATTCATGTATGCTAATAATTTCCATTTTTATCTTCTCTTCTATGGTATTCTTCCAACCCTAGGAGCGGGACATGGAGGACATGACATGCAGACATGGATCTCTCTTATGGAGGTGACTATTAATAGGAGATAGACTTGTGATAGTTTAGATATCCCTCTAATTGTATCATGATGATGTTGTACTTTCATGTAGGCCCCTTAATGGGAGAATAGTTATGTAATTTTGATAAGTTGTATATAGTCATGATTTATTATTCTGCAGCTACACTTTGGTCATTTGTATACCACCATTTGAGAATTGAAAAATTTACATCTATTCTAACATATGTTTTTAGTATATTTGGATAGATGGTTTATTCCTTAAATTTTTAGTAGGGATTAGATCCCCTCTCGGGTCCCACTCTTTACAAGTTGGTATCAGAGTTATGGTAGTCGTAATCTAACTTTTTTAGTTTTATCTCCCTAATTAGAACCCTTACTTTGCATAGCCCCCCCTTTAAGTGAGATGTTTACCCTGGGATTGACATATGTTGTTCATGAGATGATGAAAGGTACACATTAGAATCATGAATAGTAAACCTTAATATGATGAGACCCCAATTGATCATACCCTATAATCTTGGTTTGTTGTGACCTATCTCTTTGGGATTCATGAATTTTGTCTTAGTATGGAATTGGGTAATGAGGATGTTAGTGTAGCATGATAAGATGATCCTAACATGGAAAATGTGTGACTTGGTTTCTTGCATTGATTTTGAGCTAATTTTGTTTTATGGAGTATAATTTTTTGAATAAAAACCTATTTTCCATTATATTACTATATGTACACAAACTTTCTCTGATTTATTGAACTAAGTCACAATAAAAGAATGTGTGACATTTTGATAAAGAAACCCTAGAATTAGTTGGAACAGAAATCATAAATCTTACATTTGAGTGATAGTGATGACTAGGAAAGTAAGGCTTGTGCTAAAGTTTTTGTTGACTTAACCTTTTGTACCATACAAATCTTTGGTTTTTAGTATGAACCTTTTGGGTTGTTAGGTTAGAAGGCCTAAAAAAGCAACCCTATGTGGCTATGAGTTGTTAGTTCGATGCATGATCTATGAATAATAGAAACACCTTAAAATTCACAAAGAAATGACCCATAAGGGACCCTAATATCTTGATGTGGTTTAGTTTGGCTTATTGGGTTAAACCTTTTAAGGTGTGGAGAGTATTGGTGGATAAGATTTGGATTTTTTGATTTTGAGGATGAAATCCCTTTAAGGGGTGGGAATGTTGTCACACCCCAAAAATAAGGATGTTATCCTATTCCAGTGATTAGGAGATTAGAATGTTTGGTCCTCTATATTTGACCAAAAAAAGATAAATCTATACCTTAATGAATATTCTTAATGCATATAAAATATTATATGGCAATAGGTTCTATAATCAATATCACATATCACAATACACTTGTAAGGACCCTAACCCATGTTTTGGGATAATCCTATTTTTTTGCTTAAGTAAGTTTCTTAGAACTTCAATCTAATCCTCTAGGGTGTTTTTTGATCAAGTGACATGCTTATGTTTCAAGTTTGGTTCTGTTTGAGCAATGTTTGCTTGTTTAGGACCAAAGTGCAATTTAACCAAGATAAGGGGTTACCTTGAAAAATGCACATGATGAGTGTGAACTTAGTGATTTAGCATCATAATAGAGAATAATGATGTTAAAAGGCACCTTTTGGAAAGTTCAAGTATCAAGATGAGCATGTATGGATGATGCTTGTGCTATATGTGCTAGTTTTGGTGTAAATTGCAATTTACCCAAATTGAAGGCTAATTTGCAATCTACCACCTCTAGAGTGTTCCTTACCTCTCTTGGAATCATCTAGAAGAGATATGAAGAGGTGGGAACCTTGTTTGGATCATGGTTGTGTGGTTATATCTTTGGTGATATATGGAACACTTGTATGAGGTGTGTTTTGCTCTTAAGCTGGTTTATCTCGGGTTGAGAACCTTGGAGAGGCTGCCTATCGGTTAGTGGGTGTTTAGGGTTGTACCATATTGGTTTTTGAGGTGTGTAGGGTGGTTCTCTATCAGTTTGTGAGTGTGTGGGGTTTTGCCTATCAGTTTGTGAGTGTATGGAGTATGCTTAGTTTGTTAGTGTGTGGGGTTTTGCCTATCGGTTTGTGAGTGTATGGAGTATGTTGTATCGGTTTGTGAGTATGTTGGGTTTTGCTATATTGATTTGTGAAGGGTGTGGAGCTTTGGCATATCGGCCAAAACTTTAGTAGAAGACCAAGAGGATTAGATCTAACGTAGACCATATCACCATGCCTTGCATGTTGTTGCATGTGGCCCCTTTCTTGTGGATAAGTGTCACCTAAGCTCCTAAGGTGATGACACATCTCCTTTGATCTCTTTTCCTTCCCTCAAGTATAAGATTAAGGAGCTAGAGGAAGCCCCATGGAGCCTGGGAGGTCGAGTTCCTTACTCATGGTGATTTCTTGTTCAACCTCCATCTTGGTGAGTTATGTTCCTTTGATGGCTATTCCTTTAGGCTCTCTTCTTCATCTTCTCCTTGTACTCTTGGCCATGTATCATACCTTGGATGAAGGGTGATGGGGACGTGGTCCTCTCTCCTTATTTCCTTTCTTCTTGAGCTATCATAAACTTGGCATCTTCTTCTTCTTCTTTGTTAAGGTGATGTTGAGGTTGAGTTGGAACTCTTGATGGATCATCTTCAAGTTGAGGAACGTGTGCTTTGGAGCCTTGATCATGGAAGCTTGGAATCTTGATGAAGACCTTCTTGAAGCAAGTTATATAACTCTTAACCTCCTTTGTTATTATCACTCTTTATATGCTTATGTTGTTCTTCATCTCTAGATTGTGAGCCTCTTATAAGCTAGTAGTTAGTGTTTTGTTTTAAGGACAATTTTGATGTAGGAAATCTATTTAAGTTGCTACCCATATCTTTCTCTTTCATGCTTTGATAGTATATGGACTAGTGACCATGTTTCCTAAGGTTGAGGATGACTAAGTCGACACATAAGTGGTGAATAGTCATCATGACTTGTGATGCAACAAGCCGACACACCATGTGACAGGTCGTCACAACTTATGGATGTCTAGGCTGACATGTCTTGTGGATGCTTAGGTTGTCATGGGCTGAGAAGGTTAGCTTATTTTGTTGTAGTTAAACCCATATGGTGGATGGGCCTTGAAGGAGCTAACTGATATGGTACGTAATCGATATGTGTTGCTAATCCAAGAGGGTGTTAACCGTCATGGACATGAATGTACCCAGTGGGTTTGGTCTGTGTTGAGGGATAATTGTGGGGGGAGGCCGACACACCTCTAGGGTGATGTTCCCCGATACACCCTAACCCATGATGCCTAGACAAACCCTAACCCTAACAACTGACACACCTTGGCCTTGCATGTCTTAGCTTATGTGTTGTTGTTGCCCATCACACTATGTGACGCCCAACACCCCTTCAAGAATAAATGCCCGACACACCATGCATTTCCCATCACACTTTAGGGTGGTGATGCGTGTCATACCCCCTCAAGTGTTGATGCCAGACACACCTTCAAAACGGGTTGCTCATCATACTTTCAAGGAGCTAAATCGATACTTTCTTTATGTGGATAAACTAACACCTCTAGTGTAATTAAGCATCATCACTTATGAGTGGTGAACCCGATATGTTTGGACAATATGCCCTAAATCGATACACCACAAGAGGGTCTAAAATGATACCTTAAGTTGATAGGGTGAACTTGAGATCACATGATGAGGGTTGAAGTGTATGTTTGGATACTCAATGATGTACACATATGAGCAATACATGATATAGAAGGGTGTTGTCTTGGATAATGTATGATTAATCTTAATTGTTTCTCCTAAAGCTATTGCACCATAGAATGATTATACTATGATTGGTTCATCCTTTATTAAAGAGCTTAGCCCTAAACTCTCCAACTATTTGGGAAGTAGTGGATGTAGGGTTCATTAGTTGAGTATCCATATATTTTTAACCTTAATCATGGAATAATACGACCAATGTGCTTATCATAATGAAAGATTATAATCCATGGAAAGTGCCAACTATATTTTCTTTTCATATATTCTTATCTTATAAAGTAAGGTTAATGAGACAACTATGTGAATATACATGAGGGTGGTGATAAGCCATGTTGGAATACATGGTGACAACCTTTGTGTAGAAATTGTATAAACAAGTCTAATGAATTTATAGGTGCCTTGTAGATAGTTTGAAGTGAAACCCTGTAGTACCTAACCGAAGGTTTGGCTTCCCTTAGTATGATATGTGGTTAATGAATTGTAAGAAGTAATAATGTATGAGTCACCTAATGTTGAAACACCATATTGGTGTAATGGTCAATATGTTATTATAATGCACTGTTGTGAACCACACATAACTTAATGAAGATGATACACATATGAACTTATGAAAGGGTGATACCTAGTACTGATGGTATGGTGAGTGCTTCATATCTAACTAATCAGTTTAAAAAAGGTGGGTTTTGGTGTAATTAGAGTTTGGTGGTGTAACCACAAGGGAAAACTCTAATTGGTTATATGTGAAGAGCATTGACCCTAATTCTGAGAGGCAAGTTATAATAATGAATGTGTGTGAATAAAAGGCATGATATTATTCTCTCTTAATTAATTGGCTAAAATATAATGGGTTAATTAGGTGTTATGACTTGTGAGTACTATGAAGATGGTTAAATAATAACAAGCTTTGGTTATGAACCTTGATAAGGAAACACGAGAAGTATGAATATGTGAATGTGCAAACTTGGTTACATTAATTAATTATTAGCCTTACACACTCCAGTTTATGGGAGGTAGTTCATGCCAGAGATGTGAAGTAGAATGATGCTTGGGGACCTTATGTGAGATCAACATGAAGCCTAATCTTAGATTAAAGATCTTATGATGCTTTGCTTGCTTTAACTAAAGGTGTTTAATATGTTTGGCATATTCTCTCTCTGAACATAATGGCTAATGGTTGCTATGACAAGTACATGTGGTGTAGCATGAGTGATGTGGCATGAGTAATACATATATGCTCAATGAGGCATGATGAGATAACCATGAATTACAAGTATTATGTGATGGGTCTTAGGATCTGGTAAGGGCTTAGTGCCTAGTTGAGATGATATCCTATGGTACTAGAATGAGGGATAGATATCCCAGGATGATGTCTTAATGATGACAGTCGTGTGGCTGGAAGTGATACTATAGCCTTGTGGCTGGTAGTGATATAGTAGCCTTGTGGCTGGCAGTGGTACAGTAGCCTTGTGGCTGGAAGTGATACAATATTATGAGATGATGGGAATCACTTTGTAGATTAAACAATGATACCTATTGTTATATTACTATGACCTTCCTTTTGAAGGTTTTCATTTGGGGCTTGTACATTGTAACTTGATTGATGCTAAATGACACTTTAATTGATCTAATTAACCAAAGTGGAATCTTATCATGTAATTTGCCCTATGCCATAGATCCATTCAGTGTCAGCATTTGTTAGATGGTGAAACGAGCTTAACTCAGAGCGCATATTTTTAAATATGCAGGGGTGAGGAAAAATATCCCCTTACGTCCATGATACATAGGATTGGATGTGGGCCATACCCTGTAAAGAATGCAACTTTAGGCCGTAGCTCAGTGATGATATGTTGATGAGTTTTCACAGGATTGGCTATGGGCCATACCCTGGAAAGAGTGTAGCTACAGGCTGTAGCTCAGTTTCACTAGCGTCGTGACATGTACCAAGGTGGGCTAGGTTTGCAAAACTGGACTATATGCCGCTGGAAGCAGTTGACTTGCGATGTCACTGCATGATCACTCGTGTACTGACCACGAGGTGTAAAGGTCATGGATTTTGGCTCTTCCACTAGACCTTGTATGGAAATGATTTTGACTTAGAAGTGGTCGGTTGGATTTGGGTGGTACGACTCAAATCCTCAGGTCACAAATAATACATAATCATCCATGTAGTGTGTATATATAGGATCAAACACAGAAACATTGGATGAAACCTTGCCTTATTTTTATACTGTTATGCATGCTCTTCATATTCCTTTTTGAATAACAGTTATGCATGCTCTTCATATTCCTTTTTAAATAATTAGGTGTTCTATTGATCATTAGCAAGTGCATGGTACTGCTCTATTTACTTCATCCATGAGATGTATGGCATGTAGTTAGTTATGTTCAATCTGCTCAGTATGTCTATCTGCTTAGTTATCTATGATAATAATAGAGTTGGTGGAGAGCTGTATCTCTTGTTGGGACTGTGTGTCTCACCCCATTGGTTAAATAAATTTTTAGGTGGACGTGCATGCCGAGTTAAAGAACATGTGTATGAGGATATAATATGAGGAGAAAAATCTACACTTGGTGGATCATGGTATATGAAAAGTGTCTAGTAATAGAGCCCTATGTGTCGTCCCTATACACTCAAGTCCTTGGGGTGTTCTCGATGTGATTTGTAGACATAATGATCAATATGTGATTTCTGGCTTGTGTGCCTCTGGTGGTATGTATATATGTGTGGAACTATTATTTTATGTAACATGTTGATTGGAATAGGAGGATGTAGAACCTTGAATATATGTTATGAAATGCAATTATTGGCTCTTGTGTAATAATTCTCAGCTCATGGTGATTGTTGCAAATCAATTTTAATTTCCTATGATTTTTGGTAATCCACTATTAATGGTTGATCATGGTTTAAGTTTAGAAGTAATCTCACTTTATGTGACAAAGGGTGGCACATTTGGTGGTATCAGAACTCTAGGTTCATTGAGTCTACAAGGACACTAAGACTAGGATTATGATGATGTCTAAGATAAGAACATGATATAAAGTATGGTGCATATTACCTAATCTCAGTACCTGAGTGCCCTGGTCAGGTATTCAATTGTTGAAGAAAGGATAAGTATGGAACTCTTAGATTGATTTCTCTTTGATTACCTATGATGTCCCCATATTTTTTAAAACTTAATCTGATATGTGACGTCCAAATTGAAACCTACCTCAGAGAGAATCCCAATTTGAGCACCACATATAGGCTAAGAAGAAGAAAATTAGAGGAAGTCAGAAGGAAACAAAAGTAGAAGATGCACATGAAATAATAATAAAACATACAACACATGTTCATCATTCAACATATAGTTACATAATGAGTTGTTACAACATTTGATATTACACATTGAACAACAAACTTTTACATATACGTGTACTACCACTAAACAACATGATCTTAAGACAAAAGGTCCACCTGTACATTAGCTTGCCACACAACTCTCAACTATCATGGTTCTTCAAGATCATATGTCCACAACCTAAACAAAGATTACATGTGGTACACATCAGCACAATATTCAAGAATATTGTACTAAGTATGCCTACATGTCTTTTTATAGACCTCTCATTACTAAGCTTGGAAATAAGATAAAACTAACACTTGGCAGTATTAAACAAATACAAGAAAAGATATATACTTGAACAAAGATGTTTATTAACAAAAGAGAACACATATTTTAAGCACAATTTCCATTATATGTAAAGTTGATCAACCACATGCACTTTTCTACCAAAGAGATTTAGTTCTCATATGTACCATTCTATCAAAGAGATTTAGTACTTTCATCCATTCACTATTCTACCAAAGAGATTTAGTGCTCACATGTACTATTTTACCAAAGAGATTTAGTACTTTCATAAATGCACTATTATGCCAAAGAGATTTAGTGCTATCATATAATGGATTAGGCATCTTATGTTTCTTGTGTTCATAGCCATATAAGTATGGAGAATCAAGCAAGATATCATACAGGAACAATCATTTCATCCAATACCATATGCCAAGTATTTGTACACACATAATATAAGAATATTATATAATAATCCAAGTAAGAGGTAATGGTGTGTCTTGATCAAGAAAGACAAACCTAATCACCACACTCCTGATGTCAACTATGACTTTGGTCAAACCTGATTAAGACAAGATCATATGTACCATCAGATTCTCATCACTATCATAACCCTAGTTATGTCCATTATGGTTTCACTTGGTCTTATGATATTCCCATCATCACATGCATTCTTGTTTTGAAATTATCTTATCTATGTTATTTTTCAAATTATATTAAGTTGTACGAGCATTAGTTTCCATATCATTGTTTGCATGTATTAACCCTAGATTATATACATTAATCCAATTAGGGTTTTCTCAACATTATAGGATCCTTAAACATGTAACCTTACTTACATACATATTTATGATCTCATGATTATATATTAGCTTCCTGTTACTGATATAAACTTACTCTACAATTTCTAGAATTTCTTGAACATATTTGTAATTTTTGCTTATTAATTAGGGTTATTAGCCCTAATTAGACATACAGATAAAATTACATGATTTCATGCATCAACATCATAATCACTGACCTTAAATGGATCATAAACATGAATATAGATTTAATGACATATTATCATAATTTTAGGCCATCGTTTGATCATCATTATCTATGATTAGTGCATCAAAAGCTTGATATTATACTTTCGTCTTGTTCTACTCATTTTTCTGAACATTTTGATATATTATTTGTAATTTTCTGACAAGGGATCTAATTTCTACAAATATACAAGATATGGATATATTTTGAAATTTTTGTGGTGATTTACCTTATCTGACCAATCAGCATGCGCCATGTGGCCAAAAGGGGGGCACTGGCTCTATACATCCTGGTCCCTCTGAGCCGTCTGGGTCACTATTGGTCTGCCTGGTTTGGTCTGCCTTTGGCTGGGTTGAACCGGTTGGGTTTATTCTTTCTCCTTCGCATTCGTGAGTCATGCGGTTTGTGTCTGTTGTTTTCTAGGGTGCCACCGGTGAGCTAGAAACCACACGAAGGTAATCCTTGCCAGCCCCAATGGCCACGATCATCTTCTATTGTGCCATCTGGACCTTTGCGACTACTCGTGTATGTATTTGCGCCTCTAGATCTCTTCCTCTGGAAACTCGTCGGTGCCAGCCTCCATCACAACAGAGGAAAAAGGGGATTCCCTCCCCTTGCATCATGACTGTCAACTAATGCCTCTAGGAGATGGGTGGGTGCTCCAGAAACTCCATTATGCCTTCTATGGATGGTGTGAAAGCCTTCAACCCTCTTCTGAGCTCCACCTTCTTCTTCGGTGAGTGTGAGCTCGACGCCCAGTAAAACTACCTTTTGGGTCCTCTTTTTCATATGGCATCTTCTCCTCAAATCTTCTTCATTTCCCCTCACATACCTCACTGGTATCTCCCTCTACCTCTCTTCCTCCAGGAACCACCACATACTCGCTATAATGGAGAAGCAACATTGGGTGGGAGCTCGTTCTTCCTACTGGTCTCACCTCACATTTGTTCTAAGTGGTTAAACTGGTCATAAAGAGTAGACGATATCAATTCCTCAATTGGTTTCAACCCTTCTCCCCATGATCAAAGTGCACCATGATCTCACTGGTGCTTCTTGATGTCGTGGTCACCACCTATGGTCAAGGCAGTAATTACAAGGTGGGTGACAAGCTCCCTTGCCTTTGATCTCGCATCTAAGGGCTAGGAGCCGACACTTAAGTCAATATGTGGATCCTCCACTCCCAGGATGACAACCGCTAGATCAAATATATAGGGCCAGGAGTTTGTCACGCAAACCCAGCCGAAAGCAAGGGGTGTGCGACACTAATTAAAACCTAACATAGGCCTATAAATCATCAATAGTGCACATTATTTCCCAAATTTCAAACCTTAATAACTCCCTCTAGGATACTCCAATTTCCCCCAAATTTTAATCATAGCTTTACTACCTCTCAAGCTACATATTATACAAATTTGGTGACAAAATTCAGCTATTTGATCATTCAAGTAAATACTCCAAAAAGGCATGAACCTAGGGATCTTAACCATGGTATCAACATCAATCAACACTCAAACTTTACCAAGACACTTGGAACTCTCAAGAAAACTCAACATATGAATTCACTTATGTCATTGGACATTTAAGGATTCCAAAAGTTCACTCCATCACATCCTACACACCTTATGATAAATTTTGTCCTTGAAATTTAGCCTAAAGTCCAGTTCATCACATTACCATGATCAAGTATTCATTTTGGAACAATCTAAAGAGCATACAAATTAGGAATCATGATTCTAATATGTTACAACCCACCTCCCGATAACCCCAAATTAAGGGAGACTGAGAGGTCGAAGCCGCACCCATAACTTCTGGATCAAAGGTTCGACACTTAAACAAGAACAATTATTAAATTCCAACAATCTATAGTGAAAAGTTGTAATAAAATTTTTTATACCTTTTGAAAATTTTGGATTTCTATCCATGTAAGAATTCTACTCTAACTAATCCTCCTTGCATTTTACTTCATGTATTTCGCAATATGACGATTTACTGTTTGTCCTTTTTGGCTTGTACCTAAAATGCCGACAAACAAAACGTCAGTCAGCCGAAGCTGGTATGTGGGGAAAACAATAATCATGTAAATATGTTAACAATGTAATCATTCAATTAATCATTTAAAAACCAAGATTACATTTTATATATAACTCCGCAATCCAAGAGTACCCTATCCTCTGTGTTGTCCCCATTAAACCCCTCATGATCCACCTATCAAGTGAACCAGTTTCTAGGGTTGAGTCACATAGAACTACTCATAGGTAGACCACTCCTTAACTCAGGGTATGCTAAAGAGTCTCATTGCACTACACGTAGGTAGCCCAATTTTTAACTCACGGTAACCTAGACCTTGCTCTAGGATTACCCCTTTTTTAGCCTTTTCAAAGAAACAGAGGTGGACCCAGATCTAGCCAGTATTATATGCACATTTATAGTGATAATCATAGTCACTTTATAGTTGCATGAAATAAATAGACATCCAACAGTTATTTTCAAGCAACTGATAAAACTTTGGGAATCGCCGTGAAACTAGAGTGATTATTCATAAGTGTAACCACATACCTGATTTGATGATTTCACAAGCATTAAGCAAATCCAACCAAGAAAGCAATCCAAGCAAGCAATTCAACAATCACATAATTCCTGAAAAGAATATGTACTCTTGTTTATTACACACTTTATCAAGAATCTACTTTATTGACTTGGATTCACTTTCTAGGGTTTCTAATCCGCATTAAGGTTTCATTAATATTCATTAGGGTTTCTTTTTTGCAATTAGGGTTTCCCTTCATCTTTTACCATATTAAACCCGAATTTTATGCCATTACTCATAAACCCTAATTATCTCATCTATTCTTCAATATTAAGGTTAGCTTAACAACATATAACTCTATTTTCATATTACAAGCACATTAATCATCAATTATTTTCATTAAGCTTCTTTTACATTAAAGCTACTATTTTTTTTATCCTTTTAATCCATGACAAGATCATTATGCGCATCTATCATCAATTCAAAATTCACTATGGTTTAATCACATATGAACTCGATTTGCCATAATCTACCTTTTATTCATGAGAAAACCCTAATTACTACATTTAGGATATTTATCCAGAATTATGGACGTTAATGCTCAAAATAGATTAGAACCATCATATAATAACATATTTTCACATTTTTCGAATTAAATATGATCTTATCCTCTTTGGCCCTAAATTAGGGTTTCTACATACTTAATCATTCGCATATGGGGTAAAAACCCTAAAGCATGCAATTTTACAACTAGATTAGGTTCTCATCTAACATTATCATTCAATAGGTTATTAATACTTTAATTAACCCATTAAGCATACTAGATTCAACCTTTACTCACAAATAGGGTTTTTAACTTAACTTTAATGCACTTTTCATCAACTTATTGTACTTTTGCAATTAATAACGGAATCAATCTTTCATATCATTTTTATTAGATTTCTCTTGTTCTCGCGATCAAAATTGATATATAAACTTTTGTCATATGAGCTACGAATATTTAACTATGATTTTTACAAGAAAACCTTACTTGGGCCAATCGGAGCGCGCCACGTTGCTCGGCTCCATGCAACGTTGCTCAACCTCTTTTGGAAACATTTCGAAATTACCATGGTGCCCTTGACTTAACAATCCGTTCTTTATTACGCAGAGGGGCAGAATTGTCCAATCTACCTCCCCCCTTCTTCAACCTTGCGTCGGCGGCTACAGGCGCCCTAGTCGCGGTTGGGCATGATCCCGGCTCACTTCCTGACCCCGATGACCTCCAAGAAGGGCGGTGTTGCCTCTTCCGTGCCCAAGCGCACTTAAGGAGCTCCCAAATAGCTGTTGTGGTGGTGCAAAACGGGCTGGGTAGACCTGCGATCTAGCTACGTTATGCAGCTATGCTGCAGCTATTGTGCTTCTCTTGGGGCATGGCGGCTCCGACTAGGCCTTGCCTTGGCATCGACTCGTGACCAGCTAACACTCCAACCACACCTGGGTCCTTCATTGCTTCAGGATCTCGTGGCTTCTCATGGTTTAGGGGTTCAAGAATGAAAAAAAGAAGAGAAAGAAGGAGCTGCGTGGGACTCCTCTCCTGGACTCGGTCCAGGGCTCCCTTTCCTTTTATAGATGAGGGTAACCACGTCCTATGATGCTTTCTCACGAAGCAATAAAGTCTTTCCTACTAGGAATCTGATTCCTTCATGAAATAGGAAGCTTCTCTCTCTTAACTTAATCCTTTAATAAACCAAAACTCTTGAATAAATAGGGATTCAAAAATCCTCTTACTTAAACTCTTTTATACTTGCCTTCTATCCCATAGGCACGAAATTCTATTTCCTTTAATAGAAATTACTTTCCTTTTTAACAATACCACATAATTAATTAATAATGAAACACATTATCCTCTTATTTTGCCTTTTTAGTATTTTCTCTTTCTTTCCTCTTTATTGGGACTCCTTGGATCCCAAGAAACTCTATGATTTCGAAATTCATTTTCTAGGATACTTATTATCCTTCTAGATGCATCTAAATGTATTATTTCATATTATCTCGTTTATTTGACATTAACATATTTCCTTTTTGAGGATTTCTCTTTATTTCTCTTTTATTTTCCTCATTGGTATTCCTTTTATCATTAGGAATCCTTGGGATATGAAATTCCACAAAGGATAACTAATTCATACCTCTTTTCACTTGTTTTCCACATTTTACCATTGTTTTCAATTTCTTTCTTAATAAAGAAATATTTAATTGATCTTTTCTTTTCTTATTGCACTCTTTATGCAACTTTGGACTCCTTGGAACCCAAGGAACCCAAGAGGCACGAAATTCCTCTTTGGATTTGCCTTCTACAGGTTTTCACATTTTTCTTTTCTTAAATATTCAATTATTCATTCACTAATTGAATTTTCTTGTTATTTGGGCCCAATAGCCAATAAAGCCCACAACACAAACATCAAGGCTATTGTAAACAAAATCCATTTATTTGAACCAAATTATGTCATTATTTGTTCAAATATCTTTAATAGGAGAAATCACATTTCTCACCAAATGAACCCAAAATTTGGGGTTGTAACATAATACCTCCATCATACTATGGAAAGAGATAAGAATTGCACCATAATTCACAAAAACTTGAATGTTTAGAGGAAGATGCAACTCCATGAAACCTAAATCTAAGTGTGAATATGATAAGAAAAGTTTCTAAAGCTGTAATTTTAGGATATGTATGAAGAAAAAGGCAGATGAATTTGTGCTAATAAAGTAAGTGTAGGTGTAAAATTCACATAAGATGAAGGGAATTCCTGAAACAAGGATGAATTAAGAAGACACATGAGAATGAATAAATAAGATGGAACCTGAGTTAATCTCAGACCACCCCATGAGTTTAAGAAAGTATAAAGTGTAATTCTCATGATATGTGAAAGGAAATGAGGGAGATGATCCCTTCTTAGTAAAGAATATTTAAAGAATAATGATCCTCTTCATGTTGTAAAGATGAAAAACATGGTAACACAGAAGAGATGTTTATAAAACATGGAGAAGAGTAATCAAAGAAAGAGTAATGACATGTAATACTCTCTACAATTCCTATGCTAATGGTAAGGAAACCAAGATGAGGCAAGTTAAAATGACACATGAACAATTGAAAATGTATGAGATATTTAAAGGAAGTGATAGTCACTTCACCGTTATAAGAAAAATCGAGGTAATAATGTAGTGAAAAGAGGAATATGTTCCCTTGTGTTCTATCCTTTCAAGGATGTGGTTGTCAAGTGGGTCCTATAACACCTGATGTTCATGGTTTAGAAGTGATCTTAAGATGGATACTCTAGAAAGTATCTGTTGGTGTTGGATTTTTGTTCCAAGATAAGGATATCTATGATAGGAAATGTCTCGAGATGAAGAAAGATCCTAAGACACCCTTTGTCACAACACTCATATTAACAAAGTAACTTAATCTAGTGCAACTTTGTAAGTAAATTCATTAAATATGTCACATGTGTTTCCTTTGGCAACTAATATAAAAATAACAAAGAAGATATGTTTAATAAGAAGTATAATGTGCTTTGTAATAACAGTTGGCGTTTCCATGTCCATAAATATGAATAATGTACCATTATGTAAATAAATATTAAATAATGGACTAAATATGTTAGATAAGTAAAATATGAAATTCCATGCACAATAATATAAGAAAAATATTTTAGAAACGAATTAAAGATAATAGGACTCAATTAAGTGAATGTTTGTAATATAGGTATAATACTTTGATAAACATAATGGTAATGAGATAAAAATCCAAATGGTGTCATACTCATAAAAGGAAATATCAAAAGTGAAATATAATAGTAAAATTGTGTTCCTTGTATCCCAGTTAGCTTGGGTGCTAACTTTCACATTATTTAAACACTAATAACTATCCTATTTTCATTAAGAAAGGAAAATATGAGATAAACCAAAAAGATTAAGTTAATTATTATATGTCTTAAAAAGTGGAAATAAATCCCAAATTCGGATTCTACACACCAAAATTAGTATATGTGTAAATTTTAATATTTATTGAATAGTCATATCCTTCCTAGTTTTAGGAGAGAGAATATAATTTAAAACCAAAAACATTAAATACAATAGTAGAACATCCCAAAAAGGGAAAACTAATACCAAAATTGGGGTCTACACATCTTCATTAGTCTAGGTGTTAAATATGGCTTTATTTGAATGTTGTTTGATCACTCAAATAGATTTGGAAAGATATATGTTTAAATTGATAAAGTATCTAATTAATACAACTTATTTTCCTATAGTTTCAGATTTCATAAATGTCACTTTCCTTTGTTTGATCAGAGTTGATTTTTAATCCCTAAGATTCCAATCTAGCAGTGAACATATCTTCTCCTTCCTATGCCTTGTTTTCATTTTTTTGCTCGTCTTGTGTGAACACTAGTATGATTTCTTCTCTTTCCTTTTGGATCTCTTTGTTTCCTTTCATCTTTTCATATATATATATATATATATATATATATATATATATATATATATATATATATATATATATATATATATATATATTCACTCAGATATGAAATCAAAACTTGAATCTACTAACCCCATATATACTAGAGTTATGAGATTATGTTTCCTATCCATGTCTCACCTCTGTGCACCTCTATTCCTCCCCTGCCTCTCACTTCTTTTTCCTCTCCTTGACATTCAGAACCATCAGAACTTTTCTCAAACATCCACTAACCTCTGTGTGATCTATGTGGTCTCGTTCTGGGCATTGTATGGTCACCGATCACCCTATGACTACCTCCCCTAACTCCAATCGCTCATGTCACCCTCTTGGATCCCATCACCACTCAGGACGATGTTGGGGACCCTAGGAGGCAATCAACATTCATCAGGGAGGTCCATCCATAGGATATTCCATCCCTGATTCACCAATCCCATAGTAATCCCAGGTTTCCCCCTTTTCTGTTTCTTTCTCGTTTGGTTGACCATCTGCTCGGAAATTATAAGCTCAAGGGGTGATTTCCTCTATCTTTTTCCTTCTTGGGCTTTGTTGTGTTGTTCTATAACTTCAAGTGTCGGTCGCTTCCATCATGGTGTTGTTTTTCTGAGTTTTGTGTTGATCCTCACCTTCTCCTCTCATGGTGGTAGGCTGGGATGAGGCCAGGTCACTTCATAGCTCTATTCTTTGCTCCATTGAGATTTCAAGGGTTCACAAAACTCAGTGGCAATGCCTATTGGTCTTTCCAACCACTCGAGTCTTAGTTTGATTTCCCCCGATTGATAGACTTCACCATAAGTATTGGGTTCTTAATGGTCCATTTTAGAAGAAGAAGAAGATGATCTATCTTTTGTTTAGTAATTAGTCCTTGGCTCGGTCTATTTTGTCATGTTACCCTTGGGCATGTTCGTCATTTTTTCATAATTTTCTATGTGGTCCAAGTATGATTTTAGGTCACCTAAATGACTAAAATGCTCAACCACATCTAATGTTCTAAAACCTTGGTACGAGGGTTACTTTGAAGCTTTGTGTCATTTTCCCTTTATAAATAAGAAAATATTATTAACTTAGGTAAAACAATAGAATTTCACTGGATGGTAAAAAAATCAAGTGAAAATATACTTTAGAATAAAAAAAATTGAGTCCTATCAAATAATATCAATTTAATTGCTTAATTCCTATTTAATAAATATATGGTTTTATGGATTTTTCTAATTGGTTAGATTTTCTAAAATTCCTAAAATCTATAAGGAAGAGAAATAAAGTAAAATATTCTATAAACTCAATAAGATATAATCAACATGATAGTATGGTTTTGATAACCTAATTCAACAATAATAAAAAGGATGACTTTTAGGGTTTATACAATTAATGTAAACCTAACCCTAATCGCATATATGCCTTTAATAGGTTGCTTGTGGACTGAAATGGAATTATAGTTTTGACCTTGAACCTATGTAGATTTCATGTGAGGTATGTTGCATTCCCTATTCATCATATTGAGAAATCATCTATATTCCCCATTTCTCTTGGTCCTATGAACAAATTAGCTTACATAATATCTTTGTCTTCTAAGAATTTATTTCACGTGAAAGATTCTATTTGATTCTAATTTTGTAATCATCTTACCTTGTTGGACTCAAATTTATATCTTATTCCCTTTATTCCACGTGGAAACCCTAATTTGAGTATTGATATCCTAACCTTCTTGTGGTGTATTTTATGATCTTATGATGCATTCACTTATGGAGATTATTGAATACTTTCTATTGGGTCCTCTGACCCTATTTGAAAATAGTTGAATTTTTCCATTCCATATTTGTGCTTGACTATACATTATCTTCCCTGTCCTATTTGTATGGGAGACTGACTAGTCGTAATTATAAGTAATGAATCCATATAAGCATTGGGTTTGGTTCTTCTTCCATGTTTAATTTTTTGATATTGGGTTGTATTCTCCTGCCAGGCACTGGGTTTTATTCCCCTGCCACATATTATATTAGGCACTGGGTTTTATTCCCCTACCATGCACTGGGTTTTATTCCCTTGCAAAATACTACATTTTTTTTGCACTAAGGTTTTAGTCCTCCTTCCTTTGGCATGGAATATGCTGATAGTTTCCATTTTTATCTTCTCTTCTTGGGTAAGCTTCCAACCGCAGGTGTAGGACATGGAAGTCATGACATGTATACATGGACCTACATATGGAGGTGACTCTTAATGGGAGATAGACTTGGGATAGTTTAAATATCCTTCTACTTAGATCTTGATGATGGTTTACTTTGATGTAGGCCCCTAGAGAATATTTATGTAACTTTGATCAATTGAATATACTCAAGTTTTATTATTCCACAACTACACTTTGGCCATTTGTAAACCATCATTTGATAAATAAAAGATTTACAACTATTCCAATATATGCTTTTAGTATGTTTGGATAGATGGTTTATTCCACAAATTTTAAGTAGGGAGTGAATCCCCTCTCAGGTCCCACTCTTTACAGACTGGTTTACACCATTTCTCAAATATCTCAGATGATGTTTATTGGGTGGATGTGTTAAGAGTCCATCTTTCAGAAGGTGATGTGGTTTGAGAAACAATACAAATGGAATAATGCATGTATATTGATAGTCACCTCCTCATTAATTCTTTTATTAGAGTTGTACCGTTGTCAAAATATTTCAAGACCATACCCTTTCGATCTCCACCTTACCAAGCTATCACAACATGTTTGTGGGTGGGATAAAAAAAATAAATGTTGGAACTAATAATCTTACATTTATTATTTGAATTACATGGCCAAATGTGCAAGTTATTTATACTGTAAATGTTGCTATCTAAAGTGTTATGTCACCACACCATTTTGTTGAAAACATGATCAATAATTGTGGGACTATCAATTTTCATATTGGAAATTATTATGATTGCCTTTTTTGGATTTTTTTGAGATTAGCGTCATTTTTACTATCAACTTCAAAATTACCAAAACCCTAAGAAAATAAAGATATCATAGGTCTCTAAAGTGAGGTGGCCCTTGACATGAAATCTAGTACATAAAGTAGTAGGTTTTTTCTTCAAACTTTGCATCTAACTAAATTTCACCTATTATTGTAATACTCTTTGGTTTACATTAGATCCGACTCTATATAATTATTACAAAAATAGTTATGACAAACTATATGGCCACAATCGATAGATGTACTTTTAGTATTCTTTTCATCTATTATCTCCATAATATTGTGGTTTCCTTTTGGGTATTGAACCGTGCTATTTTCATATTTCCATCCTCTTTATCACATGCATCTATATATATTGCTAGTATTGTTGTTGTTCTCTCTATTGAGGCTGGTGTTGGATCTTTGAGCATCATATTTATTCTTGGTGTATGCTTCTACCATATCTATATTACTTTCTATCTTAGTATCAAAACTTGAGCTTCAAATGTCTACAATGTTGTTTTGCATTGATATCATACAATTTTGTGAACATTTCATGCCTATTTTTACCCCTAATTTCCTCTCTTTATGAAAATTTGCCTTAACATTATCATAATTATCTCATGCTTACCATTTATTCCTTGATCTGAAGTTTATTTCTCATTTTCAACCAGGTAACTCACCAGACAATGGTATTAATCCTTGTGTAGACCTCCCATTGGTTACCACAACTAATGGTGACCACCCAACCACATATTGTCAGGACCACTGGGCTAACTATCCATCTGATGGGATCTATTAGTACCTACCGCCAAACCATCCAAATATGGGTAGAATAACCATCAGTGCCTAAACCAATGACCAACCTAAAGAACCCTACGGGTAGAGTCTACCAATGACACATTGACTGGTCTGTCTATTGATGGATAGACTGGGAGCCTACCTATCGATGGTCGGTATGAGCTCACTCAATTAACTAAGAGACCTCATGCAACTGAGAGGGGGTCATGATGTAAGAGATACAACTGAGTGTTTCCACCAAGCCATACCACCATAAACCTTTGGCATGCACATTCCATTCATCAGTTTGTATTCTTCAAGGATGAGAGTATAAGGAGCAACAAACTCCCATCTCCATTGAGCTATTCCAGATTTGTTATTTGATGGAAGGAGGAATATGAGTAGTCATCTACACCGCCATTTCCAAATTATGAGAAGGGAACTCCCCATCGATTTTGGCCAGTTTGTGGTCACTATAGGTGTATTTTTCCCCTTCTCTAAACATGTTCATCCCCTTTCACCCCCTTCCATCTCCATGTTTCACCATACTTGTAATTTCACCATGCTACTCACCACCATGAGTGTCTAGTCATCTAACTTGGGTTGGGAGTAGCCACTAAGGATCTCCCAACATATAAATGCTTACTTCTATTGGATATATGCTCTGAGAAAATCTTATTTCCATACTCTTGTTATCAATGCTTCACTTGCATGATTAGCTACCATCTTGTGTTGTTTGATTGTTAATATCTAGAAAGAGTAGTATTAACCTATATCTAAGTGTTATGGATTTGCATGAATGCATGAGAATGTTTAAATGTTTAAGATAATGATTACATGGTTTTAATTTGATTTTTTGTTTTCCATCTCGAGAGAGACATAACCTTATAATCTATATCTACCCTAAGCTCGAGAGAGGAGGAAATAGACACTTACAATGATTTCTTGTAAACTTGTAAGGGTTTAAAATAGATGTGAGTGTTCCATGTTGATGAGAGATATTAGACGGTGATACCCAATCCAAGTTTCCCCATCTATACTTGTTCTTTTATTTTACCTTTCTTTTATTTTACTTGTTTTGTACTTGCTTGTTGATGAATCACCAGTCCATAGGGAATGCAAATCTTACCTTACCCTTTTTTTGGTATAGCTAAGACAAATCTTAAAGGATCTTAGCATTTAGCACTCTTTACCCTGTGTTCGACCCCTATCTACTAAATCGGACCCATTACTATCATTGTAGGGTCTTGAGTGTTAGGTTATAAATTTAAAAGTTTGATTACTCTAGATCTACTCCTTTTGGACATGTGATTTAGATTTATCAACGTTTTGGCATAATTTTTAGGGATAAGGCAAGTGGTAGTGTTCAAAACCCAACTCTACTTAGCATATACTTGTGCCTCAAGTCTAGTAATAGGCTGGAATGCACATTCTAAATCTAATAACTATAATCTCCTTGAATATCTCTTATCACACATCTAGTCTCTAACTCAAATATGTGACTTATTTCATGAAGTTTGAGTGAACCAAATCACAAACACTACCAACTGCAAGAATCATGCCTCCTTGCAAGGTGGTCATCCCAACTCGAGGGTGGAAGGCCTTCATGAGGAACATGAGGAGGATCAAGATGAAGAGAACCATGAAGAAGAAGATCATGGGGAACATCACCATGAAGAAGAAGAGGAAACCCCACATGATAGAGCGAGGAGAATCAGGGGGCACAAAATCAATGTTGATGAAGATGTCAAAGACCCTTCTCTTCACGATTATGTTGCCACGAGGGAGAATGAGTCCAGATGCCCGATCATCATTCCTCTATTCAATGATATGAACCTTGAGCTAAAACCAATAGTTATTAATACGATATAGAATAAGAATTTTGGAGGAAACTCATTAGATGAAAGCCCTTATCACCAATTTGATTATTTTAAAAACATCTGTGACATAGTTAATATGAATAGGGTGTCAAAGAAATCATCTACTACAAGGGATTCAACTTATCTCTAAGGGATAAGTCTCTATCTTGGTTCCTTACTCTGCCTGATAAAATCATCAATGGATGGGGACCTCTGGCTGACACTTTTCTCACCAAGTCATACCCGGTGGGGAATCTTAAAATTAGGCACAAGATCACCTGATTCATGGAGAACCATAGTGACAACTTTTATGAAGCATGGTAGAGATTCCAAGAATATCATACATAATGCCCTCCCCACAACTATGATAAAGGATTTCTAGTTACAAACTTGTTTAGTGGTGTTACTTCTGGTGAAAGAACCTCACTGAATGCAACTGTAGGTAGTTATTTCCTAGGAAAGAATCCAAAGAAGATGATGAAGATAATTGACACATGGATTCCCTACAAGCTGGTTGGGAATATGAGATGGGAACTAATAAGAAGGTATTAGTCGAAGGAACAACTGATGAATCTAAGGCTTTAGAAGCCATAACTGCTCAGATTCAAAAGATTGCTTCAAATGTGGGATAGTTGAAGGATTCTAGAAACAAGGGAAAGAATAAATAAGAGAAGGTAACAAAGTGTGTTACATGTTGAAAAGGAGGCCATGGAGTGGATAATTGTATCTATTCCAAACTAGAAGAAGAGGGTCAAGAAGATGATATTGAGAAAATTTATTATGTTAACTTCAAGAGGTTGAATCATCATGGTTTCTCTTATGAAAATAAAGATGCTGCTGAAAACGTTCACCAGTTGAATGACCCACCTAAAAGACTGCCAAGCTTTGGCAGAGGCGGCAAACCACCTATGTTCACACATAACACAACCTATCAGCAGAACACAAACAATTACCAGGGAAAATTCCAGAGCCAAAACTAAAACTCAAGTCGACCAAGTCAAGGTCAAAGTCAAAATAGAAACTCTAACCCACAAGATCTGATTTTGGAATCGTTTGATTTCACAAAAAGGCAAGAAACTATAAATGAGAAACTGAGCCAAAGTGCCATCAACAATAGGGGACTAGTAGGCACAATGCAAACTCAATTGGGTGCATCACTACTCTGATGGTCGATATGTAAGGTCACAATATAATGATTGACCAACAACTGGCACAATTATCCAAGCTGATAAAGAATCTACATGGGAAACTCCATTGTACCACTGTGAGTGCAAAGATGGCTACACTATGATTAGGAAAAGTCCTAGAGGAATCAACAAGCAAGGATAGTCAAGGAGATACTCATGTTGCTAAGTCCCTACCTAAAGTGACTTGATAGAAGAAGAACAGGTGGTTGAGGTTGTCACCAAGATGTGCAAGTTAGAATCCAACAATAAGGGAAATACGCCAACGAAAGAGAAAAATCATGATGCAACTGAATAGTCCGTAGACAACAGAGATGCATATGAACCAAGAATCCCATTTCCATACAAGATGATCAAGGATCATTTGAAAAAGGGATACAAAAAATTTATGGAAGGTGTGAAGAAGCTACATATGGATATCCCATTTCTTGATGTAATTGAAGAAATGCCAACATGTGCCAAGTTTTTCAAGGACCTCGTCACAAAGAGAAGGAGAGGAGGTGAAATCAAAAAGAGAAGGAGATGAGGTGAAATCAAAACCATTTAATTTGATAAGATGTCTAGTGTCTTTATGCAAGAAAAAATGCAGACTAAGTAGAAAGATCCCAGAGCATTTACTATCACTTACAATGTAGGGGATAATGAGGTAAGACAAGGACTAGCTGATCTGGGAGCAAGTATAAGTTTGATGCCCCTTACATTAGCACAAAGGTTTGGTCTTACATGGTTTAGGCATGAATGCAGATTCAACTCGCAGACCATTCAATCACAAAACCAATCAGAGTAGTAGAGGATGTCTCCATCTGTATGAGAAGATTCTTTATCCCATGTGATACAGTCATAATAGACACCGAAGAAGATCCATCTTTCCCAATGATACTTGGCAGACTGTTCCTATCCACTGGGAGAGCTTTAATAGAAGTTGAAGCTAGAATCATCACTATAAGAGTGGGAAACAACCATATTTATTTTCATGTTCAAGACTCCATGAGAGGACCATCTCTGTTTGAGTCACTTTACTTCATGGATAATTAACCAATTCTGTTAGGAAGTTTAGGAGCAGAATGCTATAGTAGACCCACTAACAACATCTCTAAACAACCATAGTCCAGATGTAGAAGACCCAAAAGTGGTTGAAATACTTGACTATTTGAATCAACCTGGAGACAATTACAAGGATGAGGAATATATAGTTATAGAGATTGTGAAATATGCCTCTTTAGAGAAAACTATAGAATAGAAAGACACATAGAAACCTAAGCTAGAGCTGAAGAAACTCTTTGAAGGCTTAAGGTACAAGTTCTCAACACAAAATATAGAAATCCAGTCATTATAGATTCTATCTTGACAGAATATTAGTAGGAAAGGCTAGTAAGTGAACTCAAGCCAAGGAGGATGGTCATAGGGTATTTTAAAGAAGATATTGGAGGCTTGAGTCCATCCCACTACATGCACATAATACACATGGAAGACAATGTGAAACCTCTAGCCCAACCCCAGAGAAAGCTCAATTAGAACCTTAGAGAAGTAGTTAAAAAGAGGTTTTTAGAGATTCGAGATTGAAGCATAATATACCCTATAAGAGACATCAATTGGGTGAGTCCCATCCCATAGTGCCCAAGAAAGGTGGTATGACAATGGATAAGGGAGAGAATGGTGATGAAGTTGCAATGTGGACGGTAATAGGCTGGAGGATGTACATCAACTATAGAAAACTTAATGCCACATCTAAGAAAGATCACTTCTCATTGACATTCATCGACCATGTTCTAAAATGTCTAGCCCACCACTCATACTTCTTTATCCTGGATGGATACTTGATATTTTATCAAGTCCCCATTCACCCAAATGATCAAGAAAAGACTACCTTTACTTGCATCTACAGGATGTACACTTTCCAAAGAATGTTGTTTGGTCTTTGGAACCAACCAAAAATGTTTCAAAGGTGCATGATTTCAATGTCAGAAGATTTTCTTAAAGACACTATGGAAGTGTTTATGGATGACTTCTCCATGTGCATAAGTAGTTTTGGCAGTTGTCTAAGCAATCTATACCGAGTTTTGAAATGCTACAAAGAAAAACTACTAGTGTTGAATTGGGAAAAATGTCACTTCATGGTACAGGAAGGGATTGTACTTGGTCATAAAATCTCAGAAAAAGGAATTGACACTGGCTTGAGAAAACTGGAAGCTATTCCTAAGCTCCCACCCCCTAAATTTGTTATGGAAGTAAGAATATTTGTGTAGCATTTTGGATATTATAGAAGGCTCATTAAAGACTTCTCCGAAATATCCCAACCAACATCAAACCTTTTCATCAAGAATGTCATGTTTGATTTCACTCATGAATGCCTTAAAGCTTTTGAAACCTTGAAAAATGCTCTAGCAACAACACCAATCCTTCAAGCTCTAGATTGGGAGCTCCCCTTTGAATTAATGTGTGATGCGAGTTATCATGGGATAGGAGAAGTACTTTGTAAGAAGAATGACAAAAAGCCCCATGTCATCTACTATGTGAGAAAAAACCCTCCATGAAGCCCAAGTAAACTATACCATGACAAAAAAAGATTAGTTGCCAATAGTTTAGGCTTTTGATAAGTTCATATCCTACCTTATAGGGTCAAAAGTGAAAGTATTTACGGACCATAGAGCTATCAAATATCTTATCCAAAAGAAAGATATGAAATCGAGACTCCTTCAATGGACACTCTTGCTACAAGAGTTTGATCATGAGATTATAGATAATAAAGGGACAAAAACATTGTGACCAACTACTTGTACCAAATTATTCTAGCCGATGACAACACATTACATTTGAATGACAATGATGTGGATGAAGCACTGATGATGACAAGGTTAGTTGAACCTTCTTTACCTTGGTTCACACACATTTGCAATTACTTGGAGTGTGGATAGATACCTCCTAACATAACTTACAATGACAAAAAAAAGTTGTTTTGTGATATGAAAAAATACTACTGGGTTGATCCTCTTCTCTTTAGGAAATTTTTTGATTATCTGTATCGCCGCTGCATCCCAGAAGAGGAAGTGCCAAAGATCTTATACGAGTGTAACATTTCACCTTATGTTGGACAGACACATGACCACCGCTAAGATTTTACAATCCAATTTTTACTGGCCTACGATATTCAAAGATGTGCATGATTATGTTAAATCTTGAAAAGAATGTCATCACATAGGAAATATGTTTAGGAGAAATGAGATACCCATGTCTGACTGGATAGAGGTGGAAATCTTTGATGTTTGGGGAATTGAATATATGGAACCTTCACCATCATCACAAGGCAACCAATACCTTTTAATAGTACTGGATTATGTATACAAATTGGTGGAAGTGGTAGATACCCCCACTTGTGATTCAAAAGTTGTGATAAGATTGTTTGAGAAGATTCTTTTCCCAGATATGGTGTCTCACACACCATCATTAGTGATAGGGTATCCTTTTTTTGGGAAATGTGGTTCGAGGACCTTCTAAAAAGTTTTGGAGTGAGGCACAAAGTTACCATCCCTTATCACCCACAAGCCTCTGTCCAAGTTTAGGTTTCAAATTGGAAGATAAAATAGATTCTGGAAAAGACAATCAGGCATACTCAGAAAGATTGATCAATGGAGCTGGATGATGCCTTGTGGACATATCGTACAACTTATAAGACTCCAATAGGAACCATTCCCTATATATTGATCTATGATAACGCATGTCATTTTCTAGTTGAACTAAAACACAAGGCCTTCTGGGAAATTAATTCTTGAATATGGATCCAGAGTTAGATGGAAAGAAAAGGATCCTACAACTACAAGCGCTAGAGGAACTTCGACTGCATGACTATGAAAATGCTAGAATTTACAAACAAAGAACTAAGGTGTGGTATGATGCCCACTTGAAAAGAAAAGATGTATTTGAAGGAGACTTGGTTCTTTTGATCAATTCAAGTACTAGACTTTTTCCTAGAAAGCTATGATCAAGATGGTCAATACACTTCACTTTATCAATGATATATCCATCAGGAGTGAAGGAACTATTAGTGAGAATACTGGGACTTCCCCTGTAAATGAGAACATTATGAATAGGTGTTATGAGGATGAAGCATTTACTAGAACAATAGAGGTGTAGTTAAATGAACCAAAAATAACACCACCTGAGGAAAAATGATGATGCTACCCAAAGAGAGTCAAGCTAAATACTATAAATCAACGCTTCTTGGGAATCAACCGAAGGATTTCTTAAACATGCTTTGTTGAATTCTAATCATTATATTTTACTAATTTCTATCTTAGGTTTTATTGTTTTGCTATTAAATTGCCTTTTTTCTTAATTTCTAGTGTATATAAAATAAAATTAGTGTAGAACAATTGTATCTATAATGGGTACCTTCAAATTAGGTTTTTGTGGAACCATCAGTTTCACACCCAAATATGGACTGATCAACCATTGGAAGGTGATCAACCGTCCCATCTGAAGCTAAAGGCAAATGACAACCATCAAGTTTCCAGCACAACCGAGCCATCAATAGACACAATGGCTAAATCATCAGAAGGCATGATAACTTTCATGCCATTGCAAGAGTTATGGATACTGAAGAACCATCGATAGGTGGACATCTACTCTATCCATCGAAAGATAGGGTCTGTCAAACCATTGTAAGATATTGCCCTAGTTGAACCATCAGAAGACACACAGTCATCTTCAACCTCTGCCATCTGAAGGCACAAACCCAAAGATGGATCTCTTCAGTGCTAACTATGCTCATGAGCTAACATTAGAAGCATGTCATAGTAGAACCAGAGTCCCATCACCGATGATGAATGGACCCTGGCATCTCAACAAGGAATGATGTCGACAACAACAAGTGGTAAATCCCTTTCTTATCCTTCTCTTTCATTCCTAATTCTCTTCCTATTCCTCTAAAAGCGCTATGTTCGTCTCCGACAATTCAATCTCTCATCATTATGACTAACCTCCAGAGGAGAATCTATGATTTTTCTTCCCTGACCTTCCAAATTCCAAAATACAAACTTTCCATTAGGTGCAATCCATTTGAAGGCATCCCGTATACTGCCATAATTTTTCCCAATCTCTCCACCCACCATCAAAAGATTTTTTCTGTTACACCCCAAATTTTTGTAAAGTATTATTGTGAATGAAAGTATTACTAAGAAAACCCTAGTTATGTAATATCCAGACAAGGGGTCAAGTTTTACATATTTTATCATGTATTATAGTCCATTTATGCATATCTGGATCCCAAAGGCTTTTTGGTGAATTGATTATCATGGGATGCTAGAAAGGTCATACGAAAATTTAAGGTTGATTAATATGATGATAATAATGTTTTCTATAGTTTGAGAGAATTCTAATTATCAATGAATTACATAACATATCTAAGAGTACCTAATATTTTTGCTAGATGAGGTTTTCAAATGTATGTGGTCATGAAATTTAGGATTTGATTCTATGTTATCAATGACACATATAAGAGTTGATATGATTTCAGTGATTCAATTTGTTGATTTAGGTCATGAGAATTTCTCTATAAGAAGATAATACTTGTATTATGTGTTGGGAAAGTTCTAGAACCAAGTGGTGAAAGGGGTAGCCTATAGAAAATTTAAAAGGAATTAGAAAGGATATACAATGTTAATGCTCTTTTTGACACATAACCAAAGGGTTTTGAAGACCCAAATGTTGCTTCATGATCAACCCACTTGTTCATTGAGAACAAGCCGATGGTTCATGTTTAACAAAAGATAATGGAAGTCTCAAATATGTGTCCTTCTGGGACTGAATCACAATCCTAACAGATCAAGCCTCAATGAGATGAGAAAGGAGAGGCTATAAAAGTCTGGAAAGTTGGAATAATAAGGTCACAAGAGCCGATTAGGTTTTTTTTTGAAGAAAGGTACTGATAAAAAGAAGGATAGATGGGGAAGGAGAAGTTGATGGCAACGCCTAAAACTTGGCTGTAGAGGGAGCTTCTTGGCATCACTGCAACAACCCAAAAAAGTGGGGTGAGGATATAGTGCAAGGAGGAGACATCCTCTGAGCGACCTAGAATGCCTCGGTAGAAGATAGATCACAGAGCCACCACCTGGGTGGTTTATGATGTCCTTTCTACCAGAAATAGGAAGGCACGACTCCTAGTTGAAACCCAATTAAGTCAAGCCTCGAGATCACCTATCTGCATGCCTCAATGTTGAGGGGAGGCGTGCTGGTGATCTAGCCCAAGAACGGTCGTTTGATCAGTATCAGACGGGGGAACTTGGCTGAAGAGGAGGAAGAAGTGGCACTATGTTTCTATGGGGGAACAGGGGCATCATGCCTGTGTTGCGCCCCATGAGAGAAGGAGAAGATGGGGTCCCAGATCCTCCTTATTGAGCCTCCAATTTGAGGCCCAATTAGACTGAAACAAACAGGAAAATAAGGTAATCAGTATGATTTGAATTTGATTTGTTATAAACTTTGGGGATTCATAGAGAATTACTTGATTGTCAGAATAGGGTGTTTAAGGGATCATTGGAAAGCTCTATATATGAAGAACATCTTGAAGGCATTTCTGGACTCTTAAATGATCAAAATAAGGTAATCTAATTTGAGGAAAGGTTATATAAGTAGATTATGTACATATATGCTGATATTTGTTAAATCAATGGGATAGGTGTGAACCTCTTCATTGAACTTCAAGGAAGCGTTACACCACAAGTTTTACAGGTATGATGCTTTGAGATTTACTGGTTTGGATATTAGATTGTTCTTATATGAAATTTTGGGTATACCTTTATGCATGCCATAAGATTATGTAGGGTGTGACTAAGGGATAAAGGTGACTCTAGAAGAGTAATTGTATATATGAGAATACATTAAGATAAACCCTAGAAGTCAAATACATAGTTAACTACATTGTAGTGGTGGGAATTATGAATAATGATGATTTGATTCAGATGGGTTTTAATGATAGGTAATGCCTATTCCAAATTTAGACCCGACTACAGGAAAATCAAGATGAAGTTTATTCTCTCTGATACAGGTAAGTGGTTCATACCCATGAGTATCATATTGATCAAACTCAACATATTTTCATAAGACTTCATGCTTTATGTGACCTAGTGTTCTAATATTTTATGTTAAGATATGCAAGTAAGATTTTCATATATTCATGGTTCTGTCCTTACATGTGTCTAATATCTCGAGAAGAGACATGTTACTAAGATTTATATAACTTTATTGTAATTGTTTGTTTCTACATGTAACAACGTAATTAATAATTAGCAACAATCTTAAAGAAATCAATTTTGTCATTAGTTAACTATGGTTGGTCAAGGTTCTAACATGAAAGTTGATACGTCTAGTATGCCTGGAAAATTTATTGGAACCAATTTTACTCGTTGGCAAAATAGGATACAAATTTGGATAAATGTGGTAGGATATGATCAATATTTAGAAAAGATGAACCCAAACATGATGAAACAGTCCCTGACAATGCTAATTTAATTGTAACATGATTTTCAACTCTTGGTTCTAGAGCTCAAAGATGTGGGCACAAAATTTCCTAAAAAGTTTGTTGTCATGTCAATCACTGAGAAATTCCTAAAATATTGTGAGTCATTTGGCATGTCTCTTAAGAATCACAAAGGAGACATGTCAATGAACAATCTCATTATGGACATAAACATATAGGAAGAACACTTGAAAAAGAAGTTTGTCAAGTTACCCAATGATGTTAATCCTAGTGTCCATTTTACTACTTCTAAGAACAAGGATAAGATACCTAAGGTTAAGATTCAGAAGAAACTGAAGAACAAACACTATTGGACTTGTGAACAGGTTGGCCACTGGAACAAAGATTGTCCTTCAAAGAAGGCAAAGAAAACTACCACATCTCCAACTGAGGAGGCTATGGTCAATATGATAACTGCATCCTTGAACCTCAATGATAGGTATCTATAAAACTTGAAGTTATTTCTATTTTTGAACCACTATATTGGATAATTGACGATGGGGCTAATGTATATGTGTGTATTGACAAGTCCTTGTTTGTGTATTAGTAGACCGCTAAAGGTTGATATGTGACTTTGGGCGATTCTAGCATTGTAGAAGTCAAAACGTAGGATGGGTGGACTTGAAGTTTCCTTTGGGAAAGGTTCTGATACTTCATAGTGTCAAATATGTTCCATCAATACATATTGATGGATAAGACTACAAGATAAGACATGCAACCAAGATAGTCATACATGATAAGACATGCAACCAAGGTAGTCATACATGATAATGTGGGATAAGAATGTATTAAGATTTCAAGTAGAAATATGTTATTAAGATTTCTTAGATAGATTAATATCTAATAACTAAGTGTCATTTAGATTTCTTATAATGGTTAAGATCTAAGAATTAATTACATGATTAGATTATAAGAGTAGAATGCATTAAGTTGTGATTAAGTTTGCAAGATAATATTTCATAAGATTCATGTTTCAAGATTTAAGAGTTAAGCTCACATGAATGCATTAAGATTCATGTTAAGATAAGACTTCATGAGACTTTCAAGAGGTTGAGTTATCATGTCAAAATCATATTCTAGATATTTACTACTTAAGTTACTTTTATATACTTAGTATTCCTATATTCAATTATTTTCCTAATCCTTTAGACTTACATGTCATAATTATATTATCAGAACTTAATTAAGTCATTAGATTAAATGAGAGTTTCAAATTAAGATTTATCTAGATAATAAGAATATCAAATTTTGATTCAGATTAAGATTACTCAATATGTGGGAAGCCAGATATTTGATTAAGATACATGATAAGGGTTTTAGACCCAATCTCAGTTTTGTAATTGAGATTATTCCTATTTAGATGTAGATTCAGATTTAGAGTTCAGTACATGTTTAGTACTCAACATTCATTTTCGGTTAAGTCTAGATTCAAGATTTAGTAAGCTTAGACTTAAGATAATTAATTTAGAACTTTCACATAATACATTATATGATAAGTCCTCATTCAGAGGGTCCAAGGACAATTTAGAGGCATCTGCTACCAATTTAGAGGAGTGTTTACTCCATTTCAGAGGGCATGTTGTGCCAACAAAGGGTGCGTTGCACCATAGAGGACACTATAGTGTCAATAGAGGTCATGTTGTGCCAACAGAGGGTGCATTGTACCATAGAGGACACTGTAGTGTCAACATAGGAGGACTTATTGTATATGGTGGCCATAGTCAGATAAAAGTCATAAATAAAAGATGCCTTAGTTTAGAGAATGTGCATAATCTCATTTATAAGTATAATTATAGAGATTAAGATAAAAGAGACATGACTTAGGATCTTTGTGCAAGTCATTAGGCCCATGCCCTTAGTGTAGGCCCATTTAGATACATAATTGAGGCCCTTTGTGTAGGTCATGTGACCCAGGCACCTTAGTGTAGGTCATGAGACCAAGGTACCAGAGTACAGGTCTTCAGAGAAAGATAACTAAAAAGATAAGAACTAAGTTAGAGTAAGAAGAGATATTTATGTTTCAGATTTTGTAAAGTTTTTAATGTTAGTTCTCAGTATATAATGTTTAAGAATATTTTGCACTATCTTATTTTTCCAAGTAATGTATATGTTAGAATACTCATGCCACTTACTCTAACAACAATTTTTCCAATGCATGGCTGGGGAAGATATGTCTGCAGGTGAGAGTAGAAGCCGAGTAAATTCCAGAGAATCAAGCGCAAGGATAGAACATGACTCAATCTGGTGGGGTGCCAACTATAAGATGATCCTCAAATTTATAGACTCAGTTATATTTTTTCAAATGTTTAGAACTTTAGGGTAGAGGATCAAGAAACTAATTGAGTTTTTCTCATGTAATAAAATTTATGTTACTTTGGTAAGAACAATCATGAGAATTTTTAATACTTAAATTTGTATGATCGGTTATATTGTTGTTATGAATGCTAGTTTTATGTTAGACCCCCTTGAGTACACGATTTATGGATAAATCGGTGTTCCTTACACTATATACATGTGTGTACTTAGGGAGGGTGTTATAGTTTCTTTCGTAACCTTTTCACAAATCATCGATTCTTTGAACCTCTATTGCAAACCATCAGTTTTATGATTACCTTCAGTCATCTTTGCTAACCATAAGAAGACATTCTTCCCTGGTTCTCTATGAACCATTTGTTTTACATCGACTGTCGATAGACTTTTGATAACCATCGAAAAACAACCACCCTTAGAGGAACCATCAGAAGGTGTTTTCCCCTTTATAAAACCATTGGTTGTCTAAACTCCTTGGCAAACCATCCATTTTGAGATTTCTTTGACCTACCATAGAAGTAAATATCCTCATACTAAGATGGATTACATAATTCAAAATTAATTGTTAGCCTCACCTTGCACGAGATATATCAATATCTATATTGCATCAAAATTTGTTAATGATGGCAGGGAACCCAGGGAAAGAACAAATTGTTCGCAATGGACTGGTAAAGAGAGTTAGTGAGACCAACATGATTAGAGAAACACTCAACTAGGAGGAACATGATAGAATGGAGAGGTTAAAGGATGAATTTGTGGCCTATATCCAAATCCATGGGTAACCAACCCATACCAACATGCAAGCTAGGCTAGATGCAGACAAACTAAAGCATTTAGAGGAACCCATTCCTGAAGAGTCCTCCAACTCCAATAAGTCTATACGGATAGAGACTTTTGAGTATACACGTTCTAATGAAATCCAAAACCCTAAAAAAAGAGGGGCACCAAGTCCCTCTCCAAAGGACAGACCATGTAAGGTGGCGTTGATGTCAGAGAAGGATAGTACTAGAGAACTGGAAACATTACAACCAGTAATCACCACTGCTACATCACTTCTTACCAGAATTGTTCCACAAGAAATGAAGGTCATCTATAAGGAACAACTTGATAACTATTTCTTGCCTAGAGATGATGATCATCTAGATATCTGGGAAGAGATTTACAACAACAAGACCTATAAGGCCAAAAGGTTCAAGGATGTGAACACCCTAAAAGATTTGGAATGTACGAAAGGGTGATGGAAGATCTAGAGAAAGTAGGAATCTACAAAATATACTTCAACAACCACATATCCTATGACAAACTCACCTTATAGTTCATTTCATCTCTGAAGAAGCTTCCACTTATTAAATAAGAGGCCAGAGAGTGGGGGGTTATAAGTTGACAGTTTGAATTATCAAGGAGGACTACATACTTATTGAGAAATGGCTAAATTCAATCTTCACCGACTCGGATGAATAAGCTGAAAAATCCCACAAAGCTAAAGGAGATAGAGTGGTTTGAGGCTTTTTCACAAACTAGACATGTGTTATAGTATAGGGAGAAGGCTGATAGAGCTCAGGGTTGTCAAAAGCTGCCAAGATGCACTTAGGGATCACAAGCATCATGCATAAGATCTTCGTCAATGCCCTATTTTTCAGGACAAACATAGGGAATGTGACCATGATGGATCTCCAAGTTCTATGGAGCATCATGCAAAAGAAGTCAGTCAGTATAGGGAAAATACTTATTGGTAGGCTAGAATCAATAGGGAGACATGACGACTCATGTGATTTCTACATGGGTGGCCTCATTACATACACCACCCACCATCTAGGTTACCCTAGTGATCTAGAATTCTTCCTCAAATCCAGTGGGGAAAGGTTAGTCGACGCCAAGTATCTAAATGCTACAAACATCTTGGCAAGACTGAAACACAAAAAATTTTACATGTCCTTCAAGATAAAGGACCTTCTTCCCCTGCCTACCTGAAATGTGCAACTATGACTATGACAAATAACTATTTAGGGATGATGACATTTTAAAAATGAATTCTGGACCCAAGCCCGTCCCACCTCTAAGTGAGAAACCATCATCCGAACCACAAATAAATCATACAGAAGATGCAATTACAAATATGACACAAAAGAGGGTAATCTTCTGCTTCTAAAAGAAGATGGAGACTAAGATAAAGTGCATGAAATCCCTTGCACATGAGGCAGTAAATATAGAACAAGAAGTTGAACCTCCAACAATTACACCTGCGGTATGCATCTCGGTGATGCCTGAAAGAGGTTCTGACTGGTGCTTGTAAAATATCTGACTTAGTTGATACCAACAAAAATGTTATACTAGAGTACCAACAGAGCTAGAATTGGAGGAGATGAGAGATCCTGACATCAATGCAAGTGTGGAATCAAACCACACTACTTCTAGGGCAACCAAGAATAATGTCCTGGCTGATACACCAGCCAGCCAAGGAACTGAGACAGTAATAATGGATACAATGAGAAACGATCCCTTATCAAACAAGAAAGCTGAAAGGGAGGCACCAGAGAAGGAATATTTGAAAAAGGGAAACTCTAGACAAGCTATGAAGCTAAGCAAAGCCTACACATGAGTAGGGGACATGAACAATCCATCCAAGTGAAGGAAGTTAAGAAGGAGGCGAGCTCGAAGAAGCGTATGGAGCAACCATAATGAGCCCCTACTGTGGTAAAATTGATGGAGATAGGGAAAGAAATAGATGAACTCCATGAGATCATCTCTAACACTTCCTTAAATATTTTAAATTTAACTTCAAATATGTATGTGCTAACTTTGGATGTTGAGAAGATAACAACAGACGTGCAATAATTGCTAACCCCACAGGCTGCAAACCAAATCTAAGTAATGGAAACTCTGGAAGGCATGACTAAAGAGGCCACCCAGCTATGCCAGGAGCAGAATGACCTACAACAAGAAAATGAGCGACTATGCATCGAAGGGAGGAAGTAGGAGGATGAACCAATGAAATCTCTTTCTTGTGAAGAAACATCAAAAAAAAGATAGTGGATTGCCAATGAGGAGGCCTTCTCTTCGGCCGCAGCCGAGATTGATGTGAAACTCGAGGTGCATATGGTGCTAGCCAAACTACACACTACAAAAGCTGCACAACCTCTAGAAAAAGATGCCACATTCTGCACAACCTCTAGAAAAATATGCCACATCAAAGCTTTCTTATGAATAGAGGGAGGTAGATTCCATATAGAACATTGAAGCATCCAATGGGGAGAATAGTAACACAAATTCCCCTACCTCACAGGGCACTTCACCAACAAACACCTAGAGATGGAACCCATAGAGAAGCGAAATTAGGATTCCCCGGATATTCCTAAACAAGTCATTCCCACCAAAATTGTTGAGGTGTCTGGTGAGAAAAATATCATCTTGAAGTCAATAGAGACGGGGGGAGGCACCAAAAAGAATGGAAGACATAATGAACAGGTTGTATCCTTTATTCAACTACACATCTTCACCACTTCCAGTCGAATATGAAGACTTCATCAAGAAATTATTGTTGGATGAATAGATCAAAGGAGGAGTTCATCTTAATCCTTTTGAGGTAGAGATAGAGGAGCAAATTGCTAAACAAGGTGAGTGAAACATGAAATGGATATTCGGTAATACCCCAAAGGAACCTGACAATCAAGTGTTTCTTGAACCACCAATGGTAGATAATATAAACCCAGAAGAACCACCACTATTTCCATGTAAAATGAAGGACATGGATGCGAGTTAGTATCGGGGATGTTACTCCATGAAATCCTTCTTTTGGTAGATAACCTTAATGATGATAAGTTGGGAGAAGATATTGTCTACAACAATAACAAATAATATCTAACAAGGGATGACCTGAGATGATCCTTTAGACATAAGGCATCTATTAGTAGGGTATTTTTCAAGGTACTCAGTGGAACAATAATTGAAGAATATATGTACAGGGACAAAATAGGCATCAATTTCAATGCCACATCAACTCGTGTTTCTCCACTCTACATGGAAAATTACAAAGCCCCCTCTATTGAAGAGGTGCAGGACACTCTACACAAAATAAAAAAGCTACAGTTCATAAATCTCCCTTTCAAATCCTTCAACCATTAGATTTTGGCCATGGTGGATCTTTCCACTAGGCAGGTCATTACCTAAAATTACAATGTAAAATATCTACCATGCAGAAGGATGATAATTAAGAAGCCAAAACGTAGGATGATACAAGAAATACCCACATTCATGAAATGCCTTATATAAGGGGTAGGGGGATGGCATCATCCTATCTAGAGGGATAAATATAGATTGCACCGTACCCCCACTAACGTAAGATTTGGAGGGACATCACATTCATGGTGCTTAGAACATTTTAAGCACTAAACAATAGATTGTGAATTAAGACTTCCATGTGCTATTTGGGAAGTATGTCAGTCATCCATGATAGAAGATTCTTCTAAGATGAGTGCATGGCAGACATCCCAAGAAGGATGTACACTCTCATTCCCCACCTTGAAAGGACTCTATGGAGGGAATAACTAAAAAATTTAGAGAAGGAAATAAACACCTGCCCTCCAATTGCCAGTACAACTAGCCTGGTGGTTCCTCCCTCCCAGTTGTACCTGCCATCAACTCCTCAACCAAAAATATCCATCCCTCCCAACCCACACATAGGAGAAAAAGAATGCCAAACAAGTGGCTCCTAAAGTAACTCCTGAACAAAACCATGCACACCCCTTCAAAGTACCTACATCATCTCATGAAATTGTAGGATCTACTTCCCCGCCTCATGATGAGATCCACAAATCAGAGGCAAAAGAGGAAGTAGCCAACTATGAAGAAGTTGATGCCCCAGACCCCTCCAACCAAAAAGAAGAAGGAGAAGTGGCAGATAACAATTATGAAACCAATGAACCAAATGAAGTAGCACTGATGTATTCGATGCAACCCACTTTCAAAATTTTTGATAAAAATGCTTTCTATGGGTTTTCGGTCGAAGATTTGACTTTCATCATCGATGAACTAAGGCCATAAGAAGATGAATTTGTCACCATTTTTGAATGGGACAATGGTCAAGTCCTATAACAAGACATTTGTGAGATACTTACGGTTGGATGTTATATGACATTCAACATCATGACAACCTCCTAGTTACTTTTAGCTGACAAGAATAATGATGTATATATGGTCTTCTACGATATCATTGGGGAAATAGTCAAGAAATTGATTCTAGAGAGCTCCAACAACTTATTGATCACTTCAAGTACAATGTCCCACATGTTATATTTGTGCCCATCTTGCATGACAGACACTAGACACTATCGTCAGTTGATAAAAAGGCTCAAATGGGGATCTTATACAAGCTTATATGCTATTTTTAGCATGAAAATAACTACTTACCACAAAACATCTAACAACATCACCAAATAGAAAATCACCCAGGTGGGTACATGAATAGTTGAGCTAATGTGAATGTTTGACAAGGGACTCCTAGATGAAGATTTGAAGTTTGAGAAACCGTAGTTATGTCATAGCAGCCCAAACAAACACCAAGATCCAATGAATGTGTCCTCTACGTATTATTTTGGATGCAAATGTTGGCTACATTAGAACAGAAGGTGGAATATCATCACGAAGATTATTACCACCACCTTCATAGGACATACACAATGCATATCTTAATTTTTATTGAGTGTTGACAAAGTGAACACATTAACTCTCCTATTCTCTCTACACCTCACTCTTTGACACCCTAAGGATAGGGTGCATGATAAGTTTGGGGGGTTCTGAATAGGTGAGCGAGTACATTTACTTGCCAACATATCAATTTTATGCATTACCCAATTTACTTTATCTCTACCTCCTTCATGGATCAATTTTTCTAAAATTTTGAAAAGTCAAAATAAAAATTTGTAAATATATATTTTTAGTCTTTTTAACCATACAATGAATCATTCTGATAGATGGATAGTTTTGAAGGCAAATTTTGAATTTGATTTTCTTGGGTGTTGTCACCACTATTACCTTAGAACTTCTTGCCTTCAAGATACTTCTTAGCATAATCATTCCAAGAGTGATGTTTTGGGATGTTAATTCACCCAATAAAAATCTACTTAACCACATCTTTACATCATTCTTATCCCAAGACACTACAGGAAGCAAAGAAATGTCACTATCCCAAGAAAAATGCTTTGAACTAAGGAGGACCCTACATGGTGCTCTCACGATTGACCAACTAACCTGGTATGGTGGATGAGTCTTGTAGACAGGTGTTTCAGGTTCATAAACCTACACTTGTAGAGCTTTAGGGATAAGGACGTTGGAGTCTTGTAAAGGTTGAGTTTCAACAACCATTGTGTGGCCATCCTCAAAATCTAGGGGTACAATATAGGTTTTATCTAGAGGAGGGGTTGAGCATGTGCCTTCCCTAAACGGGTAGAGAGAACCTTAGGTTGTTCAGGATGCTTGGGATTGTTTTCTGGTTGCTTGAAAAAAGTGTTGGTAGGAGGTTTCTGGGTAGCAAAGAGTTAGGCTAACTGAGCATCAATTTCCTTTTGGTGGGCATGTTGGAAAGGAGAATTTGATTTTGGGAAAGGATGTATTGTTCTAGAGAAGCTATCCTCTCACTATCGGAAGGAGTGGGGGTGTTCTATTGAGGTGGCGGTTGGTTTAGATTTTGATATTGTTGCCCTTGGAAGGGTCCACGGTTTGGGAAATTACCCCTATAATTTCCTTTATTTCCAAAGTTCCTATGATTGTTGTTGCATGGAAAGCCTGGTGGTGGAAGTATGTTGGCTTGAGGATGAGGGGATCTTTGTTGGGAAGCAAGGTGGGAAGCATTTTCGCACCCGATGGGTTTCCATATCAGAATCCAGGGTGGTTTCTAGCTTGGTTTGGATTGTAATAAGCTTGATCTGATATGCTATGAATGGAGTTCGGTACTCCATTTGTTTTCCAACATCTGGCTGCATGGAAACATTGTAAAGATATTGACATTGTAGGGTAGAGTGATCATACCCTTGGCAAATTTCATTGAGAGAGTCTGAAGCCTTTACTTGTTGAGGTTGCTCAGTCCTCTCACAGGCATTAAAAGAAGACTCTAGGTGATCCTGTTTCAAGGCAATAAGCATAAGACTTTCAACAATATTTTTGATGTTGGGATTTTCCTTGGTCTTAGCTACTCTGAGGACCCCACCGGTCCCTTATTGTGCTTGATTTTTATAACTTCATTTAAAAACCTCCCAAGCACTATCCAGGCTTTGAAACATGAAATTTCCTCCATATGAGGAATCACAGAAGACCTTGGTATCATTTTCAACATCATGGTAGAATATTTCTATGATTTGGGCTTGGGGAATGTCATGGTGGGGGCAGTGTCAGAGAAGTTCCTTAAACCTCTCCCAAGCTTCTCCTAGTGATTCACTTGGGGCCGTAGAAAAAAGAGTGATAGTCCCCTAATTTCATAAGTGAGACAAGGAGGGTAATATTTCTCTATAAACTTGGACTGTAGTGCCTCCCAAGTGGTGACACGTTCAACTCCCTCAATGGCAATATACCAGCTGCTCACTTGGCCATAAAGGGAGTATTTGAACAACCTAATATGAATGAAGTCCTTAGAAACACCTGGGATTTTATATAATTAACGTAAATTAGAAAAACATTGAACATGGTCTTGGTAACTTTCACCTTTGTTGCCAGAAAAGGGATTGGTTTGAAGCATAGTGATCCATTGGGTATGAATTTCAAACTGTGGGGATGTGATGTCGGGTGACACAACAAGATGTTTTGCATAAGTAGTTTTGGGGATTGAGAAGGTCTTTGGTTTCACATTGTGTGGCTTCTTGGGCCTCTTGTTTGGCCATATAGGTTGCACACAAAGTGGCTTCTTGAGTTGCATGCTCGGCCATCATGGCCTCCCTTTGAGCAGTGAGTGCCTACTCTATTCTACGGGTTACTTCATCCTCGTCCATACTAAAGTGATTTTCTCGATTTAAATGATAGAACATCCATTCGATTTCTGGGTTGAAAATTGGCAGCACAAAATCAGTGTGTTGTGAGTGTTGCATGCATAGTAATAATTGAATAAAAAATTGTGGTTGTAGAAAGAACAGACTGCCAGAATCAAAACTTGATAGAAGGAGTAGCACTTCTAGAATGGGACTCATAAGGCACATGAAAAAAGGAAAAAAAAGCTTTGTTCAAAAGTTTTTTGGGGTTTGTAAAAATGATATGTCATCCCCTGCAACGACACCAAAATTGATACATGTTTAGAAAACCAATTCACTAGGAAATTTTTTCCTAGAGTTTAACCTTTTCTTATGGAAAAACTATCATTTGTGGTTGTTTATTAGTATAGAAGGGTCAGTCCCACAACAACATTTTCAAGATTGATTTTTAAGCCCAAATTACCTTGAACAATATTTTCTTGAAAGGTTTTTATTTATTTGAACAAGAAGTAAAACTATGTTGATCTACTGGTTGATTACACTAGAGAATGAAGTCAAATTTGCAATAAAAATTACAATAAGGACTAGTAAGGAAAGAGTTATGATAAGAACAAATGCAAAGAGAGTTATGGCTAGAATAATAAAGGAAAAAATATCAATGAGCAACAAGTAATTTGCAAGTAGGAAAAGAGCGACTGAGAATGAGTGTTCAAGAAAATGAGAATGAATTGATGATAAAATATATCGAGGTTATGGGTTTCAAGAAAATTGAGACGGTCGGTTAGACACTCGAATGCTCAGTTGGCATTTGAAAATGCACACACTAGGGAAGTGGGGTGAAAACCCTAGGCAACATGGAAACACATTCCTTGACCATGACTTGGTCATGAAGCAACCTAAGTGAGCCAGTTGGTACTTGGAACACTCACTTCAGGACTTGACGCGAGTGTTTGACTAGGTGAGATGCCCATTCCAGCTGTGGAATAGCCAGTGCAAAAGGATGGAACTGAGTAGTGAAACATCCATTTTGGATCTCAATTGCACATTCTTGTATGAATGACGACCGATTCATACTATGAACTGGTCGTTTGCAATGTTGAGGTGGTCAAAATCTTGTCATGAAGGTAAATATGCAAAATATGAATGAAAAAGATAAGAATATGTATTATTGGTCAAAAGTGACAATTTGCAATTATTTCAAGAGAATTAGAAAAAAATGAAATAAACCCTAAGAAAAGTTTATGAGAAGTGTAACTGAAAGTGGATGAATATACATTCATCAATATACCCTACACTTGAGCTTTTACTTGTCCTTAATAAAATAAAATCACAAATAACTCCAATTTGTACTAGACACATGCCTATCCTCACCCTCATAGCATCACTTTGTTTCTTACCTCACTGACTTGGCCAAGAAACCCAATCTCCTAGAACCACACAACACAAAATTCCATATTCCCTATTAGAACATGTTTCATAGCTTGTTTCTAAATCATGAATTTGTACGAAATAGACTTCATCTCACTTCTTCTTTGACACTCCCATATTTTATTTCTATGAGGTTTTTGTAAAAGAACAACATGAATGAGGTGCGGAGGAAGAAGATCCCTCCTCTATTCAACTTGAGACCTTTTTATTCATGGACTACAGTTACACTGACCACATATTTTTATGTGCACTTTGGCATCTTTTGATGGTACACCCCTATCAAACATGAGGGGTATGGAAGAATTGAGATCAGGGAGGTATTCCACCCTAGAGTTGGAGTTTGGCATGAGGTGGTTTTTGTTTTTCTTTGAGAGATGAAAATGGAAGATGGTTGTTCTTGTGCTTTTAAATTGTCACCTTTTTATGGTAGTGTCATTGCATCAGATTGATTCTTCCTGTCAACATGTTATATAAGAGATATGACAAGTTAATACAAATTAAAAAATAGAGAAAACTCATGTTTGGTTCTTATTGATGCAATACAGCTTGCCAACATTTCCAAGGAGTGATGCTAGATTTAGGGTCCTTAGTGACATGTTGTTTTCCAATCATGGTAATTTGTAAAACTTTGCAACGAAGATTTCATGCATTCAAAGAGTATGATGATACAAAATCTATTCATTGTGGCCAACTAGATAAAAGCCATTTTGCCTAAGAAACAAAATCAAAAAAAAAATTCAAAGAGAAAGTATGTGCAGAATAAAAAGACAAAAGATGATTCTAAAAGGAGAAAATAGGGGGGGTGGAATAGTTACATACCACCTACCTCCACTCCATACTTATAACTTTTGATTTTCCCAAGAAAATCCCAAACTGAGATGGAGGGAAGAAGGTCACTACAGTGGATGATGTGGAGAATAATAGTAGTTCCCCCAATATGGGGAGTTGGGGTCAGGGTATGCCTGATGGGCCCCATAATCCTCATAAGATGGTCCGTTGGGGGCATATTGGCCACAATCCACATGCCAAGACCCCTGAGAGAGTTGTATGAGATACATATGGTTGAGCTGATATCCTTGGCACTGCTTCTCCCACTGGATCTAGTCCACCTACTCTCAAATGTCATAAGATCCATAAGGCTTGTCAAGGCCTTCCTCATCCCTAGTTCACCTTTTGGGGAAACATAGAGAAGGTGGCAAAGGTGGGCCTATTGCATCATCATGTGCCTCCAATGAGACACTCCTCCTATGGGCGGTAGGCTTGGGGATGTCTTATGGGTCAGGGTGCTCCAGAAGGAATCGCTAGATGTGCAATGACAGGTCAGATAGATCAAAGAATAGATTTTCTATTGCAAACCAAGAATGACAAGGAAGTTTGAGGATGGCATAAGTATCTTCAAACAATATATAATATACACCATTTGAACTAAAATAGAGGAACTTGCATCCCTTGAAGTATTGAAGGTCAATCAAGTGATTCTTGAGCTCCAACAGTGCAAGATAAATGTGAGTGTAGCCCAAGAAAATATCTAAGAAAGTCACTATGGGGATGATGTAGAAAGAAGAAGTGGTGGTGGGGCTGGTTTGAGTGGAGATATGGTTAAGCATATCATTCCCCCAGTTAAAAGGCTCACCGTTTAGAAGGAACCACAAGGTGTAGAGATCAAGATGGGTGACAATGCCTTGAGTACCTTCCTTGATGAAGATAATGTAGGACAAGATACAATGAAGATATTGAACCACTGGGTTGTTGATGTTGGAGGCTTTGGGGCCATTAGACAACTTAGGCAAAAGTCTAGTGATGTCTGCCCAGAATTTCTCCCTGGTGTATTTATCGAGGAAGGTGTCATGGGGGGATCCATGCAGTGAGAGATCCAATTGAATTTTCCTCCATTGAGGATGACAGAGGTGAGCAGTCTAATAGAGATGTCCTCTCCAAAAATTCAGACCTTGCAACTAGAAATCCCCTGAGAGAAATTAAAGCAGCCAAAAATGGTCATGAACTCAAGAGTGAGATGACTGAACACCGAGATGACGTGGTAGGGGAGGAGAAGGATGTAGTTTTTGATATGATGTTTTCACGACATCCCTAATGCCAAGCGTGTTGAGGGTGGTGCCGCATGCCCATCTAGGGAGTGTGACGCTGATGGCGAACATGTCATTAAATCTTTTATAATGTTTGGCATTGATGAAATGGGCATAGCTTCCCAGAATCGGGACTATGTGAGTAGGCTGAGGTGTGATGAAGTCACGGTGATGCCGAGATGACTGGACCACCTCAGTCTTACAGGTGATCTCCTCTGCTTCCTCAAAGTCATGGATCATCTCCTCAGCTACCTCAGGTGAAGAATATCTGGTATGTTCCCAGATGTGGATATTGGGGCCTAAGGTAGAGCATCGAGGCGGCTCATGGGAGATGGTCTTCTTTCATGGGCTCTTTCCCTTACAGAACTAGGTCAGGACGCCTCCTCCGTGTGATTTGTCTTTGGACATTTTGGTGTTGCTGGATGTGTGAGACGCTTGTCTGGAGAAGCCAAACAATTATTTTGCTGAATGAAATCGTCATTTCATTATTTGGGATGCTCGATTGAGGTGATGCAGGTCACTGTCGAGATCACTCAAACCACTTATTTGGGAATCAACACGGTTGGTGTATGCAGATGATGTAGTCGGGGGATCAATTTGTGCGGCGGACCTGAGCAGCGAGACGTCCAACTCGACTGTCCAAACACCTAGTTGACAGTAGTAAAGCGGGCTTCCCAGATGGCCAAATAGTCAGTTCGAGGTGAAGAGAAGGAGATGTGAAGATGTCTAAGGTGAGAAAGATGGAGAGGGACGATGGTGGCACGTGTTAGCTCTTGGATGGACGACTGGGCTGGTGAGATGGTCGATTGGCTGCCCAAGTGGACGATTAGAGGTAGATGTAGTAGTCAGGTAATTGGAGTAGAGAGGCTTTTCGACCAAGAGGGAAGTGGGAGTGTAGAACGGTCATCCGGATGACTTGAAAGGGTGGAGGAAGTAGAAGCTTGACTCATTGAATAAAAAGGGAGGGTTGTCAGCATGGTTGGCTAGAATGGCAAGTTGGTCGGCTAGAGCAACTGGATGGGTGACCAATGTAGTTGACTGAGCAGATCACTATTGTAGCAGGAGAGTGTAAAGACCCAATCTTTACGATCAAATATTTACAAAATAATATCACAATCATAAACAATCTTTATTACATTCATGCTTGTACATCAGATTCACATAAGCTTACAAATATGATTACAAGTTAAGAAATAAAATTCATTTCTAACTGGTCTTCAACGGAGAATACCCAGTGCATGTCTCCTCAAACTCTTCCATCTACCACCTGTCCATGAGTTCCCAAAGGGAAGGAAACCACACATGGACCCCATTAAAGGGAATAAAGGGTCAGCAAAAGCTTGTACTAAATTCTTATATCGAGCTATTTGCAAAACATAGGTATTAAATATGAATTGAGGTAATATCAAATATAGGCAAGGAATATTTGGTGGACTAAACTTCACAGTAAGGATAACAACATTCCAATGTTTGGATTTCAAGATCAAATTTCCACAAGGTTATTCAAAATAGTTCCAAGATATCAAATAATTGAAATACTTGCTATGATCAACTTTTGAATATTAAGGTTGAGCACTATCATATCATTTCCTTCAAGGGCAACAATGCCTTATGTTCAATCATCAATGAAAGAACAACATTGAGCCTAATTACTATGTTAACCAGTCAACTGGTGGACAACTAATCCATTACACCTATCCACAGGGCGGCGGGACGTACCCTACCTCAAGTGAGCCAAAGCTCTAAGGGGCCAAACCCCAAAGGGTCCAAAGTCCAAAGAGTCAAAACTCCAAATAGAACAATTCAAGTGCTATTATAATATTCAATGCAATCAAACAATAATCAATATGAGATGGTGAACTTTCAAAGAGGCAAGAAAGGCTTATAAAATTATAGGGTTCACCACTAAACAATGTACATGGAATTCAAGAGGGAAATTAATAACTCAATATAAGAAATAGAGAATCTAGTACCTTTTTCCCCAAGCAAGAATCCAAGATGTTTCACACTCACAATTCAATGAGCTTCAAGGTTTCGAGATCTAATAAGAAAAGGAATTCTATGTCATCATGGGGTTAACAGTTGTTCAAATTGACTTATTTAGGATTAGGATTCTTTCTATATTAGATTAGTATTTTTTTTTATCCTATCCTTCATTATGATTTCTATCATGTTATTGAGTGAGCATATGATCCTTAGCATGTTTTTGTCCATGTATAGTCATCCATGATCACATACATATTAATATTTAGTTGGGGACTATAGGATTAAGTGTCTATGCCATCCACATAACTACATATTCAATTGTCAATTTTCATATTATAGACTATGACCCAATGTTCCACATTCTCTTTCTACTTCATTTCTTGACATAAATTTCTTAATGTCTATACTCATTAATTCATTTAAGTCATAAGGGTACAAAACTCCATAGTATCCATTTCATGTGATCTATAATATCATCTATGTTCATGCATCAAATTAACCCAAAATTTATTATATGTCTTCTCTCGGATTATTAAATTCTAAATAAGGCTAAGACAAGAATACTCATTACTAATTATTTTATTTTATAAAATATATGTTCTATATATATATTAAGGGTTTAGGGATTTGGTCTATATACATGGATTTATGCAAATCTTATATAATTAGTTCACCCACAAATCCAATTAGATCATTTCCTCGTGATATATATTATATGGTACAATCGGTATCTAGGCTTATTTGTTAGTGGAATTCTAAAGACTTTTCATTTGCTACTATAGTAACGGTTATATGTATACATTAATATGATTTCATTAATTGTGATGGTTTGACTTATCTGGTATATCTACATGATCGTGTGGACATAATGAGATTCCAGATTATTATAGGTTGTCTCATCTAATATAATCATAAGAGATTGATCTACTGAAATATCTGGTTTGTTATGCAATTAACTAACTTCAGTATATATGAAATACAACGAGAAATTGCTGACCTGTGGAAGGAGAGATCAGTTTTGATTTTCATGGATTAGCCTTATGGTAGAGCTTGTTCTAGTTGTTGGATGAGTTCTCTAAAGATCTAGTCATTAAACTAGCAGGCATGGCTGGGTTTTGAGGGAACTACGAAACTGGGATCTTCACCATCATCAAGAGGTTGCAGGTTCAGAACATGGTGATGTCTGAAAGCTTTAGATATTTATAACTTCAATCATCGAGAACGAGGATCTTAGGGGATAGGAAAGGGATGACGAGGCTCGTGGATGCATTTCAGATTGGTAGTTGTGATTGGGTTATGATGTTGCAGGTCGTGTTTGCAACTATCACGTCGTCGGTGCGTGCAACTGTGGTTGATGATGGCCAGTCCGAAGGCAACCATGTCGGGCGGCGTTATGTTTGTAGGCTACTGGTGGTGGTGCACGATCTGCAGACGTTGCTGGCGAGACCCAGTGATGGCTTGGTGACACAGCAGAACCAGAAGAGACCACCACAATGTTGTAATTGAGGACAGATGTGGCCGGCGATGACAGGGTGATGGGTCGCTGGAGATGCTGGGATGTAGAGACGGTGGTGGCGTAACAGCACCTGGCACGACCCAACGCAAGCTGGCTGGTTGTTTGCAGACTTGACATCGTGGGTGAGTGCAGGAGGCACCCATCTGGGTGCAGCGATGTCGGTGGTCGAGGAAGATCACGACCAGGCGGAGTCGACAAGGAAGGCACCGCGGCGGTGGTTTTGCAGATCGAAAACTGGTGAGTTGCAAGTCGCAGAGGGCGATGGTAGAGATCTGTTGGTGATCACAAGGCAGTGCTCTATAGACTTTGCATACAGAAAAAGATATTGGGAATCCGAGGGTCAGGACAAGGGGGCGTCTTCGGCGTTGCAGGTTCCAAGGAGGAAGCAGCAGGTGTGTGAGGCTCTGCTTCGAACTCGGGGTGATCGGCGGCTTGTCCTTTGCTTCGACGACCAAGGAAGGTGGTGTCTGTGATCCGTAAACCAGACCAGAGGCACAATAGGCTGAAGGAGGCAGGAGTTGAAGAAGGTAATCGCCCAAGCTGCGGCACGATCATAGGACGGAAAGGAATGCCCTGGTGTCCTCGTTGCTGGAGAGTGATTAGGGGTGAAGATTTACAGGTTGAGGGTGGAAGAAATCGAGAGAGGGAAGAGAAGGAGGCGCAATGGTGGAGTCTTGTTGGCGAGCATCAGGCAAGGTGCTACTAGTCTGGGTAGGTAGGAAGGAGATCGGGGAGTCCCAAGATTAGGAGGAGGGGCGTGCCGTTGTGACTCTGGCTTGTCGACGGGTTACAGAGGAGGCAGTGGAGATTGGCGGTGCTATGGGTTTGCAGGTGGAGTGGCTAGGGTATTTGTAGGATTGTCGATCCTAGGGATCGTGCCCAAGGAGGCAGGCACAAGTGTAAGATGGTGCGGTGCATGGAGGACGGCTTCAAACCATTTATTGTGCAGGTCGCCAGTCGTTAATGGTCCGGGCCATTTTTCTTCGGTTTCCTTCCATGGAGGGGCCGGTGGCAGAGGAGACGAGTAAAGAAGTGAAACAGGGGCTGAGGAGAAATCAAACGTCAATTATTCTTGCCGTTTTGCTTTGGGGAGTAACAACGCTTGAGGGACAGAAGGTGAAGAGGTCATGGCCGATCTCAGCGCCTGGAGTCGCCGAAGACAGGAGAAGTTACTTTGTATGTTATTTGGATCCGTTATCAGCAATAAAGGAGAGAGATCTTAGAAAAAGGAAGGAATATGATAAGCATAATTGATAATTGCTTAGTTGGCCTTCTGTCCGCAATGCAAAGATGGCAAAAACACAATTGTTTCGTAGATTGACGGACGGTCCAGTGAATGGATATTAAATAAAATTATACCAATTTCAAATGGTCCGGTCTACTCATGAGATATTGACTACCGTGATATGTATTTTATTTTAGTCAAATTCTAAATAGGTAATGGGATCTAATTATGTAGGGGGCTGATTATACCGACAACATTCATAAAGTTAGTCTAAATGATGTATCAATTCAACATTTAACGAACATTTGATTTCTCTCTCACGGATCAACAATGCATGCCACTTCTTTATGAATTTTTTTTAAGATGTATTTTAAACTAATTCCAAAGCCGATTACTTATACCCGAGTCAAACTAATTCAAATTTCTTGATTGGATCAGACCAGAACGTTTAAGAATTGATTTTTTTTATATTACATTCAAGGTTAATCAAGGAAATCAAATTATAAATTAGAGAAAAATGACTCGAGTGTTTTGAATGAGGCGAATGTCATAGTATGGCTCAAAATAAAAAAAAAATATAGTTTAAAAATTAAGTATGTTAGAGAGAGAGTGAAGTAGAAGTGGGGAGGAAGTGACGGCCAAGGCACAAGAGGCTTCTAGGAGGTCTGGTGTTGGTGTGAGTTGCCCTCCCCACATGGCATATTTTATAGAGAATTTAGGGGAATTGAACCGACTGTTTGGTTCATAAAGTGGTCGTTTCACGAATTGTGAGCAGGGGTCTCGGCGTTTCACTTCCCGAGGTTGACACACTCTTGAATCAGCAACATGGCTTGAGAAAACAATATCGGTGAGCGAAATGATTAGTCGGATTGTCGTGGGCGGCATGAGATGTTCAAAATTCAAAATTAATATCGAGAAGAGCGATAGCCAAGCCAATCATTTGATATTGCAAAATGGCCTCTTTGGCTATTTGACATGTCTATCCTTGCTGCATGAGATGGTAGGATTAGGTACACAACCGAGAGGTCCCTCTCTCATTTTTTTAGAGAAAGGGACGTTAAATTAGAAAACAAGCCAACAATTAGTTAAACGTTTAAAAAGAAAAATCAAGTGAAAATAAAAGAAATGTTGGGTTGCCTCCCAACAAGCACCCAGTTTTATGTCTTAGGCTCAAAACATGAATTTCATGGAGCCAACTTTAGCTCAAGATTAGGAGGGGTAGATGATATTTAATTCTAGTCTGCAAGCAAAGAGTCTGATGTGCTTCAGATGCTACAAAATACTCAATGGTAATATATTATTTTAACCTATGCCCATTTACTTTGAACTCACCCCACACTTTATCTTAGAGGAGAAAAGTGCCACGTGGATAGGCATGCTTGACTAGTTAGGGACCATACCATCTAGATTTGAGTTTTCTAAGAAAAGTCTCAACCTGGAATTGTACACTAAGACATGGTCACCCTCCTGGATATCTTTCTGCCTAATATGGCCATCATGCCATAATTTGGTTCTATCTTTGTATATTCGGGCATTCTGATAGGCGGTCATTCTAATCTCCTCTAACTCCTGCATTTGAAGAAAACATTTTTCTCCTAGTGTGGATAAGTCAAAAGTTAAGGTTTTGACAACCCAGCTAGCCTTGTGTTCCAACTCTGTGGGTAAATGACAAGACTTACCATAGATCAATCTAAAGGGAGTGGGGCCTATAGTTGTTTTTTAGGTGGTTATGTATGCCCACACGACATCACTTATTTTCAAAGCCTAATATTTCCTAGTGTAATTGACTATTTTATCTATGATGGACTTAATCTATATGTTTGAAACCTCAACTTGACCACTAGTCTAAGGGTGGTAAGGGGCGACCTTGTGGTGAACTTCATATCTTTTCAATAAGGACTCAAAACTTTTCTCTAAGAAATGTGATTCCCCATCAGAAATCATGGTGCAAGGCACCCCAAACCTAGAGAAAATGATGTCCTTGAAAATCTTCTTAACATATTTGGACTTGCAAGTATTCGTGGGGATGTCTTCTATCCATTTTGAAACATAATCCACAACCACTAGGATATATTGCTACCCACAAGAAGAAGGAGAGGTTCCCATATAATCCACACCCGAAACATCAAAGATCTCTATCTCTTGGCAAGAAGTCACGGCCATCTGGTCTCTCTTAGAAATGTTCCAAGAAATTTAGCATTGATCACATGTTAAGACAAATCCATATGAATCTTGAAATATGGTGGACCAAAAGAAACTGCATTGGAGAACTTTCCTAGCCATTTTTTGAGAACTCATGTGCCCTCTAGTGCGGCCAGATCGACATTGCTCAAGTAAGTCATGTGCCTCTTCCTCAGTAATACACCTGCAATAGAGACCATCTGCACATAGTCTAAAAAGATAAGTATCATCCCAATAATATTGCCCGACATCATGTAATTTTTTTGCTTTCAAATGTCCTTTGTAATCAGGGTGTAGGACACCTACAACAAGATAAGTCACATAATCTATGAAAAATGGGTATTTGGATTCAGCCTTAAGCAATATGTCATCCGGAAGGGAGTCATTAATGGGGATTCCATCATTGTCCCATAAGATTAGGTGGCTAAGATGATCTACCACAACATTCTCACATCCTTTCTTATCAAAGATTTCTAAATTAAATTCTTGAAGTAAAAAGGATCCAATGAATGAGACGTGGTTTGACATCCTTTGTGGTCATAGGTACCTAATGGTGGTGTGGTCTGTGTAAACAATAAATTTAGAACCAACAAGGTAAGAATGGAACTTGTTAAAGGCATAGACAATGGCTAACATTTCCTTCTCAGTAGTGCATCATCCAAGGTTTTGGATGTGTAGCAAATGACATGGTGTTTCTTGTCAACACGATGTCTAAGAATGGCACCAACAACAAAATCACTAGCATCACACATGATTTCAAAAGGCAAGGACCAATAAGGTGCATGAATGGTGGGGGTAGAGGTGAGGGCATCGTGTAGAGAAAGTAAACTGGTCATGCATGATTTGTCAAAATTGAAGGGGGCGCCCTTCAGTAGGAGATTGGTAAGAGTCTTGGGGATTTTTGAAAAGAAACATGAATGAATCGACGATAAAATCTAGCATGCCCAAGGAAGAAACAAATGTCCATGATGGAGGAAGGAGGGGGAGGTTTGGTGGTCACCTCAATCTTATCTCTATCCATCTCTATACTACATTTACTAACTCCATGTTCAAAGACAATCCCTTTTGTCACCATAAATTGACATTTCCCCAATTTAAGACCAAGTGTGCTTCTTCACACTTTTCCAAAACAAGGGATAGATGTTTGAGACAAGAGTCAAAATATTCTTCATAAAAACAGAAGTCATCTGTGAATACCTCCATGACAGTTTCAGTTAACTCAATGAAAATAGCGGACATGCATCACCAAAAGGTGGTTGGGGCCTTGCATAACCGAAAGGGCATCCTCCATAAAGCTTAGGTGCCAAATGGGAAAATGAAGGTCTTTTTTTCTGATCTTTAGGATGAATGGGGATCTGATAGAAACCTGACTAGCCATCTAAATAGAAAAAGTATTGTTGATGAGCAAGGCACTCTAGTACTTGATCTAGAAAGAGAAGAGGGAAATGATCTTTCCTAGTGGCCTTATTAAATTTTCTATAGTCAGTCAGATCCTCCATCCTATGATAGTATGTGTGGGGATGAATTCATTGTTGTCATTCTTCATGATAGTGGTTCCCCCCTTCTTGGGTACCACTTGGATAGGACTAACTCAAGAAGATTCAGAGATGGGGTAGATAATTTCTTTTAGTTAAAAGTTTTATAACCTCTAATCAGATAACATCTTTCATGTTTGGATTTAATTTTCATTGAGGGTCACAAGATGGTTTGTAATCTTCTACCATAGGGATTTTATGCATGCAAATGTCTTGATTAATCCCTATCAATTCGGTCATTTTATACACTAGAATAGCTCTCTTTTTTCATAGCTTAGTCATGAGCTTGTCTTCCTGCTCAAAAGTAAGGTCAGAAGTCATGATAACAAGAAATATTTGTTTTTCGTTAATAAAGACATATATACATCCTTCTGGAAGGGGTTTTATCTCTGGGGCCTTAGGGGGTTCAAGTTTCTCTTGTATAAGAGAGATCATCTTAAGGTCTTCTAATTCAACATGAGAAACCTCTTCAAAGTTTTCAAGATGAGCCCTACATTGGTCCAATTGCTCATCTTCTAAGCCACATTCAGAAGGGGCATGAGGGAAGTGTGGATGGGTTCTTCAAGAAACTCCCATTGTTGTCTTAATTGAGAAAGCTTGTCAACAGAATCAAGGAGATAAACCTCCTCCTCAAAGCTAGGGCCTCTCATGCTTTCAAAAGCCCTAATAGGTTCTATCTTCCTAACTGCAAGGAAATGTTCTAGACTCAACATCAATCAAGGCTCAGGTAGTAGCCAAAAAGGGGAGGCAAAAAATGAAAGGATAACATAGATCTTCTTTGATGTCCATGATCATGAAATCACATTGAACATAGGCATCTTTCCCAACTGTAACAACCCCACTCCCCGGTAACCCCCAATTAAGGAAGACCAAAAACCCAGAGCCGCTATCCCAAAATAGGATCAATGGTTTTGCAAATAATCAAAGATAATTAATAAATTCTACCAAAGAATAAACTTAAAATAGGATAAAAAATACTTTTCACATACCTTTCAAAAATAAGAAACTAGAACTTTACCCACTGTAGAGTTATATCTAACTAAATCCTCCTTTATGGATTAACTTTATTCTTCAAAAATTCCACTTTACTATTTGTCCAATTTTAGATATTCCTAAAATGTCAAAAAACAAAATGTCAGTCAGTATAAATGAATATATTGGTATGTGGTGACAACCAAAATATTGCACATATATTCTAACAACCTAGTCACATCAAATAGTTGTTAACAATGCAGGATTACATTTTTCAATATGACTTCCCAACCGCTTTTACTCATCCTCTAGGATACCCTCTCTTAGGGTTTAGTCCTAGCAAGTGACTTTAGGCTACCTTCTCCATCCTAAGCTTGGTACCTGGGGTCACCTCTCTGGGTGCCCAATGGTCTTCCCTCTGGGGCATGACCACCTCTGACCTTCCCTCTGGGGATTGGTCTCTTATCTTACATCCGGAGATGGTATGTAGGTTTGGGCAAGTCATATGTATACTTAAATTTTGATAGTCATATTCACTTAAAAGATTGCAGAAATAAATTCTTCCATATAGTTATATCCATGCAATCGATGAAACGTCGAGAAATGTCAGGTAACTAAAGCGTGTAATCATAAATAACCACGTACCTGATTTGAATCTTCAAATATAAACAAGATATCCAATCCAAACAAGATGTCCAATCAAGCAAGTTAAGCAACCAATCATGCAGACCCTAAAAACATGTATAATGCCTAATTGCTACCATCATATCCCCAAACAACTCCTTATTGACTTGGGACACCTTTCTAAGGTTTCTAAATCTCATTAGAATGCATTAGGGTTTCTTAGATTAATTTCCCAATCTTTATCCTTTTTAGGTCAACAAACCCTAATGTAGGCTTTCTACTCATAAAATCCTAATTACTCAAATTATCTATATTCAAGTTCCTTTATTCTCAAATTGACTTTAGAATATAATATCTCTGTCTTAAACATGGATTTTCACAATTAAAACCATTAAAAGTCATATTCTCCTAAATTAGGGTTTCTAAGCCCATTAATGCACTTTATGCAAATGAAACCCTAAATTAGCCTATTAAGCATATGCATCATCTATTTAGATTCAAAACATCCTTTTTATTAACAACAGGTTAATATTCTCATAGAACATCCATATTAATTTTTTCCAATTTCATTAATCATCAAATTAGGGTTTCTTATTCATGAGAGAATTAAATATAGAAACTTTATGTACTTTTTGAACTATAAATAGATTCAGGATTCAAAACTTTTTTTATTGTAATCTACATATTTTTTGATCAAAATTTATATATTACATGTATTAAAATGAGCTACCAATAATTAATTATGATTATCGCAAAGTACATCCTTATTGACCAATTATGAAGCGCTACGTCCACAATAATTACATACCTCTTGGTTCTACGCAGATCTCGACTGGACTAGTGCACGCTCGCCACCTAACGCTATGTTGGCGTGTGACTTGCTCACCCTCAGACACGACAAAACCCCTTTCTTCCCTTCCCTCTCATTAACAAGGCTGGGGGCACATAGGTCTTTTCCTCCTTTCTCATATTCTACCTCATGAGGCTTGTATTCCACAAGCAGTTCCCCACCACAGTCAACTAGGTCGTTGAATCTGCATCTCTATCCCCCAAACCACAAGGTGATCACACGTCAACCTCTGCCAAGCTTTGGCGAAGTTTCCCATACCTCCAATTCTGCTGGTGGTGTGCGGGATTATCGAGACGTGATGGACGTCCTCTGGTGAGGTGGGTAGACCAGGACTGGGGTGAAGGTTAAAGCTCAAGGAAAAATTGATCGCATGGCTGTGATCGTGAAGAGTAGTAGAGCATCTCGGAGGTGTTTGTGTCTCTATTGGGGATCAACGACCCTCCTTTTATAGGTGGAGTCCCCCAACGTGGTCCTACTACGATGAGGATTTGGGCGAAGCTTCTAGGGCTTCCCAAACCACTAAAAACTTAGGTCGATGAGGTGAAGAATTTGCTCCTAAAGCCATCGAGGCTGTTTCTAAAATCACACACGAACCTGGTTGCAAAAGAATCCATATTAAACAAAACTTCTTCAATTCCCAATTCTTCTCAAACTAGACGATGAGCACCCATTGTTGGATCTAGGATCCAAAAGTGCAGATTATTCATGCTACTTAAAAAAATAGATTTCCTTATTCATTAAAATCATGACATTTACTGGAAATCTCTCCACTTTAGGGAAACTAGAAAAAAACATATCTCTTAAACCACTTATTTAATTGATTTGAAATTTTAAGAGAAAGTCCATAATGACATAAACTACTTGTGTGCCAAGTTTGGAACTCAAATTCGAAAGTATGAGAGACTTTTCTTCATATACAAGTCATTACTTAATAAGGCATATTTTATTCATATTTTCTCTCTTGTACTCTTTTATTCTATTTATTTGGATTCCTTTTACCATTAGAAACCTTGTGGATTGGAAATCTCATCCAGGATGATCAATCATACATCTTTCCACATATTTCTCATATTTTCATTATTATCTCAATTTCTTTTCTTATTAATGCATTATTTGATTTCCTTCAATTTTCTTTCTCTTTTTGTCATCTTGGACTCACTAATTCAATAGGGTCCACGAAATCATATATTTAAGGAAATATTATCAAAGAAATCTACTCATTACACATAAATCATACAATTTCATAATCATACATTTTATTGGAGAAATTGCATCTCAAACCATATAAAGCCAAACATTGGGGTTGTAACATCCTACCCCTCTTACAGGAATTTTGCCCTCAAAATTCCACCAAACATACAAACAATTTAGGATAAGACTTTTCCATGTCCATCATCAGCTCCCATGTGGCTTCATCCTCTCCATGGTGCTTCCAAGGAACCTTTATCATCTTATTTCTTACATCTGAGTTCTTTCACCTTGGTATTGAGAATCCTTACAGGTGACTCAGGATATGTCAGCCTCCCTTAATTTCAATAGGTTCAATGCTCAACAAATGGCTTGGGTGCATCACATAGTGCCCTAGATCAGACACATGGAATACATCATACATCATATTATCCTAAGGGGTAAGACTAAACCTAAGCAACTCCATCTCAAATGGACCCATGTATCAGAGACTCAACTTTCTTAGCTATAGCTCGGAGGGGTCGGATTTTCAAAATGCATGCTCTCCCACAATGAACTGCAAGTCAGTCTGCTTCGCATCAACATGTGATTCTTGTCTATCCTAGGCTTTCTCAGCCTTTTCTCGATCAAAGTGACTTCATCTGCATACATTGTGGTTTCTCTGTTCTTCACAAGGTCCTCTCACAGACATTATCTTAGTGAAGCGGTGACCGACACAACCTCCCTTTTAGAGCTTCATATATCTCGATACTGGCTTTGGTGGCTATCATAACAAGTAAACTCTACTAGGGGCAGGAACTGCTCCCATGTATCACCCTGAATGAGCACACATGCTCTCATAAGACCCTCTAAAGTCTGGGTCATACTCTCTTGACTTTCCATTAGTGAGGGGGTGATATGCTATGCTAAACTTCAAACTGTTATCAAGTTCTTCATGCACCTGCTTCCATAATATGGAAGTGAACTTAAGGCCATGCTCAAGAATATTCAAACTCGTGTCACTGTGCAATTGAGTTGTCTCTTCAATCCCTGTAGCTCAACAAGATCTATCATACCAAAGTGCTCGCTCAAATGAGGAAACGGTGTCAACTTGGCAAGGCGATCTATCATAACCCATATTGAATCATGATCTCTCTTGGTCTAGGGGAGACCCACCAAAATTTCCATGCTGATTTGCTCCCATTCCCTCGTAGGGACTCCTCATTACCTGTAGCAACTCACTGGGTTACTAGTATTCGGCTTTCACCCTCTGGCATGTATGGCAACTGGCCACATGAAACTCTAAATTCTTCTTCATTCTAGGCCTTCATGGTATTACTAAAAACCTTAACCATCTTGGTAGTTCCACGGTGTATGGTGTACTTAAAATCATGAGCTTCTTGTATGACATGATTCCTCAAGGGTGACTCCTTAAAAACCCTAAAACACTCCAGTAGTGAGTTTCACCACAACCTTTTCCTGAGGGGTGTAACTGAGGTTTGTATAACAATCCTTTTATCTCATCAAGCTCTGGGTTGGCTAACTAAGCAACCATCAACTTGACCAATGGGTCTGGTTGTATCTGGGTGTTAGCCACATAGGTATAGTCCTCTAATGGTTGCATGGTCCACCTAGCAACCTCTTTCAGCTCTATCTACCAGCTAGACAAGACAACTGTACACCTGAGTTGTGTCTTGGCTAAGAGTACCTGTTACCACAATAGTTTCCTTATGTGCTAGGTGATGGCAAAAACATAAACCTTCATATACTCCACTCATCATCCTTGTCTTAGGTTTAAGTCTAAGTAAAGAAAACTTCGAGTTCTTGCTTCCATCATCTCGATTATCAAACCCAAACTTTAACTCATAAAATTCAAATTGCTCTTGACGAGTATGTCCTCATATGATGATTACCTTAGTTCATTTGTGCTTGCATACCATCTATCCAATATACTTCCAAAAGTATGTGGTACTTCCTCTATTTTAAAACATCATAGAAATGTTTCAACTCATATCACATTTATCCTTAGTATATGGCATGCCTTTTTCCCTATCTCTCACACCCATAATGAGAGGAAATAAACATTTGGCTATAGTCAAAATACAGAGTTCATCCCATTCCAAGAGTAGAGATGGTGCATCACACATTGCTGTTACACTTTCCAATCTATGTTGAAACGTACATCACATGTCTCTAGATCATGAATATCTCCAATCTATGTTTACATCCATGTAAAGGTTGTTCCCAAACACTCTTGGGTCTTCACATCACTCTTATGTACAATCCTTAGCCATTTCCTCAAGGTCTCTAGGGTATCAGTACTTTTGGGGTGATCTTTACCTTATGCATATAGGGAGTGCCTCTCACTTTTACCCCTTAGGCCCCATGAACTCATGAAGGTGATCAACCTCCTAACCCATGATCCTCGACCAAAGGTAGTTGTTATCTCCCAACCCTATGATCTTGTGCATCTAGGAAATAGAAAACTCCTACTCCCATCGGTCTTATCTCTCCTTGACCTTGGTATTGACTTAGGATTCTATCGTAGCACATCTCAATATTGACACCTCACCCGAATCTCCATCATCTTTCTGGGCACTCATGGTTAAACTTACATCATTTCATAGGGATCATGGCAACCTACATAACTTGGTCGGGCCCCAAACAGATTACCTCTATGGTAACATATCCTCATGCCTCTTAGAGATGGTCACACATGGGTCTATAGATTCATGCTCATACTATATGCTCTTACACTTAGCTCATCAATAGCTTATAAGTGACCTCTTTAGGGTACCTCAAACCTAAACAAAATATGGTGCTCACCCTACATAAAGGGTCCCTTTCCAGGACGGGAAAAAACTATCTCTTGATAGTAAAAAAGGTCACAAAACGTTCTTACCTCCCTGGTTTACATCATCATGTATATGCTTAGCTCTATCATGCTACTTATGCATGTAGCTAGCAAGGAGACAACCTACTAAGCCATGTTAAGTTCCTTGGTATGTCTTACTTGTTCCTTATTCTTTGAAGTTGGACCATCATAGACACATATTCACCAACAAACCTATATCTCAGTTCAATCAGGGTTTCCTTCTAATACATGGGAAGGGGTTCCAAGCTTAATTCCTATGAACTCAATTGGCCTCATGAGCATGATGTGCACCAGGTACTGCTACTTCCCCTCTTTGGTCCAGGAACCCTAGGTTCACCTCTTATGCATCACCTATCTAACAACAAGCTCAGATATTCCACCATGAACCAAACCTATACCAGATAGGGCATATACATCGTAACACTCTTCCACGTGAACAACCTTTAGAGTCCTACACTAGGGCGACCAACTGGGTGCTAGGCCTCACAACTAGTTATCATACCATACATATTTAGAGTCTTGGGAACTCCCTCTACACCCAAAAGGTAGGTTCTAGTATCATCCATACATTTATTTATGAAGCCTCTTCCTCCCTTCTAGGGTTTGGTTCCTCTAAAGGCATCCAAGGTACGATAAGCCTCCACGGATTGTGCATGAGGAAACCACATATATTTACTCAAGATAATCTATTACAGGCCATATTATACCAAACTTATCATGATTCCTCATGTTTTAGGGTCTAGGTCTCCAACGTTCTTCATCAACTCTCTCTCTCTCTCTCTCTCTCTAGAGCTAACCCTAAAACTAGTCCTACCATTGGAGGTTGTCTCTCAAAAGATGGGTCAAGTTCCTAAGGATACACATCTATCCCTACATGGGTGAAACATACTATTAAAAACTTACATCTGGACAAGATCATCCAAAGCTCTGCATGCCTATCTAACAAACTATTAGAAATAATCCTTCTAGATTAGGTCTAAAACTTACTGATAGCATTGCTACCTCTTTCTACTCATATATATCTATTAGGGTTCCTATATGGTCACCACTATCCTTCTCAATGAGGGAGTCATCCCTCACCCTTAACATGTACGATCCACCTAAGGTCGAGTCACCAAAAGGCACTAGGGTCAAACAACCACACATAGTTCATGCTTCCCAGGTGTACTCAAAACCTTTATGTAAAGCATGCATGTCTAACCCATGTACTCTCATGCACGGATAACTGAGGTATCCAACTCCTCGTGTCTTCTCTTTCTCTATCCACCACTTATAGTTTGGGTTGAGCATCATCCTCAAAGGATGCATCAAGTCTCTTCCTGGAGGTCTTCTTCCTCCAAAACTATCCCTCTCCTCCTCATCCTGCGAGAAGGTCTAACGTCAAAGCTCTCCTGAGGGCACGACAACACATGCCATGCAACCTAAGCATATAATTAAACTCAATCTGAGTTTCTAATTATCAATACTTATGTCCATGACATCTTTCTTACATGCTTTTTATTATTTTGTGGAGGATTCCTTAATTCTTATTATTCTTAACCCTAAATCTCAGGAGGGGTGGAGAGAGAGAAACCCTAATCTCTTATATTTATTCAATGAATAGGGTAGAGAAGGGATGAAGATAGATGAGAGAATACCTAGAGGTATCTTATTCTGAGTAAAATCCTCCAATTTTGGCCAGGCAATCACACAAAATTTGGGATTCCTCATAGATCGACTAGCGGGGTGGAGGAAATCTTGCCAACCCCCAGATTGTGATCCTTTTCTAGACACCTCCATCATTGGAGAATCCTCTAATAATTCCCTTGGGTTCTAAAGAGTTTGTAAAATTTAATAATTGTTAGAGATTAAATGGAAAACCCTACTCTGATACCAATTGTAACGACCCCACTCTCCTATAACCCCCAATTAAGGAAGACCAGAAAGCCAGAGCCACTATCCCAAAATAGGATCAATGGTTTTACAAATAATAAAAAATAATTAATAAATTCTACCAAAGACTAAGCTTAAAATAGGATAAAAATTTACTTTTCACATACCTTTCAAAAATAGGAAACTAGAAATTTACCAATTGCATAGTTCTATCTAATTAAATCCTCCTTTATGGATTAACTTTATTCTTCACAAATTCCACTTTACTATTTTTCCAATTTTAGATATTCCTAAAATGTCGAAAAACAATACGTCGATCAGTATAAATGAATATACCGGTATGTGGTGACAACCAAAATATTTCACATATATTCTAACAACCTTAGTGACATCACATAGTTATTAACAATGCAAGATTACATTTTTCAATATGACTTCCCAACTAATTTTACTCATCCTATGGGATACCCTCTCTTAGGGTTTAGTCCTTGCAAGTGACTTTAGGCTACCTTCTCCATTCTGAGCTTGGTACCTGGGGTTACCTCTCTAGGTGTCCGGTGGTCTTCCCTTTGGGGCTTGACCACCTCTGACCTTCCCTCTGGGGCTTGGTATCTTATCTTACATCCATAGATGGTATGTAGGTTTGGGCAAGTCATATGTATACTTAAATTGTTATAGTCATATTCACTTTAAAGATTGCAGAAATAAATTCATCCAAATAGTTATTTCCATGCAATCGATGAAACGTCAAGAAACTCTAAGAAACTAAAGCATGTAATCATAAATAACCAAATACATGATTTAAAGCCTGAAATATAAACAAGATATCCAATCCAATCAAGATGTCCAATCAAGAAATTTAAGCAACCAATCAAGCAGATCCTAAAAACATGTATAATGCCTAACTATTACCATCGTATCCCCAAACAACTCCTTATTGACTTGGGACGCCTCTCCAAGGTTTCTAAGTCTCATTAGGATGCATTAGGGTTTCTTAGATTAATCTCCCAATCTTTATCCTTTTTAGGTCAACAAACCCTAAAGCAGGTTTTCTACTCATAAAACCCTAATTACTCAAATTTTATCTATATTCAAGTTCGTTTATACTCAAATTGAATTTAGGATATAATATCTCTGTCTTAAACATGGATTTCACAATTAAAACCATTAAAAGTCATATTCTCCTAAATTAGGGTTTCTAAGCCCATTAATGCACTTTATGCATACGAAACCCTAAAATATCCTATTAAGCATATGGATCATCTATTTAGATTCAAAACATCCTTTTTATTAACAGCATGTTAATATTCTCATAGAAAATCCATATTACTTTTTCCCAATTTCATTAATCATAAAATTAGGGTTTCTTATTCATGAGATCATTAAAGATAGAAACTTTATGTACTTTTTGAACTATAAATAGATTCATGCTTCAAAACTATTTTTATTGTAATCTAGGTATTTTTCTAATCAAAATTTATATATTACATGTCTTAATCTGAGCTACCAACAATTAATTATGATTATCGCAAAGTACATCCTTATTGACCACTTATGAAGCACCATGTCAACAATAATTACATACCTCTCAGTTTTATGCAAATCTTGGCTAGACCAATGCATGGTCGCCACCTAGCACCACGTTGGGGCGCGACTTGCTCACCCATGGACACAGGAAAACCCCTTTCTGCCCTTCCCTCTCATCAAAAAGGCTGGGGGAACGGAGGTCTTTTCCTCCTTTCTCATCTTCTATCTCGCGAGGCCTATCTTCCATGAGCAGTTCCCCGCCACGGTCAACCAGATTGTTGACTCCGTGTCCCTACCCCCCCAAACCACAAGGTGATGAAACGTCAGCCTCCGCCAAACTCTGGAGAAGTCACCCATACCTCCAATTTGTGCGGGACTATCGGGACATGAAGGATGTCCTCCAGTGAGGTGGGTAGACTAGGACAGGGGTGAAGGTCAAAGCTCAAGGCAAAATTGATCACATGGCTGTGATCGCAAAGAGTAGTAGAACATCTTAGAGGTTTTTGTGACTCTGTTGGGGATACACGACCCTCCTTTTATAGGTGGAGTCCCCCAACATGGTCCTGCTGTGATGAGGATTTGGGCGAAGCTTCTAGGGCTTCCCAAACCACCAAAAACTTAGGTCGATCAGGTGCGAAATTCTCCCCCGAAGCCATTGAGGCTGTTTACAAAACTGCACACGAACCTGGTTGCGAAAGAATCCAGATTAAACAAAACTTCTTCTATTCCCAGTTCTTCTCAAACTAGATAATGAAAGGCCATCATTGGATCTAGGATCCAATGATGCATGTTATTCGTGCTACTTTAAAAAACATATTTCCTTATTCATTGAAATTGTGACATTTAATGGAAATCTCTCCACTTTAGGGAAACTAGAAAAAAACATATCTCTTAAACCACTTATTCAATTGATCTCAAATTTTATGAGAAAGTCCATAATGACTTAAGCTACTTGTCTTCCAAGTTTGGGACTCAAATTTGAAAGTATGAGAGACTTTTCTTTATATGCAAGTCATTACTTAATAAGGCATGGAAATCTCATCCATGATGATCAATCATACATCTTTCCACATATTTCTCATATTTTCATTATTATCTCAATTTCTTTTCTTATTTATGCATTATTTGATTTCCTTCATTTTTCTTTCTCTTTCTGTCATCTTGGACTCACTAACTTAATATGGTCCATGAAACCATATATTTAAAGAAAATATTATCAAAGAAATCCACTCATTACACATAAATCATACAATTTCATAATCATACATTTTATTGGAGAAATTGCATCTCTAACCATATAAACCCAAAAATTGTGGTTGTAACACCGACCCTACAGGTATATCTTCAACAATACCCATAGGTTTCATCATATATGCATCTTCCAATTGGATGCTCATGGTTGTGGGAAGCATCAACAAATCCCAATCTCATGGAAAGATATAAGGCATTATCAAAATACTAGCTCATAAGTCAGCTAACCTTTTCTACATGTATTGTAACCTAAATATCACCCAATCCCAAAGGAACTGAGGTCTTTCTATTTTTCAGGCATTTTTCTTTGAATGATATCAAAGGTGGTCCTAGAAAGTTTTACCACCTCATATTCTTCTATGCCATACTTCCTAGACAAAATGGTTTGCATGTACTTGGACCACGCATGAATGTCAACAAGAGCATCCAAGAAAGGAATGTCCACATGTAACTTTTTCATGGCCTCTCTATACTTCATGAAATAGGTATCAATCCTAGTTCATTTTAGGCGGTCCTGGTGTGGTGGACGAGGCTTGTAGATAGGTGTTTCATGTTCACAAACCTCCATTTGTGGAGCTTCAGGGGCAAGGATGGTGGAGTCTTATAAAGGTTGGGTTTCAAGGAACACTCGGGTACAACATGCATTTTCGCTGGAGGTGGGGGATGAGTATGTGCCTTCCCCAAATGGGTACATACAACCTTAAGTTGTTCAGGATGCTTGGGATTATTTTCTGGTTGCCCAAAAAAAGTGTCAGCAGGAGGTTTCTGGATAGCAAAGAGTTGGGCTAACTGAGCATCAATTGCCTTTTGGTGGGCCTATTGGAAAAGGAGAATTTAATTTTGGGAAAGGATGTATTGTTCTAGATAATCTATCATCTCACTATCGGAAGAAGGAGTGGGGTGTTCTACTGAGGTTGAGTGGTGGCTGGTTTAGATTTTGATATTATTGCCCTTGGTAGGGTCCATGCTTTTGGAAATTATCCATGTAATTTCCTTGATTCCCAAAGTGCCTCTAATTGTTGTTGTATGGAAAGCCTAGTGGTGGACGATTGTTGGCTTGAGGATGAGGGGGTCTTTGTTGGAAAGCAAGTTGGGAAGCATTTTCAACACATGATGTGTTTCCATATTGGAATCTAGGGTGGTTTCTGGCTTGGTATGGGTTGTAATAAGCTTGACTTGGTATGCTAGGAATGGAGTTGAGGTCCTCCTTTTTTTGTCCAACTTTTGGCTGCATGGGTACATTGTAAAGGTTTTCACATTGCTGGGTAGAATGATCATACCGTTGGAAAATTCCATAGAGAGAGTCTACAACCTTTACTTGTTGAGGTTGTTCTCTCCTCTCATAGGCATTAAGGAAGACTCTAGGTGATCCTATTTGAAGGCAATAAGCTTAAGGCTTTCAAAAATATTTTTGATGTTGGGATTTTCCTTGGCCTTAGCTACCTTGAGGACCCCATCGGCCCCTCGTTGTGCTTGGGTTTCAAAACTGCATTTAACAACCTCCCAAGCACTATCCAGGCTACGAAACATGAAATTTCCAGCATATGAGGAATCAAGGAAGACCTTGGTGTCATTGTCAACACCATGGTAGAATATTTTGATGAGCTGGGCTTGGGGAATGTCATGGTGGGGGCAATGTCATACAAGGTCCTTAAACCTTTCTCAAGCTTATCCTAGTATTTCACCTGGAGCCATAGAAGGAAGAGTGACATGTCCCCTGATTTCATAAGTGATGGAATGAGGGTAGTATTTCTCTAAAAACTTGGATTGTTGTTTCTCCCAAGTGGTGGCACGTTCGCCTCCCTCCATGGAATTATACCAATTGCTGGCTTGTCTAGAAAGGGAGTATTTGAACAATCTAATATGAATGGCGTTCTCATAAATGTGTAAGATTTTATGTATGGAACATAAATCATAAAAATATTTGAAGATGCTTTTGGCAACTTTCACCTTTATTGCCAGGAAAGGGATTATGTTGAAGCATAGTGATCCATTGGGTACATATCTTGAATTGAGGGGCTGTGATATGGGGTGGCACAATAGGGTGTTGTGCATAGGGACTTTTGGGGACTGTGAAGTCCTTTAATTGTTTTTGTCTTTAGGCTTCCCGTTGTGTGTTTTCTTGGGCCTCTTGTTTGACCATATAGGTTGCACACAAAGAAGATTCTTTAGTCGCACACTTGGCCATCATGGCCTCCTTTTGAGAAGTGAGTTCCTACTCAAATCTATGGGTTACTTCCACCTCGTCCATCTTAAAGCGGTTTTCTCGATTTAAATGATGGGACATCCTTCTGATTTCTGGGTTGAAAACTGGCAGCACAAAATCAGCATTTTGTGAGCGTCTCATGCACAGTAATAATCAAATAGATAATAGTTGTTGTAGAAAGAACGAACTTCCAGAATGAAAACTAAGAAGAAGGAGGAGTATCACTTCTGGAATGGGACTCGAAAGGTAGAGAAAAAATAGAAAAAATAAGTTTTGTTCAAAGATTTTTGGGTTTCATAAAAACAATATGTTGTCCCTGACAACGATGCCATAATTGATATGGTCATTTATCACACCAACTCAGTAGAGATTTTTATCCTAGAGTTTACCCTTTTTACAAAAAAACTACCAATTAAGGTTGTTTATTAGTATAGAAGGGTCAATCCATCTTCAAGATTAACAGTAAACCCAAATTACCTAGAACAATATTTTTTTGGAAGGTTTTTTTAATTTGAACAAGAAGTAAAGTCTGTTGAATTGGTGGTTCATTACACCAAAAATGAAGTAAAATTTGCAATAAAAAATACACTAAGGATAAGTAAGAAAAGAGTTATGCTATGAACAAGAAAAGAGAGTTATAGCTAGAACAATAAAGGAAAAATTATCTATGAGCAAGAGTAATTTGCAAGTAAGAAAAGAGTAAATGAGAACTAGTGTTCAAGAAAATGAGAATGAATCAATGATAAAAGACATAAAGGTTATGGGTTTTACCACCATAGACACATGAAACTAGATCGATGGAATCCATATGATAAAACAAGTTAGAAGAGGGTATGTGAAACATTCAAAAATGCATCTACAAAAGATGAACTCCCTACAAACCCATTGGTCCTGGTGTTTGCAGATCCTAGCCTGATCATCCCAATAAAGTACCTTCCAAGGTCTCATCTGTATATTTATGCATAAGCTTGATTGTTCTGAGCCTTTGGCTCTGTGATCACATTCCCCAAGACTAACATTTGATGAAACAATATATCAAGTCATTTCAAACGTGTGATTATCCAAACAAAATGTCATCTAACGAATAAAATCATATATGCAAGCTGATCTATGCTACACTATGTCTATGGGGCTACTCCCCATTCCTCAATATAAAGAACTACTCACGATCCATAGTAGTTGAAAGGAGAATGAAGGAAGAAAGGAAGCAAGCCATAGACTTGAAAAACAAGAATCCCGAAGGGATCTTAGTTAGTGACAATTAAATGGATATCACCCTTAGTTCCTTTCTCCCAATACGAAGACCAAGAATAAAAGAATGAGAACTAGAAATCTTAAGAGAAAAATGCTAACTTTCTTGAAGAACAAGAAGGGTTACACATGCAAGTATTAAATAACAAGTTCTCAAATAAAATTTACAAGTACAAATAGTTGGATCCCCTTCCTGGTGGAGTCCCCCTCCCCTTTTATATGGAATGGAGGGGTGTAATTACTAGAAAGGGGGAGAGGGAAAAGAGAGCTCACAGTTGTTGGTAAAGGCTGGTTGTCAGGTGTGAATTGACCGTTTCACACAATGAACTACCTGGTTTGTGTTAACACAACACATGCCAAGGAAAGTGGTTAAACCTCATCAAGGGGTGGTGGTGGCATTTGATCATTGATTCACTGCCAAGAAATATGAGATAGTCAGTTAGATACTTGAATGCTCAGTTGGCATGTGAACATGTGGGTGCTAAGGAAATGGGGTGTAAACCCTAGGCAAGGTGACAGTGTGTTACTTGATTGTGACTTGGTCATGAAGCAACCTAAGTGAACTGGTTGGTACTTCGAATGCTTGGTTGAGGAACTTGACACGAGAATTTGGCCAGGTGAGACACCCATTTCGATTGCGGAATAGATGGTGTGGAAGGATGGAACCGGGTAGTGAAACGACCATTCCAAATATGAATTGTACCTTCTTGTATAAATGAAACAACCGATTCATGCTATGAACCGATTACTTGGAGTGCTATGATGATCATAATCTTATCATGAAGGTAAATCTACAAAATAAGAATGAAAAAGATAAGAATATGTATTACTGGTCAAAAAGTGACAATTTTCTAATATATTAAGAGAAATAGAAAAAAGTGAAATAAACCCTAAGAAAAGTTTACAAAAAGTGTAATTGAAAGTGTATGAATATACATTCATCAATAGCTACACTCAAGAATGCAAATATGTCATGCCCAGTAGTGGAACCTGGAAGACAAACAACAACCCACCTATCTTTCGATGACTATCTCACATAACCACCTAAAACTACATACTTACAGTTCAATGACATTCTTTTATAACAGTACCCATGGTTGAGTGAACCCTAGAAAGATAGGAAAAACCATTGACCGCAGCCTACCCCAACACTACTAGTTAGGACTATCCAAAAAAAATAAAAGGTTGGTGTGAAAGCTACCTCTGATGATGTCTTGTAGAAGTATAGCTTGGAAAGGAGGTTGAGTATGAGTCCTAAAGGAGACACTCCTCTTGATGCACCAGAAAAAGTAGGTCACGTAACTCAGGATCTAGGAGAATTAAACTTGGGGGTATAGTGAGAAATGTGAGCTATTACGCAAAGATCTTGACCTAAGGATGGTATAAGGACATGGTGAACAGTCAGAAAACACCAAATAAATAAAGCCCGTATATAAGGAGTGGGATTTGAGAGGGGATCCACTCCCTACTACATTTTAGGAAAGAATATGTGTATTCCAAACACACTAAAAAGGTATGCTGGAATATGTGTAAATTTTTTAATTCTCAAATGATAATATACAAAAGACAAAATATAACATCGAAATAGTATTTTGGGACATATATTCAATTTATCAAAGTTACATAATGTTCTCCCACTAATGGGCTTACATGAAAGCAACAATATCATGATCTACATAGAGGGATATCCAACTATCTCAAGTCTATCTCCCATTATGAGTCATATCCATAAGCTAAGTCCACATTTGCATGTCATATCCTCCATATCCTACACCTATGGTTGGAAATATACCCCACAAGAAAAAATAAAGTAGATGTTTTATCAGCATAAAAATCAAAATGAACATAATAATCGGGGATTGAGAAACATTAGGAAAAAGGACATCAAATATAACAAGGCTTCCCATAGAAGAGGAAAAGTACTATCCAAGTGGATATCAAAGAGAGTATGAAATAAATTGATAATCAAGAATAAGAGTTTTCTTGCCTTAAAAATAATGTTACAATAATAATATTACAATTCATAAGTAGTGTATGTAAAAAACATAGACTAAGGTTATTTCAAGCAAGACTGGGACACCATAGGATCTTAGCCTAAAAATATTGGGCGGAATACATAAACCATGGGTGCATTACATGTGTCCTTTATATATATATACAAGTGGAATAGGTGCACTCATGAAGGAATATGCACACCCAAAAGTATGATTGTACTCATGTGCCACTACAAGAATAAAATTATCCTAAGCCATGCAGACAAATATAGAGTCAAATATTAAGTTTAGTCAAGCTAAAATAATAGGATGAGAAGATCTAATGCAACCCTATTTTAGGGCTTCATCTTGTGTCTTTTTGCATCTCAATCACATCTAAAGATGTTAGAATGCAAGTTAATTCCCTCAATATGCATATTATTGTCAAATGCACTCATGGGTGTTCTTTGCATGTTATTCAAGTACTTGGACCATGTTGGATGGATGAGGGAGATAGAGGGGTCTAAAGAAGACCCCAAGGCCTCCACAACCTACCCTTGGTGGCCAAGATTCAACCCAAGCAAATAAGTCCATGGATTTCAAAGAATGGAACTCAAAGTGATATAGAAGACCCTAACACAGCCGTGGTGCCAAGGAATGACCGTGCTCACCAATGCAAAAATCACAAGTTGATATCCGTTTTGACATGCCACAACAACTCCACCAAAATGATCATTCTAACCAGCATGGTCGTGCCAAGAAGCTCCCAAAATGGTTGTGCCAGTCAACATGTCTTTGTTGGCAAAGACCATAATGAGAATACGGAAGATAACGACCTCCACTCCACCTTGCCCACCACATTTGTGCTACCAAGCACGACCGTTCTACCTAGCCCCCACCACAGACATACTGGGAGCCTTCATTTCACCACCTCCAACCTGACATTTTTCACTTCCCACCACGGCCATTCTCCTCCACCACAGCTATTCTGACCTCCACCCACCACAACCATTCTACCCAGAATGACCGTTCTGCCACCTAAAACCTAGCTTTTTTGCACTGAATTTCCAACAATACCCCCACTTACCCTAGTTCTTCCACCACCACCTATATATATACATGGGTGGCAGCCACATCACTAGGTTAAAAACCCTACAGCTGCTCTAGAGCTTCCTTATCCATTTCCTTTGCATTCAAGCCACTCACCTACCTCCCACCTTCCACTTCCACTTCATTTCCACCCTAGAACCGTAGTTTTCTAGGTTTTCCGCCATAATCCCCCATATTTCCATGCCATTCATCCATCTTGGAGGATGTGCCACGTCCTATAGATTCTAGGAGGTGAAGGAGGAATATCTACCATGAGCTCCATGAATTTCTACCTCTTACTTCTCTTTTCTTTGCTCTTTTATTTAGTGATGTGTAGTTAAGTGGTGGGTTGTTTGGGACAAAAATGATACTTTGATACAATGTTGGACGAAGTTAATTTGTAAACTCTATGATTTTATTCTATGATGATTGATTTCTACTCAAATCTCATTTCCCATATCTCTACTTGTGGTTTGCATCTAAAAATATGAATTGCTTGTGTGTGTATGCTTGAAACCACCTAAGTCTAGGAGAAGATAGCATATGTGGGACTATCTTGGGACTTGTGCCTAGGTCCAATTAGTGGATCCCTAGATAGAACCCCATCTCCCCCTACATATAGTCCTTCTCCTACTCCTAGGTGTGTGATCTAAGTAGCTAGTATAGGGTTGATTGGTGCAATTTCCTTGGAGTTTACTAAAAGCTAGGTGGTGAGTAATGTGGGGTGAAGCACCCTCACCTCTACTCCCCAATTATACCTTTGGCTCCCAGTTTTACTAAGAAACCCTATGCTAGAAATCTAGATTAGTCAAATACTAGTGAAATCACACCTATACCTTAGATTAATTAATAGTGTAGGGTTATTTCTTAGCATTTGACTAGTTGTTTGGTTTAAGTAATCCAGAATTAATGATTAAGATTGCTTGTTCAATATTTCCCCCAATTGGAATCTTAGTATCATTCCCAAATGACCCACCTATCCATCTCATTGATAAAACCAATCTTTTTAATTTAGTTTGTTCATGCCAATTATTTTCTTATTCTTAATTGCTTCTTAGTTAATGGACTAGTTCTTTCTAGTTAGACCTTGCTTGAGTAGTTAATGCTCTTTTATCTTTTCTCTTGTTAGTTAGTGATAACCTAGGTCCTTAATTGCTCTAGTTCTTAACTTTCCCCTTAGGTGCTAACTTGCATTGCTAGTCTAGTGTAGCTTAGTTGTAGTTCTCTGCCCTTACTTAGTTGATTATCTTTCCTTACTTCTTAGACTTAACTTATTTAGGATAATTTAGGGTTTTGGTAATATAGTTTCCTTCTTGTCTTTAATTGCTTGCAACATTAGGGTAATCAACCAAAATCACCTTTAAACCCTAAAAACCCTAATCTTCACTTTAGGAATGTAGCTCATGCTAACCTAGCTCTAGTGCCCCCTCTCCCTGAGGATCGACCCTTTTCTTACCACTTTCCTATACTACAACACAACCCCTTGCACTTGCGGTTACATGTGATTAGTTTAAGTAGGTGTGTCGAACTAGGTCCACTATAAATTGAAAAGATCTCCATGTGTTTCCCTTCAGTTGCATCTATTCACCATTTATTTGATTAGTGTGTGACCTCTAGTGGGATGCACCAAAATCCAACAGTTATTATGTGGGGTCAGAGGACCCATAAATAAATATTTAATCATGCTCATAATCAAGATACATCATAAGACTACAAGATGCTATCACAAAAGAAAATGAGATTCTGTTGAAGGAAATTTCTCAAAAATAGGATTTCCACATGCAAAAGATGATCCAGTTAAAAACAAGAGTCCAATAAGAATATCCAACAAAGTAAGATGATCACAGCCAATGAGATGGCACCCAGATGGTAAAAGTACTGATGTAAGACCGAGAGGTCTCAAGTTCAAAACCCCCCGGCCACGGGATGAATGAATGGCCAATTTTAAAAAAAAGTAAGATGATCACAAGACCAGAATCAATATAGAATAATTCAAATAAAATAAATCTCAGAAGAGAGAGAAATTGTGTAAGAGAATTTGTCCATAGGACCTAGAGAGGGAGGGAATATAGGTGGTTGCTCAATAAGAATAATAAGGAATGTAAGATATCTTAGATAGAAGTCTATATTAGTCCAAAATTAGTTCTAGGTCCAAGCCTAGGTCTCTAAAGCACCTGTTAAACATACATGTAGAATTAGGGTTTGGCTTACATTAATTGTATAAACCCTAAAAATTGCCTTTTTATTATTATTGAATTAGGTCATAAAACCACACCATTTTATAGATTATATTTTCCTAAGTTTATATCATATTTTACCATATTTTTTTACTTATAGAATATGGAGTTTTAGAAATATTAAAGATTTAGATAAATACACAATAACCATATTTATTGCATTTGATTTATCTGAAGAAAATAGTCCCATTAGATAGAGAAAAATCTCATGGTTTCAAAACATCCTTTGTTACATTTTTTTGATCTTCCTATAATTAGTCATAAATTTTGTAAATATTGACCTATCGATAAACAAAGAAAACCCACACAGGCATAATATCCATAGGGGGGTGTATATGGGTTGACCATGTTAGGGATGTCCAACTAGCATGGGCCCACAAAAAAATCAGTGCATGGCTCATCATTGAGAAGAAATAAATTGAGCGACAAAAGGAAAAATTTCCTACTCAAGTGTGACACAAATTAAAAAAATGCTAGGGCAATCTTGAACTTTCATTTCAGATCTTATTTTTTGTATCGCCGATGCCTCATGGGAAAAACACACAAAAAACTAAGTCATAGACCTTAGGAGAAAGCTCATCATCTTATGGTATGAAAATCTAGAAAGACTACCTATCTATTTGTGAGCCTCCCACAGATACAAAGACCTGGATCCCAGCATCCTGGGAGGCCTGCATCCCTGGAACAAACTTCCATCCTAAATGAACAATTAGGGAGGAAGTTGAACACTTGAAGAACAAAGACTCTATATCTCGAATATCAACCCATTCGAGGAATACTATGTGAATCTAGCATGAAGCGGTTGCGAAAATCATTTCGACTCATGGTTGGGGCCTTGAGCATGATGGAGTCAATTGAAGTTTAGTAAATCAAGACTGACAGTTTAAAGCCAAAGGACAACCATGATAAAGTCAACTACTTTCAAAACCAAGGTAGAAAATAGACTGACTCAGTACCTTCCTACAGAATCAGACATGGGGGATATATGACCAACAAAGTAAATACCGAATAGGTAGTAGAATTGTGAACTTACAATCGTCTATAGCAAGATGGAAAAAGAAAAGGAGGCAAATAGAGATTACCATGAAATTGGTCATCAAGTTAGCATAAAATGAGTCAACTAAATGAGTTCTAGAGGATCAGAGCAAACATGGTCCTCTCTATGTGTCGGAGAACTCTAAAATATAAGGAATGATGACAGAGTTGCAAGGAGGGGTCTAAAGTCAAAGGCGATGAATATTGACTCTACGAAGCTGCTCTAGGGTATCTCGGTCTTGATCAATGGTGCCCGTGAGTTCCCGTATATGAGGGAATAATGCTCTTGTTGTTGGGTTTCAATATCAAGGTGTTTGTAATACCCCGTTGCCGAAGACCTCTCTAAGGAAAATTAGGTTTTCCCTAAATGGGAATGAGGGAGATAATGACTAAGCTTGCCCTGAATGCAAAGCAACAAAGATATGACATGGTAAGAACTTGTGTGAAAAAATTGGATTGAGAGGGAGAAAAATAAAAGAAACTTGGAATGAACTTGTCATGGTAAGTCATGAATGGGAAAGGAAAGTCGACGAGGAAGAAGTCTGGATGGACATAAGATCAAAATCAGACGTCTATCACAAAACTCAAATTTAAACAAGAATCCAAAAATCTAGTGACACAAATAATGTGATTCTTTATGGGAAATGGATTATAATTACTAAATGACTAATGCAATTATGTACTTCATACATCTTGTCTTTCCTATTCTACTTGTGGGTTCAAACAAAATACAATTAGTACGAGATTTGGCAACTAAACTAATTTTGGCATGTAGATTCCAATTTTGCCATCAATTTCCACTTTGGGGGTTGCTTACAATTTTATTTGATATTTTTGACTATAAGTTATATACTCACTCCTAAATAAAACTAGGATATATAAGATTGTTCAATTATTGTGAAAATTCACACATAGACTAATTTTAGTATGTAGAAACCGATTTGGGTTCTATTTCCAATTTTGTTAACATTTAGTAGTTTATCTAAATTTGTGTCCTTATCTCATATTTTCTTTTACAAATAAAATTAGAATAGTTATTATTTGTTAAAAATGTGAAAGTTGGTTCCCAAGAAAAATGGGACCCAAAGCAAATGATTTTCACATTATATTTGGGTTTTGAGATTTCTTTTTATGAGTTATGACACAATTAGGATTCTTGTCTCATTACCCTCACATGTATTACAATATTACATTGTAATCATCAACTTTTATTAAATTCTTTCATGTTATCTTTATGTTGTTGCCTAAAGAATTACCTTATATTATTATGAATGAATTTCAATATTTTACTCATTTAATCTATTACGTCCACTAATGAAATTTTTATTAGATAGTGGAACATTGTTCTTATTTATGGACCTGGAAATACCTATTGTTATTCTAATTTTTGTACCAATCACATTTTACTCATCATTAAATATATCTTAGCCATTATGTGAATATTACTTAAAGAAAGCAACAACTGTGATATATTTTATGAAGTTATTTACATGTTAACACATATATATGTTATTATGTTAATATGAGATTTTGATTATATAACCTTATGACACTTAATGTGCAAAAATATTCATTAAGGTATATCTTAATTCTTGTTTGGTCAAATCTAAGGCACCAAGCTTACTAACCTCCTAGTTAGAGAATAAGGTATAATTCTAGACTTTGGTTCGTTGCAACACTCCACCCCTTAAAGAGGATTTTGTCTCCAAAATTCAAGCATTCAAAATTTAGAGTAAGGAGTCACCACTGACCAAGATGTAACTATGTTTGTCCAACCATCTTATTTCCACCATCTTCTCTCACTAGAAGCTAAACTCAAAGAGTTAAGTCAAAACCTATGGTTTTGTCAACATTATCACACCTATTAGAGTTACTTACTTTGTGATGGTAGTTACATCATCGTTGTCTTCATACGCTTTTTCTTTGAAGGATTAAGTGTTTGGGTATTTCAAGTTTATATTATGAATATATATCATTTTTTTGTATTAGGTTCATCAATTAAGTTGACAATGTTTTCAAATCACCAAAATTGAATCAATTATTGTATATCTCTTAACTAAGCCATTACATATAGCATTTTTTCATATTAAATATAAGGTGTAAAATTAGGGTTTGATCATATATTTGAGCACCATGTTATATATAACTAATTGAATGGATTACTCAAAATTTTGATACACACCTTAATCATACGTATTAGGATTATTTTATACAAAAATTATCTCCACTTCAATTTATTGTGACCAAGTAAGTCAAGGTTACACCTATGACATCTTTGAAGTGTTTAACCTAGCTTTATCAATATTATATAAATTTAGTTAAAAGGGGAAACAAAACCTATCCTTAAATACTTTTCAAACCTAATTACTACCTTGCATTATATATGGTCACCACTTCAGGTAAGTTAAAATTCAATATGCAAAACTAATTAGTATTCACATGGTCAACTTAGATGAGTTCGTTCATTATCTTGGTTAGGTTCCCATTATATCTATCTGACATTTATTAGTAAAGATACTAAGGGTTAGATAATTCATCTATCGTTATGTTCAAAGAACCCTTATAGTTGAATTACAACCTAGGCTCTGTAGGGAACATGATTCCACCCCTTAAAAGGTTTCACCTAGTAAGCTAAACTAGACAAAAATAAAGGTATTAGGGTTTTAGATAAAACACATGGGTATGTTTATGATATGCATTGGTCATTACTCTAACTAGACGATCTAATCCACCTAGGATTGAGTTTTAGGTCCTTGTGTTACAAACCTAAAAATCCTAAGTTTCACATCTCGAAACTAGAGATAATAGTGTACAAAACATTATGCCAACTAAACATTTAAATAATGCCACATATTCCTAGTCACCACTTCATAGCCAAAACTAGGTTTGAGATTTCTATTCTAACTAATTCTAGTGTTTCTATATCTTTTCATTGTGATTTAGTTCCGTAAAACCTTGATAAAATTTGAGATTTCTCTTTTGTACATATATAATTATAAGAGGAAATAATTTGATGTCCAAACTTTGCGATAAAAAATGAATATAAGGCCCAAAATAAATGCAATAACCAAGTCATAATGTTTCATTTTAAGATTTCCTTATCAAATTCTTTCTCATTCTCATGCCAAAAACCATCCTAAAGTTAAACATTGAAATGCAAAGAGAAAATTCACCACCAACCTATATAGTAGGGTAAGAGAACCTAAGTCTCATCACATTAGAGTTTTCTAATAATGATTCTTATGTGCACCTCATAAGATTCTAAATTGACCTTTCATCATGTCATGAATAACATAGGTCAATTATAGGGTAAAGATCTCACCTATAAGGTGAGCATGTAAGATAATGGTTCTAATTATTGAGACAAAATAAAAAAATAGATTTCAACTACCAATGACTCTGATACCATCTTGTAAGTAGTGGGACTAGAGAGAGGATCCAATCCCTACTAAATTTGAGGAATTAGTTCATCTATTCCTAAAACATTAAAATGGTATTCTAGAATAGGTATAAATGTTCAATTCTCAAATAATATTTCATGGCTATACTCAATTTATCAAAGTTACATAAAGTTCTCCCACTAATGGGATTACATGATAGCAACAACATCAACATCTAAGTAGAGGGATATCCACATATCTCAAGTCTATCTCCCATTAAGACACATTTCCATAAGCTAGGTCTACATCTACATGTCATGTCCTCCATGTACTACACTTGGGGTTGGAAGCACATCCCATAAGAGAAGATAAAATAGATGTTGTGAGCATAACATCTGGTATGAGCAGATTAATTTGGGATTGAGAAACATTAGGAAAAAGGAAGTCAAATATAACAAGGCTTCCCATAGAAGAGGAAAAGTACTATCCAAGTGGATATTAAATAAAACATGAAATAAAATGATAAGAAGGAATAAGAGTTTTCTTGGCTTGAAAACAATGTTATAATAATATTATCACAATTCACAAGTAGTGCATGTAAAAAGCATAGAGTAAGGTTATTTGAAATAGGGTTGGGAAACCATAGGATCTCATCCTAAAACTATTGGGAGGAATACACACACCTTGTGCAGATAATGAGTATCCTTTATATATAAATGATTGGAATATACACACTTAGTATGGAATACACACGTCCAAAAGTTTTTTTTTTGGATAAGGTAAACTATTATTATGAACAAAAGGGAGTATAAGGGAAACAACAAAATTCCGTATACTATACAAGGTCTACAACATACCCCACATCATGAGAGCCATGGTATCAACACCCACCATGCCCTTCGGGTTCACCTTGAAGAACCACCCAATGCTATTTCTAATTACATCAAAAATGTTGAGACTATCCCTAGGCCGCTTGCCATGCAGCCTATTGTTCCTTTCACCCCAAATGTGAAAGATGAGAGAGGTAAAGAAGATCCCTCCCAAGTTTCTATTCCTTGTATTGTTATTGGTCCTCTCCAAAATCCACTGCATCGCCTCATTCAACTCCAAGGGGGCTTGGCCACCCCACCCACACTTCAACCCCCCCTCCTCCAGAGGTAGGCCGTATAGTCGCATTCAAAGAAGATGTTCTTGTACGTTTCAGCTGCCCCATTGCACAACAAGCAGCAAGGGTCGCAATTAAGCCCCCACTCGATCAACATGTCCTTGGTAGGCAGGCACCCCATGATATCCCTATACGCACCAAAGCTCCACTTTGGGCATAAATTCTTTGTCCACACAATCGAATGCCATAGGACCTGTGGTATATGCCTGTTATGATTCCAAGGTCTGAACTGTGTAAGCAAGCTACCATTCTGAACATGAAACACAAAATGGCTGTTCATTTGTTCCCGAGCATCAACCATTTTCCTCCAAATCCTAGAATCATTTGGGTAGCAGCCATTCCCCAAGGCCCCATACCTTTCAGTCAACCATATCACCCATAGAGAATCCAAAAAGTTAAGGAATCTGTACACTCTCCTATTAGTCACTCCCCAGGCATTGTCCATAGGACAGGTGAGGCCCAAACCACCAGCGCTGCGTGGTTGAGCAACAGTTTTCCAACTAATACCATGAGCACCACCACCCCACAAGAAGCTGGCAGCAATCACTTTGAACTTCTCAAGGATGAACCCAGGTAGCTCAGTTTGTCTGCACCAGAAATTGAACTTAGCTTTAAGGACCGATTGGATCAGGATAGCCCTTCCAGCCATGGATATGTAAATCCCACTTATCAACTGTGGTTCTCATGTCATCCACACACCTCATATAATCCACACCTTTGTCTCTCCCACCCGACAAGGGGATGTCTAAATATTTCATTGGGAAAAAACCTTCAGACAGGCCAATCGCATCCCTCAGACGGCCCCTTCTAGTGTCACGTGATCTAGAAAGAAAAACATGAGATTTAAGTCCACTCATATACAGATTCGTCATCTTACCAAAAGCCTTCATCAGTCTTCTCACATATCTCATATATTTGCAGTGACTAGCAATGAAGAAAAGCACATCATCCGCGAAGATCATATGAAATAAAACTTTTGTACCTTTGACCTTAAACGGTTTGACACGCCCCTCCTGTTCCGCTAACTTAGTTAAGAAAGTCAGATTTTCCATAATCAGTGTGAAAAGAAGAGGGGACAGAGGGTCTCCTTGTCGGAGGCCATTAGTCGCCTTGAAGAAACCATAAGGAACACCATTGATAAGCATAGAAAAGGAGGTGGTTTGCACACATTGTTTAATAACCTCAATCCATCTCTCAGAAAACCCCAACGCCTGCAAAGTACTCCAAAGAGCATCCCAGCTGACATGATCATAAGCCTTGGCAATATCCAGCTTAATGCAAGCCTTCTTAGAAGTATTCTTCACACCAAACTCGAGCAGGAACTCACTCGCTAGAAGTGTGTTGTCAGATATAGACTGACCTTTAATGAAGGTAGCTTGATTCGGGGAAACCAAATCAGGGAGGATAACTTTTAATCAGCTAGCCAAAACCTTTACAATCACCTTGTATATAACCGAGCAACACACTATAGGCCTAAAGTCAGAAATGGCAGCCGGAGACGACGACTTCGGTATTAGCCTAATGAAGGCATGGTTGGCTTGACTCACCATTCTACCACCCACCAAGAACCAATGAACAGCTCTGCAGACATCCTGGCTAACAATAGGCCAACAAGATTGAAAGAATTTAGCATTGAAGCCATCGGGCCCAGGTGCCTTAGAAGCACCTATGGAGAACACTCCTTTCTTTATCTCCTCATCATCCGCTAGTCTCAAGAGGTTCCTATTCATCTCCTCAGTGACACGTCTTTGGATTTTGGAGTGGGATTGATCATGTCTGCTCTCACAATTATACAGCCCAGAAAAGAAGTCCACCGCCATCTTAGCCATCTTGTCTTCTTCATCAAAAAGAGTCCCCATAGGATCAATGAGGTTATGCACAAAGGTATTGTTGTACTCATGTACCACTACAAGAAATAATATTAGTCTAAGCCATGCACACAAACATTGTAAGGCAAGTACAAAGTTTAGTCAAGCTGAAATAATAGGATGAGAACATCCAACAATTATCATGTGGGGTTACAAGATCCATAAGCAAATATCCACTCATATTCATAATCAAGATACATCATAAGACCACAAGATGTTATCACATAAGAAAATAAGATTCCATTGAATCCAATTTCTCAAAATAGGATTTCCACATGTAAAATATGATCAAATTATAAATAAGAGTCCAATAAGATATCTCACAAAGTAAGATGATCAAAACATTCTATTAGAATAAACATAAAACATTTCTTAAAAGAGTGAAATTTTGTAGGCTAATTTTTCCATATGACCAAGAGAGGGAGGAAATATAGGTGGTTGCTCAATAAGAATAATATGGAATGCAACGTACTTCAAATAGAGTCTACATAAGTCCAAAGTTATTTCTAGGCCCAAGCCTAGGTTTCCAAAGAACCTATTAAATATATATGTAGAATTAGGGTTCGGTTTACAATAATTGTATAAACCCTAAAAATCACCTTTTATTATTATTGTATTATGTTATCAAACCACAACATTTTACATATTTGTTTTCCTAGGTTTATATCATATTGTACCATATTTTTCTGACTTATAGATTTTTAGTTACAGATTTTTGAAATATTCAACAATTAGATAAATACAAAATAACCATGTATTTATTGTATTTGATTTAGTTGAAGAAAATAGTACAATTGGGTAGAGAAAATATTGCGGTTTCAAAACATCATTTGTTACATTTTTCTGAGCTTCTTATAATTAGTTATCAATTTTGTAAATACTACATAATATCCACTAAGAGGGGGGTCAAGATGAGTTTTCCCTATTAGGTATGGCCTTCTAGTCTAGGCCCACAACAAAATAGGTGTACTATGTAGCACAGAGAAGAAAACAAATTGAGATTCAAAAGATAGAATTGCCCATTAAAGTGTGACATAAATTCCAACAAAGCCAAGGCAGTCCCAAACTTTCATTTTGGATCTTCTTCTTCATATCATCGATCCCCCCATGAAGAACACACATAAAATTGAGGTGTAGATCTTAGGAGAAAGCCTACCATCTTGTGGTAAAAAAAATTGGATGACTACCTACCATTCTATTAGCCTCCCATAGATACAAAGACCTAGATCCTAGTCTGCAAGGAGGCCTACATCCCTAGAACAAACTTCCATCCTAATGGAACAAATTGGGAAGAAGTTGAACACCTCAAGAATGACAACTCTAGATCCTTGTCATAGATCAACCAATTCGAGGAACACTGTGTGAATCTAGCTCAAATGCAGTTGTGAGAATCATATCCACTCGTGGTTGGGACCTTGAGCACAATGGAGACTACTGAGGTTCAAAAACCAAAATTGACGGCTAAAAGATGAAAAACAACTCGTTAAAGGTAACTACTTCCAAAACTAAGGTAGAAAATAGACTGACTCAATACCTTCATACAAAGTCAGACATGGGGGATCCATGACCAGTGGAGGAAACATCAAATAGGCAGCAAAATTCTCCACTCATAATCATTTACAACAAGAAGGTGAAAGAAAAGGAGGCAAACTAATATTACAATGAACCCAGTTGTTGAGTTAGCATAACATGAGTCAACTCAATTTGTTCCAGAGGTTCAGAGCAAACCTGGTCCTCTCTATGTGGAGGCGAACTCCAGAAAGCCAAGAAATGATGATGGAGTTTTGAGGGGTTTGAAGTCAGAACCAATGAAGATTGACTCCACGATGCTACTCCAAGGTATGTTGGGATTAATTAATGGTTCTTGTGAGTTCCTATAGATGAGGGAATAGTTCTCTGGTTGTTATAGAAAGGTGTCTCTAATACCCCACTTTTGAAAACCTCTGGTAGGAAAATTAGATTTTCCCTAAATGGGCATGAGAGAGATAAAGTCTGAGCTTTCGCATAACACAAACCAACAAAGAAACAACATTTAATATTTTTGGCTTTAAGTTATATACTCTTTCCAAATAGAACTAGGATATATAAGATTATTCAATTAATGTGAAACTTCACACAAAGACTAATTTTAGTATGTAGAATCTGAATTTTGGATATATTACCACTTTTGAAGACATTTAATAATTTATTTGATATTTGTGGCCTTATCTCATATTTTCTTTTCCAAAGAAATTAGAATAGTTATTATTGTTCAAATAATGTGAGACATGGCTACCAAACTACATGGGATCCAAGGAACACAATTTTCATATTAGATTTAGGTTTTAGATTGCCTTTTATGAGTTATCAAACTATTAGTATTCCTTGCTCATTACCATCATATACAATATTACGTCATAATTATCAACTTCCATTAAATTGTGTGCTATTATCTTCACATTGTTGCCTAAAGAATTATCTTATATTACACACACATTTCTATATTTTAATTATTTAATCTATTACTTCCACTAATTGCATATTTTTATATAATTATTCATATTTATGGACATGAAGATATCAATTATCTTTCTAATTTGTGTATTAAGCATATATTACTTCTTATTAAATATAGCTTAGACATTATGTGAATATAGATAGAAAAGGCAACACGTGTGATATATTTTATGAACTTATTTACATGTTAACACATATACATGTTACTATGTTAATCTGGGATGTTGATTATATAACCTTATGCTACTTAATGTGCAAACAATGTTCATTAAGGTATATCTTTATTCTTGTTTAGTCAAATCTAAGGGACCAACCTTACTAACCTCTTATTCGTAGAATAGGTTATAATTCTAGGTTTTGGTTCTTTACACCATAACATTCACTGTAATGAATTGAAACCTAGCCTCTTAACCCTTATCTTATGCCTTGAAGGATAGAAAGTTTAGTTCTTGGGTTTAGCCAAACAAGGATGAAGATAAACCCAATATTAGTTACTTGGAACACTAATATGTTAATACATGAATAAATCATCGTAGCATATATGCATGAAAACAAATATGACCTAAAACTATCATTTTAATCAAAAAGTAATACACAAAATATGTCACATGAAATAATTTTGTCTAAGGCATGATGTTAATATAAATAATGTGCATAGAAGGGCTAGGTGTCCAAATTTGAGAATATTGATACATAATTCAAATAAGGAATTGATGCATTTAATGGGTTAAATGGTAAACATAAAGAATATCATGCACAATAATAATAATAATAATATATAACCCTTTTGGTTGTAATGCTAAGGTATGAGACACAATTGGATGAATAATAGTAATAATTATGAAGTAATATGTTAACTAAAATAATCATGGTCCACATATATTAATTATGCATAATTCATAAAAAGAAGACTAATTAGATAAGAACAACTTTAAAATCGATTTGTTTGGATATGATATGGCTTGGAGGCCAAGTTTCACAATTTTGGGATAATAATAACTATATCTATTTTATTTAGAAAAAGAAAAGGTTAGTTTTCTCCAAAATATGAAATAAGTCTTTAAATGACTCCAAAGGTGGCAACTAATCTTAGATTTGTAATCTACACATTAAATATAGCCTTTGGGTAAATTTTCATGTTGGATAATCTTTAATGTTCATGTGTAGATTAGGAGAGAGAAAGTATGTAAAATCCCAAAATGTTAAATAATGTGATAAATAACTTCCAAATAGAAAATTAATGGCAAATCTAAGTTCCATATGTTTTAGTTTGGTTGAGAGTGAAGTTTCACATTAATTGGTGGATTCTAGATGTCACTAGTATGGTAAGAAAGACAAAATATGATTTACTTTAAAATAATTAAATAAAACACTTAAAGTCTCCAAAACTAAAAACTAATGCCAAATTTGGATTCTACATATCCTAAATAGGATAGGTGTCAAATGTCATTTAATTCAGAGTTTGTTTGCATCCTCAATTGTTAAGAGAAAGAAAAGGAAAATAATTTCGTGTCACTTTATTCGAATTTGATTTGAATTACATAAATGGCAAACTTCTCTTCCAACTGCCACATTTTGATCATGCAACACTGGACCCATCTCCTACCTTGGGTAGGATAGGCATGCCTCAGAACAATAAATAGAACATTTTTTTTCATATTTCTCCCTCATCTCTTTTTCTTTTCTCATGATTTTTCTTGCATTGTGACCTGGTGAGAATCCACACCCAACAAGTCATAGATCATACCCTACTTTCCATTATTCATGAAATGCCCAGCTTCCTCCCATGTCTTCTCGAAGCTACTACTATTCTAAGCCCTAGAACGAGATCACACCTATAAATATGCATACACCTACCACCGTTCGACTCCATATAAGCTTTCCATCACTTCAATTTCGTTCAAGGTTTCACCTTGTGCCACAGTCAAGTTGCTTCTTCCCTCTGGTTTATGGCACCTAGCATAAGTAGGAGGCTCCATTATTCATCAATTTCATCTAGAGGTGAGTTCCTTAGAGCTTGTTCTTCGATTTGGTATAATCGAATCGAAGTTTGGCACAACAATTTGTTTCGCCTAAACTAGGCCTTGAGCTGATGCTTCTCGGTTGGAAGCCATAATGAGCAGAGGAAAGGGATGATTCCTGATTGTAGTTTTTCCATTTTTGCCCTCACACTATTTCCCTTTCTTTGTTTTCTCACCCAAGGGTATATAGCCTTTTCATAGGATCTATTTTTTGCTTTGGTCGAAGCCACGTGGGTGTTGACCGGTAACTTAGCTGACTATGATTGGGCAAAGGCAGGTGGGCCCATCTTCTCTCTTCCTCTTTCTCATGGCTTAATATATATAGCATTTTCTTTTTTTCTGATTGGTCGATTTGATAAAAATATTATCTTTATAATCTACTTGTCCAAAAATTCTACAAAATATTTTTGAAATTGGAAAATTGTGATCTTTTTAATAAAAATAGTTTGAGAGTATGACTTCCATTCTCTTAAAGGTTGATTTTTGAGAATCTAATAAATCATATAAAATCCCTAAAATGTAATTCTATCTTATAACTCCAAAATTGACAAATAAATGTATTTTCTTGATCAAAAAAACATAAGGAATCATTTGGTCTAGATTTTGTAACCAAAATCCATGGTTTACCAAATAGGTAAAAAAAGGGTTTATTTACATATTATACATTATAAAACCCTAATACACATGAATAAATTATAATTAGGCAAAGACGATCTTAGAAACAACTAGATTGGTGAAGAGTGTTTCTAGGACTCAAAATTAAGGTATGTTTGAATCCTCTAGTATTCCTTTGAGAAATCAACCCATTTTTATCTCTCTCTTGGTCCTATGGACAATGGCCTACACAATATCTCTTCCTTTTAAGAACATGATTTCATGTGAAATATTTATATTTACTTTGATCTTTTTATCATCCCAATTGATTGGACTTTATTTTGACACCAACTTGTGCTTTGTTCTTGAAGAAACGTTAATTTTGCCACTTATGTGGTGTTTGTTTATATTGTCCATTTATGTGATGGAAATCTTTGTTTATTCTAACTATAATTTTTACTTTCCTCTACATTAAAGCATGTTATGTGATTTAGTAGATCTATAGTAGTGTAACTTTTTTGGTTTTTGGGTTATGTGCCCTTATTATATTTTTGGGGCGGATTTTATGTACCCCATACCTAGGCTTTGTGCCCAAACTTTATAGATTTGGGAATTTGGTTATGTGCCATTCTCTATTAGGTTTCAAGTTTGAGGCTAGATCGCCATTGTCTTTATATTATTCTAGTGCTATGCTTATCTCACATGCATGTAGGTTGATGATTAATATTTATGGGTTTTGTGCCCAAATTTCATGATATATGCTTATGCGGTGAAACTTTATTGTTTTTTTAATGGCAAGTATTCTCTTGGTTATCAATTTTTGAAATCCATATTCTTTTATGCCCAATTGGGTAGTCCTTTACTTTTGTATGGGAAGCATTGCTAGTTGGATATCCTTTACTCCATATATTTCTCAATTCCATTTTAGTATGCACATACCATCTTTTTTCTAATGTCATCTATTTCCTCCTCTTGATGGGGTATGATTCCAACCCCAGGTGTAGGACATGGAGGACACGACATGCAAAGATGGACCTAGCTTAAGGAGTTGATGCTTGGAGACAAACTTTTTATGGTTCATATTTCCCTATACTAGATCCTTATGTTGTAATATCCATGTAAACCTGATATGGGAGGTGATGATGTACTTTTGTAAAATTGATTATAGTCATGAAACTTTAATTCCACTGCTATAGTTTGGTCTTTTGTATACCATCATGTAAGATTTGAAAATTTTGCAGCCATTTCAGCATACCCTTTGAGTGTGTTTGGAATGGATGTTTTATTCTTAAAATTTTAGTGGGGAGTGGATCCCCTCTGGGTCCCACTCCTTACAACATGGTATCAGAGCCCATGGTAGTTGGAATCTTTGTATCCCTAAATAGAACCCTTGCCTTAGATAGTTACCCTCTAGGTGCAATGTTCACCATAGAATTGATCTATGTTATTCATGAGACGATGAAAGGTCGATATGAGTTTCACATTAGAATCATGATGAGCAATCTCTAATGTGATGAGATTTTAGGCAATATTACCCTAAAATAGTGGTGGCATATAGCTCTGGATGTTATGGGGTATTGGTTTGAGGATAGAGTCATGTTATGAGGATGCAATACTGGTATAATAAGGTGATCTTATTATGGAAAATTGTTACTTGGTTCCCGTATCGATTTTTGGTCAACATGTTTGCTTTACATCGCAAAGTTTTTTGTCATCAAAATTATTTTCATTATACTATTATATTTGCAAAAGAAGTTTTCTCTAGATTTTACCGAAGTTTTCTTGAACTAAGTCACAAATAAGGGATATGTGAAGTATGGATAGTGAGGCCCTAGAATTAGTTTGACACATATACCCTAAACCCTATTTTTCTCTATGAAGAAGTGGCTAGGGATATGTGGAATAATATAGAGGTGTAGTGGACCCACCCTTTATACATATAACTTTTTGGTTTGACAATATTAATCTTAGGGTTGTTAGGTTAGAGACACAAGGACCTAAATCTCAACCCTAGTTGGTCTTGACTTTTTAGTTGGATACATGAACAACTTAAACCCCGAACTATTCTCAATTAAAACATGCAAAATAACCATAGTACCTAGATGTTGTGTAGCTGGGCTAATTAGGTAATAAGGGTTGGATAGTAGTTGGTTTGTGAAGTATGGATGATTAGATTTTGAGGAAAAAATCATTTTAAGGGGAGGAGTGTTGCAACAAACTGAAACCTAGCCTCTTGACCCTGATCTTATGCCTTGAAGGATAGGAAGTTTAGTTCTTGGGTTTATCCAAACAAGGATGAAGACAAACCCAATAGTAGTTAATTGAAACCCTAATACATTAATACATAAATAAATCACCCTAACATATATGCATGAAAACAAATATGACCTAAAACTCTCATATTAATCAATAAGAGATACATAAATATCTCACATGAGATAGTGTTGTTTAAGGTATGATGTTAATAGAAATAATGTGCTTAGAAGGACTAGGTGTCCATAATTGGGAATACGGATACATAATTCAAATAAGGAATTGATGAATTTAATGTTTTAAATGGTAAACATAAAGAATTCTGTGCACAATAATAACATATAACCCTTTTGGTTGTACTGTGAAGGTATGCAACACAATTGGATGAATAATAGTAATAATGATGAATTAATTTGTTAACTAAAATAATAATGGGTCACATATACTAATTATGCATATATTTATAAAAAGAAGACTAATTGCATAAGAATAACTATATAATCAAATTCTTTGGACATGATATGACTTGGAGACCAAGTTTCACAATTTTGGGATTATAATAACTATATCTATTTTATTTAGAAAAAAGGTGAGTTTTCTCCAAAATATTAAATAAGTCATTAAATGACTCAAAAGTGGAAACTAATATGAGATTCATAATCTACACGTTAAATACAACCTTTGGGTAATTTTTCATGAAATTTGGATAATCTTTAATGTTCATGTGTAGATTAGGAGGGAGAAAGTAAGTAAAAGCCCAAAATGTTAAATAACGTGATAAGTAACTTCAAAAGAAGGAATTAATGGAAAATTCATGTTCCATATGTTTTATGTTTTCTTGAGAGTGAAGTTTCACATTTATTGGTGGATTCTAAATGTCTCTAATATGAAAAGAAAAAGAAAATATGATTTACTTTAAAAGAAGTAAATAAAATACTTAAAGTCCCTAAAACTAAAAACTAATGCCAAATTCAGATTCTACATATTATAAATAGGTCAAGTGTCAAATTTCATTTAATTCAGAGTTCGTTTACACCCTCAATTGTTGAGAGAGAGAAAAGGAAAATAATTTCATGTCACTTTATTCGAATTTGATTTGAATTGCATAAATGTCACGCTGCCTTTCTGACTTTAGCAGATGCGTCCTTGTCTTCCAACTGTCAGATTTTGATCGTATGGAGTTGGACCCGTCTCCTACCTTGGGTAGGAGAGGTACGCCTGAGAACAGTAAATAGCCCAATTTGTCACATATTTCTCCCTCGTCTCTCTCTTTTCTCATGATTTTTCTTGCATTGTGGCCATGATGAGAATCAACATACGCCAAGCCTTAAATCGGGCCCTACTTTCCAATATTCATGAAATGCCCAACTTCCTCCCATGGATTCTCAAATATACTACTATTCAAAGCCCTAGAATGAGATCGCACATATAAATATGCATAACCCTACCATCATTGGACCTCATGCAAGTTTTCCCTCGCTTCAATTTCACTTAAGGTTTCACCTTGTTCCACTATCAAGTTGCTTCTTCCTTCTATTTTGTGGCGCTTATCATAGGTAGGAGGCTCCATTATTCGTCACCATCTAGAGGTGAGTTCCAAGGAGCTTGTTCTTCGATTTGGTATCATCAGATCGAGGTTTGGACACCACAATAGGTTTTTCCCAAACTAGGCCTCAAGTTTCTACTTCTCGATTGGCAGCCATGGTGAGCGGAGGAAGGGGATGATTCCCTATTGTGTTTTCCCATTTTTTCCCTCGCCCTATTTCCTTTTCTTTGTTTTCTCTCCCAATGGTATAATGGTCTTTTCATGGGATTTGTTTTTCACTTTGGTCGAAGCCACATGGATGTTGATTGGTGACTTGGCTTCTTGTGATTGGGACAAGTCATGTGGGCCCATATTCTCTCTTCCTCTCTCTTGTTGCTTCACAAATGATGTGGAAATTTTATTTTTATTATTGTTCCATTTTATAAAAATGGTATCTTTTATTTTACTTGTCCAAAAATTCCATAAAAATATGTTATGGAATCGAAAAAATGTTACATTTCTAATAAAAATAGTTTGAAAGTCTGATTTCCATGATTTCAAAGGTTGATTTTTGAGAATCTAATAAATCTGATAAAATCCCTAAAATTGTAACTTTATCACATAAACTCCAAAATTGAGATATAAATATGTTTTCTTGATCAGAAAACATAAGGAATCATTTCGTCTAGGTTTTCTAAACCAAAATCCGTGGTTTACCAAATAGGTCAAAATTAGGATTTCTTTACATATTATACATTACAAAACCCTAATACATGTGAATAAATTATAATTAGTCAAAGGTGATCTTGGAAACAAATGCATTGGTGAAGAGTGTTTCTAGGACTCAGGATTAAGGTATGTTTGCATCACCTATTATTCCTTTGAGCAATCAACCCATTTTTATCTTTCTCTTAGTCCTATGGACAATGGCTTACACAATATCTCTTTCTTTTGAGAACATGATTTTAGGTGAAATATTTATGTTTACTCTGATCTTTTTATCTGTAATTGATTGGACTTTCTTTTGACTCCAACTTATGCTTTGTTCTTGAAGAAGCCTTAATTTTTCCACTTATGTGGTGGTTGTTTATATTGTCCATTTATGTGATGGAATCTTGTTTATTCTGACTATACATTTTACTTGCCTCTACATTAAAGCATGTTATGTGATTCACTAGCCCTAGAGTAGTGTAATTGCTTTGGTTTTTGGGTTATGTGCCCTTATTATATTTTTGGGATGGAGGTCATGTGCCCCATACTCAAGTTTTGTGCCTACACTTTATATTTTTGGGAGTTTGGTTATGTGCCATTCTCTATTAGGTTTCAAGTTTATGAGGCTTATCCTCCATTGTATTTATATTGTTCTTTTGCTATGCTTATCTCACATGCATGCAGGTTGATGATTAATATTGATGGGTTGTGTGGCCTAATTTCATGATATATGCTTATGTGCCACAACTTTATTGTTTTTATTAATATCAAGTATTCTCTTGGTTATCAATTTTTGAAATCCATATTCTTTTATGCCCAGTTGGGTAGTCCTTTACTTTTCTATGGGAAGCATTGCTTACTTGATGTCCTTTACTCCATATATTGCTTAATTCCATTTTAGTATGCACATACTGGCCTTTTGTTGATGTCATATATTTTTCTCCTTTCAATGGGGTATGCTTCCAACCTTAGGTGTAGGACATGGAGGACATGCCATGCTGAGATGGACCTAGCTTAAGGAATCAATGCTTGGATACAAACTTGTTATAGGTTAGATTTCCTTCTACTTGATCCTAATGTTATAATATCCATGTAAACCCTATATGGGAGATGATGATGTACTTTTGTGAAATTGATTATAGTCATGAAACTTTTATTCTACTGTTATACTTTGGTCTTTTGTATACCATCATGTAAGATTTGAAAATTTTACACCCATTTCAGCATATTCTTTGAGTGCATTTGGAATGGATGTTTTACTCTCCAAATTTTTGTAGGGAGTGGATCCCCTCTGGGTCCCATTTGTTACATTTACTCTATGCCTTGATTCTATTTATTATCTTGAGGACAAGATTTAATTTAAATTTGGGGGTGATGATAACACCCTTTTTGGATATTTCATGCCTAATTGTACCCTAATTTCCTCTCTTTATGCAGAGTTGCCTTAACTTTCTCATATTTTTCTCATGTTTACCATTTATACCTTGATTTATAGTTTACTACTGTTTTCCATGTAGATAACTCACCAAATGATGGTCTTAACTCTTGTGTAGAACATTGTAGAGCATCCCAAAAATGGAAAACTAATGCCAAGATTGGGGTCTACACATCTTCATTAGTCTAGCTGTCAAATTTGGTTTTATTTGAATGTTGTTTGATTACTCAAATAGATTTGGAAAGATATATGTTTGAATTGATAAAGTATCTAATTAATACAAGTTAATTTCCTATAGTTCCAAATTTCATAAATTTCACTTTCCTTTCTTTGATCGATTTCAATCTAGCGGTGAACATGTCTTCTCCTTCCTATGCCTTGTTTTCATATTTTACCGTGTTGTGTGAACAATGGTCTGATTTCATCTCTTTACTTTTAGATCTCTCTCTTCATCTCCTTTCATCTTTTCATATAGATTTATTTTCACTCAACTACGGAATTGAAACTCGAATCTATAGACCCCATATATAAAGAGTTTTGCAATTGTGTTTCCTATCAACGACTCGTATCTGTGCACCTCTATTCCTCCCCTGAATCTCACTTCTTATCCCTCTCCTTGACATTCAGAACCATCATACCTTTTATAAAACATCCCCTAACCTCTATGTGATCTGTGTGGTCATGTTCCAGGCATCATTTGGTCACCAATATCCTACAACTACCGCCTCTCACTCCAATCACCGTTGTCAACCTCTTGGATCTCATCACTACTCAGGATGATGTTGAGGACCCTAGGAGGCAATCAACGTGCATCAGGGAAGTCCATCCAGAGGATATTCCATCCTCAATTCACCAATCCCATGGTAATCCTAGGTTTCCATTTTATTTGTTTCTTTCTTGTTTGGTTGACCATCTCCTTGGCAATTAGAAGGAGGGGTGCTTTCCTCTATCTTTCTCCTTCTTGGGCTTTGTTGTTTTATTATGTAACTTCAAGTGTTGGTCATTTTGACCATGGTGTTGTTTTTTTGAGTTCTATTTTTCTCCTCACCTTCTCCTCTCATGGAGGTAGGTTGGGAGGAGCCCAGGTCACTTTATAGCTCCGTTGTTTGATGCATTGACATTTCAAGGGTCCACAGAACTCAATGGCAATGCCTATTGGTCTTTACAGCTACTTGAGTCTTAGTTTGATTTCCCCGATTCATTCCTTCACCATTAGTATTGGATTTTTCATGGTCTGTTTGAGAAGAAGAAGATGATCTATCTTCTGTTCACTAATTCGTCCTTGGCTCGATTTTGGTTTGTCTCGTTACCGTTGGGCATGTTCGTCATTTTGTCATAATTTGCTCTGTGGTTTGAGTATGATTTTAGGTCGCCTAAATTACTGAAATGCTAAACCCCGTCTAATGTTCTAAAAGCTCTATATGGGGGTTACTTTGGTCCTTTTTGTCATTTTTCCTTTATAAATAAGAAAATGTTATTAACTTAGGTAAATAATAGAATTTCTCTGGATGGTAAAAAATTCAAGTAAAAATATACTTTGGAATCAGAAAATTGAGTCCTATCAAATCATATCAATTTTATTATCTAATTCCAATTCAATAAATATATGATTTTCTAGATTTTTCTAATTGGTTAGATTATCTAAAATTCATAAAATATATAAGGAAGAAAAATAAAGCGAAATATTCTATAAACTTGGTAAAATATAATCAACATGATAGTATGGTTTTGATAACCTAATTCAACAACAATAAAAGGGCGACTTCTAGGGTTTATACAATTAATGTAAACCTAACCCTAATCTCATATATGCCTTTAATATGTTGCTTGTGGACTAAGATAGAATTAGGGTTTTGGCCTTGGACATATGTAAATTTCATATGAGGTGTGTTGAATTACCTATTCATCATATTGAGCAATCCCCTATATTCCCCCTTTTCTCTTAGTCCTATAAACAGATTAGCCTATGCAATTTCTCTATCTTCTAAGAATTTATTTCATGTGAACAATTCTATTTGATTCTAATCTTGGGATCATTTCACCTTATTGGATATTATTGTTGGACACATATTTATATCTTGTTCACTATATTCTATGTGGAAACCCTAATTTGAGTATTGATACCCTAACCTTCTTGTGGTGAATTTTATGATCTTATGATGCATTAGCTTATGGAGATTAGTGTATACTTGCTATGGGGTCATCTGATTGTACTTGAAAATAGTTGGATTTTTCCATTCCATATTTGTGCTTGACTATACTTCATCTTTCTTGTCCTATTTGTATGGGTGATTGACTAGTCATAACTATAAGTAGTGACTCCATATAGGCACTGGGTTTTATTCCCCTTCCATGTTTGATTTTTGGATATTGGGTTCTATTCTCCTACTAGGCACTGGGTTTTATTCCCCTGCAACATATAATATTAGGCATGGGGTTTTGTTCCCCTGCCATGCACTGAGCTTTATTCCCCTACAAACTACTACATTTGTTTGGCACTGAGGTTTTAGTCCTCCTTCCCTTTGGCATGGAATATGTTGACAGTTACCATTTTTATCTTCTCTTCTTGGCCAGGTGTAGGACATGGAAATCATGACATGTATATGTGAACCTGCTTATGGAGGTGACTCTTAATGAGAGATAGACTTGGGATATTTTAGATATCCCTCTACTTGGATCTTAAAGATGTTGTACTTTCATGTAGGCCCCTTAATGGGAGACTATTTATGTAACTTTGATAAATTGAATATAGTCATGAATTATTATTACACCACGACAATTTAGTCAATTATATACCATCATTTGAGAAATGAAAAAATTACACCTATTCCAACATGTTTTTTTAGTATGTTTTGATAGATGGTTTATTTCTCAAATTTTTAGTAGGGAGTGGATCCCCTCTCGGGTCCCGCTCTTTACGGATCAGTTTACATAATTTCTCAAATATCTCAGATGATGTTTATTGGGTGGGCATGTTAAGAGTCCATCTTTCAGAAGGTTACATGGTTTGAAAAACAATACAAACATCATAATTCATGTCTATTGGTAGTGACCTCCTCATTAATTCTTTTATTAGAGTTGTACCATTGTCAAAAGAGTACAAGACCCTACCCTTCTGCTCTCCACCTTACCAAGACATCACTACATGTATGTGGGTGGGATAAAAAATGATTGTTGGTAAAAATAATCTTACCTTTATTATTTGATACATAGAAAAACATGCAAGTTATATATGTTGTAAATGTTGCTTGTTAAAATGTTATGTCCCCACACCAATTTGCTGAAAACAGGATCAATAATTGTCGGACTATTGGTTTTCATATTGGAAATTATTATGATTACATTTTTTCGATTTGTTTGAGATTAGGGTCATTTTACTGTCAACTTCAAAATGACCAAAACCCTAACAACATAAAGATATCTTAGGTATCTAAAGTAAGGTGGCGCTTGATATGACATCTAGAACATAAAGTAGTAGTGTTTTTTTTTCAAATTTAGCATATGACTAAACTTCACTTATTATTGTAAGAATCTTTGGTTTGCATTAGATTTGACTCTATATAATTATTAACAAAATAGTTATCACAAACGATACGGTCGCAATCGATCGATGTACTTTTAGTATTCTTTTCATACATTATCTCCATCATCTTGGGCTTTCCTTTTGGGTATTGAACCGGGTTATTTTAATATTTCCATCCTCTTTATCACATGCATCAATATATGTATTCTTGGTATCATTATTGTTCTATCCATTGAGGCCGATGTTAGATCTCTGAGCATCATATTTCTTCTTGGCGTATGCTTCTACCATAGATATATCACTTTGTGTATCAGTATCAAAACATTAGCCTCAAAAGTCTAAAATGTTATTGGGCATTGATAACATCCAATTGAGTGGATATTTCATGCCTCTTTTTTACTCCTAATTTCCTCTCTTTATGTAGAGTTTCCTTAACTTTATCATATTTTTCTCATTCTTACCATGTATTCCTTGATATAAAGTTTACTACTCATTTTCATGCAAGTAACTCACCAAATAATGATATTAACCCTTGTGTATATCTGCCATCGATTTCCACAACTGATGGTGACCATCCACCCATAGATTATCAAGACCACTGGGATGACTATCCATCTAATGGACTTTGTTAGTACCCATTGGAAGATGGACACAACAACCATCGGTTCCCAAACCAATGACCAACCTGAAGACCCTGTGGGTAAAGTCTACCAATGACATATCTATTGGTCTATCTACTGATGGATAGATCAGAAGCCCGTCTAGTGATGGTCTGTCTGAGCTCACATGATCAACCGAGAGACCTCAAATAACTGAGAGGGGGTCTTGATGCAAGAGAGGCGACAAAGTGTTTCCACCAAGTCATCCTATCATCAACCTTTGGCATGCACATTCCATCCATCAGTTTGTGTTCTCCAAGGATGAGAGTCTAAGGAGAAGAAAACTCCCATCTCCATCGAGCTATTCCAGATCTATTCTTAGATGGAAGGAGGAATACAGACAGTCATCTACACTACCATTTCCAGATTCTGAGAAGGGATCTCTCCATCGTTTTTTTCCAGTTTGTGTTCATTGTTGGTGTATCTTTCTCCTTCTCTAAATATGTTCATCCCCTTTCACCTCCTTCCATCTCCATGTCTAACCATACTTGTAAGTTCACCATGCTACTCTCCACTATGAGTGGCTAGTCATCTAACTTGGGTTGGGAGTAGCCACTAAGGATCTCCCAACAAGTAAATGCTTACTTCTATTGGATATATTCTCTTAGCAAAGTTTATTTCCATACTCTTGTTCTCAATGCTTTACTTGCATGATTATCTACCATCTTGTGTCGTTTGATTGTTAATACCTCAAAAGAATAGTATTAACCTATATTTAAGTGTTATGGATTTGCACGAATGCATGAGAATGTTGGAATGCTTAAGTTAATGATCATATGATTTTACTTTGATTGTTTGTTTTCCATCTTGAGAGAGAAACAACCTTATAATCTAGATCTACCTAAACTCAAGAGAGGAGCGAATAAACACTTACAATGACTGCTAGTAAACTTGTAAGGGTATAAAATAGATGTGAGTGTTGCATGTTGATCAAAGATCTTAGATGGTGAAATTCAATCCAAGTTTCCCCATCCATACTTGTTCTTTTATCCTTAAACATTCTTGTTCTTTTATTCTACTTTTTCTATACTTGCTCGTTGATGAATCATTGTTCCATAGGGAACAAAAATCTAATCTTACATTTTTTTGGTATAACTAAGCAAAAGCTTAAAGGATATTAACACTTAGCACCCTTTTCCCTATTTTCAACACCTATCTAATAAATTGGACTTGTTACTATTGTTGTGGGCCCTTGAGTGGAAGATTATAAATTTAATAGTCTGATTACTCTAGATCTGCTACTTTTGGACATGTGATTTAGATTGATAAACTTTTTGGCATCATTGTCAGGGACAAGGCAAGTGGTAGTGTTAAGAACCCGACTCTACTTAGCATATACATGTGCCTCAAGTCTAGTAATATGCTTCACTACACATTCTAAATCTAATAACTCTAATCTCCTTGAATATATCATATCACACATCTAGTCTCTAACTCAACTATGTGACTTATTTGAAGAATTTTGAGTGAACCAGATCACAAACACGACCAACTACAAGAATCATGCCTCCTTGCAAGGTAGTCATCCTAACTTGAGGGTGGAAGGACTTTAGGAGGAACATAAGGATGATCGAGATGAAGAGCGCCATGAAGAGGAAGAGAATGAGGAACATCACCATGAAGAAGAAGAAGAAATTCTATAAGATAGAGTGAGGAGAATGAGGAGGCACAAAATCAAAGATGATAAGGATGATGGAGGCCCTTCTCTTCGCAATAAATCTACCATAAGGGAGTATGAGTCCAGATGCCTGATCATCATTCCTAGATTCAATGCTCCCAACTTTGAGTTGAAACCAATAGTTATTAGTATGATCTAGAATAATACTTTTGGAGGAAACTCGTTAGATGAAAACCCTTATAAAATTTTTGATGCTTTTAGAAACATTTGTGACACCATTAAGATGAATAGGGTGTTAAATAAATCATCTATTACAAGGGATTCAACTTCTCTCCAAGGGATAAGGCTCTATTTTGGTTCCTTGCTCTGCCTGATAAAATCATCAATTGATGGGGACTCTGAGTGATACTTTTCTCACCAAGTTCTATCTGGTGGAGAAGACTCTTAGAAATAGGCACAAGATCACCACATTCATGCAGAAGCCTAGTGGGAACTAGTATGAAGCATGGTAGAGATTCCAAGAATATCATAGGAAATGCCCTCACCAAAACTATGATAAAGGATTTCTGGTTACAACCTATGATTTCCTAGGCAAGAACCCAAAGAAGACGATGAAGATAAATGACAACATGGATGACCTAAAAGGTTAGGAATATTATAAGGGAACAACTAAGAAGGTATCACTCGAAGGAACAACTATTGAATCTAAGACTTTGGAAGCCATAACTTCTTAGATTCAAAAGGTTGGTTCAAATGTGAGATAGTTGAAGGATTCTAGAAATAAGGGAAAGAATAAGTAAGAGTAGGTGATGAAGTGTGTTACATGTTGAGAAAGAGGACATGGAGTGGATAATTGTATCTATTCCCAACTAGAAGAAGAGGATTAAGAAGACAATACCGAGAACATTTCTTATGTTAACTTCAAGAGGCTGGATCATCCTGGTTTCTCTTGCAAAAACAAAGACACTACTGAAGACACTCACTAGTTGAATAACCCACCTAAAAGACTGCCAAGATTCGACAGGGGCGGCGAACCACCCATGTTCACATGTAACATGACCTATCAACAGAACATGACCAATTACCAATGAAAAGGCCAAAGACAAAATAGAAACTCAAGTGGATCAAGTCAAGGTCAAAGTCAGAATAGAAACACTAACCATAAAGATATGATTTCTGATATGTTTGATTTCACAAAAAGGTAAGAAACTATAAATGAGCAACTGAGCCAAAGCACAATCAACAACATGGGACTAGTAGACACAATGCAAACCCAACTGGGGGCATCACTACTGAGATGGCCAATATGCAAGCTCGCAGTAGAATGATTGACCAACAACTGGTACAATTACCCGAGCTGATAAAGAATCCACAAGGGAAAATCCCTTCTACCACTGAGAGTCCAAAGATGGCTACACTCTAATCAGAAAAATTCCTAGAGGAATCCACAAGCAAGGCTAGTCAAGGAGATACTCATGTTGCTAAGTCCCTACCTAAAGATGACTTGATAGAAGAAGAGTTAGAGTTGAGTTTATCACTAATAAGTGTAAGTCAAAAGCCAACGGTAAGGGAAAGAAGCCAACAAAAGACAAAAATCCTGATGCAGTTGAACATGCGATAGACAACAGAGACCCATATGAATAATCCATTTACCGCCCTTCTTTTCGTATTCCTTTCTTCGACAAAGAAGATTTTCCTAAGTCACTTCATTTCTTTTTGTCTAAGTCACTTCTCTTTTTGAAAAGAGATATAACAAATTATGGAAGTGTGAAGAAGCTACTTATGGATATCCCATTTCTTGATGCAATTCAAGAAATTCCAACCTGTGCCAAGTTTTTCAAAGACCTCATCACAAAGAGGAGGTGAGGAGGTGAAATCAAAACCATTTGACTTGCTAATATGTCTAGTTCCTATGTGTAAGAAAAATGTTGGCCAAGTAGAAAGATCCCAGACCCTTTACTATCACTTTCAATGTATGGGATAATGAGGTAAGACAAGGACTAGATGATCTAGGGGCAAGTATAAGTTTGATGCCACTTACATTAGCCCAAAGGTTGGGTCTTACATGGTTAAGGCATGAATGCAGATTCAACTCGCAGATCATTCATTCACAAAAGCAATCAAAGTAGTAGAGGATGTCTCCATCTGTGTGGAAAGATTCTTTATACCGTGTGATATAGTCATACTAGACACCAAAGAAGATCCATCTTTCCCAATGATATTTGGGATACCATTCCTATCCACTGGGAGACGTTAATAGATGTTGAAGCTGGAATTATCACTATAAGAGAGGGAAACAACCATATTATTTTTCATGTTTAAGACTCCATGAGAGGAGCATATCTCTTTGAGTCACTTTACTTCATGGATAATTACAACCAATTCTATGAGGAAGTTTAGGAGTAGAATGCTATTTGAATCAACCTGAAGATGATTACAATGATGAGGAATATATAGTTATAGACACTATGAAATATGCCTCTTTAGAGTAAACTCCATAAGAGAAAGATGCGTAGAAACCTAAGCCAGATTTGAAGAAACTCCTTGAAGGCTTTAAGTACGAGTTTCTTGACACAAACTAGAGAAATCCAGTCATTATAAATTCTACCTTGATAGAAGATCAGTAGGAAAGACTATTAAATGAACACAAGCTGAGGAGGATGGCCACATGGTATGGTTTGAGTCCATCCCACTTCATGCAAAGAATACACCTGGAAGACAATGTGAAACCTCTATCCCAAGCCCAGAGAAATATCTATCAAAAATTAAGAGAGAGGTTATAGATATTCAAGATGCAAGCATAATATACCCTATAAGTGACATCAATTTGGTGAGTCCCATCCTGTAGTGCCCAAGAAATGTGGTATGACAGTGGCTAAGGGAGAGAATGGTGATGAAGTTTTAATGTGGACGGTAACAGGTTGGAGGATATATATCCACTATAGAAAAATTAATGCCACATCTAAGAAAGATCACTTCTCATTGACATTCATTGAACAAGTTCTAGAATGTTTATCCCACCACTCACACTTCTATATCCTGGATGGATACTCAAGATTTTATCAAGTCCCCATTCACCCAGATGATCAAGAAAAGACTACCTTTACTCACATCTATAGGATGTACACTTTCTGAAGAATGTTTTTTGGTCATTACAACACACCAACAATGTTTCAAAGGTTCATGATTTTGATGTTAGAAGATTTTCTTGAAGACATTGTGAATGTTTTTATGGATAACTTTTTCGTGTATGGAACCAATTTTGGCGGTTGTCTAAGCAATCTATACTGAGTTTTTGAAACATTGTAAATAAAAAATACTACTGTTGAATTGGAAAAATGTCACTTCATTGTTTAGGAAGGGATTGTACTAGGTCATAAAATCTCATAAAAAGGGATTGAAGTTGACTTGAGAAAAGTGGAAGCTACTTCAAAGCTATCACCCTCTAAATTTTTGATGGGATTAAGAATCTTTCTGGAACATGTTGGATATTATAGAAGGTTCTTTAAAGACTTCTATAAAATATCCAAACCAACATCAAACCTTTTCGTCAAGAATGTGGTGTTTGATTTCACTGATGAATGCCTTAAAGCTTTTGAAACCTTGAAAAATGCTCTAACAATGGCATAAATCCTTCAAGCTCCAGATTCACCACTCCCCTTTGAATTAATGTGTGGAATGAGTGATCATGCGATAGGGGTAGTACTTAGTCAAAAGAAATATAAGAAGCACCATGTCATATACTATGTGAGAAAAACCCTCCGTGAAGCCCAAGTAAACTATACCATGACCAAAAAAGAAATGTTGCCAAATGTTTAGTGTTTTGATAAGTTCATATCCTACCTTATAGGGTCAAAAGTGAAAGTGTATGTAGACCATAGAGCTATCAAATATCTTATGAAAAAGAAAGATATGAAGTCGAGACTCCTTAGGTGGACGTTCTTTCTATTGGTCAAACCTGCTTTACCTTGGTTCATAGACATTTGCAATTACTTGGCTTGTAGATAGATTCCTCCTGACATAACTTACAATGGGAAAAAGAAGTTGTTTTCTTATCTGAAAAACTACTATTGGGATGATCCTCTTATCTTTAGGAGATTTTTTGCTTATCTATGTCGTCGTTGCATCCCAGAAGAGGAAGTTCCAAAGATCATGTAAGAGTGTAACTTTTCACCTTATTGAGGACAATTGGACGGATACAAGACCACCACTAAGAATTTATAATCCAGTTTTTACAGGACAACTCTATTCAAATATGTGCATGTTTATGTTAAATATTGAAAAGAATGTCAACATACATGAAATATATTTAGGATAAATGAGATACATGTGTCCGAATGGATAGAGGTGGAACCTTTGATGTTTGGGGAATTGAATATATGGGACCTTTACCATTGTCTAAAGGTAACCAATACATTTTAGTTGTACTGGATTATGTATACAAATGGGTGGAAGTGGAAGCTCCCATCACTTGTGATTCTAAAACCATGATAAGATTGTTTGAAGAAGATATTTTTTCCCAGATATGGTGCCCCACACACCATCATTAGTGATAGGGTATCCCATTTTGGGAAAATGCAGTTTGAGGCCCTTTTGAAAAAGTATTGGAGTGGGGCACAAAGTTTCCATCCCTTATCACCCACAAACCTCTATCCAAGTTGAGGTTTCAACTTGGAAGATAAAACAAATTCTGGAAAAGGCAGTCAGGCGTACTCAGAAAGATTGGTCAATGAAGTTGGATGATGCCTTGTGGGCATATCATACAACTTATAAGACTCCTATAGGAACCACTCCCTATATATTGATCTATGTCAAGGCATGCCATTTGCTAGTTGAACTAGAACACAATCCCTTATGGGAAATTAATTCTTGAGTATGGATCTGGAGTAAGCTAGCAAGAAAAGGTTCCTATAACTACAAGAGATAGAGGAACTTCAACTGCATGACTATGAAAATGCTAGAATTTACAAACAAAGAACTAAGGTGTGTGATGATGCCCACTTGAAAAGAAAAAATGTGTTTGAAGGAGACAAGGTTATTTTGATCAATTCAAATACTACACTTTTTCCTAGAAATCTAAGATCATGATGATCATTACCCTTCACTGTGTCAAATATATATCCATCAGGGGTGATGGAACTGTTTAGTGAGAAGACTAGGATTGTACCTACAAATGAGAACATTGTGAAGATGTATTATGAGGATGACACATTTACTAGAAGAGCCGAGGTGCAGTTAGACAAACCACCACCAAAACCACCTGAGGAAAAATGATGATTCTACTCTTAGAGAGTCAAGCTAAATACTATAAATTAATGCTTCTTGGGAGTCAACCCAAGGATTTCTTGAACATGATTTGTTGAATTCTAATCATTAGATTTTACTAATTTCTATCCTAGGTTTTATTGTGTTTCTATCAAGTTACCTTTGTTTCTGAATTTCTAGTGTATATAGAGTAAAGTTAGTTTAGAATCTAAGTTAGTTGTCTCTATAATAGGTATCGGTGATAGATAACAAAAGGAGAACCTTCAAATTAGGTTGTTGTTGAACCATCAAATTCACACCCAGATATGGATTGATCGACCATCAGAAGGTGTTCAGTCGACCCATCTGAAGCTAAAGGCAAAAGGCAACCATTGAGTTTCCAACACAACCGAGCCATCAGTAGACACAATGGCTAAATTATTGGAAGGAATGGTAACTTGTGTGCCATCGGAAGAGTTATGCATACTAAAGAGCCATCGGAAGGTGGATATCTACTCTGCCCATCGAAAGACAGGGTCTGTCAAATGATTGGAAGATATTGCACTAGTTGAACCATTAGAAGACACATGGCCATCTTTAATTTCTATTGTTGGAAGACACAAACCCAAAGACAGATCGCTTCAGCGTCGGCTATGCTCATGAGCTAAGGTTAGATGCACACCACAGTAGAAGCAGAACCCCATCACCGATGATGAATGGACCCTAGCAGCTCAACAAGGAATGATGTTGACAATAAAAAGGGTTAAATCCCTTGCTTACCCTTCTCTTTCATTACTGGTTCTCTTCCCATTCCGCTAAAAGCATTATGATCATCTTCGTCAATTTGATCTCTTGTCATTCTGACTAACCTCGAGAGGACAATCTATGATTTTTCTTCCCTAACCTTCCAACTTCTGAAGTGCAAACATTCCATCAGGTGTAAGCCATTTGAAGGCATTATGTATACCTCCATCATTTTTCCTTCTCTCTCCACACACCATCAAAAGACTATTTCTTTCGTAACCTTTTCACAAACCATCAGTTCATTGAACCTCTATTACAAGCCATCAGTTTTATGATTACCTCTAGTCATCTTTGCTAACCATAAGAAGACATTCTTCCTTAGTTCTCTGTGAACTACCAGTTTTACATCGACCGTTGATAGCCTTCTGATAACCATCAGAACACAAATCGTCCTTAGAGGAACCATCAGAAGGTGCTTTCCCTTTTAGAAAACCATTGGTTGTCTAAACTCATTGGAAAACCATCGGTTTTGAGATTTCTCTGAGCTACCATAGACTTATATATCTTCATACTAAGACTGATTACATAATTCAAATTAAATGTTAGCTTAACCTCGCATGAGATAGATCGATATATGTATTGCTTCAAAAAAATTTAAAGATGGCAAGAAACCCAGGGAAAGAACAAATTGTTCACAATGGACTTGTGAAGAGGGTTAGTGAGACCAACATGATTATAGAAACACTAATCTAGGAGGAAATTGATAGAATGGAGAGGTTAAAGGATGAAATTGTGGCCTATATCCGAATCCATGGGTAGCCAACCCATTCCAACATACAAGTCAGGCTTGATGCGTATAGACTAAATCATTTGGAGGAACCCATTCCTGAAGAGTCCTCCAACCTAATGAGTCTATAGGGATAGAGACTTCTGAGTATACACCTTATATTGAAATCTAAAACCCCAAGAAGAGAGGGCATCAAGTCCCCCTCCCAAGGACAGACCAAGCAAAGTGGACAAGATGTCAGAGAAGGATAGTACAAGCGAATAGAAAACACCACAACCAGTTGTCACCACTACTACTTCACTTTTCATCGGAATTATTCCACAAGTAATGAATGTCATCTACAAGGAACAACCTGATAACTATTTCTTGCCTAGAGATTATGCTCATCTAGATATCTGGGAAGAGATTTACAGCAACAAGACCTCTAAGGATACAAGGTTCAGAGATGTGGACACCCTAAAAGATTTGGAATGTACCAAAGGGTGATGGAAGATCTAGATAAAGTTGGAATAAAAAAAATACACTTCAACAACCACATTTCCTATGACAAACTCAACCTTAGAGTTCATTTCATCTCTGAAGAAGCTTCCAGTTACTAAAGAAGAGGACAAAGAGTGCGGGGGGGATATGAGTTGGCAGTCTGAATTATCAAGGAGGCCTACATACTTATTGAGAAATGGATAAATCCAGTCTTCACTTACTCAGACGAATAAGCCGAAAAAGGAAAAAAAACTAAAGAATATAGAGAGGTTAGAAGCTTTTTCACCGACCAGACATGGGACAAAGTATAGGGATAAGTCCAATAGAGCTCAGGGAAGTTGAAAGCTACCAAGATGCACTTAGGGATCATGCGCATCATGCATAAGATCTTCATCAATGCCCTATTTTTTAGGATAGACACATGGAATGTGACAAGGATGGATCTCAACGTTTTGTGTAGCATCATGCTGAAGAAGCCAGTCAATATAGGGAAAATATTGATTGACAGGCTAGAAGTAAAAGTGGGACCTGACGACTCACGTGATTGCTACATGGGTGGCCTCATTACTTACATTGCCCACCGTCTATGTTACCCTAGTGATATAGAATTCTTCCTCAAATTTTCTGGGTAAAGGTTAGTCGATTCCAAGTATCTAAATGTTGCAAACGTCTTGGCAAGACAGAAAGAGAAATACTTTTACAAGTTGTGCAGGATAAAGGACCTTCTTCCCCTATCTGAAATGTGCAACTATGATTATGACAAACAACTATTTGGGTATGATGACATTTGAAAAATGAATTTTGGAGCCAAGTCCCTCCCATCTCTATGTGAGCAAGCATCAGTCAAACCACAAATAAATCATAGACAAGATGCAGTTACAAAGCTGACACAAAAGAGGGTAATAGTCTGCTTCAAAAAAAGATGATGACTAAGCTAAAATGCATGAAATCACTTGCACATGAGGAAGTAAATATCGAATAAGAAGTTGAATCTCTAATGACTAGACCTTTTGTTAGTATCTCAGTGATGACTAAAAGAGATTTTGACTGGTGCTGACACAATATTTGACTTAGTCAATACTGACAAAAATGTTGTACTAGAGATACCAGCAAAGCCAGAATTGGAGGAGATGAGAGAACCCTCCATCAATGTGAGTGTGGAATCACACCACACTACTTCTAAGGCAACCCACAACAATGTTTGGGATGATAGATCATACATCCAAGGAACCAAGAAGGGAATAATGGATACAACAAGACACAATCCCCTATCAAACTACAAAGCTGAAAGGGAGGCACCAGAGAAGGAAACTTTGAAAAAAGGGAAGCCCCTGTCAAGCTATGCGACTGAGCAAAGACTACACATGAGCAGGGGATAGGATAGATCCATCCAAGCAAAAGGAAGTTAAGTAGAAGGCAAGCTCGATGAAGCATAAGGATCAACCATAATGAGCCCCTATTGTGGAAAAATTCATGGAGATAGGTCAAGAAATAGATGACCGCCATGACATTATCTCTAACACTGCCTTAAATATTTTTAAATTTAAATTCAAATATGTATGCACTGACTTTGAAGGTTGAGAAGATAACAACAGCAATTGCTGACCATGCAACAATAGTTTCTTGGCTACAAACCAAATCTAAGTAATGGAAGCTATGGCAGGCATGACTAAAGAGGTCACCATGCTATGCTAAGATTGGGATGACCTGCAATGAGAAAATGAGCAGCTATGCGTTGAAGAGAGGAAGTGGGAGGAGGAACCAATGACATCACCTTCTTATGAAGAAACATCGACAAAAACATAGTGGACTGCTACTGAGGAAGCCTCTTCTTCAACCACGACCGAGATTGATGTGCAACTCGAGTCCAATATGGTCCTAGCCAAACTACACACCAGTAAGGTTGCACAACCTCCTGAAAAGGATGCCACATCAAATCTTTCTTCTAAACAGAGGGAGGAAAATTCCATATTAAACATCGAAGCATCCGATGGGGAGAATAATAACACAAATTCCCCAGCCTCACCAAGTCACTTCACCAACAAACAGACAAAGGAGGAACCCATAGATAAGCAAAATCAAGATTTCTTGGATATTCCTAAACAAGTCATTCCCACCAAAATTGTTGAGGCAGTTAGTGAAAATGACATCGTATTGAAATCAACAGAGATGAGGGGGGAGGCGCCAGAAAGAAAATGGAACACATAATGAATGGATTATATCCTTTATTTGACTACATGACTTCACCACTTCCAACCGAGTATGAAAACTTTGTTAACAAATTATTGTTGGATGAACTGATTGAAGGAGGAGTCAATATGAATCCTTTTGAGGTGGATATAGAGGAGCAAATTTATAAAAAAGGTAAGGGAAGCATGAAATTGATATTTGATAATACCCAAAAGAAACCTGGAAATGATGTGTTTCTTGAACTCCCAACGGTAGCTAATATAAACCCTGAAGCATCGCCACCACATTCATGTAAAACGAATAACATGGATACGAGTCAGTATCGGGGAAGTTGCTCCATGACATCCATGTTTTGGTAGATATCCTTAATGATGATAAATTGGGAGAAGATATTGTCTATCATAATAATAAATACTATCTAACAAGGGACGACCTGCAATAATCCTTTATACACAAGGCATCCATTAGTAGGGTAGTTTTCAAGGTCCTCTGTGGAACAATAATCGAAGAATATATGTATAGAGAAAAAACAACATCATTTTCAATGTCAGATCAACTCTTTTTGCTCAACACTACATGGAAAATTACAAAGCCCCCTCAGTTGAAGAGGTGAAATACACTATGTAGAAAACAACCATTAGATTCTGACCATGGTGGATCTTTCCACTAGGCAGGTCGTTACCTAAACTTACAATGTAAAAAATCTTCCATGCGGAAGGATGGTCTTTGAGAAATTAGAACATAGGACGATACAAGAAATAGCCACATGCCTAAAATGCTTTATATAAGGGGTAGGTGGTTGGTATCATCCTAATTGGAGGGATATATACATAGGTTGCAATGAACCCCAACAAATGCAAGATTTAGGGGGACATCACATTGATGGTGCTTAGAACAAGTGAAGCAATGAACAAGGGAATTCCTCTCAAATATATTGTGAATGAAGACTTCCATGCCGTACGAGGGAAGTATGCCAGTCATATGTGATAGAAGATTCTTCCATGATGAGCGTATTGCAGACATCCAAAAAAGGGTGTACACTCTCATTCCTCTCCCTAAAAGGACTCTATGGAGGGAATAATTGAAAAAATTAGAGAAGAAAACATACGCCCCTCCTCTGATTGCCAATACAACTATCCTGGTAGTTCCTCCCTCCCAATGATAGTCATAATCACCTCCTCAACCAATAATAGCCATCCCTCCCAACCCACACATAGGATAAAGGGGAATCCAAACAAGTGGATCCTTAAGTAACTCCTAAATAAAACCAGGCTCACCCCTCCAAAGTACCAACACCTTCTCATTAAATTGTAGGATCTACTTCCTCACCTCATGTTGAGATCCACAGACCAGAGATAGAAAAGGAAGTAACCAACTATAAAGAAGTCGACGCCCTAGTCCCTTCCAACCAAAAGGAAGAAGGAGAAGGGGAAGATAATGATGATGCAGCCAATGAACCAAATGAACTAGCACCAACCGATTTGATACAACACACTTTCAAAAAAATTGTTAAAAATGCTTGCTATGGGTTGTTAATTGAAGATCTAACTTTCATCATGGACAAACTAAGGCTACAAAAAGATGAAATGTTTAGGTTCTATAGGTAGACTTCCATGAGATACCTATGGTTGGATATTATATGACAATCAACATCATGACAACCTCCCAATTACTTTTAGCCGACGAGCTCAATGATGAATATATGGTCTTCTACGATATCATTGGGAACATAGTCAAGAAAAAGGGTTCTGGAGGGCTCTAGGAACTTATCAATCACTTCTAATACAATGTCCCACACTTTATATTTGTTCCTATCTTGCATCCCAGACACTAGATACTACTGTCAGTTGATAAAAAGGTTCAAACGAAGATCTTATACAATCTTAGATGCTATGTTTAGCACGAAAAAAACTACTTACCACAAAAAAGCTAATAGCGTCACCGAATAGAAAGCAACTTAGGTAGCTACACAGATAGTTGAGCTACTATGAATGTTTCAAAGGGGACTCCCAAATGAAGATTTGAAGTTTGAGAAACCACAGTTCTATCACAGCAGCCCAAAAAAAACCAGGCTCCAATGAATGTGGTTTCCATGTGTTATTCTGGATGCAAATGTTGGCTACATCAGATCAGAATGTGGAATATTATCAGGAAGATTATTACCACCACCTTCATGGGACATACACAATGCAGATCTTTATTCAGATTGGGGATTGACAAAGTCAACACATTAGCTCGCATGTTCTATCTCAACCTCACTCTTTGACACTATGAAGAAAGGGTGCATGATAAGTTTGTGGGGTTTTGAATAGGTAATCTAGGTACATTTACTTGCAAACATATCAAAATTCTACATTACCCATTTTACTTCTTCCCTACCTCCTTCATGGATCAATTTTTCTAAAATTTTGAAAAGTTAGATGAGAAATTTGTCAATGTATATATTTTAGCCTTTTTAGCCTTACAATGAATCATTCTGATAAATAGAGGTTTTGAAGAAAAAGTTTGAATCCAATTTTCCTAGGTGTTGTCACCACTCTTACCTTAGAACTTCTTGTCTTGAATATACTTCTTAGTGTAATAATTCCAAGAGTGATGTTTTGGGATATTAATTCATACAATAAAAATCTACTTGACCATGTCTTCACATCATTCTATCCCAAGACACTGTAGGCAACAAAGAAACATTACTATCCCAAGAAAAACTCTCTGAAATAAGGAGGACCCTATATGGTGCTCTTACAATTAACCAACTAACCCGGTGTGGTGGACGAGTCATGTATACAGGTGTTTCAGGTTCATCAACCTCCACTTGTGGAGCTTCAGGGGCAAGGATGGTGAAGTCTTGTAAAGGTTGGGCTTCAACGACCATTGTGTCATCATCCTCAAAATCTAAGGATAGAACATGGGTTTTCTTTGATAGAGTATGAGCATGTGCCTTCCCAAATGGGTAGAGACAACCTTAGTGTTTAGGATGATTGTGGTTGTTTTTTGGTTTCCCGAAAAAAGTGTTGGTAAGAGGTTTCTAGCTAGCAAAGAGTTTGGCTTACTAAGCATCAGTTGCCTTTTGTTGGGCCTGTTGGAGAGGAGAATTTGATTTTGGGAAAGGATGTATTATTCTAGAGAAGCTACCCTCTCACTATCGAAAGAAGGAGAGGGGGTGTTCTATTGAGTTTGAGGTGGTGACTGGTTTAGATTTTGATATTGTTGCCCTTGGTAGGGTCCACAAATTTGGAAATTACTCCTATAATTTCCTTTATTCCCAATGTTCCTCTGATTGTTGTTGTATGGAAAGCCTAGTGGTGGAAGATTGTTGGCTTGAGGATGAGGGGGTCTTTGTTGGGAAGCATTTTCAGCACCTGATGGGTTTCTATATCAGAATCCTGGGAAGTTTCTAGCTTGGTTTGGGTTGTAATAAGCTTAATCCGGTATGCTATGAATGGAGTTTGGTCTTATCATGTGTTTTCCAACTTCTAGCTACATGGAGACATTGTAAAGATATTGACATTGTATAGTAGAGTGGTCATACCCTTGGCAAATTCTGTAGAGAGATTTTGTAGCCTTTACTTGTTGAGGTTTCTCTCTCCTTTCATAGGCATTAAAAGAAGACTCTAGGTGATCCTATTTCAAGGCAATAAGCGTAAGGCTTTCAGAAATATTTTTAATGTTGGGATTTTCCTTGGCCTTAGCTACCTTGAGGACCCCACTGGTCCCTTGTCATGTTTCACTTTTAAAACTACAACCTCCCAAGCACTATCTAGGCTTTAAAACATGAAATAACTTGTAGATGAGGAATAAAGGAAGACCTTAGTATCATTTTCAACACCATGGTAGAATATTTCAATGATCTGGGATTGGGGAATTTCATGGTAGGGGAAACTTTGGAAAAGGTCCTTAAACCTCTTCCAAGCTTCTCCTAGTGCTTCACCTGGGGCCATAGAAAAAAGAGTGATATGTCCCCAAATTTCATAAGTGATAGAAGGAGGGTAATATTTCTCTAAAAACTTGGATTGCAGTGCCTCCCAAGTAGTGACACGTTCACCTCCCTCCATAGCATTATACCATCTACTTGCTTGACCAGAAAGGGATTATTTGAAAAACCTAAAATGAATGGCATCCTCAGAAACACTATTTTATGTAAGGAACATAAATTAGAAAAATTTGAAGATGGCCTTGGCAATTTTCACCTTTGTTGCCAGCAAAGGGATTTCCTGGTGCATAGTGATCCATTGGGTATGAATTTCAAATTGAAGGTTTGTGATGTCGAGTGACACAATAAGGTGTTATGCATAAGAAGTTTTGGGGACTGAGAAGTCGTTTAATCGTTTTTTTCTTTTATCTTCCCATTGTGTGGCTTCTTGGGTCTCTTATTTATCCATATAGGTTGTAGGCAAAGTGGCTTCTTGAGCCGCATGCTCGGCCATCATGGCCTCCCTTTGAGCAGCGAGTGTCTGCCCAATTCTATAGGTTAATTCATCCTCGTCCATCATAAAGTGGTTTTCTCAATTTAAACAATGGAACATCTGTTTGATTTCTGGGTCAAAAATTGGCGTTGCAAAATTAGCATGTTGCGAGCGTCGCATGCACAATATAATGAACATATAATTATGGATGTAGAGAGAATGGACTTCTAGAATCAAAACTCAGTAGAAGGAGGAGTAACACTTTCAGAATGAGACTCGGAAGGCACAACAAAAAAGGAAAAAAAAGTTTTATTGAAAAGTTTTGCAAGGATCGTAAAAATGATTTGTTGTCCCCGACAGCGTCACCAAAATTGATACGCGTTGTTTAGAACACCAATTCACTAGGGATTTTTATCCTAGATTTTAACCTTTTTTATGTCAAACCTATAAATTAAGGTTGTTTTATAGTATAGAAGTGTCAATCCCACATGACAACATTTTCAAGATTGATTTTTAAACCCATATTACCTTCAACAATATTTTTGTTTGAACAAGAAGTAAAAGTATGTTGATCAGGTGGTTGATTACACTAGACAATGGAGTAAAATTTTCCATAAAAATTACATTGAGGACAAGTAAGGAAAGATCTATGCTAAGAATAAATGAAAAGAGAGTTATGGCTAGAACAATAAAGGAAAAATTATCTATGAGCAAGAAGTAATTTACAAGTAAGAAAAGAGTGATTGAGAATGAGTGTTCAAGAAAATGAGAATGAATTGATGATAAAAGATATCCAAGTTATGAATTTTACCACCATATCCATGTGAAACTTGATGGATGGAATCCATACAATAAAATAGTTTAGAAGAGGGTATGCAAAACATTCATAAATGCATCTACAAAAGACGAACTCCCAACAAACACACTGTACCTTGTATTTGCATATCCTAGCCCGATCATCCCAATAAAGATCCTTCTGAGGCCTCATTCAGATCTTTATGCATAAGCTTGGTTGTTCTGAGGCTTGGGTTTTGTGGTCACATTCCCCAAGACTAACATTCGATGGAACAATATATCAAGTTGTGTCAAACTTGTGATTATCCTAACAAAATGCCATCTAACGAATAAAATCATATATGGAAGTCGATATATGTTGCACTATGGCTATGGGGATACTCCCCACTCCTCGGTATATTGAACTAATCATGATCCATAGTAGCTAAAAGGAGAATGAAGGAAGAAAGGAAGCAAGTCATAGACTAGTAAAAGAAGAATCCCAAAGGGATCTTAGCTAGTGACAATTAAATGGCTATCTCCCTTAGTTCCTTGCTCCCAATAAGAAGACCAAGAATAATAAAATGAGAACTAGAAAACTTGAGAGAAAAATGCTAACTTTATTAAAGAACAAGAAGGATTACCCATGCAAGAACTGAATAACTAGTGCTCAAATAAATTTTGCAAGTAAAACAAATCGGTTCCCCTTTTTGGTGGAGTCCCTCCTCCTTTTATAGGGGAAGGAGGGGTGGAAACCCTAGAAAGGGGGAGAGGGAAAAGAGAGTTGAAGGCTGCTAGAAAAGGCTGGTCATCGGGTGTGAATAGGCCAGTTCACACAATGAATCACCCGATTTGTGTCTATTGGGGCATGGGCCAAGGGAACCGGTCAAACCCTAGTCAAGGGGTGGCAGCTCCATTTGACCATTGCTTCGTCACCAAGAAATTAGAGACAGTTGGTTAGATACTTGAATGCTCAGTTGGAATTTGAACATGCACGGTCTAGGGAAGTAGGGGAAAATTCTAGGTAAGGTGGCAGTGTGTTTCTTGACCGTGACGTGGTCATGAAGCAACCTAAGTGATTTGATTGGACTTGGAACAATCAGTTGAGGAACTTGACATAAGCATTTGGGCAGGTGAGACGCCTATTTCATCTTCGGAATACCCAGAGTGGATGGATGGAATTGAGCAGTGAAACATCCATTTCAGATCTAAGTTGCACCTTCTTGTATAAATAACAAACTATTCAAACTAGAACTGATCATTTGTATGTTGAGATGGTCAAAATCTTGTCATGAAGGTAAATCTACGAAATACGAATGAAAAGGATAAGAATATGTATTATTGGTCAAAACTGATAATTTGCAATTATTTCAATAGAATTAGCAAAAAGTTAAATAAACCCTAAGAAAAATTTATGAAAAGCGTAATTGAATGCAGATGAATGTACATTCATCAATATACCCCAGACTTGAGCTTTTAGTTGTCCTGAAGCAAATAAAATCACAAATAGTTCCAATTTGTACTAGCAACATGCCTATCCTCACCCTCATAGCATCACTTTGTTGCTTACCTCACTTACTTGGCCAAGCAACCCAATATCCTATAACCACGCAACATAAAATTCCATATTCCTTATTAAAACATGTTTCATAGCTTGTTTCTAAATCATGACCTTGTAGGAAATAGACTTTGTCTCACTTCTTCTTTGACACTCCTGTATTTTCTTTTTATGAATTTTTTCATAGGAACAAGATGAATGAGCTATGGAAGAAGATGATTGCACCTCTATTCGACTCAAGATCTTTTTGTCCATGGACTGCAGTTACATTGACTGCATTTTTTGTGTGCAGTTTGCCAACTTTTGATGGTACTCCCCTATTAAATACGAGGGGTATGGAAGAATTGAGATTGGGGAGGTATGCCACCTTGGACTTGGAGTTTGGCATGAGGTGGTCTTCTTTGGCAAATGAAGGAGGAAGAAGGTTGTTCTTGTTCTTTTAAGCATTCACTTTTTTGGGGAGTGTCATTGCATCAAATTTATTCCTCCTATCAACACATTATACAAGATACATGACATGTTAATCCACATTTTACAATAGAGAAAATTTATGTTTGGTTCTTATCAATGCAATACGGCTTGCCAACATTTCCAAGGAGTGATGCTAGATTTGGGGTTCTAATTGACATGGTGTTTTCTAATAATGGTAATTTTTAAGAATTTGTAAAGAAGATTTAATGCATTTAACGAGTACAATGATACAAAATTTATTCATCATGGCTGACTAGATAAAGGCCATTTTGCCTAAGAAACAAAGCAAAACAATTTTTCAAAGAGAAACTACGTGCAGAATAAAAAGACAAAAGATGATGATAAAAAGGAAAGATAAGGGGGTGTAATAGTTACGTACCACCTACCTCCACTTTAGACTTAGAACTTTTGATCATCCTAACCAAATCCCAAACCAAGATGGAGGGAAAAAGATAACTATGGAGGATGATGTAGAGGATAGTAGTAGTTCCCCCAATATGGGGAGTTGGGTCAGAGTAGTCCTGATGGGCCCCATACTCCTCATAAGACAGTCGATTGGGGCATAGTTTCCATACTACACATGTCAGGAGTCTTGAGAATGTTGTATGACATACATATGGTTGAGTTGATGTCCTTGGTGCTGCTGCTCCTACTAGATCTAGCCCAACTTCTCCCAGATCTCATAAAATCCATAAGGCTCATCGGGTCCTTCCTCATCCCCAGTGCACCTGTTGGTGCGATGTTGAGAAGGTGGAAGAGGAGGGCCAGTCACATATCATGTGCCTCCAATGAGACACTCCTCCTATGGGTGTGACACGATTAAACCGTGCATAAAATGCAAGTGCATGCGTCAATGTAATATAGGCCTTTGTGAGGCTCGAGTCGAACTCAGGGAACATAATTTCGGTAGACTACTACTAACCACTTGCAATCATCTAGACCAATTATAAAAGTTTGAGAGGTGTTTTGAAAAAGAAAATAAAAACAAAAGAAAGCAAAGCAATTGATTAAAGGGTTGGTTTAATCAATTAAAATGGAATCTTTAGGATTGCAGTTTCACCACGAATTCTCATTGTACTAATTTCTACATAATTATCACAACTGGTCTCCTATCCCAGGTAGTGGCATGTGAATAGAATTGTTCACTTCAGTGATACAATTCACTACCTTAATTTAGATCGGTTTCACGTCAGTAGTAACCTATACCCTAAATTAGGTGCATGAAAAACATATCCCTAGGTTTCCACCATTAATTGTACATCGCCTTTTCCAAAGGATTTATAAGTTAATGTGATTATTGTGTCTTTTCAATTGTTAATTCTTCGTCAAAAGCAATTAAAGGTATTAACTTACCATTATGGTGATCAAACACAATGATAGAATTGAGAAAACAATATCATACCACGGATTTGAGAGACAAATTATGGATAACTATGTAAAATGTGTCATATAATGATTATACGGGCTACTCCCGGTCCTAAAGACAAAGGGGATTAGCCCCGCAAGCTCATCTCAATGAGAAACACGATAAAAGGAGAAGAAAACATAGGGGAAACGTTGATGGAGATGGTGTAACCCTTGAACGAAGGAGAACCGGACGATCCTCAGTGCGAGATGGGCGTTCTATAACCTTCTGGTGGTAGAAAACTCCATCTCCAGCTCTAGAAACGTCCAGGGCATAGCACTAGTCTCTGTTCTTCGTCCTCTCCTCTTCTGAGACTTTTGCAGCGGCTAATGACGTGATAGTACGACTTGGGTTGTCTTTTCTAGGTATAGGGATCACTTACAGCTGCCAAAACATCATGGCCGTTCGATTTAGATTGATCTGGGCAGTTTCCTGATCTGACGACGTTGATACTATCAACGGTGGGTCGGTGGTATCGACCCGTGTAGGGTATCAGAGCTCCTAGATTTTCTTGCATTCTCTCTGATGGCAGCTCGATACCATTGACTTCTGGGTTGATGGTATTGACCCATTCTACTCTTTCTGACTACCTCACTGTTGCTGTCTCGATAGTATCGACAGTCGTCGATGGTATCGAAGGCTACATATATGTGAATTGCCTAAAATTCAAAGATAAATTCAACTCAACTCCGAGAAATATGATCATTTATACCAAATAAGATAAAACAAGGTAAATTTGATTCATAAAAAGATTATAGGCTAAAGGAAATGAATCTTGCGATATTAACCACAAATATGACCAATACACACACAAAACAATTATAAAACTAGCCTATAAAAGAGACTCAAAACCCTTGCATCAAACTCCCCTGAGCTTGAACTTTACTCATCCTCGAGTAACAAAACTACAGAATATAATTGTGAGGGTCAACTAAAGAACATATTAGCATAAAAGATATCTCAGAATGATTCCCTCATGCAAAGCACATACATGCCCTCACTAACCACGGAACGGTAACTACCCTAAAGGTGACAATAATTGTCCATGAGAGGTACCCACCCCAAGACCAACGAACACTATCAAATAAGGCAGTTGATATAATAAATTCCTCCAGTTCAGGCTTGGTGCATCTTGTGATCTCCTATCTACGTTGCTCATATCCTAACTACCATATACATGGAAGCAGATCTCCTGATATATAAGAATGAGGAGATAATCATGGGTGGCCTACCGTATTGAGCATCAGGTGGATGAAATGGATGGATGTGGAAGAAAAAGAAGCACAATACAGTTTAACATGCAAAACATCAAAAAAACCTAAATGATGCATATGAATATGAAAATGACCTAATGCCTACATTTTGGGTGGAATGATGCATGCTCTACTATTCCATCTCAATGTGAGATAGAATGTCTACAAAACTACATCATGTGCTTATTCTTCCTTTTATGCCGGTGAAACAAGTTCTTTTCTCCCTCTGATTTCACTTTATTATTTTTTTCTTCCTTTTTTTCAATTCCTTCTTGTTTTTTTTTTCTTTCTTTTCAATTTGATTAAGAAAACATTTATAATACTTTATGTTTTTTTTCAGACTTAATTTCACATAGCTACTACCATTGATGCATTATAATTCACTTCTTAGAGAGTATAGAACACGTTCCCCACATTTCTTATTTTTCAGAATAAGTAAGGCACATAATGTCCTATATGCTCAAGAGTATGCAAAATGAAACTACATGAAAGTAATTATGCAACTACCATGGCATGCACTTGAGAATGTGTACAAGCATGACTAATCTACAAATCTCTTTTCATTTTTTCATTTTTTTAATGCAAAATATAGCTATAATGCAATCCTATCTAAATGGCATGCAATTAAAAGATGAAAACTGTAATGTGCTCCCAGTCCTTATGGTAAGAGTTTGAATGAATTGAGGTGGATAGATCATAAGACTAATTGACAAAAATATTGGAAAAGATTATATGTCCCTCCTTACTGACATGTGTACTAATCAATCAACGGGTTTCTCTCTCTTACTTTTGATTAAAGTCTCGTTACTGTTTGATCAGTTTAGGCTCAACATCCAAATCCGTCCACATTTCTTGAACCATAAGGATGTACAGTTATGATCATATGTTTTAAAGTTGACCTACCCAATTATTTTCTTAAATTATGTGCTCAATTTCAAATAAGTCCAACTTATAATTTCTGGAAAATTTTCATTAATGCTCAAATTTCAGACAATTGCACCCATTACCCCTATATGAAAAACATTGAGATGACATGCAATTTACATTTAAACATCCATTGATTACACTAGATAGAAAGTGGATCCTAGAAAGCTGTAAATAAAGAAATTGTGCAAATAGAAGAAAAATTGCAAAAAGCTAAAAAGAATGCTAAAATGAAAGAAAATGAAAGAAAACTAAGATAGAAATTGTTCCATCCCCCACAAGCTTGAATTCGACTATGGCCTCATAGTCAAGAACAAACTCAGAAGGTGGAATAGTGATACCCTACTACTGCTCAGGTGGCGGGTGTGGGTATCCTCCAAAGTGGTCTGTACTCCAGTAGTGGTCGTAGAATGGTTGTTTCTGCATCTCCAACTCTGAAGGTGTGAAGAGAAATGAAATACAGTCCCTCCTTTTATAACTGAGGTCGGCGCCCCTGGTACGTCGTCGATACCATCGATGAGGGTCAATGGTATCGACCCGTCCCATGGATCGACCTCCTGATTTGGCACACATTGTTGATGGTGTCTCGTGGCTCGCTGACATGACCCGTCGATGGCATCGAATTCTGTATGCATCCATTATCCTCGTGAGGCCTTGGCGGTGGATTTCCCTAAAGCTGTGTCGATACCATCGACATTGGAGTCGATGGCATCGACTTCAATGGCAAAGATTTTTCTAAATATCTCCATAGATATCGTGAGCATCGACCAGGGGGTCGATACTAGCGACTTGCTCTAGAATTTGAGTTGATTCTCCTATTGGGTGGTCAATACTATCGACGAGGCCATCGATAGTATCAACGAAGAAAATTTTCTATAGTTGTCGCTCTGCACCCTCATTGCTACCATCGACTTAGTGGTTGATGGTATTGACATCCACATAGATCTGCACACTTAACAAATTTATCACGGTATCATTTTTACACTAAAAATGAAATTAACCAAAACTACTGAAGTAGATGGAAATGAAGTCTACCAATGGTTGGGTTGCCTCCCAACAAGCACCCTACTTTAATGTCTTAGGCTAGACACAATAATGGTCATCAAATTGGGGCATCGGGGAGTGTCCCTAAGGAATCACTCAACAATTTGAACTCAACTCTTTCTTTGTCAATCCCTAATGTCAAGGTACCTCTCCCGATAGCAGTGATAACATTAGTCGTAGCTTGAAACAACCTTCCTAGTAGCATCTCACAATCATTAAGCTGCGGCATGTCCATGACTATGAAATCTATGGGGAAGATAAATTTGTCAACTTTGACAAGTACATCCTCACACACTCTGTGTGGCTTCACTATAGATCCATCCACTAACTCAATAGACATGGAAGATTTCTTTGGTGACTTCAATCCCAGCTTTTGAAATGTGGTTAATGGCATAAGGTTTATTCTAGCACCTGAATCGCACTGTGTGTGCGGAAAGTGATGGCCGCCAATTGGGCACGGTATGTTGAAACTCCTAAGATCTTTCTTCTTCTTTGGTAGACTCCCATGGATTATTGAACTCACTGTCTCATTCATAAAGCTAACGTCAATGTCTTTTATCTGCCTTTTCTTAGTGACGATGTCCTTGATAAATCTTCCGTATGCAGGAATTTGTTATATCGCCTCCACTAGTGGAATGTTAATGTGAAGCTTCCTAAACATCTCCAAGAACTTCTTGTAGTGCCTATGCTCTTTCTTCGGCCTTACACTATCCAGAAAAAGCACAGTTGGCTCCTTCACTCGCTTGTATGGTGGCACGTATGGGCTATTTGGGGTCTCCTCCCCTAAGCTCGCTTCAATGTCACCCTTTTGCGTAGGCTTTGACACATCATTCTCAGTTTGTGAGGCTCGTGGCTGCCCATCCTTCTCGGTGGTAGTGGCTCCACTGCGAAATATGACTTTCACCTGCTCCTCTTGCCTAGATGTGGGCACAGATGTGATGGTGGATTGGTGGGATTTTCTGAACGGGCGACATCCTACTAATAGTCCATATAAGCTGCGGGGGTATGACACACTGGGTCTAGCCTCCGTGTCAAAATGCATTTTTCCCTTTTCATGGACCTCCTCCTCCAGTGGCTCTGTTTCCTTAATCACAGATATATACTTAACTTCATGATGTGATTGAGTAGTCTCTGCATTATCAGCCAGTCTTTGTTGATTTTGATGCTTCATGGTTGCCACCTCATTGGCAATTTGGGCCACAGTCGTCTCTAGTTTCCTCATCTACACTCCATGACTTTGCAACGTCTACCCAAATTTATTCAAAATCTTGCCCTGGGACTATAACTGCTTTCCAAACATATTCATCAACTCTTGATTTTGTTTCACCACTTAGATGAGCAATTTGGTGCTTTTGTCCTCCGCAGTGGGCTATGTCTTTGCATCCGGGTCTTGTAGGAAGTTGTTTGGATCCTTCCATGAAAATTTATTGTCCTTCCTCCAAGCATAGTCATTGCTCCTATAGCCCTGTTGATGCATAAACTTTACATATTCTTCCTCATCAGACCCATTGTTCTCCTTCTCTAAGAGCTTCTTAGCTAGTAGGTCCATCTTCTCATTTAACTCTTTAATTGCCTTTGATTCCCCTACAACTCTAACTTGTTTCGGTGCATCTCTATCACCCCATGACTATTTTTTGGCCATGTTCTTCAAGATATCCCAACACCTTGTGCCTATGTTGTTTAAGAAGAAACCTGAGCCTGCTAAATCGAGGTTGCTTCTGTCATTCTCATTGAGAGCAAAGTAGAAGATTTTGACTTGTTTTTCCTTATCCAGCCCATGATGTGGGCACTTTCTCAGCATTATCGGGTAGCTCTCCCATGTCTTAGAATAGGTCTCACCAGCCCTTTGACTAAAATTATGGATCTTCCTAACAAGGTCATTGGTCTTCTCTGGTGGAAAGAATCTCTCAAAGAAAACCTCTATCATTTGATCCCAAGTCTCAACTATTTCATCATCAAGGTTGTGCAACCATTCTCATGCATTTCCTTCCAGAGAGCTGGGAAATAGCTTCAAGTAAAGTGCCTCTTGTGGAAACCTATAAATCTTGATCATATCACAATTTTCCACAAATGTGCTAATGTGAGCAACAAGATCTTCATTCTTCAACCTGTGAAATGCTTGAGACTTTACCAGGTTTATCAATGACGGATCAATCTTGTATGTGGGAATGTTGATTGCCTACCTTTTAATCGGCCCCTTTAATGTCGATGAGGAAAAATCCTTGATCTTCTCCCATATCATCTGTTCCTCAACCATTGCTTTAGGTTCTTGTTCAAATTCCTCAGGTGGTGGATTTATCAACTCAACTCCTTCACCTTGAGGAATTTCTGGTAATTCTGCGTAGTCTGTGCTACGCGTCTTTACCATCAACTACCACCTGAAAAGATGGAAATTATTTTAGTACAGTGCTAAAAAGAAATAAGTAATTAAAAGATGTGAAATTAAGTTTAGAATTTTAAGAATTATATGAAAAAGTGGCCTAGTGTGGTCGCTCGCAACACTCATAGTGTCAAAAATTGTCGTTCCCCGGTAACGGTGCCAAAAACTTGACACGATTAAACCGTGCATAAAATGCAAGTGCACACGTCAATGTAATATAGGACTTTGTGAGGCCTGAGTCGAACTCAGGGAACGTAATTTTGGTAGACTACTACTAACCACTTGCAATCAGCTAGACCGATTATAAAAGTTTGAGAGTTGTTTTGAAAAAGAAAATAAAAATGAAAGAAAGCAAAGTAATCGATTAAGGGGTTGGTTTAATCAATTAAAATGGAATCTTTAGGATTGCGGTTTCACCACGGATTCTCATTGTACTAATTCCTACATAATTATCACAACTTGTCTCCTATCCCGGGTAGTGGCCTGTGAATAGAATTGTTCGCTTCTGCGATACAATTCACTACCTTAATTTAGATCGGTTCCACATCAGTAGTAACCTATACCCTAAATTAGGTGCACGAAAAACATATCCCTAGGTTTCCACCATTAACCGTACATCTCCTTTTCCAAAGGATTTATAAGTTAATGTGATTATTGCGTCTTTTCAACCATTAATTCTTCATCAAAAACAATTAAAGGTATTAAATTACCATTATGGTGATCAAGCGCAATGATAGAATTGAGAAAAAAATATCATACCACGGATTTGAGAGACAAATTATGGTTAACTATGTAAAAAGTGTCATACAACAATTATCCGGGCTACTCCTGGTCCTAAAGACAAAGGGGATTAGCCCCGCATGTTCATCTAAATGAGAAACACGATAAAAGGAGAAGAAAACATAGGGGAAACGTGGATGGAGATGGCGTAACCCTTGAACAAAGGAGAACCGGACGATCCTCGATGCGGGATGGGCGTTCTGCAGCCTTCCGGCAGTAGAAAACTCCATCTGTAGCTCTGGAAACATCTGGGGCGTAGCTCTGGTCTCCGTTCTTCGTCCTCTCCTCTTCCGAGACTTGTACGTTAGCTAATGACGTGATAGTACGGCTTGGGCCATCTTTTCTAGGTATAGGGATCACTTATGGCCACCAAAACATCACGGTCATTCGATTTAGATTGATCTGGGTGGTTTCCTGATCTGACGGTGTCGATACCATCGACGGTGGGTCGATGGTATCGACCCGTGTAGGGTATCAGTGCTCCTTGATTTTCTGGCATTCTCTCTGATGGCAGCTCAATACCATTGACTTCTGGGTCGATGGTATCGACCCATTCTGCTCTTTCTGGCCACCTCATTGTGGTCATCTCGATAGTATCGACAATCGTCAATGGTATCGATGGCTACATATATGTGAATTGCCTGAAATTCAAAGATAAACTCAACTCAACTTCGAGAAATATGATCATTTATACCAAATAAGATAAAACAAGGTAAATTTGATGCATAACGAGATTATAGGCTAAAGGAAATGAATCATGTGATATTAACCATAAATATGACCAATACATGCATAAAATGATTATAAAACTAGCCTATAAAAGCGACTCATAACCCTTACATCGGGGCGGTAGGTTCGGGGATGTCTTATGGGTCAGGGTGCTCTAGTAGGAATCATTGGATGTACACCAACAACTTGGCCAGATCAAAGACCAGATTTGCTGCTGCAAACTGAGAATGCTAGGGAAGTTGAAGGATGGCATAAGTATATTTAAACAGTAGAAAATATATGCCATTTGCAATGAAATAGAGGAATTTGCATCCCTTGAAGTACTAAAGGTCAATCAAGTGGTGCTTAAGCTCCAACAATGTAAAAGAAATGTGAATGTAGCCCAAGAAAATGGCTACCGAAGTCACTATGTGGCTAATGTATAAAGAAGAAGTGATGGTGCGAATGTCTTGAGTGGCGAGGTGGTCAAGCCTAGCATTACCCCAGTTAAAAATCTCACCTTTCCAAAGGCACCACAAGGTGTATAGCTCAAGATGACTAACAACTCCTTGAGTACCTTCCTTGATGAAGATAGTTTAGGCCATGATATGATGAAGATATTGAACCACTGGGTTGTTGATGTTGGAGGGTTTGAGTCCATTGGACAACTTCAATGGAAGTCTGGTGATGTCTGGCCAGAATTTCTCCCTGGTGTATTTGTCAAGGAATATGTCATGGGGAGGGGGCTCCATGCAGTGAGAGAGCCAATCAATTCTCCACCATCGAGGATGATGGAGGTGAGCTATCTGACTGAGATCTACAAGTCCTCCTTGAAAATTCGGACCTTGAACTAGAAATCCTCTATGAGAAATGAAAGTGGTAGAAGGTGCTCATGAGCTCAAGAGTGAGATCATATAACACCGGTTGATGTGGTAGGGGAAGAGAAGGATATGATTTTTTGTAAGATATTGTCGATCGCATCCCTGATGCCAAGAGTGTTGAGGGTGGTGTCATAGGGCCATCTAGGGTGTTAGACCCCTAACATAGCTTAGTACTTTATATTGCTTTCTTTGCTTAATAAGATGCTTAAACCTTAATCTAATCACTTGAGATGCCTTAATAACATGTCACATGCTTATTTTTTCATTTTGGTCCAATTCAGATAACATTTGAGCTAGTTATGCTATATGTATGCTTGTTTTGGACCAAGTTGCAATTTACCCATGTTGAGGGTTTATCTTGCAATTTGTCATATATTGTATGTGCCTTATCATAATGATAGAGATAACTATTCTTAGGTGCACTTTGTTGGATCTTGGTTGATGAGATGGCATCATGGGTATTGTTGCTAGGTTTGCATAGTTTGCATGGATGCTTGGGTTGTTAGTGACGACCATATTGGTGTGACCTTGGTAGATACCTATGTGTTTTGTGTCCTTGAGAGTATTTTGATTGATGCATCTTGCTTTTTTTGTTTGTAGCAACCTAGGTGCCTTGTCCTTGGTTGTGGTCTCTAGGATTTGCTTATGTTAAGGTGTGAGTTGACTTGTTGTTTGGGTGACATAGTATATCGGCCGCTACTATGTTTCCCCTTGGTTTTATTTTGACCTAAGGGTGTAGTGGACCTAAGTGGTCACTACACTACCTTGTTTTTATCACCCTTTGATTCATGCATATCTAGAGTGCCTGCATGGCTGACCTTTTGAGGGACAAGTGTCATGAGAGGCTATAACATCTTGACACCTCATAATCTCTACCTCTCTCCTACCCTTGGGTATTTATACCCCTTCTTTCACATGAAAGTATCCCTTTTATCTCTCTTCTTTCTCTCTACTTGCTCGTGTTCGGCCTTGAGCTTGGTGGTACAAGTGGAGGTGTTGATCTTGGAGAAGGTGGTTGTTTTCTCCTCACATGTGGTGATCTAGGGCTTGATCATCTCCCTTGTGGTGGTTCTCGGTGATCGTTAATTGTGGTAAGTACTTATCTATCTTTGATCTTCTTTTCTTGAACCCTACCCTCTTCCTTTCTTCTCTTGACCGTTAGACTATGGTTCTCCATGGTGGCTATCCTGAGACATTTCTCTCCATAGAGGTCGAGACTATGATTTGACCATGGTAGTACCTGAGTGAGAGGAAGTTCTCCTCTTTCTTCTTCCTCCTTTCTTTTCCAGCCTAGAGTTTTTACCCTTTCTCTTTTGAGATTCCTTTGACCTTGGTGTGTTCTTCTTCTCTTGAGGTGATCTTTCTTGGAGTTTGATTTGATCCAAGTTTGGTATTTCTCTTCTCTCTTGGAGCTTGTGACTTGGGAGGTTGAGGCAGGATATATATCTTTCCCCTCGTCTATTGTTACACCTTTATCTTGCTTGCATGTTACTGATTAATCTCTAAAATGTGACCATAAGTTTCTAGATGATGCTATCTTGTTTTGGGGTTTAAGATTATTGTGGCATATGATTCACCAAATGAGATTAACTAATGCAGAAGCGATCGTTATTAACAATAGAATTACTGAAAATCACTAAAAATTAAAACCATTTATCAAGAGGTCCATTCACAGGAAAACTCTTTCATTCAGAACTAAAGAATATCATTACATCTTGGTTCACTAGTACATCTCTTGTATCGTTTCTTCTCGAGAGTTATAACATTCACTACTCTATCTCAACTGTACACAAGTAGTATAAAAATCTCAAGGCATCAAGCCAAAATCTCATATCAAATTATCAAAAGCACTAACTCCTAGGACCCGAGAGTACAGAGATGACTCATAGGACTAACTATACAAAACCAGACAGCCAATGTCTCCACCTGATGGATCATTGATGTCCTTGTGGCTGCTGTTGCTGCTCTTCCCCTACAGAAGGGTTTCTGCCTTTTTGTCTACGTCTACTAAAAATGTTAAATCCCACGGGGGTGAGACAATTATAAAAATTTCCCTAGCGGGAGATATAACTCTCTGCCAAAACATTATCATTGTAGTTTAAAAGAGATAAACTGAGCAGTGGGATAATATAATTCAGTAGCAATTGAATCAACATCTATGTAGATTGGAGCAACATTCTTATGCAAGTATTTCAACTATAACTTGATCAAGCAGCATGTCTCTTATTCAATATGAATTAAAAGAACATAAGTACATTTATGTATCAAGGGCATGTTAAGCAGTATAACATCAACTAGTGCTTCTCGTATTTCAATCTTATGCAAATATGCTACACGACTGATTATATTTTACAAACATATTTAAGCTCCGAGGAGATGAGGTATACCGCTCATACTCCAACCGACCATTTCTAGAATCGAAATCGGTACCATAATTAGGTCAATGGAAGAGACGGATTCCCATGACCTCCCACATCCCGGTCAGTACGGGACCACAAGTAGGACTATGTCAACTGCTCAAAATAGCTTTCCAGGGTATACTGGAACTTCGCTATAGAGTTACAGTGTCAACTGCACTCTCATCGGCAATCGAGAGAATTAATATTTATCTCCATCGACCCGACATTAAATATCATTGGGAGATTAATGATATATCCATCCCAACCATCGGGAAATTTGTGATACATCCACCCCGACACATGAAGGATTGAGGGGTTTAATGTTTACCTTCCATCAATCTCTTCAAAAGGACATAAGGATATTTTCACCCATTTACCCCTCGCATATTTAGAATATGCGAACTCCAGGAATTCTTTAGGAAAACTTGTTTCACCATCACCAACCACTGATGATGATGGATATATGGTCAGAGCCCTACATGAACAGATTTGACTTGATTAATTAAGTACATTTTCATATTCTTTTAGCGTCAGCTAAGTTCTTAAACACAACTTATTATGATAATGCTATAAAGAAACATGTACTATTTTCATCAATTAGTCATCAGTCTTTAGAAGAAATTGGGAACTCAGTCCCTTATTTCAAAACTGGGAACTCTCATCCCTTCTCAATCTCATCACCATAATCATATGGTTCTGAGTATTCAAACCCTTGACTCATCATTGAGCATAGTTACCACTTTTCCAGGTAACTATCACCTTCAGGTCATCTGACCAAGGTAAACATGTTACTTGCTATTACAAGCATCACTCATGGTACTTGAGGCCCATTAACTCTCTAGTTACCTCTTACCAGGCAACAAGGTATATTATGCCACACAAGGCCCAAACACAATAGTGAATTAAACATCATAGCTCATACCTTGCCATGATCATCATTTCAAGATACCTGCACGGTTAAGCACAAATGATAACAGTGAAATCAATTGCATATATGTGCCATATAAAACAAATATGGATTCACTATTCAAGGGTAACACCACTATTCCCTTACTAGGGTTAGGGTTTCCCATTTCATGTCACATCTTTTTGAGGATAAACATTCCATCACCCATATCAGGGTTATGGTTTATCACCATATTGCCCAAGATTAGGGTTCATTAAGCATTACATAGTATTACCCTGGATTTGAGTTTCACATCACATCAAACATCAGGGATTCTCATGAAACCATTCTTAGTTAGGGTTTCACATCAATTTCACCCCAGAATAGGGTTTACATTCAATAATCCACAATTAGGGTTTACTATTCATCCCAATTAGGGTTTCATATTCCATTACCCATAATTAGGGTTTACTATTCATCTAATTTAGGGTTTTACATCTCATAACCTTAAATTAGGATTATTCAAGTCCTCACCCTCAATTAGGGTTTTACTATTACCCTAGGTTAGGGTTTCTCTCAGAATTGTCCTGAAATAGGGTTAAGGTTCAATAACCATGTCAATTAGGGTTTATGCTCGTGATTAGGGTTTCATGATCTCTTTACTTAAGGATCATGCCCTTGATCACCACATGAATCATAATCATATATGAATTCTATTTTATCATCCTCCCAACTTGATTAGGTTATACTAACCCTTCAGTCAAGCACATACAGCTATGATTGACATAGTATACAAGATTATTGTTCTTATAAACAATCATGGTTTATCCCTTAAATGGTACTAATCACTTAGGTACTTTTAGGGTTTCACCCTTTGTACCTTAATTGATTATCATAACTATCAATCAATGGATCATTTAAAAAATCATCACTTCAATTCTCAATTAATTGAATCATCATCAATCTTCATTCGGTTTTGAGGTTCCATCACCAAACATTTTTGAAACCGTTTGATCTCCAAACGGTTTTGAAACCGTTTCACCCCAAACGGATTCAAGACCATTTGGACTCAAATGGTCTCAAGACCGTTTGGGTCAAATCAGTCCCGAAACCGCAAGTGTTCTCTAAGTAATTTCATCAATCAATTGAATGCAATTTGCACCATTGAATCGACTATTGATTAGGCAATTGAAGGATTCATCAATCAACACCATTAGATCTTTATCCAATTGTCAAGGGTCAACCACTAACCCTCCAAAAAGTTTTGAAACCGTTTGGTCCCAAACGGTTTCCAGACCGTTTGGGCTCAAACGGTCTCAAGACCATTTGATCCAATTTGTCTTGAAATCGTTAGGACCAATCAAGGATTCTTCAATCAACTTGATTAGGGTTCCTAATTGTAGGATTGTACACACATTGAATCAATCAATTGGATCCATTGGATCATCATCCATCACAAACTTAGGTTCAGGCCTCAAACGGTCAACTAAACCAAATGGTCAACCCTCTCATGCGGTTTGGAGTTCAAGTCACCAAACAATTTGCAAACCGTTTGGTCTCAAACGGTTTGGTGAAACCGTTTGGACCAAAGGTCCAAGACCGTTTTCTCTTGTTCTTGGTTGAGGTCTGTGTTTGTGATCAGGTTATCATCTTCAACCTTTAGATTTAGGAAACTACTGCCATTTCCATGGCAACTCCATCAATCAAACAAAGGAATTGCAAGAATATCAATTAAATCAATTGAATTGAGAAATCGAGTTCAATGACAAAGATTAAGGGTTCAAGTTATATAACCCGCCTTATAATCTGATCCCATGCTCCATGCTTCATGTCTCATTTGGTGGATGAAGCTCTAGCAACCTCCCAAGGTCCGTTCTCAAGCTTTTGGAGTGAAAGGATCAACTAGGGTTGAGGTTGGAATGAAGAAATGAAGGAATTATGCATTGTTTTATGATTTCCACCATGAAATCAAGAAGAACGAAGGTCAAGGACTTACCAACAGGTTGGGGGTCGTATTCCTGCTGTTCCTAGCTCCCTTGATCATTTTTTCAAGCAAGGAAAAGAAAGGGATCCGAAAAAGTCCTTGGTTTGAGTGGTAAAGGCTCTTTTATAAGAAAATCAATGAGAGAGAAAATGTTTTATAAAAATCTTTTAATTCCAAAATTGTTACCAACACTTCCCCCTTGGTTTCTTTCATGCAAAGGAAAATCTATCCCCACCGAGCTACCTTCCATTATCCATGAATTAAGGGAAAAGAAATTAAGCACCTTAACACTTAGAATAGTAATATCCATATTTGAGTGGAAATTCTTTTTCTTATAATAAGGTGAGTGGACTTTTCACCTCCTTGGGATATTTCATGGTACTTGCAAATCTCAAGGACGTCCACACATATCTGAATCCAACCATTTTAATTTTGGTTGAAGGCCCTTTAATTATTCTATTTATTCTTGCATTAATTTGAACTAATGTTCCCATTATGCTTAAATCTTGATTATTTTAATATCAAGATTCTCTTTCATTCAAAGAGATACAAATGAGACGCCCCTCTCATTTTATTTACTCCACATGATGACAAGAAACATTAGGAACCTTTTTGAAGTGGTAATTTGCATATTGCACCCTTGGTTTTGGGTAAATTGCACATTACACCAAAACTAGGTTTTTATGCACAAACATTGCTTTATCAGCTCTTTCTTGGTATTTAGGCTATCACAAGCCATACATTTGCATCATATTCACTCTCATGATGCTTAAAAACATGAGAAACATATTATCATGCACAATTTGCAAATAAACCCCTCAACTTGGGTAATTTTCACTTTAGTCCAAAACAAGCAAAACATTGATTTCAACAATATTCAAAAAGCACTATAATTGCAATATAAGTTCCTCTTTAGCCTTAATTATCTTTCAAAAGATAAGAGTAAGTATATAATCACTTTTTTTTCAAACAAAACACCTAGGGTTAAATCATAACCCAGGTCAGGGATGTTACAAGTTATCCACCCCTTACAATGATTTCGTCCCCGAAATCATCAACAAAGCATTAAGAGAAAAGAGTAGGGTATTTCCTCCGCATCTCTTCCTCTAATTCCCACGTAGCTTCTTCAACGCCACGGTGATTCCAAAGAACTTTTACAAGACTAATGTCTTTCTTTTTTAGCTTCTTGATTCTTCTGTTAAGAATCAATACAGGTCCTTCCACATAAGATATGTCATGATTTAGTTCTACCTCCACAGGTTGTAGAACTAACTCAGTGTCAGGATGACACTTCCTCAACATAGATATATGAAACACTAGGTGCAATCTATGCAACTCAGGTGGTAACACCAGCTTATAGGCTACCTTTCCCATCCTCTCAATGATCGGATAAGGCCCCATAAATCTAGGAGCTAACTTCCCTTTCTTTCCAAATCTCAGGATACCTTTCCAAGGTGAAACCTTGAGGTACACCCTGTCTCCAATTTGGAATTCTAAGGGTCTACGATGCTTGTCAGCATAGGATTTCTGTCTATCCTGGGCAGCCTTCTATTATTGTTGTATGACCTTAATCTTTTTAGTTGTTTGTTGAACCAGCTCAGGACCCAAAAGTTGGCATTCACCAGTTTCATACCAACATAAGGGAAATCTACAACGTCTACCATACAAAGCCTCATATGGTGCCATCTCAATACTGTGCTGATAGCTATTATTATAGGCAAATTCTATCAAGCTCAGGTGTAGATCCCAACTTCCTACAAACTGAAGGACACATGCCCTAAGCAAGTCCTCCAAAGTTTGTATCGTCCTCTCAGACTATCCATCTGTCTGAGGGTGAAAGGTTGTACTAAACCTTAATCGCGTACCCAAAGCTTTATGGAGTCGCTCCCAAAAATGACTTGTAAACTGAAGACCTCTATCAGAAACTATGGTAACTGGGACCCCGTGCAAACACACTATCTCATCTACATGTAATTGTGCCAGCTTCTCAGCAGTATAGGCTGTTTTGACATGTAAGAAATGTGATGTCCTTGTCAACCTATCAACAATCACCCAAATGGAATCATGACTTTTGGTTGTTCTAGGCAAACCAACCACAAAGTCCATAGTTACATGATCCCATTTCCACTGTGGTATAGGCAGAGGTTGCATTGTTCCTGCGGGCTTCTGATGTTCAGCTTTAACCTGCTGACACACCGGACACCGCATAACAAACTTAGCAACATCTTTCTTCAAACCATCCCACCAATACATATCCTTTAGGTTATGATACGTCTTGGTGCTCCCTGGATGCATAGAATACATCGAAGAATGAGCTTATTCTAGAATTAACTTTCTTAAGTCATCAACATCGGGTACTACCATCCTACCATGGTAACAGACTATCTGATCCTCTGACTCATGAAAGCCATCCCGTTTCTCACTACCATACTCTGATGTAATCTGCTAAACTATAACATCAGTTTGTTGTGCTTCTTTAATCTGTTGTCTTAGAGTTGGTTTTATGTGCATCTCAGCTAACAACCCAGCTAACAATGACACTTTAAGCTGTACATTGTTTTGCCTCAAGGAGATAAACATATCTCTCTTAGAGCACACTAAGGAGTTCAGTTGTGCTTTGTTTAAGGTTGGTGTTGTTGATTTTCTACTTAGTGCATCAACAACTACATTGGCTTTCCCTGGATGATAATCAATTGTATAATCGTAGTCCTTGATTAACTCCATCCAGTGGTGTTGCCTCATGTTTAGCTCATGCTGAGAAAAGATATACTTTAGGTTCTTATGGTCTGTGAAAATCTGGAATGTTTCTCCATAGAGATAATGTCTCCAGATCTTGAAGGCATGGACCACAACATCTAGCTCTAGATCGTGTGTAGGATAATTCTCTTCGTGTTTCTTAAGTTGTCGAGAAGAAAAAGAAATCACTTGTTTATCCTGCATCAACACACACCCTAAGCCATTATTAGATGCATCACAAAAGACTATGTACCCCTTTCCTTGCTCAGGTAGCACTAACACAGGTGCACTGGTTAACCTTTCCTTCAGCGATTGGAAAGATTGTTGACACTTGTCATTCCAGATGAAAGGAATCTCCTTCCTAGTCAACTTGGTCAGGGGTAAGGCTATAGAACTGAAGTTCTTAATGAACCTCCTATAATAGCCTGCCAGTCCTAGGAAACTTCTTATCTCTATGTGTGTCTTTGGTTGTTACCATTGCAGGACAGATTCTACTTTCTTAGGATCAACATGAATACCCAAAGCAGATATTACGTGTCCAAGAAAAGAAACTTATGGTAACCAGAACTCACATTTGCTAGACTTAGCATATAGTTTATGCTCTCTTAGCAAAGTCAAAGCTTGACGAAGATGCTGCTCATGTTGTTGAGCATCTCTACTATATATCAGAATGTCATTTATAAAGACGACAACACATAGATCAAGAAAAGGTCAAAATATTCTATTCATGAGTTCCATAAATGCAGCTGGTGCATTAGTTAGTCCAAACGACATAACTATGAACTCATAGTGACCATACCTTGTCCTAAAAGCAGACTTAGGTATGTCACCCTCTTTAATACGCAACTGATGGTATCCCAACCTCAGATCTATCATAGAAAAGACAGTCACACCATGCAACTGGTCAAACAAGTCATCAATCCTTGGTAGAGGATGCTTGTTCTTTATAGTTACTTTATTTAACTGTCTGTAATCAATGCATAATCGCATCGATCCATCCTTTTTCTTAACAAAAAGAACTGGAGCATCCCATGGTGAAGTACTTGGTCGGATAAAACCCTTCTCAAGCAACTCTTGCAGTTGTTTCTTGAGCTCTGCCATTTCAGCAGGTGCCATCCTATACGGCATTTGTGCCATTGGTTGTGTGCCCGAGATTAAATTAATTTCAAAATTAATCTCTCATGTCGGAGGTACAACTGGAAGTTCTTCAGGAAATACATCTTCAAATTCCCTGACTACTGGAACTGCAAAACGATGAGGGATCTCCATTGTGGTATCAACCACATGGGCTAAGAATGCAAAGCATCCTTGTCTCATCAACTTCTCAGCAACCATAGCTGACACAAGACATATTGGAAGAATTTTTCTATCTCCTTGAAAGATCCATGTGTCACCATTATCTGTGAACACAGCTTGCTTGGAACTAGAATCCAAGGCAACCTTATACTTCTCTAAGGTGTCCATCCCAAGGATTATATCAAACCCATGCATTTCAAGTGGTATACGATCCACCTGAATGCGGTGATTAGAAAAGGAAAGATTGTAGGGAGAACACACTTCTTGCAATACTGCAAATCCCAGCAAAGGTGTTTCTAACAACAAGCTATCTACTCTATGACTAACAATCATGTTACAGTCATCAATCACTTCTTGAGTGATAAAAGAGTGTGTAGCACCCAGATCAATTAACACAGATATGAAGTAGGATGAAGACATATCACAATAAAATATTTCCATCTGACCTGTCACAACCCTGGGATTGATAATTGCTTCGGGCTGATTCATTGCATAGAATCTAGTTGTTGCTTGATGTTGACCTTGTGCTTGATTGTTGGATGTTGACTATCCATCTTGGGATGCTTGTCCACGTCCTCTAGCACCACTTCCATACTGTTGCCTCTGAGAGCCTTGCTGACTCTGCCTCGGTTGCTGGGTCACATTCCAGACTTTCTCAGTATAGTCCCTCACCACATGGACTTCTCCCCCACATCTATAATAGGTTACATTCCCCCTCGGTGGTCTGAGTGGTCCTATTACTGACATTGAGGCTGAGCTGTGAGTTCCCTTCGGTGGTAAACTATGGTGTCTACCCTTACTTGACATCCATTGCATCTGGGTATTGAACCTTGGTGGTGGTGTAGGCACAGAATACCTTGGTTTCTTAAAACTCCCAGAACTCTGTCCTTGGAACTGTGGGTACACTTTCTTACCCTTGGTCTGCCACTTTTCAATTACAGACCTCTCTATGCGTCTTACAGACTCCACAAAAGTGGCAAACCTCTCCCGGTTCTCCAAAGCAGACACCAGAGTGGTCAATTCAGCGTTCATCCCCTTCTCAAAATGCCGAATTCTCTCCTCATCAGTTGACGCCGTATGCGGACAAAACCACAAAAGTTCCATGAACCTAGCTTCATATTCGCTAATGTTCATTGGTCCTTGCTTTATCCTCTCAAATTGAGAGATCTTCTCATCTAGATACGTCTTAGGAAAGTATCTAGCAATAAATTCACACCAGAATACCTCCCATCTGATAACAACACTAGGTCTTTTTCCTTCCTCGATGGTCCAACAGAGGCTTGCACTCCCTTTTAGGAGGTATACAGCGTGCCTGACCTTCTCATCATCAAGAATCATGAGGATTCTGAAGGCTTTCTCCAACTCAGTCAACCATAGGTCAGCATCTGCTGGGTCGGCTGTACCAACATACTCTATGACTCCCATCCTCCTAAGCCGTTCAAAAGTCTTGCTAGATCCATGTCTTTCATCATGGGCTGGTTCCCTAGGTGTAGGTAATGGCATTCTATCCATCATATGGGTCATAGCTGCCATAAACTGCCCAAACATAGCCTGAAAGGCTGGGTTCCCCATATATGGTTGATTGAACTAGGGTTGTTCAGGGACATGCTCCTCCCTATCTTGGTCTCTTGCACCCCCTCCTGGTACAACAATACTACTCTCAGCAGCGTGTTCATCGTGTGATCCATACATCTTTAGTTCTTCTTCTCCTCCTATATGAGCAGAAGATACTATCAGATAACTAGAAGATACTAGAACAGACTCAACAACCTTAATCCTATGTCTCTGTAGACTCAGCGAACCTAGAGCTCTGATACCACTAATTTGTGGCATATGATTCACCAAACGAGATTAACTAATGCGGAAGTGATCGTTATTAACAGCAGAATTACTGAAAATCACTAAAAATTAAAACCATTTATCAAGAGGTCCATTCACAGGAAAACTCTTTCATTAAGAACCAAAGTAAATCATTACATCTTGGTTCACTACTACATCTATTTTACCGTTTCTTCTTTAGAGTTACAACATTCACTACTCTGTCTCAACTGTACACAAGTAGTATAAAAATCTTGAGGCATCAAGCCAAAATCTCAGATCAAATTATCAAAAGCACTAACTCCTAGGACCCGAGAGTAAAGAGACGACTCATAGGACTAACTATACAAAACCAGACAGCCAATGTCTCCACCTGATGGATCATTGCTATCCTTGTGGCTGCTACTGCTGCTCTTCCCCTACAGAAGGGTTTCTGCCTTTTTGTCTGCGTCTACCTAAAAAAGTTGAATCCCACGGGGGTGAGACAATTATAAAAATTGCCCTAGCAGGAGATATAACTCACCGCTAAAACATTATCATTGCAGTTTAAAAGAGATAAACTGAGCAGTGGGATAATATAATTTAGTAGCAATTGAATCAACATCTATGCAGATAAGAGCAACATTCTTATGCAAGTATTTCAACTATAACTTGATAAAGCAGCATGTCTCTTATTCAATATGAATTAAAAGAACATAAGTACATTTATGTATCAAGGGAATGTTAAGCAATATAACATCAACCAATGGTTCTCGTATTTCAATCTTATGCAAATACGCTACACGGATGATTATATTTTACAAACATATTTAAGCTCTGAGGAGATCAGGTATACCGCTCATACTCCAACTGACCATTTCTAGAATCGAAATCGGTACCATAATTAGGTCAATGGAAGAGCTGGATTCCCATGATCTCCCACATCCCGGTCAGTACAGGACCACAAGCATGACTATGTCAACTACTCAAAATAGCTTTCCAAGGTATACTGGAACTTCACTATAGAGTTACAACGTCAACTGCACTCTCATCGGCAATCGAGAGAATTAATATTTATCTCCATCGACCCGACATTAAATATCATTGGGAGATTAATGATACATCCATCCCAACCATCGGGAGATTTGTGATACATCCATCCAAACACATGAAGGATTGAGGGGTTTAATGTTTACCTTCCATCAATATCTTCACAAGGACGTAAGGATATTTTTGCCCATTTACTCCCCGCATATTCTGAATATGCAAACTCCAGGAATTTTTTAGGAAAACATATTTCACCATCACCAACCACTGACGATGATGGATCTATGGTCAGAGCCCTACATGAATAGATTTCACTTGATTAATTAAGTACATTTTCATATTCTTTTAGCGTCAGCCAAGTTCTCAAACATAACTTATTATGACAATGCTATAAAGAAACATGTACTATTTTCATCAATTAGTCATCAATCTTTAAAAAACATTGGGAACTCAGTCCCTTATTTCAAAACTGGGAACAAGCATCACTCATGGTACTTGAGGCCCATTAACTCTCTTGTTACCTATTACTAGACATCAAGGTATATTATGGCGCACAAGGCCCAAACACAATAGTGAATTAAACATCATAGCTCATACCTAGCCATGATCATCATTTCAAGATACCTGCACGGTCAGCACAAATGATAACAGTGATATCAATTGCATATTAGTGCCATATAAAACAAATATGGATTCACTATTCAAGGGTAACACCACTATTCCCTTACTAGGGTTAAGGTTTCCCATTTCATGTCACATCCTTTTGAGGATAAACATTCCATCACCCATATCAGGGTTATGGTTTATCACCATATTGCCCAAGATTAGGGTTCATTAAGCATTACATAGTATTACCCTAGATTTGAGTTTCACATCACATCAAACATCAAGGATTCTCATGAAATCATTCTTAGTTAGGGTTTCACTTCAATTTCACCCCAGAATAGGGTTTACATTCAATAATCCACAATTAGGGTTTACTATTCATCCCAATTAGGGTTTCATGTTCCATTACCCATAATTAGGGTTTACTATTCATATAATTTAGGGTTTTACATCTCATAACCTTAAATTAGGATTATTCAAGTCCTCACCCTCAATTAGGGTTTCACTATTACCCTAGGTTAGGGTTTCTCTCAAAATTGCCCTGAAATAGGGTTAAGGTTCAATAACCTTGTCAATTAGGGTTTATGCTCGTGATTAGGGTTTCCTGATCTCTTTCCTTAAGGATCATACCCTTGATCACCATATGAATCATACTCATGTATGAATTCTATTTTATCATCCTCCCAACTTGATTAGGTTATACCAACCCTTCAGTCAAGCACATACATCTATGATTGACATCGTATACAAGATTATTGTTCTTATAAACAATTAGGGTTTATACCTTAAATGGTACTAATCACTTAGGTACTTTTAGGGTTTCACTCTTTGTACCATCACTAATTATCATAACTATCAATCAATGGATCATTGGAACAATCATCACTTCAATTCCCAATTAATTGAATCACTATCAATCTTCATTCGGTTTTAAGATTCCATCACCAAACGATTTTGAAACCGTTTGACCTCCAAATGGTTTTGAAACTGTTTGACCCCAAATGGTTTCAAGACCGTTTGGACTCAAACGGTCTCAAGACTATTTGGGCCAAATCAGTCCCAAAACTGCAAGGGTTCTCTAAGTAATTTCACCAATCAATTGAATGTAATTTGCACCATTGAATCGACTATTGATTAGGCAATTGAAGGATTCATCAATCAACACCATTAGATCTTTATCCAATTGTCAAGGATCAACCACTAAACCTCCAAATGATTTTGAAACCATTTGGTCCCAAACGGTTTCAAGACCGTTTGGGCTCAAACGGTCTCAAGACCGTTTGACCCATTTTGTCTTGAAAAAATTAGGACCAATCAAGGATTCTTCAATCAACTTGATTAGGGTTCCTAATTGAAGGATTGTACACACATTGAATCAATAAATTGGATCCATTGGATCATCATCCATCACAAACTTAGGTTTAGACCTCAAATGGTCAACGAAACCAAATGGTCAACCCTCTCATGCGGTTTGGAGTCCGTCACCAAATGGTTTGCAAACCGTTTGGTCTCAAACGGTTTGGTAAAACCGTTTGCTCTTGTTCTTGTTTGAGGTGTGTGTTTGTGATTAGGTTATCATCTTCAACCTTTAGACTCATGAAACTACTACCATTTCCATGGAAACTCCATCAATCAAACAAAGGAATTGCAAGAATATCAATTAAATCAATTGAATTGAGAAATCGAATTCAATGACAAAGATTAAGGGTTCAAGTTATATAACCCGCCTTATAATCTAATCCCAAGCTCCAAGATTCATGGCTCCAATGGTGGATGAAGCTCTATAAACCTCCCAAGTTCCGTTCTCAAGCTTTTGGAGTGAAAGGATCGGCTAGGGTTGAAGATGGAATGAAGGAATTATGCATTGTTTTATGATTTCCACCATGAAATCAAGAAGAACGAAGGTCAAGGACTTACCAAAAGGTTGGGGGGTCTTCTTCCTGCTGTTCCTAGCTCCCTTGATCGTTTTTGCAAGCAAGGAGAAGAAAGGGATCCGAAGAAGTCCTTGGTTTGAGTGGTAAAGGATCTTTTATAAGAAAATCAATGAGAGAGAAAATGTTTTATAAAAATCTTTTAATTCCAAAATTGTTACCACCACTTCCCCCTTGGTTTCTTGCATGAAAAGGAAACTCTATCCCCACCGAGATCCCTTCCATTATCCATGAATTAAGGGAAAGAAAATTAAGCATCTTAACACTTATAATAGTAATATCCATATTTGAGTGGAAATTCTTTTTCTTATAATAAGGTGAGTGGAGTTTTCACCTCCTTGGGATATTTCGTGGTCCTTGAAAAGCTTAAGGACGTCCAAACATATATGAATCCAACCATTTGATTTTTGGTTGAAGGACCTTTAATTATTCTATTTATTCTTACATTAATTTGAACTAATGTTCCCATTATGCTTAAATCTTGATTATTTTAATATCAAGATTCTCTTTCCTTCAAAGAGATACAAATGAGACGCGAAAGAGTTTTCCTGTGAATGGATCTCTTGATAAATGTTTTAAATTTTAGTGATTTTCAGTAATCCGCCATTAACGACCGCTTCCGCATTTATCTTAATCGATGTATGGCAATAGACACCACAGTAATGGCCATAACAATATGTGAATAGTGGCATGAAAGACATCTCACTAGTGGGAGAAGGAAATATGAGGAAGAAAGGAGGAGGGAAATCATCAAGGAGGAAACCAACCAAAACAAATGAGACATACTAACCTTACTTGTCTTCATTCTTCAAAGCTAAACATAACACACAATCTTCTTGCCAAGGTAGGGAAGAGGAAGATAGAGGGAGATACATTTCAATGTAGAGAGAAGCTACAACATAGGTGCTACATAGAGAAAGCTTTGTTGGCTCTCATATTTTTTTATAATATGTTCCTTGTATTGATAAAAGGACTTGTGCATGTCTGTGATAAGTCAATGGGAGTAAAAACATAGTAGTAGTAGTAGTAGTAGTAGTAGAGAATTAAAGGGGTTACATATCACCCAAAATAAAATCAAAAGTTGGGATTAATCACTAGTGGTGTATCCCTCAGGAGCGTGAGAATAGGAGTTTAATTACATATAATCTATCTAGGGAAAAGATCATTCATCAAAATAAAGTCCATTCCTCCTATGAGGGCGGCGTTTAGTATAGACAAACTCTAGGTTCCTACTAGTGGTATGGAACTTCAATTTTCTCCAGCTCCCTCCATCTATCCCAGTGTCAGGTTCCTTGGAATGTTGTTTTCATGTATCAGGTTGTATGGGTCCTTGTAGATTATGTTCCTGTTGTTGTTTTTATGACCTGGTACATAAGAAATCATGATATGTTGAGTCCACATGTTGAAGGGTGTGTGTGTTGTATGGATAGGGTGATGTAACATCCCTGACCTGGGTTATGATTTAACCCTAGGTGTTTTGTTTAATAAAATTGATTATATGCTTACTCTTATATTTTTAAAGATAATTAAGGCTCAAGAGGAACTTATATTGTAATTATAGTCCTTTTTGAATATTGTTGAAATCAATGTTTTGCTTGTTTTGGACTAAAGTGCAAATTACCCAAGTTGAGGGGTTTATTTGCAAATTGTACATGATAATATGTTCCTCATGTGTTGAATCATCATGAGAGTAAATATGATGCAGAGGTATGGCTTGTGATAGCCTAAATACCAAGAAAGAGCTGATAAAGCAATGTTTGTGCATGAAAACCTAGTTTTGGTGTAATGTGCAATTTACCCAAAACCTTGGGTGCAATATGAAAATTACCACTTAAAAAAGGTCACTAATGTTTCTTGGCATCATGTGGAGTAAATTTGTCTCTTATTACTCTCAATTATCCATGTTTTAAAGAAAAGCAAATTAAGCACCTTAAACCATTTAATAGTAATATCCATATGTGAGTGGATATTTCTTTTTCTTATAATAATGTGAGTGGGTTTTTCACCTTCTTGAGATATTTCATGGCCCTTGCAAAGCACAAGGACGTCCACACATATCTGAATTCAACAATTTCAATTTTGGTTGAAGGCCCTTCAATTATTTTATTTATTTTGCATTAATTTGAATTAAGGTTTCCATTATGCTTAAATCTTGATTATTTTAATATCAAGATTCTCTCTCCTTCAAAGAGATACAAATGAGACGCCCCTCTCATTTTCTTTGCTCCAAATGATCCCAATAAATAGTAGGGACCATTTTGAAGTGGTAATTTGCATATTGAACCCTAGGTTTTTGGTAAATTGCACATTACACCAAAACTAGGTTTTAATGCACAAACATTGCTTTATCAGCTCTTTCTTGGTATTCAGGATATCACAAGCCATAACGCTACATAATCTTCACTCTCATGATTCTTCAACACATGAGTAACATATTATCATGCAAAATTTGCAAATAAACCCCTCAACTTGGGTAATTCGCACTTTAGTCCAAAAAAAGCAAAACATTGATTTCAACAATATTAAAAAAGGACTAAAATTGCAATGTAAGTTCCTCTTGAGCCTTAATTACTTTTCAAAAGATAAGAGCAAGCATATAATCACTTTTATTAAACAAAACACCTAGGGTTAAAACATAACCCAGGTCAGGGATGCTACAATTACACCATGGAAATTCAAAAAGAAGTAGTGGAGCAGGCGATGCCCTCTTACATTCTTGTCATTTTCCTCCCTCAATCTTAAAGATATTTGCTGAAGCTTCAAGTTCAAGAAAAACGTCACACGAGATAAAGCCAAAGCATGCACAATAAAAGCTACAGCGGCTCACATCGACAAAGCCAATAACCACCAAATAAATAACCAAGTAGAGAACATGATTGGCGAAGAAGACCACAAAATTCTATTAAGAAACCTCAAAAAGATTTTAAAGATTGTTGTTCTCTCACAATATCGTGCCCACAATAGAATCACATAACCCACTCTCATTCTCTCCCCTCTTTGTCTATCCTTGTGGCTTCCCATCTTTAATGCACAATGTTGTCCTACTTTGGCACACCCAAAGTTACCACACATTGGAACCCCACACATCGACACATCATATCCATTAGTGTCTACCCCTATTTATAGATAGAGACTCTCGGTTAGACAGTACAAGATGATACAAGTATTTTATAGGAATTATGAAAAGACAATAGAAAAGGATAATGAAATAATATCTTGGACTCCAAGCCTAACATTAATTTGCACTTTCCTAATATTGTTAGATATTATTTCTTATCAAATTAGGATAGGAGAAAAAAGTCCTAAAAATCTCCACCTTGTATCTTATCCGCTGAAGTTGATCCCAAATGGTTGCAAGACCGTTTGGGCTCAAACGGTCTCAAGACCGTTTGACCCAAATTGTCTTGAAATCGTTAGGACCAATCAAGGATTCTTCAATCAACTTGATTAGGGTTCCTAATTGAAGGATTGTACACATATTGAATCAATCAATTGGATCCATTGGATCATCATCCATCACAAACTTAGGTTCAGACCTCAAATGGTCAACTAAACCAAACGGTCAACCCTCTCATGCAGTTTGGAGTCCAAGTCACCAAACAGTTTGCAAACCGTTTGGTCTCAAATGGTTTGGTGAAACCATTTGGACCAAAGGTCCAAGACTGTTTGCTCTCGTTCTTGGTTGAGGTGTGTGTTTGTGATCAGGTTATCATCTTCAACCTTTAGACTCATGAAAATGCTGCCATTTCCATGGCAACTCTATCAATCAAACAAAGGAATTGCAAGAATATCAATTAAATCAATTGAATTGAGAAATCAAATTCAATGATAAAGATTAAGGGTTCAAGTTATATAACCCACCTTCTAATCTGATCCCAACCTCCATGATTCACGGATCCAATGGTGGATGAAGCTCTAGAAACCTCCCAAGGTCCGTTCTCAAGCTTTTGGAGTGAAAGGATCGGGTAGGGTTGAAGATGGAATGAAGAAATGAAGGAATTATGCATTGTTTTATGATTTCCACCATGAAATCAAGAAGAACGAAGGTCAAGGACTTACCAACAGGTTGGGGGTCGTCTTCCTGCTTTTCCTAGCTCCCTTGATCATTTTTGCAAGAAAGGAGAAGAAAGGGATCCGAAAAAGTCCTTGGTTTGAGTGGTAAAGGCTCTTTTATAAGAAAATCAATGAGAGAGAAAATGTTTTATAAAAATCTTTTAATTCCAAAATTGTTACCACCACATCCCCCTTGGTTTCTTGCATGCAAAGGAAACTCTATCCCCACCGATCTCCCTTCCATTATCCATGAATTAAGGGAAAAGAAATTAAGCACCTTAACACTTATAATAGTAATATCCATATTTGAGTGGAAATTCTTTTTCTTATAATAAGGTGAATGGAGGTTTCACCTCCATGGGATATTTCGTGGTCCTTGCAAAGATCAAGGATGTCCACACATATATGAATCCAACCATTTTAATTTTTGTTGAAGGCCCTTTAATTATTCTATTTATTCTTGCATTAATTTGAACTAATGTTCCCATTATGCTTAAATCTTGATTATTTTAAATATCAAGATTCTCTTTCCTTCAAAGAGATACAAATGAGACACCCTATCATTTTATTTACTCCACATGATGCCAAGAAACATTAGGGACCTTTTTGAAGTGGTAATTTGCATATTGTACCCTAGGTTTTGGGTAAATTGCACATTACACCAAAACTAGGTTTTCATGCACGAACATTGCTTTATCAGCTCTTTCTTGGTATTCAGGCTATCAAAAGCCATACCTCTGCATTATCTTCACTCTCATGATGCTTCAACACATGAGGAACATATTATCATGCACAATTTGCAAATAAACCCCTCAACTTGGGTAATTTGCACTTTAGTCCAAAACAAGCAAAACACTGATTTCAACAATATTAAAAAAAGACTATAATTACAATATAAGTTCCTCTTGAGCCTTAATTATCTTTCAAATGATAAGATTAATCATATAATCACTTTTATTAAATAAAACACCTAGGGTTAAATCATAACCTAGGTCAGGGATGTTACAATTATGTAGTATTCTTGTATAGATTGCCCTTTCTTCTAAATCCTAATCCTTGTATCCAAAATATATGGATGGTGGATTTGCTACGATTGCATGCAACATCTTGAGCAATTGGTTTTATCACCATGTTTATATTTCAGATATCGTATGTTAGATGGAGGTTTTGGTTCTTGTGTACATGTGTTGGACGTTTGTTTTTCTCTCTCTTTACATTATTTTCTTGCTAATCTTGATGATGATTGTTTTAGGGTTATTGAAGTTTGTCATATTCATGTGGTTCTTACCATAGTGACGCTTGAGTTTCTTGATGTTATGCCTCTGATTTGGTCTGCATGTTTCCTTGGTCTCTTAGGGTTTTTATGACCATGTTGATGATGTGCTAGGGTTTTGGTTTGGTCTCCATAACCCTAAAGCCTAAGCCACTTTGGTTGCTACACAAGTTGTTGTTTGGGGTCGCTACATATGAACCCTTTTGTTGGGTTGACACAACCTTTGTTTGATGTTGATATGGTTACTATGCTGGTTGGATCGCAACAAACTCTAACCCTAATCAGGGTGGTCACTACATTTGCTTGAATGGTTTGGTTTCTACACATGGATCGGTTTGGATGGTTGCTACACCTTAACCCTTGCTGTAGTCTCCATGCACAAGTGGTTCTGGTCTCTATTTATTTAAACCTAATGATCTGCCACATGTGTTAACCCTAGTGGTCTCTACATGTACTATGAAGGATGGTCTCTATAGTGCGTTTATCTAGTATGGTCGCTACATAAGGTGACATACCTGAATGAGTCGCTACACTTTGTTGTATTCATGATCATTTGGTTTTAGATTTGGTGCCTAACCCTAATGTGTTCCAAGAATGTGGGAAGTGATGTACCCAGGGTATGATGTTTAGTGTTGTGATGGAAACCCTAACCCTAATTTGGGCATATGATGTATTTGCTTAGTTTTCTTGGATGATTAGCATGCAATGAAGTATTTTCTCTCTCCTATTATGTAACCCTAATGTTACAGGTTGAATCCACATCCATGTGCCATAAATCCATCTACAAAGTCAATACTTGTTGGATGGTGAAACGAGTAATTCTTGGAGGAAACTTAGAGTTCATATTGTTTAATATGTGGGGGTGCAAGTTGAGGATATATCCTTGAATACACAATCATATATTTGGAGGATCATTGCAGTCATACCCATGTAGGAGAATGGTCGAGAGAGTATCTTAGATGATATGTTTTCAGGGATGGTTGCGATCATACCCTAGCAGGAGAACAGTTGCGATCGTATCTCACTAGTGTTGTACCTATATACCAAGGCAGACTAGGTTGGTTTGTAGTTTGACTCTATATATCACTACAGATGACTCGTATTGACTGAGGGTGTTGGAGATCATAGGAGTCTGGATCTCCTAGATTTTGAGTGGTTGGTTGGAGCATAAATGGTATACCTCATCTCCTCAGGCCATGATAAAAGACATAATACAAACATACAATATATTTTCTTAGGGTTAAACATGCTTCACATTGGATGATCATTTTCCTTGTTTCTTATGTTGTTTAGTTAATGAAAATTATACATGTTCTTAATCCTCCTTCTAACAATATATGATAATCTATTGATCAGTTTGTAACTATTTAAACTGCTTCATCTATGTTATTAGTTTTACTTATATCATTTAGCTAAATCCACTCATCCTATTAATAGTATTACTTTCGTGCTAAATAATCTATATGTGCTATTAATAGTTGTTTGCATTGAGTTATATCCTCATTGGGATGTTGGTATCACCCCACGGGTTTCCACATCTTTTAGACGGTCATGTACAACATGGTAGAGATTGTGCGGTTGAGGAAGAGCGGCAAGTAGAGAAGTAGTTGTTGAAGGTTGGATATGATGGTAGTGTTTTGTAGTAGAGTCCTATGTGTTGTCCATGTACTCTCAGGTCCATGGAAGGTTTATTAGATGTTTGTGTATTGATACAAGGTTTTTGACATATGCCATGGTTGTACATGTATGGATCATATATATATATATATATATATATATATATATATATATATATATATATATATATATATATATATATATATATATATATATATATATATATATATATATATATATATATATATATATATATATATATATATATATATATATATATATGAATAGGTTATCTTTGTAACAGGTTGTGTCATGATGGCCACTGTAAACTGATGTAAATGCCTTTATGGTATAACATGTGATACATGTGGCACAATTGTGGACTTAGATGTAATATGTTCTTCTTTTGTAGTGATATAAGATCGGTTTTAATTTTCCATGTTTTTTGGTAATCTAGATGATTAGTGTTAATTATGTGCTTTGTTTTGAGTAATCTCGCTCATGTGGCAGTGGGTTGTCACATAGGGAGTCTAATGCCGATGGCAAACATGTCGTTGAATCTTTTATAATGTTTTGCATTGAAGAACTAAGCATAGATTCCAAGAATCAGGGCTAGGCAAGGAAGCTGAGGTGTGATGGAGTCGAGGTCATACTGAGTTGATTAGTCTGCCTATACCTCACATGTAAGATCCTCTACTTCCTCGAGGTCATGGAGCATCTCCTCATTTACCTAAGGTGAAGACTCTCTGGTATGTTCCCGGATGTGGATATCAGGGCATGAGGTGGAGCATCGAGGTAGCTCATGGGAGATGGTCTTCTTTGGCGGGCCCTTTCCCTTATAGAACAAGGTCAAGAAGCCTCCTCCATGTGATCTGTCTTGGGACATTTTGGTGTTGTTGGATGTGTGAGATGCTCATCTGGAGAAGCCAAATGATTGTGTTGTTGAGCGAAATAATTCTTTCATTCTTTGAGACGCTCGATTGAGGTGATGGAGGTCATTGTCAAGATCAATTGAAGAACTTATTAGGGAAGCAAGATGGTCGGTGTATGAAGATGATGGAGCTGGGAAGAGAAATTTGTGTGGTGGACCTAAGCAGTAAGACGACTGGCTCGACTGTCCAAATGCTCTGTTGACAACAATAAAGCAAGCTACCCAAATGGCAAAATAGTTAGTTTTCAATGGAGAGAAGGAGATGTGAAGTTGTATAAGGGTGAGAGACATGGAGAAGGACGATGGTGGGGTGTGCTAGCCCATGGATGGTCGGATGGGCTGGTATGATGGCTGATTGGTTGCCCAAGTGGACGACCAAAGGTAGATGTGGTCGGGTCACCTTAGTAGAGAGACTTTTCAGCTGAGAGGGTGGTGGGAATGTAGAATAGTCGTCTGGCTGACTTAAGTGGGAAGAGGGGGTGGAAGCTTGGTTCATCGAAGAAAAAGGGAGTGTTGTCGGAATGGTTGGCTAGAATGGTGAGTCGGTTGGCTGGAGCGACTGGACAGGCAGTTGGCGAAGCTGATTGAGTGGCTAACTATTATAGTGGGAGAGAGTGAAGCAGTAGTGGGGAGGGATTGAAGGGTTGGGCATAGGAGGCTTCAGGTGGGCTGGTGTTGGTGTGAGTTTCCCTCCCCACATGGCATATTTTATAGAGAATTCAGGGGAATTGAACCAACTGTTTGGTTCATAAAGTGGTCGTTTCACAAGTTGTGGGCGGGGGTTGAGCCGTTTCACTTATCGAGGTGGCCACACATTTGAATCAATAATGTGGCTTGAGCTAACCGTTTTGGTGAGCAAAATGAGCAAAACGGTCAGTTGGGTTGTCGTTGGTGGTGTGAGACATTCAAAATTCAATATTAACACTGAGAAGAGTGGTAGCCAAGTCGATCGTCTGATATTGTGAAATGATAATTTGAACTATTTTAAATGCCTATCCTTACTGCATGAGATGGTAGCATTAGGTAAACAATCGAGAGGTTCCTCTCTCATTTTTTCTGGGAGAAAGGGAAACTGGATAAGACAACAAGGCATATTTAAAAAGAAAAATTAAGTAAAAATAAAGGAAATGTTGGGTTGCCTCCCAACAAGTGTCCAGTTTTATGTCTTAGGCCCAACACATGTATTTCATGGAGCTGATTCTAGCTCAAGATTGGGAGGGGGTGGAGGATCTTTTAATTCTAGTCTTTAAGCAAAGAGAGTTGATGTGCTTTAGATGCTACAAAATCCTCAACACTAATATACTATTTTAGCCTATGCCCATTAACTTTGAACTCACCTTACACTTTATCCCATAGGATAAAAGTGCCATGTGGATAGGAATGCATAACCAGGTAGGGACCATACCATCTATGTTTGAGTTTTCTAGGAAAAGTCTCAACCTATAATTATACACTAAGACATGGTCACTCTCCTAGACATCTTTCTACCTAATATGGCTATCATGCCTTAATTTGGTTCTATTTTTATATATTCGGGCATTCTCATAGGCGTTCATTATGATCTCCTCTAACTCCTACATTTGAAGAAAACATTTTTTCCTACTACAAAAAAGTCAAAATTGAAGGTTTTGATGGCCCAGTTAGCCTTGTGTTCCAACTCAATGAGTAAATGGAAAGACTTTTTGTAGATCAATCTAAACGGAGTGGTGCCTATAGGCATTTTGTAGGTGGTTCTGTATGCCCACAAGACAGCATTGATTTTCTAAGACCAATCTTTCCTTGTGCAATTGACTATTTTATCTATTTTGGACTTAATCTATATGTTTGAAACCTCAACTTGACCACTAGTCTAAGGGTGGTAAGGAGAAGCGACCTTGTGGTAGACTCCATATATTTTCAATAAGTACTCAAAACATTTCTCTAAGAAATGTGACCCCCATCAAAAATCATGGTGTGAGGCACCCTGAACCTAGAAAAAATGATGTCCTTGAAAAGATTCTTAACGTATTTGGATTCGCAAGTCTTGGTGGGGATGGCTTCTACCCATTTTGAAATGTAATCCACAATCACTAGGATATGTTGGTAACCATAAGAAGAAGGAGAGGGTCTCGTATAATCCATGCCTTAAACATCAAATATCTCTATCTCTTAGCAATTAGTCATGTGCATTTGGTCTCTCTTATAAATGTTTCGAGAAATTTGGCACTGATCGCATGTTAAGACAAATTCATATGAATATCAAAATAAGATGGGCCAAAAGAAACCAGATTGTAGAACTTTCCTAGCCATTTTTTGAGAGCTCATGTGCCCTCCACTGGGGCCAAAATTACATTACTCAAGTATGTCATGAGCCTCTTCCTCAATAACACACCAACGATGGAGACTATATGCACATTGTCTAAAAATATAATTATCATCCCAATAATAGTGTCTGCCATCATGTAATTTTTTTGCTTTTGTATGTCCTTTATAATTAGGGTGTAGGACACCTACAACAAGATAGTTCACATAATTTGTGAACTATGGGTATTAGGATTCATCCTTAAGCAACATGTCATCCAGAAGGGAGTCATTAATGGGGATCTCATCATTGTCACATAAGCTTAGGTGCCTAAGATGATTTTCCACAACATTCTCACAACCTTTCTTATCAAATATTTCTAGCCCTTTGTAATCAGGGTGTAGGACACCTACAGTAAGACAATTCACATAATTTGTGAACCATGGGTATTAGGATTCAGCCTTAAGCAATATGTCATCCAGAAAGGAGTCATTAATGGGGATCCCATCATTTTCACATAATCTTAGGTGGCTAAGATGATTTTCCACAACATTCTCACAACCTTTCTTATCAAAGATTTCTAAATTAAATTCCTAAAGTAAAAGGATCCAACAAATGAGACATGATTCGACATCCTTTTTGGTCATTAGGTACCTAATGGCGGTGTAGTCTATGTAAATGATAAACCTAGACCCAACAAATTAAGAATAGAACTTGTCAAAGGCATAGATAATGGCTAAGATTTCCTTCTCAGTAGTGGTGTAGTTCCATTACACATCATCCAAGATCTTGGATGCATAGTAAATGACATGGAGTTTCTTGTGAACTTGATGTCCAAGAATGGAACCAACAAAAAAATCAGTAGCATCACACAAAAGGCAAGGACGAATAAGGTGCGCGGATGATGGGGGTAGAGGTGAGGGCATCCTATAGACAAAGGAAACTGGTCATGAATGATTTTTTGAAATTGAAAGGTGCATCCTTCTGTAGGAGATTGGTAAGAGGCTTGGTGATTTTGAAAAATCATGAATGAATTGTCGATAAAATCTAGTGCGCCCAAGGAAGGAACGGATGTCCTTGACAGAGAAAGGAGGGTGAATTTTTGTGATAACCTCAATATTGGCTCTATCCACCTCTATACCATGGTTACTACCTCTATGTTCAAAGATAATCCCTTCTGTCACGATAAAGAGACATTTTCCCCAATTTAAAACCATATGTGAATCCTCACACTTTTCTAAAACAAGAGATAGATGTTTAATACAAGAGTCAAAACATTCTCCATAAATAGAGAAGTCATCCATGAATGCCTCCATGATAGTTTCAGTCAACCCGGAAAAAATAGTAGACATGCACCGCTAGAAGGTGGATGGGGCATTGCATAACCCAAAGTGCATCCTCCTGAAAGCATAGATGCCAAATGGGAAAATGAAAGTCCTCTTTTTCTGATCTTCAGGATGAATGGGAATCTAACATAATCCTGAATAGCCATCTAAAGCAAAAGTATTATTAAAGGGAAAGACACTCTAGTACATGATCTAGAAAGGGAAGAAGGGAATGATCTTTCCTAGTGGCCTTATTAAATTTTCTACAGTCAGTATAGATCCTCCATCCTGTGACGGTACGGGTGGGGATGAGTTCATTCTTTTCATTCTTCATGACAATGGTTCCCCTCTTCTTGGGTACCACTTGGACATGACTAACTCAAGGAGAATTAGAGATGGGGCAGATAATTCTTGCAGTTAAAAGTTTCATAACCTCTAATCAGGCAACCTATTTCATGTTTGGATTTAATTTTCATTGAGGGTCAGGGGATGATTTGTACTCTTCTATCATAGGGATTTTATGCAATCAAATGGCTTCATTGATCCCGATCAATTTGGTCATTTTATACCCTAGATCACCCTCCTTTTTCATATCTCACTCATGAGATTGTCTTCCTACTCAAAAGTAAGGTCACAATTAATGACAACAGGGCATGTTTGTTGTTCGTCAAGAAAGACATATTTAAGTCCTTGAAGGGGTTTTATATCTAGGGCCTTAGGGGGTACAAATTTCTCTTGTATAAGAGAGACCATCTTAAGGTCTTCAAATTCAACATGAGAAACTTTTTCAAAGTTGTCAAGATTAGCCCTACATTGGTCCAATTGTTGATCTTCTAAGACACATTCATAAGGGCCCATGAGGGAAGTGTGGAGGGGATCTTCAACCAACTCCCATTCATGTCTTAATTGAGAAAACTTGTCAACACAATCAAGGAGATATACCTCCTCCTGAAAGCTAGGGCATCTCATACTTTCAAACACCCTAAATTCTAGGTTTTGTCTTCCTAACCACAAGAGAATGGTTTTGGCCTCAACATCGAGCAGCGGCCAAGAAGGGGTGACAAAAAATGAGAGGATAAAGTAGATCTTATTTGATGTCCATGATCCTAAAATCACATGGAACATAGGCATCTTTCCCAACTCTACATGTATATTATCAATAATACCCTTAGGTTTCATCATAGAAGCATCTGCCAATTGGATGGTCATGACAGTGGGAAGCTTGTCAACAAATCCCAATATCCTACAAAGACTATAAGGCATTATCAAAATACTAGCTCCTAAGTCAGATAACCTTTCCTACATGCATTGTAACCTAGATAGCATGCAATCCCAAAGGAACCAAGGTCTTTCTATAATCTAGAAATTTTTCTTTGAATGATATCCAAGGTGGTCCTAGAAAGTTTTACCATCTCATATTCTTTTGTGGCCTCCTTCCTATTCAAAAGGGTTTTGATGTACATGGACCACACATGCATGTCAGTGAGAGCATCCAAGAAAGGAATGTTCACATGTAATTTTCTCATGGCCTCTCTAAACTTCATGAAATGAATATCAAGCCTATCTTGTTTTAGGCGGGCCTGGTATGGATGATGAGACTTGTAGATAGGTGTTTTAGATAGATCAACCTCCACTTATGGATCTTCAGGGGCAAGGATGATGGAGTCTTGTAAAGGTTGGGTTTCAACAACCACTATGTCATCATCCTCAAAATCTAAGGGTACAACATGCATTTTCTATGGAGGTGGGGGATGAGCATGTGCCTTCCCCGAACGGGTAGAGACAACCTTAAGTTGTTTAGGATGGTTGGGATTGTTTTCTAGTTGCCATAAAAAAGTGTCCGCAGGAGGTTTTTGGATAGCAAAGAGTCAGGCTAATTGAGCATCAATTACCTTTTCGTGGGCCTGTTGGAAAAGGAGAACTTGATTTTTAGAAAAGGATGTATTGTTCTAGAGCAGCTATCCTCTCACTATTAGAAGAAGGAGTGGGGGTGTTCTGTTGAGGTTGAGGTGGTGACTGGTTCAGATTTTGATATTGCTTCCCTTTGTAGGGTCCATGGTTTTGGAAACTATACCTATAATTTCCATGATTCCCAAAGTGCCTCTGATTGTTGTTGTATGGAAAGTCTAGTGGTGGATGATTGTTGGCTTGAGGATGAGGGGGTCTTTGTTGGGAAGCATTTTCAGCACCCGATGGGTTTCCATATTGAAATCCATGGTGCTTTATGGCTTGGTTTGGGTTGTAATAAGCTTGACCTGGTATACTATGAATGGAGTTGAGGTCCTCCATTTGTTATCCAACTTTTGGCTGCATGGGGATATTCTAGGGTAGAGTGATCATACCCTTAAGAAATTATGCAGAGAGAGTCTGCAACCTTTACTTGTTGAGGTTTCTCTCCCTCTCATAGGCATTAACGAAGACTCTAGGCAATCATGTTTCAAGGAAATAAGCTTAAGGATTTCAACATTATTTTTGACGTCAGGATTTTCCTCAGCCTTCGCTACCTTGAGGCATGCTTGGGTTTCAGAATTTCTTTTAACAACCTCCCAAGCACTATTCAGGCTTTGAAACATGAAATTTCCTCCAGATGAGGAATCAAGGAAGACCTTAGTGTACAATAAAATATTTCAATAAGCTGGGATTGAGGAGTCATGGTGGGGGTAACATTGGAGAAGGTACTTAAACCTCTCTCAAGATTCTCCTAGTGTTTTACCTGGGGCCATAGAAAAGAGAGTGATTTGTCCCTTGATTTCATAAGTGAGGGAATGAGGGTAATATTTCTATAAAAATTTGGATTTTAGTGCCTCCCAAGTGGTGACATGTTCAACTCCCTCCATGGCATTATACCAACTGTTGGCATGTCTAAAAAGGGAGTATTTGAAAAATCTATGATGAATGGTGTCCTAAAAAATGCCTAGGATTTTATGTAAGGAACATAAATCATAAAAACATCTGCATATGGTCTTGGAAACGTTCACCTTTGTTGCCAAAAAAGGGATTGGCCAGAAGAATAGTGATCCATTGGGTACAAATCTTGAACTGAGGGGCTGTGATATCGGGTGGCACAACAAGGTGTTGTGAATAAGCAATTTTGGGGACTGAGAAGTCCTTTAATTGTTTTTGTCTTTTGGCTTCCCATTGTGTGGTTTCTTGGCCTCTTGTTTGGCCATATAGGTTGCACGCAAAACAGCTTCTTGAGTCGCACGCTTGGCCATCATGGCCTCCCTTTGAGCAGTGAGTTCCTGGTTGATGCTAGGGTTACTTCCTCCTCATCCATCCTAAAGTGGGTTTCTCAGTTTAAATGATGGAATGTTCTTCCGAATTCTGGGTTGCACAAAATCAGCGTGTTGGGAGCGTCTCATGCACAATAATGATCAAATAGATAATAGCATTTGTAGACAGAATAGACTATTGGAATGAAAACTTAGTAGTAGTAGGAGTAGCACTTCTGGAATGGGACTCAGAAGACATAGAATATATATATATATATATATATATATATATATATATATTGTTCAAAATCTTATTGTGGTCTGTAAATATGATATGTTGTCCCCAAAAACAGTGCCAAAATTAGTATGCATGATTTAGCACACCAACTCACTAGAGACTTTTATCCTAGAGTTTAACCTTTTTTCATGTTGAAATTACCAATTAAGGTTTTTTATTAGTCTATAAGTGTCAATTCCACACGACAATGTCTTCAAAATTGACTTTTAAACCTAAATTACCTAGAACAATAATTTTTTTGAAAGGTTTTTATTTATTTGAACAAGAAGTAAAGTCTGTTTATTTGGTGGTTTATTACACTAGAAAATGAAGTAAACTTTGCAATAAAAATTAAACTAAGGACAATTAAGGAAAGAGTTACGCTAAGAACAAAAGAAAAGAGATTTATGGCAAGAATAATAAAGCAAAAATTATCTATGAGCAAGAGTAATTTGCAAGTAATTCAAGAAAATGAGAATGAATTGATGATAAAAGATATCCAGGTTATGGGTTTTACCATCGTTGCCACGTGAAACTAGATCGATGGAATCCATACGATAAAACAAGTTAGAAAAATGTATGTGAAACATTCGAAAATGCATCTATAAAAGAAGAACTCCCTACAAACCCATTGGTCCTGGTGTTTACAAATCCTAGCCTGAGTATCCCAATAAATATCCTTCTGAGGTCTCATCCATATCTGTATTCATAAGCTTGGTTGTTCCGATCCTTGGGTTCTGTGGTCACTTTACCCAATACTAACATTTGATGAAACAATAGATCAAGTCATTTCAAACGTGTGATTATCCAAACAAAATGCCATCTAATGAATAAAATTATATATGCATGCACGTTGATCTATGCTGCAATATAGATATGGGAATACTCCCCATGCCTTGATATAAAGAACTACTCATGATCCATAGTAGTTGAAAGGAGAATGAAGGAATAAAGGAAGCAAGCCATAGACTACAAAAATAAGAATCCCAAAGATATCTTAGCTAGTGACAATTAAATGGATATCACCCTTAGTTCCTTGCTCCCAATAAGAGGACCAAGAATAAAAGAACGAGAACTAGAAATCTTGAGAGAAAAATGTTAACTTTATTGTAAATCAAGAAGGATTACACAATCAAGAATTGAATAACAAGTGCTTAAATAAAATTTACTAGTACAAAAAGTTGGACACCCTTTCTGGTGAAATCCTCCCTCATTTTATAGGGGAAGGAGGGGTGGAATGACTAGAAAGGGGGAGAGGGAAAAGAGAGCCGACAACTGTTAGAAAAGGCTAGTCGTTGGGTGTGAACCAATCGGTTCACACAATGAAACACTTGTTGCTTGACTGCTCGTTGGTATTTGAACATGTTTGTGCCAAGGAAATGGGGTGAAAGCCCTAGGAAAGGTGGCGGTGTGTTAATTTCTTGCATGTGACTTGGTCATGAAGCAACCTAAGTGAGTCAGTTGGTACTTGGAATGCTTGGTTGAGGAACAAGACACGAGCATTTGGGCATGTGATACACCCATTTTGGTTGTGGAATAGCCAGTGTGGAAGGATGGAACTGAGTAGTGAAATGACCATCCCGGATCTGAATTGTGTCTTCTTGTATAAATTAAACAACCAGTTAATGCTATGAACTGATCGTTTGGAGTGTTGAGATGGTCACAATCTTATCATGAAAGTAAATCTGCAAAATACAAATGAAAAAGATAAGAATGTGTATTATTGGTCAAGAAGTAAGAATTAGCAATTATTTCAAGAGAATTAGCAAAAAGTGAAATAAACCCTAAGAAAAGTGTAACTAAAAGTGGATGAATATACATTCATCAATAGTTGCACTCAACAATGCAAATATGTCATTCCTCGTAGTGGAACCTAGAAGACAAACAAAAACCCACCTGTCTTTCAACGAATATCTCACATAACCACTTGAAACTACATCAGGACTGACAATTGAGTGATACTGTTTTACAACATTACCCATGGTTGAGTGAACCCTTGAGAGGTAGGAAAAACCATCAACCTTAGCCTACCCCTACACTACTAGTTAGGATTGCTTGGAAAAAAAAGACAAATATGAAAGCTATTTTGACGAAGTCTTACATAAGTATAGCTTGGAAATGAGGTTGAGTGTGAATCCTAAAGGAGGCACTCCTCTTGATTATAGAATGTGCCAGACAAAATAGGTCACGCAATTCCAGATCTAGGAGAATGAAACTTGTAAGAAATATGAGCTATAATGTAGACGTCTTGACCTAAGAATGGTATAAGGACATGGTCAATAGTAAAAAAACACCAAATAAATAAATCCCTTATATAAGGAGTGGGATTCACGAGGGGATCCACTCCCTACTAAATTTGAGGAATGAATCGATCTATTCCAAACACACTAAAAAGGTATGCTAGAATAGGTATAAGATTTTCAATTCTCAAATGATAATATAGAAAAAGACCAAATTATAACACCAGAATAATATTCCAGGACTATATTGAATTTATCAAAGTTATATAATGTTCTCCCACTAATGGGCTTACATGAAAGCAACAACAGCAGGATCTATATAGAGGGATATCCAACTATCTCAACTCTATCTCCCATTATGAGTAATCTCCATAAGCTAGGTCCACATTTACATGCCATGTCCTCCATATCCTACACCTGTGGTTGGAAGTATGCCCCAAAAAAGAAAATAAAATAGATGTTGTCAGCATAAAAGTCAGAATGAGCATATTAATTGGGGATTGAGCAACATTAGGAAAAAGGACATCAAATATAACAAGGCTTCCCATAGAAGTGGAAAAGTACTATCCAAGTGGATATCAAAGAAATATAAAAGAAAATGATAATCAAGAATAACAGTTTTCTTGAGTTAAAAACAATATTTCAATAATAATATCACAATTCATAAGTTTTAGATGTAAATAACATAGACTAAGGTTTTTTCAAGCAGGGTTGGGACACCATAGGCTCTCAGCATATAAGTATTGGGTGGAATACGCACACCATGGTTGGAATACATGCATTCTTTATATATATACGAGTGGAATAGGTGCATTTAGGACAGAATATGCACATCCAAAAGTATGATTGTACTCATGTACCACTACAAGAAATAAAATTAGTCTAAGACATGCACACAAATAGACTAAGGAAAATATTAAGTTTGTTCAAGCTGAAAAAATAGGATGAAAACATCCAATAGTTATTATGTGGGGTCAGAGGACCCATAAACAAATATCCAATCATGTCCATAATCAAGATACATCATAAGACTACAAGAGGCTATCACATAAGAAAATAAGATTCAATTGAAGCCAATTTCTCAAAACAAGATTTCCACATGTAAAAGATGATCAAGTTATAAATAAGAGTCTAATAAGAATATCCAACAAAGTAAGATGATCACAAGGCCAGATTCAACATAGAATATTTCAAATCAAAATAAATCTCAAAAGAAAGAGAATTTTTAGTCCAATTTGTCCATAGGACCAAGAGAGAGGGGTAATATAGGTGGTTGCTCAATAAGAATAATAAGTAATGCAATATACCTCTAATAAAAGTCTAGATAAGTCCAAAGTTAGTTCTAGGTTGAAGCCTAGGTCTCCAAAGCATCTATTAAACATATAAGTCGAATTAGGGTTAGACTTACATTAATTGTATAAAGCCTAATGATTGCCTTTTTATTATTATTGAATTCGGTTATCAAACCATGCCATTTTATAGATTATATTTACCTAGTTTATATCATATTTTACCATATTTGTCTGACTTATAGATTAGAAAATATAGAAATATTAAACAATTAGATAAATACACAATAACCATATTTATTGAATTTTATTTAGCTTAAGAAAATAGTACCATTGGATAGAGAGAAATCTCACGGTTTCAAAACATCCTTTGTTACATTTTTCTGAGCTTCCCATTATTAGTTATAATTTTGTAAATACTGACCTATTGGTAATTAAAGAAAATCCATGTAGGCATAATATCCACCATGATGGGGGTCTAGATGGGTTGACCCTATTAGGTATGAACAACTAGCCTGTGGCCACAAAAAAATCGGTGCACGACTCAGAGCAGAGAAGAAACAAAATGAGAGGCAAAAGGCAAAATTGCCCATTCAAGTGTGGCATATATGAAAACAAAGTCGGGACAGTTCTGAACTTTCATTTGGGATATTATTTTTTATATCATTGATCCGCCCCTCCCCCAGCAAAGAACACATAGAAAACTAGGGCATGGACCTTATGAGGCCATCTTGTGGTATGAAAATCTAGGTAGACTATCTATTTGTATGTGAGCTTCCCACAATTACAAAGACATGGGTCCCAATGTCAAGGGAGGCTTTCATTCCTAGAACATACTTCCATCCTAAATGCACAATTAGAGACAAAGTTGAACACCTCAAGAATGATAACTCTAGATATCACAAATGAACCAATTCGAGGAACACTATGTGAATCTGGCATGAAGGAAGTCGTGAGAATAATATCGACTCATGGTTGGGGCCTTGAGCACAACAGAGGAAGTTGAAGTTAGGAAATAGAGACTAACAGTTAAAAGATGAAGAACAACTAGGGTAAAGTCAATTACTTCTAAAACCAAGGCAAAAAATAGACCAAATACATACCTTCATACAGAGTCAGACATGGGGGATCTATCACCAACAAAGTAAACACCAAACATGCAGTAGAATTCTCCACTCACTATCGTCTATAGCAAGATGGCAAAAGAAAAGAAGGCAAACCGAGATTACCATGAACCTGGTCGTCGAGTTAGCATAAAATGAGTCAACTCAATGAGTTCCAGAGGTTCAGAGCAATTGTGTTCCTCTCTGTGCAGCGGAGAACTCCAACAAGATAAGGAATGATGACAGAGTTGCAAGAAGGGGCCTGAAGTCGTAGGAAATGAAGATTGACTCTGCGGAGCTACTCCAGGGTATCTCGAGCTTAATCAAGGGTGATCTTGTGTTGGGTTTAAATATCAAGGTGTTTCCAATACCCCATTGTTAAAGTCCTCTCTTAGAAAAACTAGGTTTTCCCTAATTGAGCATGAGGGAGATAAAGTCCAAGCTTGCATTGAATAAAAAGCAACAAAGAAATGACACAGTAAGAACTTGTGTGAAAAGATTGGATTGATAGGGAAAAAAGAAACTTGGAACGAACTTCTTGCGGTAAGTCATGAACGGGAAAGGAAAGTCGACGAGGAAGAAGTCTGGATGGCCAAAGGATTAGAATCATATGACTATTTGAAAATTCAAATTGAAACAAGAATCCACAAATCTAGTGTGATACAAATAATGTGATACTTTAGGGGAAATGGGTTATAATTACTAAATGACTAATGTAATTAGGCACTTTATAAATTCTCTCTTTCCTATTTTACTTGTGGGTTCAAACAAAATACAATTAACGCGCAATTTGGCACGTAGACTAAGTTTGACATGTAGGTTGCATTTTTTAAAGCAAATTTGCACTTTTGGGGTTGCTTACTATTTTATTTGATATTTTTGGCTATAACTAATATACTCTCTCCTAAATAAAACTAGGATATATAAGATTGCTCAATTAATCTGAAAATTTACACATAGACTAGTTTTGGTATGTAGAATAAGATTTGGGTTCTATTTCCACTTTTGTTGACATTTAGTAATTTATCTAATATTTGTGACATTATCTCATATTTTCTTTTAAAAATGAAATTAGAATAGTTATTATTGTTAAAAAATGTGAAAGTTGTCTCCCAAGATAAATGGGGCCCAAAGAACATGATTTTTACATTATATTTGGGTTTTGGGATTTGTTTCTATGAGTTATGGCACAATTAGGATTCATGGCTTATTACCATCATATGTATTACAAATTACACCACAATCATCAAATTCTATTAAATTGTGTCCTATTATCTTTTTTTGTTGCCTAAAGAATTATCTTATAATATTATGAATGCATTTCTATATTTTACTCATTTAACCTATTACATCCATTTATTAAATATTTATTTAGATAATTGAACATTGTTCTTATTTATGGACATGGGAATACCAATTGTTATTCTAATTTTTGCACTAGTCACATTTTACTCCTCATTAAATATATCTTAGCCACTATGTGAATATTAGTTACAAAAACAAACACACATGATATATTTTATGAACTTATTTACATGTTAATACATATACATGTTAGTATGTTAATATGAGAATATGATTATAAAACCTTATGCCACTTAATGTGCAAAAATATTCATTGAGGTGTATCTTAATTCTTGTTTGCTCAAATCTAAGGTATCAAGCTAACTAACCTCCTAGTTGGAGAATAGGGTATAATTCTAGATTTTGGTTTGTTACAACATTCCACCACTTAAAGAGGATTTTGTCTCTGAAATCCAAGCATTCAAAATATGGATTAAGGAGTCAACGCTGACTAAGATGTAACTATGTTAGTCCAACCATCTTATTTCCACTATCCTCTCTCACTAGAAGCTAAACTCAAAGAGTTAAGTCTAAACCTAGTGTTTTGTCAACATTATCACACCTATTAGAGTTACTTACTTTGTGATGGTAGTTTCATCATCGTTATCTTCATATGCTTTTTCTTTTAAGGATTAAGCATCTGGGTACTTCAAGATTATATTATGAATATATATCATTTTTTGTATTAGGGTCATCAATTAAGTTGACAATGTTTTCAAGTCACCAAATTGAATCAATTATTGTATATCTCTTAACCATGCCATTACATATAGCCTTTTTTTGCATAGTAAATATAAGTGATAAAATTAGGTTTGATCATATATTTGAGCACCTTATTATATATAACTAATTTAATGGATTAATTTAAATTTTGGTGCAGACCTTAATCACACTTATTTGGATTATTTTATGCAAAAATTATCTCAACTTCAATTTATTTTGACCAAGAGATTCAAAGTTACACCTATGACATTTTTGAAGTGTTTAACCTAGATTTATCAATATTATAGCAAGTTAGTGAACAGGGGCAACAAAACCTATCCTTCATTACTTTTCAAACCTAATTACTACCTTGCATTATTTATGGTCACCAATGTAGGCAAGTTAAAATTCAATTTGCAAAACTAATTAGTATTCACATGGTCAACTTAGATGAGTTCATTCATTATCTTGGTTAGGTTCTTGTTATATCCATCCAAAATTTATTGGTAAAGTTACTAAGGGTTAGATAATACATCGATCGTAATTCTCAAACAACCCTATAGTTGAATAACTTGAATTACATCCTAGACTCTATAGGGCACATGACTCCACACCTTAAAAGGTTTAACCTAGTAAGCTAAAATGGACATAACTAAAGGTATTGGTATGTTTATGATATGCATAGGTCATTACTCTAACTAGACGATCTAATCCATCTAGGATTGAGTTTTAGGTCCTTATGTTTTGAACCTAACAATCCTAAGTTTCACATCTCAATACTAGAGATAATAGTGTACAAAATAGTTTGCCAACTAAACCTTTAAATAATGCCACATATTCCTAGTCACCACTTCATAGCCAAAACTAGGGTTGAGATTTCTATTCTAAGTAATTCTAGGGTCTCTATATCTCTTCATTGTGAGTTAGTTCCAGAAAACCTCGATAAAATCTAGGAAGCATTTATTTTGTACATATAGTATTATAAGAGGAAATAATTTGATGTCAAAATTTTGCGATAGAAAATTGAAGATATGGCCCAAAATCAATGTGATATCCAACTCAAAATGTTTTAAGATTTCCTTGTCAACTTATTTCTCATTCTCATGCCAAAAATCACCATAAAGTTAAAACTTAATATGTAAAGAGAAAAGTCACCACCAACCTATATATTAGGGTAAGAGAACCTAAGTCTCATCACATTCGGGTTTTCTAATCATGATTCTTATGAGTACCTCATATGATTCTAAATGGACCTTTCATCATCTCATGAATAACATAGGTCAATTCTAGTGTAAACATATCACCTAGAAGGTGACTGTAAGATAATGGTTGTAATTACAGAGGCAAAATAAAAAAGACAGATTTTGACTACCAATGGCTATGATACCATCTTGTAAGGAGTGAGACTCGAGAGGGGATCCACTCCCTACTAAATTTGAGGAATTAGTTCATCTATTCCAGACACACTAAAATGGTATGCTGGAATAGGTATAAAATTTTCAATTCTCAAATGATGATACATAAAAAGACCACAGTACAACAATGGAATAATATTTCATGACTAGAATCAATTTATCAAAGTTACATAATATTCTCCCACTAATGGGCTTACATGAAAGCAACAACATCAATATCTAAATAGAAGGATATCCAAATACCTCAAGTCTATCTCCCATTAAGACTCATCTCCATAAGAGAGGTCTACATTTGCATGTCATGTCCTCCATGTACTACACCTGGGGTTGGAAGCATATCCCAGAAGAGAAGATAAAATAGATGTTTTCGACATAAAAGCTGGTATGAGCATGTTAATGAGGGATTGAGAGATATTAGGAAAAAGGACATCAAATATAACAAGGATTCTCATAGAATAGGAAAAGTATTATCCAAGTGTATATCAAATAGAATATGAAATAAAATGATAATCAGTATTAAGAGTTCTCTTGCCTTGAAAACAATGTTATAATAATAATAATATCACAATACACAAGTATTCCATGTAAATAACATAGACTAAGGTTATTTCAAGCAAGTTTGGGAAACCATAGGATCTCAAACTAAAATTATTGGGTGGAATACACACACCTTTTGCAGAATATGAGTATCCTTTTAAATATATAGGAGTAGAATATACACACTCATGATGGAATACACATGTCCAAAAGTATTGTTTTACTCACGTACCACTACAAGAAATAAAAGTAGTATAGACATGCACACAAATAGAGTAAGAAAAGTACTAATTTTAGTCAAGCTAAAATAATAGGATGAGAACATCCAATAGTTATCATGTGGGGTTACAAGACCCATAAGCAAATATCCACTCATGTTCATAATCAAGATACATCATAAGACCAAAAGAGGTTATCACATAAGAAAATAAGATTCCCTCAATGCCAATTTCTCAAAATAGGATTACCACATGTAAAACATGGTCAAATTATAAATAAGAGTCCAATAAAATATCCAATAAAGTAAGATGATCCCAAGATCAGAATCAACATAGAATATTTCACATGAAATAAATCTCAAAAGAGATAATTTTTTTTGGCTAATTTGTCCATAAGACTGAGAGAGAGAGAGAAAATATAGGTGGTTGCTCAATAAGAATAATATAGAATGCAACATACATCAAATAGAGTCTACATAAGTCCAAAGTTAGTCCTATCCAAAGTTAGTCCTAGGTCCAAGCCTAGGTCTCCAAAGCACATATTAAACATATATGTAGAATTAGGGTTAAGTTTAGATTAATTTTATAAACCCTAAAAATCACCTTTTATTATTATTGAATTTTGTTATCAAACCAAACCATTTCACATATTTATTTCCCTAAGTTTATATCTTATTGTACCATATTTTTCTGACTTATAGATTATTAGTTATGAATTTTAGAAATATTAAACAATTAGATAAATACATAATAACCATTTATTTATTATATTTGGTTTAGTTTAAGGAAATAGTACCATTGTATAGAAAAAATCTCATAGTTTTAAAACATCATTTCTTACATTTTTCTGAGCTTCCTATAATTAGTTATGAATTTTGTAAGTACTGGCCAATCGATAATCAAAGAAAATCCATGTAGGCATAATATCCACAAAGAGGGGGGTCTAGATGACTCTTACCTATTAGGGATGGCCAACTAGCCCAGGCCCACAAAAAAATTGTTGCATGGATCAGAACAGAGAAGAAAACAAATCGAGAGTCAAAAGAAAGAATTGTCCATTCAAGTGTGACACAAATTCAAACAAAGCCAAGGCAGTCTAAAACATTCATTTTGGACCTTCTTCTTCATATCATCGACCCCCCCATGAAGAACACACATAAAACCGGGGTGTAGACCTTAGGAGAAAGGCCACCATATTGTGGTATGAAAAGTGTGGATGACTATCTACCATTCTGTTAGCCTCCCCTAGATACAAAGACCTAGATCCTAGTATCCAAGGAGGCCAACATCCCTAGAACAAACCACCTTCCTAAAGGCACAAATAGGGAAGAAGTTGAACGCCTCAAGAATAGAAACTCTAGATCCTAGTCGTATATCGACCATTTTGAGGAACACTCTGTGAATCTAGCACAAAGGTTGTTGCAAGAATCATATTCACTCATGGTTGGGGCCTTAAGCACAATAGAGACAACTGAAGTTCAAGAAACTGAGACTGGCGGCTAAAAGATGAAGAACAACTAGGGTAAAGGCAACTACTTCCAAAACCAAGGTAGAAAACATACTTACTCAATACCTTCATATAGAGTCCGACATGGGGGATCCATGACCAGTGGAGGAAACACCAAATAGCTAGCAAATTCTCCACTCATAGTTTTCTATAGCAAGAAGGTGAAAGAAAAGGAGGAAAAATGAGATTACCATGAACCCAATTGTCGAGTTATCATTACACAACTCAAAGCAATGAGTTCCAGAGGTTTGGAGCAAACATGGTCCTCTCTGAGTGGAGGAAAACTCCAGAAGCCAAGGAATGATGATGGAGTTGCAAGGGGTTTGAAGTTGGCAGCGATGAAGATTGACTCTATGACGCTTCTCCAGGGTATCTCGGGCTTAATAAATGGTGCTTGTGAGTTCCTTTAGATGGGGGAATAGTGCTTCAGTTGTTCATTTTATATAGAAAGGTGTCTCCAATAGCCCTCTTTTGAAGACCTCTCATAGGAAAATTAGGTTTTCCCTAAATGGGCGTGAGGGAGATAAAGTCTAAGCTTTCCCATAATATATAACAATGAAGAAATGATAGGCTAAGAAAGCATGTGTAAATATTGGATAGAGAGGGAGAAAAAAAGAAAGTTGGAATGAACTTCTCACTAGAATCCATGAATGGGGAAGGAAAGTTGACGAGGAAGAAGTTTGGATGGTCATACAATCCTAATCAAATAGATCAAAAACCCATATTTAAACAAGAAACTAAAAATCCAACATGACACAGATAATGTGATACTTTAGGGGAAGGGTTACAATGACTAAATGACTAATGTAATTAGGTATTTTATACATCCTCTCTTTCCTATTATATTTGTAGGTTTGAACATATAATGTGATACTTTAGGGGAAGGGGTTACAATGACTAAATGACTAATGTAATTAGGTATTTTATACATCCTCTCTTTCATATTATATTTGCAGGTTCAAATAAAATCCAATAATATGAGATTCGACACCTAGACTAATTTTGACATGTAGATTCCAATTTTTCTAATAATTTTCAGTTTTGAGGTTCATACTATTTTATTTGATATTTTTGTCTTTAATTTATGTACTCGCTCCAAATAAAACTAGGATATATAAGATTATTCAACTAATGTGAAAATTCACAAATAGACCAACTTCGGAATGTAGAATCTAAATTTTGGATATATTTCCACTTTTGAAGACATTTAATAATTTATTTAATATTTGTGGCCTTATCTCATAATTTCTTTTCCAAATGAAATTAGAATAGTTATTATTGTTCAAATAATGTGAAACTTGGCACCCAAGTTTAATGGGATTCAAGGAACATGATTTTCATATTTCATTTGAGTTTTGAGATTTCCTTTTATTAATTTTGGAACTATTAGGATTCCTTGGTCATTACCATAATATATTACATCATAATTATCAACTTTTATTAAATTGTGTCCTATTATCTTCACATTGTTGCTTAAGGAGTTATCTTATGTTATTATACACGAATTTCTAACCCATCACATAAAAACATAAACTTTGAGGCTCAATAGCACTAAGTTCTTTTGATCTCCCCACATTTTACTCATTTAACCTATTATGTCCACTAATTATATATTTTTAGTTAGATAGTGGAACATTATTCATATTTATGGACATGAAAATATCAATAGTTATTCTAATTTGTGTACTAAGCATATTTTACTTCTTATTCAATATTTCTTAGACAATATGTGAATATTAGATAGAAAAGGCAACACATGAGATATATTTTATGAACTTATTTACATGTTAACACAAATGCATGTTACTATGTTAATATGGGATGTTGATTATATGACGTGATGCTACTTAATGTGCAAACAATATTCATTAAGGTACATCTTTATTCTTATTTGGTCAAATCTAGGGGACCAAGCTTACTAACCTCTTAGTCAGAGAATAGGGTATAATTATAGGTTTTGGTTCTTTACACCTTAATATTTACTCTACGCCTTGATTCTATTTATTAGCTTGAGGACAAGCTTTAATCTAATTTTGGGGGTGTTGATAACACCCAATTTTGAGGATACTTCATGCCTAAGTTTACCCCTAATTTCCTCTCTTTATTCAAAGTTGCCTTAACTTTCTCATATCTTACTCATGTTTATCATTTATACCTTGATTTATAGTTTACTACTCTTTTATCATGTAGTTAAGTCACCAAATGATGGTTTTAACCCTTGTGTGGATCTCCCATTGATTTCCAAAAAAAACGGTGACCATCCGCCCTATGAATGTTGGGTTCACCGGGTTGACTATACATCGGTTCTCAAAACTAATGGCTCCATTATTAACCACTACCCAGCCATCGGAAGATGGGTAGAAGAACCATCGGTTCCCAATCGATGGCCAGCCTGAAGACCCCTATGGGTAGAGTCTACTGATGGCACACCTATTGGTATGTCTACTGATGGCCAAACTGGGAGTCTACCTACCGATGGTCAGTCCGATCTCACCCGATGGAAGGAATAGACAATGGCTACTGATGGTTAGGAATATGATTGCTCACCTGCATGACCCGTCTACCGATGGCGGTACTAGATACATTGGTCATTCATATTGTTAAGTTTGTCCCCTGAGGTACATGGTCAGACTTGCAGCACATGCAAAGTACACCCTTGAGCGCCTTGCGTCTGGCACCGAGAGCTATAATAGGAGACCTCATGTAACTGAGAAGGGGTTGCAATGAAAGAGAGATGATAGAGATCTACCTCCAAGACACCCCTCTGTCGACCTTCGACTTGTGGCTTCCATCCATCGTTTTGTGTTCTCCAAGGATAAGAGTCAGAGTAGCAACAAACCCCCATCTCCGTCGAGCTATTCCATATCTCTTCTTCAACAGAAGGAGGTACGGGTAGTGATCTACACCGTGAGTGCCAACTTCCAAGAAGGGAACTCTCCATCAATTTTGGCCAGTCTGTGGTCACTATTGGTGTATTTTTCTCCTTCTATGAATTTTTTCATCCTCTTACACCCCCTTCTATCTCCAAGTCTTACCATACTTGTAACTTTGCCATCATACTCACCACCATGAGTGGCTAATCATCTACTTGGGTTGGGAGTAGCCACCAAGGCTCTCCCAGTATGTAAATCCTTACTTCTAATGAATATATGCTCTTAGCAAAGTTTATCTCCACGCTCTTATTCTCAATGCTTCAGTTGCATGATTAGAAACTATCTTTTTTTGGTCGATCTATTAATACCTTGAAAGAGTAGTATTAATCTACATTTAAGTATTGTTAAGTTTCACAAATTCATGAGAATGCTGGAATGCTTAAGATAATGATCTTATGGTTTTACATTGGTTGTTGGTTTTCTATCTCGAGAGAAAAACCACCTTATAATCTACATCTACCCTAAACTCAAGAGAGGAGGGAATAGACACTTATTATCATTGCTTGTAAACTTTCTAAGGGTATATAATAGATGTGAGTGTTGAATGTTGATGAGAGATCTTAGATGGTGAAACCCAATCTAAGTTTCCCCATCCATACTTGTTCTTTTATCCTTAAACATTCTTGTTCTTTAATTTTACCTTTTTTTTACTTGTTCTTTACTTGCTTGTTGATGAATCATCATTCCATAGGAAACACAAATCTTACCTTACCCTTTTTTTGGCATAACTAAGACAAATCTTAAAGGATCTTAACATTTACCACCCTTGTCTCTGTGTTCGTTCCCGAGCTACTACATCAGACTCGTTGCTATCGTTGTAGGGTCATGAGTGTTGGGTTATAAATTTAAAAGTCTGATTACTCTAGATCCTCTCCTTTTAGACATGTGATTTAGGCTGATCATGCATCAAGTTATTATTGCTTTGAGATAAAAAAAAATTGTTGTAATTGTGTTTGTTCTTCTATTTCTTGGAGATTGAAGCATATTTTGAAAATATTTATATCAAAATTACCTTTTCAAAGTTTTTTGATGTCTCGGATGGCAAAAGCTAGTGGCAACACACATTCATGTCACCGCTAATCAATTTGTCCATGGTCTCATAAGATTTCCTTCCTCGTTATAGAGATACAACATAACCATGTCATCTTTGACTAGAGTTAGTGTAATTGACCACTACTACCTCATGTTGAGCTCATCGATGAGCTCTTTCCACCCTCATGTTGTCACAATATGATCATTGGAGTCCTAGAGAGTAAGAACATACCTTGGGTATTGTCTAATTTGACCTTAATCCACACAGGGTCAATATTCAGACCATGACATTTCCATAGAAGAAGCATGAGGATACATCTCTTGAACAAATTTTCACCATATAATGGGTTTGAGGTCACATGGGAGCAAGGTGGTAATATTATCTAATTTGCATAATGAACTATCTTGTCCGTTGAAATTTGATCATTGTTATATAGACCTCGATCAAGGTGGTGATCAATTTTTCATATTTGTTGGTTTTTGGGAGTAATAAATCTAACACAATACAATGTAAAACCCAATGGAATGATTTTTTACGATTTTGTCTCTTATCCTAATTAGATAAGAAATTATGTCTAACAATATTAGGAAAGTGCAAATTAATGTTAGCTTTGGAGTCTAAGACATTATCTCCTTATCCTTTTCTATTGTCTTTTCCTAATCCCTAGAGAATTGTCAATCAGGAGACCTATCTTTAAATAGGGGTAGAGACAGATGGATACGATGTGTCGATGTGTGGGGTTCCAATGTGTGGTAACTTTGAGAGTGCCAATATAGGACAACATTGTGTGCCAAAGATGAGAATCCACGAGGAAGTCAAAGAGGGGAGAGAATGAGAGTGGGTTACGAGATTCTATTGTGGACACAAGATTGTGTGGGAGTGACAATCCTCTTAATATTTTTGAGGTTGCTTAATAGAATTTTGTGGTCTTCTTTGCCAATCATGTTCTCTGCTTGGTTATTTATTTGGTGGTTATTGGCTTTGACGATGTGGGTCATCGTAGCTTTTGTTGTGCATGATTGGGTTGTATCTTGTGTGAAATTTTTCTTGGGATTGAAGCTTCTACAAATCTCTTCAAGTGGTATCAGAGCAAGGTTCATGTGAGATGATCAGAAAGTATCAGGGGCACAGAAAAGCATGATAACATCGACAACCACCATTGGAGACCATCCAATAGAAAATCTTAATGGCAATATCAAAATGGAATCAGGAGGGCATGCATCCACTAGTTGTGAAATATCAACGTGAGGTGGAGTCATGTTACTTACTTGTAAGGGGCAAGTGACTATAGAGGCTATCTGGTTCTATCAATTAGTCAGATTTTTTCTAACCAAAAGAGGAGCAGATGACGACAGGTCTACCAACACGAAAGGTGTAGATGAAGCACTAGCACGAGTGATGGGCTTCATGAGCCCAAAGATTGCTACATGTATTCAACTCTCACAGGCAGTCTGGTGCGAGACTGCAAAATTGGCTAAAAATTTCAACAAGTACAGAGGTGAAGTTGTCAACTATTAGACAGAGGAAGTTGTGGTTGGACCGACCACGTGGTGTCTATGAGTGGGCATGGCTAAACGAAGTTGGACCGACCACGTGGTGTCTATGAGTGGGCATGGATAAAAGAAGTCATAACCCTGTGGCATGGGGGGGGGAATGTATGAAGGATGTGGTTCTTACAATTGGAGGTAGAGGCGATGTAGTTTCTCAAACTGTACAATATGAGGAAGTACCACATGAAGGGTCTAGGCAGCCAAGCCTCGACACACACTTCATGTAGGCGTGCAGGGTAATATGCTTCTAGAAACGGAAGCATCTTCTGAGGGAAAAACATAGAAGAAGAATGGGAGAAGACTTCTTGGAGGAGCAACTTCAGCAAATAAGATACAAGGTGGAGATTTTTAGGACTTTTTTCTCCTATCCTAATTTGATAAGAAATAATATCTAACAATATTAGGAAAGTGCAAATTAATGTTAGGCTTGGAGTCCAAGATATTATTTCATTATCCTTTTCTATTGTCTTTTCATAATTCCTATAAAATACTTATATCATCTTGTACTGTCTAACCGAGAGTCTCTATCTATAAATAGGGGTAGACACTAATGGATATGATGTGTCGATGTGTGGGGTTCTAATGTGTGGTAACTTTGGGTGTGCCAAAGTAGGAAAACATTGTGCATTAAAGATGGGAAGCCACAAGGATAGACAAAGAGGGGAGAGAATGAGAGTGGGTTATGTGATTCTATTGTGGGCACGATATTGTGAGGGAACAACAATCTTTAAAATCTTTTTGAGGTTTCTTAATAGAATTTTGTGGTCTTCTTCGCCAATCATGTTCTCTACTTGGTTATTTATTTGGTGGTTATTGGCTTTGTCGATGTGAGCCGCTGTAGCTTTTATTGTGCATGCTTTGGCTTTATCTCGTGTGACATTTTTCTTGAACTTGAAGCTTCAGCAAATATCTTTAAGATTGAGGGAGGAAAATGACAAGAATGTAAGAGGGCATCGCCTGCTCGACTACTTCTTTTTGAATTTCCATGGTGTAATTGTAACATCCCTGACCTGGGTTATGTTTTAACCCTAGGTGTTTTGTTTAATAAAAGTGATTATATGCTTGCTCTTATCTTTTGAAAAGTAATTAAGGCTCAATAGGAACTTACATTGCAATTTTAGTCCTTTTTTAATATTGTTGAAATCAATGTTTTGCTTTTTTTGGACTAAAGTGCGAATTACCCAAGTTGAGGGGTTTATTTGCAAATTTTGCATGATAATATGTTCCTCATGTGTTGAAGCATCATGAGAGTGAATATTATGTAGAGTTATGGCTTGTGATATCCTGAATACCAAGAAAGAGCTGATAAAGCAATGTTTGTGCATTAAAACCTAGTTTTGGTGTAATGTGCAATTTACACAAAACCTAGGGTTCAATATGCAAATTACCACTTCAAAATGGTCCCTACTATTTATTGGGATCATTTGGAGCAAAGAAAATGAGAGGGGCATCTCATTTGTATCTCTTTGAAGGAGAGAGAATCTTGATATTAAAATAATCAAGATTTAAGCATAATGGAAACCTTAATTCAAATTAATGCAAAAATAAATAAAATAATTGAAGGGCCTTCAACCAAAATTGAATTGGTTGAATTCAGATATGTGTGGACGTCCTTGTGCTTTGAAAGGGCCATGAAATATCTCAAGAAGGTGAAAAACCCACTCAAATTATTATAAGAAAAAGAAATATCCACTCACATATGGATATTACTATTAAATGGTTTAAGGTGCTTAATTTGCTTTTCTTTAAAACATGGATAATTGAGAGGAATAAGAGACAAATTTACTCCACATGATGCCAAGAAACATTAGTGACCGTTTTTAAGTGGTAATTTTCATATTGCACCCTAGGTTTTGGGTAAATTGCACATTACACCAAAACTAGGTTTTCATGCACAAACATTGCTTTATCAGCTCTTTCTTGGTATTCAGGCTATCACAAGCCATACCTCTACATCATATTCACTCTCATGATGACTCAACACATGAGGAACATATTATCATGTACAATTTGAAAATAAACCCCTCAACTTGGGTAATTTGCACTTTAGTCCAAAACAAGCAAAACATTGATTTCAACAATATTCAAAAAGGACTATAATTGCAATATAAGTTCCTATTGAGCCTTAATTATCTTTAAAAATATAAGAGTAAGCATATAATCACTTTTATTAAACAAAACACCTAGGGTTAAATCATAACCCAGGTCAGGGATGTTACATCACCCTATCCATACAACGCACACACCCTTCAACATGTGGACTCAACATATCATGATTTCTTATGTACCATGTCACAAAAACAGCAACAGGAACATAATCTACAAGGACCCATACAACCTGATACATGAAAACAACATTCCAAGGAACCTGACACTGGGATAGATGGAGGGAGCTGGAGAAAATTGAAGTTCCATACCACTAGTAGGAACCTAGAGTTTGTCTATATTAAACGCCGCCCTCATAGGAGGAATGGACTTTATTTTGATGAATGATCTTTTCCCTAGACAGATTATATGTAATTAAACTCCTATTCTCACGCTCCTGAGGGATACACCACTAGTGATTAATCCCAACTTTTGATTTTATTTTGGGTGATATGTAACCCCTTTAATTCTCTACTACTACTACTACTACTACTACTATGTTTTTACTCCCATTGACTTATCACAGACATGCACAAGTCCTTTTATCAATACAAGGAACATATTATAAAAAAATATGAGAACCAACAAAGCTTTCTCTATGTAGCACCTATGTTGTAGCTTCTCTCTACATTGAAATGTATCTCCCTCTATCTTCCTCTTCCCTACCTTGGCAAGAAGATTGTGTGTCATGTTTAGCTTTGAAGAATGAAGACAAGTAAGGTTAGTATGTCTCATTTGTTTTGGTTGGTTTCCTCCTTGATAATTTTTCTCCTCCTTTCTTCCTCATATTTCCTTCTCCCACTAGTGAGATGTCTTTCATGCCACTATTCACATATTGTTATGGCCATTACTGTGGTGTCTATTGCCATACATCGATTAAGATAAATGCGGAAGCGGTCGTTAACGGCGGATTACTGAAAATCACTAAAATTTAAAACATTTATCAAGAGATCCATTCACAGGAAAACTCTTTCGCGTCTCATTTGTATCTCTTTGAAGGAAAGAGAATCTTGATATTAAAATAATCAATATTTAAGCATAATGGGAACATTAGTTCAAATTAATGTAAGAATAAATAGAATAATTAAAGATCCTTCAACAAAAATTCAAATGGTTGGATTCATATATGTTTGGACGTCCTTGAGCTTTTCAAGGACCACAAAATATCCCAAGGAGGTGAAAACTCCACACACCTTATTATAAGAAAAAGAATTTCCACTCAAATATGGATATTACTATTATAAGTGTTAAGATGCTTAATTTCTTTTCCCTTAATTCATGGATAATGGAAGGGATCTCGGTGGGGATAGAGTTTCCTTTTCATGTAAGAAACCAAGGGGGAAGTGGTGGTAACAATTTTGGAATTAAAAGATTTTTATAAAACATTTTCTCTCTCATTGATTTTCTTATAAAAGATCCTTTACCACTCAAACCAAGGACTTCTTCGGATCCCTTTCTTCTCCTTGCTTGCAAAAACGATCAAGGGAGATAGGAACAGTAGGAAGAAGACCCCCCAACCTTTTGGTAAGTCCTTGACCTTCGTTCTTCTTGATTTCATGGTGGAAATCATAAAACAATGCATAATTCCTTCATTCCATCTTCAACCCTAGCCGATCCTTTCACTCCAAAAGCTTGAGAACGGACCTTGGGAGGTTTCTAGAGCTTCATCCACCATTGGAGCCGTGAATCTTGGAGCTTGGGATTAGATTAGAAGGCGGGTTATATAACTTGAACCCTTAATCTTTGTCATTGAATTCGATTTCTCAATTCAATTGATTTAATTGATATTCTTGCAATTCCTTTGTTTGATTGATGGAGTTGCCATGGAAATGGTAGTAGTTTCGTGAGTCTAAAGGTTGAAGATGATAACCTGATCACTAACACACACCTCAAACAAGAACAAGAGCAAATGGTCTTGGACCTTTGGTCCAAACGGTTTCACCAAACCGTTTGAGGCCAAACGGTTTGCAAACCATTTGGTGACTTGGACTCCAAACCGCATGAGAGGGTTGACCATTTGAGGTCTAAACCTAAGTTTGTGATGGATGATGATCCAATGGATCCAATTGATTGATTCAATGTGTGTACAATCCTTCAATTAGGAACCCTAATCAAGTTGATTGAAGAATCCTTGATTGGTCCTAATGATTTCAAGACAAATTGGGTCAAACGGTCTTGAGACCGTTTGAGCCCAAACGGTCTTGAAACCGTTTGGGACCAAATGGTTTCAAAATCATTTGGAGGGTTAGTGGTTGATCCTTGACAATTGGATAAAGATCTAATGGTGTTTATTGATGAATCCTTCAATTGCCTAACCAATAGTCGATTCAATGGTGCAAATTACATTCAATTGATTGGTGAAATTACTTAGAGAACCCTTGCAGTTTTGGGACTGATTTGGCCCAAATAGTCTTGAGACCGTTTGAGTCCAAACGGTCTTGAAACCATTTGGGGTCAAACGGTTTCAAAACCATTTGGTGATGGAATCTCAAAACCGAATGAAGATTGATTGTGATTCAATTAATTAGGAATTGAAGTGGTGATTGTTCCAATGATCTATTGATTGATAGTTATGATAATTAGTGATGGTACAAGGAGTGAAACCCTAAAAGTACCTAAGTGATTAGTACCATTTAAGGTATAAACCCTAATTGTTTATAAGAACAATAATCTTTTATACGATGTCAATCATAGATGTATGTGCTTGACTGAAGGGTTGGTATAACCTAATCAAGTTGGGAGGATGATAAAATAGAATTCATAAATGAGCATGATTCATATGGTGATCAAGGGTATGATCCTTAAGGAAAGAGATCAGGAAACCCTAATCACGAGCATAAACCCTAATTGACAAGGTTATTGAACCTTAACCCTATTTCAGAGAAATTTTGACAGAAACCCTAACCTAGGGTAATAGTGAAACCCTAATTGAGGGTGAGGACTTGAATAATCCTAATTTAAGGTTATGAGATGTAAAACCCTAAATTATATGAATAGTAAACCCTAATTATGGGTAATGGAACATGAAACCCTAATTGGGATGAATAGTAAACCCTAATTGTGGATTATTGAATGTAAACCCTATTCTGGGGTGAAATTGAAGTGAAACCCTAACTAAGAATGGTTTCATGAGAATCCCTCATGTTTGATGTGATTTTAAACTCAAATCTAGGGTAATACTATGTAATGCTTAATGAACCCTAATCTTGGGCAATATGGTGATAAACCATAACCCTGATATGGGTGATGGAATGTTTATCCTCAAAAGGATGTGACATGAAATGGGAAACCTTAACCCTAGTAAGGGAATAGTGGTGTTACCCTTGAATAGTGAATCCATATTTGTTTTATATGGCACTGATATGCAATTGATATCACTGTTATCATTTGTGCTGACCGTGCAGGTATCTTGAAATGATGATCATGGCTAGGTATGAGCTATGATGTTTAATTCACTATTGTGTTTGGGCCTTGTGCGCCATAATATACCTTGGTGTCTAGTAATAGGTAACAAGAGAGTTAATGGGCCTCAAGTACCATGAGTGATGCTTGTAATAGAAAGTATCATGTTTACCTTGGTCAGATGACCTGAAGGTGATAGTTACCTGGAAAAGTGGTAACTATGCTCAATGATGAGTCAAGGGTTTGAATACACGGAACCATATGATTATGGTGATGAGATTGAGAAGGGATGAGAGTTCCCAGTTTTTAAATAAGGGACTGAGTTCCCAATGTCTTTTAAAGACTGATGATTAATTGATGAAAATAGTACATGTTTCTTTATAGCATTGTCATAATAAGTTATGTTTGAGAACTTGGCTGACGCTAAAAGAATATGAAAATGTACTTAATTAATCAAGTGAAATCTGTTCATGTAGGGCTCTGACCATAGATCCATCATCGTCAGTGGTTGGTGATGGTGAAATAGGTTTTCCTAAAGAATTCCTAGAGTTCGCATATTCTGAATATGTGGGGGGTAAATGGGAGAAAATATCCTTACGTCCTTGTGAAGAGATTGATGGAAGGTAAACATTAAACCCCTCAATCCTTCATGTGTCAGGATGGATGTATCACAAATCTCCCGATGGTTGGGATGGATGTATCATTAATCTCCTAATGATATTTAATGTCGGGTCGATGGAGATAAATATTAATTCTCTCGATTGCTGATGAGAGTGCAGTTGACGCTATAACTCTATAGCAAAGTTCCAGTATACCCTGGAAAGCTATTTTGAGCAGTTGACATAGTCCTACTTGTGGTCCCGTACTGATCGGGATGTGGGAGGTCATGGGAATCTGGCTCTTCCATTGACCTAATTATGGTACGGATTTTGATTCTATAAATGGTCAGTTGGAGTATGAGCGGTATACCTCATCTCCTCAGAGCTTAAATATGTTTGTAAAATATAATCAACCGTGTAGCATATTTGCATAAGATTGAAATACGAGAACCACTGGTTGATGTTATATTGCTTAACATGCCCTTGATACATAAATGTACTTATGTTCTTTTAATTCATATTGAATAAGAGACATGCTGCTTTATCAAGTTATAGTTGAAATACTTGCATAAGAATGTTGCTCTAATCTGCATAGATGTGGATTCAACTGCTACTGAATTATATTATCCCACTGCTCAGTTTATCTCTTTTAAACTACAATGATAATGGTTTTGCAGAGAGTTATATCTCCCGCTGGGGCAATTTTTATAATTGTCTCACCCCCGTGGGATTCAATGTTTTTAGGTAGACGCAGACAAAAAGGCAGAAACCCTTCTTTAGGGGAAGAGCAGTAGCAGCAGCCACAAGGACAGTAGTGATCCATCAGGTGGAGACATTGGCTGTCTGGTTTTGTATAGTTAGTCCTATGAGTTGTCTCTATACTCTCGGGTCCTAGGAGTTAGTGCTTTTGATAATTTGATCTGAGATTTTGGCTTGATGCTTCGAGATTTTTATACTACTTGGGTACAATTGAGATAGAGTAGTGAATGTTGTAACTCTCGAGAAGAAATGGTACAAGAGATGTACTAGTGAACCAGGATGTAATGATTTACTTTTGTTTTGAATGAAAGAGTTTTCCTATGAATGGACCTCTTGATAAATGGTTTTAATTTTTAGTGATTTTCAGTAATTCCGCTGTTAATAACGATCACTTCCACATTAGTTAATCTTGTTTGGTGAATCATATGCCACAAATTAGTGGTATCAGAGCTCTAGGTTCGCTGAGTCTATTGAGACATAGGATTAAGGTTGTTGAGTCTGTTCTAGTGTCTTCTCGTTATCTAATAGTGTCTTCTGCTCATATAGGAGGAGAAGAAGAACGAAAGATGTCTGGATCACATGATGAACACGCTGCTGAGAGCAGTGTTGTTGCACCAGGAGGGGTGCAAGAAACCAAGATAGGGAGGAGCTTGTCCCTGAACAACCCCAATTCAATCAAGTCGATATGGGGAACCCAGCCTTTCAGGCTATGTTTGGGTAGTTTATGGTAGCTATGACCCATATGACGGATAGAATGCCATTACCTGCACCTAGGGCACCAGCCCATGATGAAAGATATGGAGTCGGCAAGACTTTTGAACGGCTTAGGAGGGTGGGAGCCATAGAGTATGCTGATATAGCTGACCCAGCAGATGTTGACCTATGGTTGACTAAGTTGGAGAAAGCCTTTAGAATCCTCATGATTCTTGATGATGAGAAGGTCAGGCACGTTGTATACCTCCTAAAAGGGAGTGATGGCCACTGGTGGACCATCGAGGAAGGTAAAAGACCTGGTGTTGTGATCGGATGGGAGGAATTCCAGCGTGAATTCGTTGCTAGATACTTTCATAAGACGTATCTAGATGAGAAGATCTCTCAATTTGACAGGATAAAGCAAGGACCAATGAATATTAGTGAATATGAAGCTAGGTTCATGCAACTTTTGCGGTTTTGTCTTCATATGGCGTCAACTAATGAGGAGAGAATTCGGCATTTCGAGAAGGGCTTGAACGTTGAATTGACCACTCTGGTGTCTGCTTTGGAGAATCGAGAGAGGTTTGCCACTTTTGTGGAGTTTGTAAGATGCATAGACAGGTCTGTAATTGAAAAGCGGAAAACCAAGGGTAAGAAAGAGTACCCACAGTTCCAAGGACATAGTTCTGGGAGTTTTAAGAAACTAAGGTATTCTATGCCTACACCACCACCAAGGTCCAATACCCAGACGCAATGGACGTCAAGTAAGGGTAGAGATCGCAGTTTACCACCGAAGGGAACTCACAGCTCAGCCTCAATGTTACTAACATGACCACCCAGACCACCGAGGGGGAATGTAACATGTTATAGATGCGGGAGAGAAGGCCATGTGGTGAGGGACTGTCCTGAGAAAGTCACGAATGTGACCCAGCAACTGAGGCAGAGTCAACAAGGCTCTTAGAGGCAACAGTCTGGCAGTGGGTGCTAGAGGACATGGACAAGCGTCCCAAGCTAGATCGTTAACATCCAACAATCAAGCACATTGTGAACAGCAAGCAACGACTAGATTATATGCAATGAATCAGCCCGAAGCAGTTGTCAATCCTAGTGACAGGTCAGATGGAATTATTTTATTCTGATATGTCTTCATCCTGCTTCGTATCTGTGTTAATTGATCTGGGTGCTACACACTCTTTTATCACTCGAGAAGTGATTGATGACTGCAACATGATTGTCCGTCATAGAGCAGATAGCTTGTTGTTAGAAACACATTTGTTGGGATCTGCAGTATTGCGGGAAGTGTGTTCTCCCTGCAATCTTTCCTTTTCTAATCACCACATTTAGGTGGATCTTATACCACTTGAAATGCATGGGTTTGATATAATCCTTGGTATGGACACCTTAGAGAAGTATAAGGTTGCCTTGGATTGCAGTTCCAAGCAAGCTGTGTTCACAGATAATGGTGACACATGGATCTTTCAGGGAGATAGAAACATTCTTCCAATATGTCTTGTGTCAGCTATGGTAGTTGAGAAGTTGATGAGACAAGGATGCTTTGCATTCTTAGCCCATGTGGTTGATACCACAATGGAGAGCCCTCATCCTTTTGAAGTTCCAGTAGTTAGGGAATTTGAAGATGTATTTCTTGAAGAACTTCTAGGTGTACCTCTGACCTGAGAGATTGGTTTTGAAATTAATTTAATCCCAGGCACGCAACCAATAGCACAAATTCCGTATAGGATGGCACCTGTTGAAATGGCAGAGCTCAAGAAACAATTGCAAGAGTTGCTTGAGAAGGGTTTTATCCGACCAAGTACTTCACCATGGGGTGCTCTGGTTCTTTTTGTTAAGAAAAAGGATGGATCGATGCGATTATGAATTGATTACAGACAGTTAAATAAAGTAACTATAAAGAACAAGTATCCTCTACCAAGGATTGATGACTTGTTTGACCAGTTGTGTGGTGCGACTATCTTTTCTAAGATATATCTGATGTCGGGATACCATCAGTTGCGTATTAAAGAGGGTGACATACCTAAGTCTGCTTTTAGGACAAGGTATGGTCACTATGAGTTCATAGTTATGTTGTTTGGACTAACTAATGCAGTAGCTGCATTTATGGAACTCATGAATAGAATCTTTCAACCTTTTCTTGATCTATGTGTTATCGTATTTATAGATGGCATTCTGATATATAGTAGAGATGCTCAACAACATGAGCAGCATCTTCGTCAAGCTTTGACTTTGCTAAGAGAGCATAAACTATATGCTAAGTTTAGAAAATGTGAGTTCTGGTTACCAGAAGTTTCTTTTCTTGGACACATAATATTTGCTTCGGGTATTCGTGTTGATCCTAAGAAAGTAGAATCTGTCTTACAATGGGAACAGCCAAAGACACCGACAGAGATAAGAAGTTTCCTAGGACTGGCAGGCTATTACAGGAGGTTCATTAAGAACTTCAGTTCTATAGCCTTACTCCTGACCAAGTTGACCAGGAAGGAGATTCCTTTTATCTGGAATGACAAGTGTCAACAATCTTTCCAGTCGCTGAAGGAAAGGTTAACCAGTGCACCTGTGTTAGTGCTACCTGAGTAAGGAAAGGGGTACATAGTCTTTTGTGATGCATCTAAGAATGGCTTAGGGTGTGTGTTGATGCAGGATAAACAAGTGATTTCTTTTGTGTCTCGATAGCTTAAGAAACATGAGCAGAATTATACTACACACAATCTAGAGCTAGCTGTTGTGGTCCATGCCTTGAAGATCTGGAGACATTATCTCTATGAAGAAACATTCCAAATTTTCACAGACCATAAGAACCTAAAGTATATCTTTTCTCAGAATGAGCTAAACATGAGGCAACACCGCTAGATGGAGTTAATCAAGGACTACGATTGTATAATTGATTATCATCTAGGGAAAACCAATGTGGTTGCTAATGCACTAAGTAGAAAATCAGCAACTCCAACCTTAAACAAAGCACAGCTGAACTCCTTAGTGTGCTCTAAGAGAGATATGTTTATCTCCTTGAGGAAAAACAATGTACAACTTAAAGTGTCATTATTAGCCGGGTTGTTAGCTGAGATGTACATAAAACCAACTCTGAGACAGATTAAAGAAGCACAGCAAACTGATGGTGTAGTTTAGCAGATTACATTAGAGTATGGTAGTGAGAAACGGGGTGGCTTTCATGAGTCAGAGGATCAGGTAGTCTGTTACCATGGTAGGATGGTAGTTCCAGATGTCAATGACTTAAGAAAGTTAGTCCTGGAAGAAGCTCATTCTTTGATGTATGCTATGCATCCAGGGAGCACCAAGATGTATCATAACATAAAGGATATGTATTGGTGGACTAGTTTGAAGAAGGATGTTGCTGAGTTTGTTATGCGGTGTCTGGTGTGTCAGCAGGTTAAAGTTGAACATCAGAAGCCTACAGGAACAATGCAACCTCTGCATATACCACAGTGGAAATGGGATCATGTAACTATGGACTTTGTGGTTGGTTTGCCTAGAAAAGCCAAAAGTCATGATTCCATTTGGGTGATTTTTGATAGGTTGACAAATACATCACATATCTTACCTGTCAAAACAACCTATACTGCTGAGAAGCTGGCACAGTTATATTTAGATGAGATAGTGTGTTTGCACGGGGTCCTAGTTACCATAGTTTATGATAGAGGTCCTCAATTTACAAGTCATTTTTGGGAGTGAATCCATAAAGCTTTGGGTATGTGATTAAGGTTTAGTACAGCCTTTCACCCTCAGACAGATGGACAGTCTGAGAGGACGATACAAACTTTGGAGGACTTGCTTAGGGCATGTGTCCTTCAGTTTGTAGGAAGTTGGGATCTACACCTGAGCTTGATAAAATTTGCTTATAACAATAGCTATCAGAACAGTATTGAGATGGCACCATATGAGGCTTTGTATGGTAGACATTGTAGATCTCCCTTATGTTGGTATGAAACTGGTGAATGCCAACTTTTGGGTCCTGAGCTGGTTCAACAAACAACTGAAAAGATTAAGGTCATACAACAACAGTTGAAGGCTACCCAGGATAGACAAAAATCCTATGCTGACAAGCGTCATAGACCCTTAGAATTCCAAATTGGAGACAGGGTGTACCTCAAGGTTTCACCTTGGAAAGGTATCCTGAGATTTGGAAAGAAAGGGAAGTTAGCTCCTAGATTTATGGGGCTTTATCCAATCATTGAGAGGATGGGAAAGGTAGCCTATATGCTGGAGTTACCACCTGAGCTGCATAGATTGCACCCAGTGTTTCATATATCTATGTTGAGGAAGTGTCATCCTGACACTGAGTTAGTTCTACAACCTGTGGAGGTAGAACTAAATGATGACATATCTTATGTGGAAGGACCTGTGTTGATTCTTGACAGAAGAATCAAGAAGCTGAAAAAGAAAGACATTAGTCTTGTAAAAGTCCTTTGTAATCACCGTGTCGTTGAAGAAGCTACGTGGGAATTAGAGGAAGAGATGTGGAGGAAATACCCTACTCTTTTCTCTTAATGCTTTGTTGATGATTTTGGGGACGAAATCATTGTAAGGGGTGGATAACTTGTAACATCCCTGACCTGGGTTATGATTTAACCCTAGGTGTTTTGTTCAATAAAAGTGATTATATGCTTACTCTTATCTTTTGAAAGATAATTAAGGCTCAAGAAGAACTTATATTGCAATTATAGTCCTTTTTGAATATTGTTGAAATCAATGTTTTGCTTATTTTGGACTAAAGTGCAAATTACCCAAGTTGAGGGGTTTATTTGCAAATTTTGCATGATAATATGTTCCACATGTGTTGAAGCATCATGAGAGTGAAAATGATGTAGAGGTATGGCTTGTGATAGCCTGAATACCAAGAAAGAGCTGATAAAGCAATGTTTGTGCATGAAAACCTAGTTTTGGTGTAATGTGCAATTTACCCAACACCTAGGGTGCAATATGCAAATTACCACTTCAAAAAGGTCCCTAATGTTTCAATGTGGAGTAAAGAAAATTAGAGGGGCGTCTCATTTGTATCTCTTTGAAGGAAAGAGAATCTTGATATTAAAAAAATCAAGATTTAAGCATAATGGGAACATTAGTTCAAATTGATGCAAGAATAAATAGAATAATTAAAGGGCCTTCAACCAAAATTAAAATGGTTGGATTCAGATATATGTGGACGTCCTTGAGGTTTTCAAGGACCACAAAATATCCCAAGGAGGTGAAAACTCCACTCACCTTATTTTAAGAAAAAGAATTTCCACTCAAATATGGATATTACTATTATAAGTGTTAAGGTGCTTAATTTCTTTTCCCTTAATTCATGGATAATGGAAGGGAGCTAGGTGGGGATAGAGTTACTTTTGCATTCAAGAAACCATGGGGGAAGTGGTGGTAACAGTTTTGGAATTAAAAGATTTTTATAAAACATTTTCTCTCTCATTGATTTTCTTATAAAAGAGCCTTTACCACTCAAACCAAGGACTTTTTCAGATCCCTTTCTTCTCCTTACTTGCAAAAACGATCAAGGGAGCTAGGAACAGCAGGAAGACAACCCTCAACCTGTTGGTAAGTCCTTGACCTTCGTTCTTCTTGATTTCATAATGGAAATCATAAACAATGCATAATTCCTTCATTTTTTCATTCCATCTTCAACCCTAGCCGATTCTTTCACTCCAAAAGCTTGAGAACGGACCTTGGGAGGTTGCTAGAGCTTCATCCACCATTGGATCCGTGAAGCTTGGAGCTTGGGATTAGATTAGAAGGTGGGTTATATAACTTCAACCCTTAATCTTTGTCATTGAATTCGATTTCTCAATTCAATTGATTTAATTGATATTCTTGCAATTCCTTTGTTTGATTGATGGAGTTTCCATGGAAATGGCAGTAGTTTCATGAGTCTAAAGGTTGAAGATGATAACCTGATCACAAACACATACCTCAACCAAGAACAAGAGCAAACGGTCTTGGACCTTTGGTGACTTGGACTCCAAACCACATGAGAGGGTTGACCATTTGGTTTAGTTGACCGTTTGAGGTTTGAACCTAAGTTTGTGATGGATGATTATCCAATGGATCCAATTGATTGATTTAATGTGTGTACAATCCTTCAATTAGGAACCCTAAATCAGTTGATTGAAGAGACCGTTTGAGCCCAAACGGTCTTGAAACCGTTCGGGACCAAACGGTTTCAAAATTGTTTGGAGGGTTAGTGGTTGATCCTTGACAATTGGATAAAGATCTAATGGTGTTGATTGATGAATCCTTCAATTGCCTAATCAATAGTTGATTCAATGGTGCAAATTGCATTCAATTGATTGATGCAATTACTTAGAGAACCCTTGCGGTTTTGGGACGGATTTGGCCCAAACGGTCTTGAGACCGTTTGAGTCCAAACAGTCTTGAAACCGTTTGGGGTCAAACGGTTTCAAAACCGTTTGGAGGTCAAACGGTTTCAAAACTGTTTGGTGATGGAACCTCAAAACTGAATGAAGATTGATGGTGATTCAATTAATTGGGAATTGAAGTGATGATTGTTCCAATGATCCATTGATTGATAGTTATGATAATTAATGATGGTACAAAGGGTGAAACCCTAAAAGTGCCTAAGTGATTAGTACCATTTAAGGGATAAACCCTAATAGTTTATAAGAACAATAATCTTGTATACTATGTCAATCATAGATGTATGTGCTTGACTGAAGGGTTGGTATAACCTAATCAAGTTGGGAGGATGACAAAATAGAATTCATACATGAGTATGATTCATGTGGTGATCAAGGGTATGATCCTTAAGTAAAGAGATCATGAAACCCTAATCACGAGCATAAACCCTAATTGACAAGGTTATTGAACCTTAACCCTATTTCAGGGCAATTCTGAGAAAAACCCTAACCTAGGGTAATAGTGAAACCCTAATTGAGGGTGAGGACTTGAATAATCCTAATTTAAGGTTATGAGATGTAAAACCCTAAATTAGATGAATAGTAAACCCTAATTATGGGTAATGGAACATGAAACCCTAATTGGGATGAATAGTAAACCCTAATTGTGGATTATTGAATGCAAATCCAATTCTGGGGTGAAATTGATGTGAAACCCTAACTAAGAATGGTTTCATGAGAATCCATGATGTTTGATGTGCTATGAAACTCAAATCCAGGGTAATACCATGTAATGCTTAATGAACTCTAATCTTGGGCAATATGGTGATAAACCATAACCCTGATATGGGTGATGGAATGTTTATCCTCAAAAAGATGTGACATGAAATGGGAAACCCTAACCCTAGTAAGGGAATAGTGGTGTTACCCTTGAATAGTGAATCCATATTTGTTTTATATGGCACTGATATGCAATTGATATCATGTTATCATTTGTGCTAACCATGTAGGTATCTTAAAATGATGATCATGGCCAAGTATGAGCTATGATGTTTAATTCACTATTGTGTTTGGGCCTTGTGTGCCATAATATACCTTGCTGCCTGGTAAGAGGTAACAAGAGAGTTAATGGGCCTCAACAACCATGAGTGATGCTTGTAATAGCAAGTATCATGTTTACCTTGGTCAGATGACCTGAAGGTGATAGTTACCTGGAAAAGTGGTAACTATGCTCAATGATGAGTCAAGGGTTTGAATACCCAGAACCATATGATTATGGTGATGAGATTGAGAAGGGATGAGAGTTCCCAGTTTTGAAATAAGGGACTTAGTTCCCAATGTCTTTTAAAGACTGATGACTAATTGATGAAAATAGTACATGTTTCTTTATAGCATTGTTATAATAAGTTATGTTTGAGAACTTGGCTGATGCTAAAAGAATATGATAATGTAATTAATTAATCAAGTGAAATCTGTTCATGTAGGGCTCTGACCATAGATCCATCATCGCCAGTGGTTGGTGATGGTGAAATAGGTTTTCCTAAAGAATTCCTGGAGTTCACATATTCTGAATATGCGGGGGGTAAATGGGTGAAAATATCCTTACGTCCTTGTGAAGAGATTGATGGAAGGTAAACATTAAACCCAGCAATCCTTCATGTGTCAGGATGGATGTATCAAAAATCTCCCAATGGTTGGGATGGATGTATCATTAATCTCCCAATGATATTTAATGTTGGGTCATTGGAGATAAATATTAATTCTCTTGATTGTTGATGAGAGTGCAGTTGACGCTGTAACTCTATAGCGAAGTTCCAGTATACCCTGGAAAGCTATTTTGAGCAGTTGACATAGTCCTGCTTGTGTTCCCGTACTGACTGGGATGTGGGAGGACATGGGAATCTTACTCTTCCATTGACCTAATTATGGTACCGATTTTGATTCTAGAAATGGTCGGTTGGAGTATGAGCGGCATACCTCATCTCCTCAGAGCTTAAATATATTTGTAAAATATAATCAGTTGTGTAGCATATTTGCATAAGATTGAAATATGAGAACCACTGGTTGATGTTATACTGCTTAACATGCCCTTGATACATAAATGTACTTATGTTCTTTTAATTCATATTGAATAAGAGAATGCTGCTTTATCAAGTTATAGTTGAAATACTTGCATAAGAATGTTGCTCTAATCTGCATAGATGTCGATTCAACTGCTACTGAATTATATTATCCCACTGCTCAGTTTATCTCTTTTAAACTGCAATGATAATGTTTTGGTGAAGAGTTATATCTCCCGCTGGGGAAATTTTTATAATTGTCTCACCTCTGTGGGATTCAACGTTTTTAGGTAGACGCAGACAAAAAGGCAGAAACCCTTATGTAGGGGAAGAGCAGCAGCAGCAACCACAAGGACAGTAGTGATCCATCAGGTGGATACATTGGATGTCTGGTTTTGTATAGTTAGTCCTATGAGTCGTCTCTGTACTCTCAGGTCCTAGGAGTTAGTGCTTTTGATAATTTGATCTGAGATTTTGGCTTGATGCCTCAAGATTTTTATACTACTTGTGTACAGTTGAGACAGAGTAGTGAATGTTGTAACTCTCGAGAAGAAATGGTACAAGAGATGTACTAGTGAACCAGGATGTAATGATTTACTTTGGTTCCGAATGAAAGAGTTTTCCTGTGAATGGACCTCTTGATAATTAAATGGTTTTAATTTTTAGTGATTTTTAGTAATTCCGCTATTAATAACGATCGCTTCCGCATTAGTTAATCTCATTTGGTGAATCATATGCCACAGTGAAGTTTTCACTAATAATTTTGTTTCGGTAGTCCATATGACCCATATGATGGCCATCGTCAATATGTCATGATTAGCATATCAGTCCATTCGGGTTTTAGTATGTTGTATTCTGTACATGGTGTTGAGGTAGGTGTCTGCTAGAATGGTGGTGGTTGTGGTGTAGTGGGTCCATATACTTCTGGAGGTGTGGCATCCATAGATAAGATGTTGAGTTGTTTCTTCATTACAATTGCATAGATGGCATCTAGATGGTCCCTCAAAACCTCTGTGTCTCATAGGCATGTCCGTGGGTAGTTTCTCATGACATATGAACCATATCAGTATGTGTAACTTTGGGGGCATTTAATTTGTTAGATTTTGATGTATGGTCTAGTCAATCCTCTATAAGTAAAGTGTTGGTATGCTAATTTGGCTATGTATTTAGGTCCCCAAACCCATGAGATGTTTTTGCTGATGTTGTATTCTAATTGGTTGAGGATGTCTGAATATGTGTATGGTTTGTCCATTCTCTGATGCATCATTTAAAACTATTGTCTCAGTTGGACCCTAGTTTGGTTAATGTTGAGTTGTTGTTGAGATTGATGAGAGTGTGGGGAATGTGCTTGGTAGGTAGTTGTAAGTTGATAAGCTTTTGTCCATGCCACCATGGATCTTGCCATAATTTGGTGTTATTCCATAGGTGGGGTGGTATATGTATGGTGTTGGATATGATGTGAATAGTATTGGTCAAGTGTTTCCATAGGGGTGATGTTGCCCTACTGATTTTGATCGACCATGGTGCTTGGTGTCAAAGATATTTATCATGGAAGATCTTGGTCCAAATTTTATGCTCTTTGTTGTTGATAGTTGTTGTGATCTTGTGGATGAGAGTGATATTATGGATTTTGATGTTGAGGATGCCCCATGCTCCCTCTTCTTAGGGTTGCATATTGTTTCCCATTTGGCTAGATGTAATTTCTTTCCTTTGTGTTCCCATAGGAACTTCCTGTGGATTCTGTCAATGTTTTTGTGAACTGTAGAAGAGAGTGGTAGGCAAGATAGGTAGTAAGTGATGATGGGTGTGAGAGATGCGTTGATGAGGGATATGTGCCCTTCTATAGATAGGTAGTTGTTTTCCCATGCGTTGACACGATTGTTAAATTTGTTGATGATAGGACTCCATGTCGTGATAGACAACTGAGCTAGGGTGAGTGGGAGTATGAGATATGTGAATGGAAAGGTTTCATGATGACATCCCAACATGTTCTTGTATCTATCTCTCTCTGTTGAGTCCACATGTGTAAAGAAGCAAAATCACTTCCTTACTAAAAATTTGAACAATAAAACCTCCAGTCCAAACACACTCAGAAGGTATGATGGAGTGGGTGTAAAATTTTCAAATCTTTATATAATGGTAATCAAAAGACCAAAGTGTAGCAGCGGAATAAAAACATGACTATATTCAATTATAAAACAAAGGGTTACAAACTTACATCATAAGGATCCATGTAGAGGAAATCTAAACCACCTCAAGATTGTCTCCAAGCTTTAACTTCACAAACTAAGTCCAGGTCAACCTGCCATGCAATCCATGTCTGCCACCTAGGGTTGGAAGCATACCCCAGCAAAAGAAAAACAACAGGATACATCAGCAAAGGCTGGTATGTGCATATTAAAAAGCAAACTTGAGCAATTTATAAAGAATAAGGGACATCAAAATAAAAGGCTTCCCATGCAAGAGATAAGGACCACCCAATCGGGTATCAAGAGAAAAGATCATAACAAAAGGGATACTTGCCATAACCAAAAAATAATAAGAACGTTCTATCAATATAAACACCCACTACCATGGTGGGAAACAAAGCACATATCATCATCAACTTGCATGCATGTGAGATAAGCATAGCCCTAGAACAATATAAATAACAATGGCGGTCAAGAATCACACATCTTGAACCTGGTGGGACATGGGCCAAGAATCACACATCTTGCCCTGGCATGGGGAATCACACATCCACCACCCAAATATATATAACATGGGCCAGGAATCACACATCCTGCCCGGGTATGGGGAATCACACATCCTCCATCCCAAAGATATCACAATGTTGTCATGTTGCATAATGAGACAAAACCAATGTAATTACACTACTCTAGTGCTACTGAATCACATAGCATGTTAAATGTAGAGGCAAGTAGAGAAGTATAGTCAGATTTATACAATGTTTCCATCACACAATGGACAACACAAACATATAAACAAATCCACTTCAAAGTGGGAAAGAGACATCACATGTCAACCAGTAACTTCCACATCACAGTGGGCATATCAACAAGTAAACTTCCACATCACAGTGGGCATATAATATCAAAGGTCCAACATGCACCAAGGCATAAGAACAGAGTCAAGAGAATATCCATGATTATAAGATCAATAACAAAATAAGATACTTCACATGAAGCATGATTTCAAAACAACAAGACAATGTGTAGGATAATGTCCATAGGACCAAAAGTAAGATAAAAATAGGATAATTGCTCAACAAGAATAATCATGGATGCAAACATACCTCAACTTCAGAGCCAAACGTCCAACGACACTTCTAGGTCCAAGCCTAGGCTTCCAAAGAACCTATTAGAATATATGTGAAATTAGGGTTAGGTTTTATATTGATTTCATAAACCCTAAAACCACCTTTTTATTATTATGTGAATTAGGTTATCAAAACTATTCCATATTTTAAGTTATATTTTCCTAAGTTCAAAACATATTTTATTATATTTTTCTGACTTTTATATATTTAGTTATGAATTATACAAGTTATCATCTTATTTAATTAGGTCCATTAAAACACCCCTTCAAAACATAAGATTTAGGAAACACAACCAATTCCAATAGAAATATTGCATTTTTCTGAATCCAACGAATATTTATTTGTATTTTTCTGATCATCCAATAATTAGTTATAAATTTTCAAGCATCAGCCAATTAGAAAATTCCACGTCAGCCAAAACGATTGCAAGCAAAGAGAGAGAGAGAGAGAGAGAGCGGGTCCTGGCCTGTGACTTGGCCCAATAATAAGTGGTCACATCACCAGTCAGCCTCTCCGTTGACCTCACCCACAACTAAGGAAAACAGAGAGCAAAAAGATGATTATGCCCTTAGCTAGAAAACGACGAAAAGAAGAAGCACGGAGGGGTAGAACCGAGAAAACACACCAGGGAATCATCTCAGGAGAACCCCCACGCCATGGCTGTGAGGTTCGTTCTCAAGCCAGATAGAAAAGATGTGTTATTGAAGCTGAACCATGGCGGAAAGTCTAGCAACGAGTTTGCTAGCTCAACACGAACTCAAAGATCCAAACGCCGCCAAAAACCATGGAGAAGAACAGAGAAGGCGAACACAGGTTGCGGGAACCAGAGCTTGAAAGGTGAAACCCAAAACTGAGATATGCCCCTGCTCGAGAAAAAAAACCTAGCAGAAAAGAAAGAGGAAGAGTTAAGGAAGCTTACCATGCGGTCAATTGCACCCGCAGTGGCAGAGGAGGTAGGGAGAAAGTTATGGCTGCCGGAAAGCAAAGTCGAATAGGTCGGGCACGGTGGCGAGGCAATCAGTCAAATCGAAAGCAGATTCGAGACGCTAGGAGGCCAAGGGTTATCCCAGAGTATATGCTCGGTGACAAGACACGGTGGTCCAGTGTCTGCAAAAAACCATGGAGAGGGAAAAAATTGGGGGTTTGGTATATATAGGGCTTGAGGGGTCGATCGAGGGATCACCAGGTTCGAAAACGAAAAAGGAAACCAACCACGAAAGAATTTTGAGAAACCGATGTCTGTGGACGGAGAATGGTGGAAGAGAAAATCGCATTTATTGTACACAGAAAAAGGGAGTCTGATCCAAGGTAGGAGATAATCTCGCTACCCTTGGATCCAGATACGATGGTCACAGATGAGTCCGAAAAAGGAAAACCAACGTGACAATATAAACTGAGTAAACCTTATCCAAAAGGAATTAGAATAAGGTGTGGTTAATTAATTATGTCCTTTCTTTTCCAAACAAATTAGGGGTCCAAACAATTTCTAATTGATATAAAATTTTACACAAAGGCCAATTAAGATATGTAGATTTCGATTATAAAATTAGATTTTCCTTTTGGAAACTTTTAATGGTTTAAATAAATCAAATATCATTTTCTCTTTCCTTCTTCATTAATGGCTTTAGGATATTCCAAATATTATAAAATTTGACCCACAAGTCATATTTAATGTGTTGAACACTAATTTGTCATCAATTTTACATATTGGGGTTGTTTGAATATTTATTTAATATTTTGACGATTCTATACACTTTCTCTCTCCTAGTTTTACCTTTTAAGCCAACTTTCTCCAAATTGGATGAAAATTCACCCAAAGGCTACATTTATTATGTAGATCACAAATCTAAGATTATTTTCCTCTTTTGGAGTTATTTATTATATTTATTTATTAATTACACCTTTTAGGCAATTTCTCTCTCTTAATCTTACCATATTATTTCAAGGAGTCCAAATTAAATGAAAATTGACATGTAGGCTTATTTTAATGTGTAGATTACGAATTTTAAGTCTATTATTTAATTTGAGGCTTTCTTAAATGGATTATATCATCTAGCCCATTAGAGTCCCATTACTCATATTATGCATGAAATTAAGTTATTTATCATTTTATTATCACCAAATGAATTATATGACATATTATATCACATTATTCATGCATTATATTATTAGGATCATCCTAACCTCAACCTTGTTTGGTCAAACCCAAAAGGTCACAGTTCTAGGGTAGGGTTCAAGATCCGGTATGTTACAACACTCCAGCCCTTAAAAAGGATTTCTTCCTCAAAATCAATAGATCAAAACATCAACATCTAACTACTCTTTACCCCTTAAAAAGGTTCAACCTAATAAGTCAAACTAAACAACTTTTTAGAGCTAGCACATCTCTTAGTTTTGAAAGTTTTTGGAGATTAATATTTCTCATGTATACAACTAAAGTCACCATCTAGGGTTGAGTTTTAGGTCCTCGTGTCTCTAACCTATCAACTCTACATGAGCATCCAAAAAGTCATAGGGTAGGTCAACTACACCTTTATATCCATCTTAGTCACAAAAACTAGGGTTATATTCTAAACAACTAATTCTAGGGTTTCTCATCATTGTGACTTAGCTCGAGAAAACATCGACAAACCAGAGAAAATTTTTATACATATAGTAGTATAATGAAAATAATTTTTGTTGATGAAATACTTTGCGATGTAAATCCAACATGTGCACTAAAATCAATATGAGAACCAAGTCATAATATTTCCATATGAATACTTCCTCATAACCTAATCTTATCCTCAAACAAAACCTTATTGCATATAAAGATCATCATTGATCAAGTCTAGGGTCAACATCTCACTTAGAGCTAACTAGCATAGTCAAGGGTTCTAAAGGGAGACAAAATTGAAATAGTCGATTCCGACTACCATGGGCTCTGATACCATGTTGTAAAGAAGAGAAATCACTTCCTTACTAAAAATTTGAACAGTAAAACCTCCAGTCTAAACACACTCAGAAGCTATGATGGAGTGGGTGTAAAATTTTCAAATCTTTATATAATGGTATTCAAAAGACCAAAATGTAGCAACGGAATAAAAACATGACTATATTCAATTATAAAACAAAGGGTTACAAACTTACATCATAAGGATCCATGTAGAGGAAATCTAAACCACCTCAAGATTGTCTCCAAGCTTTAACTTCACAAACTAAGTCCAGGTCAACCTGCCATGCCATCCATGTCCGCCACCTAGGGTTGGAAGCATACCCCAATAAAAGAGAAACTATATGATACATCAGCAAAGGCTGGTATGTGCATATTAAAAAGCAAACTTGAGAAATTTATAAAGAATAAGGGACATCAAAATAAAAGGCTTCCCATGCAAGAGATAAGGACCACCCAATCCGGTATCAAGAGAAAAGATCATAAAAAAGGGATACTTGCCATAACCAACAAATAATAAAAATGTGTTATCAATATAAACATCCACTACCATGGTGGGAAACAAAGCACATATCATCATCAACCTGCATGCACATGAGATAAGCATAGCCCTAGAACAATATAAATAACAATGGCGGTCAAGAATCACACATCTTGAACCTGGTGGGACATGGGCCAAGAATCACACATCTTGCCCTGGCATGGGGAATCACACATCCACCACCCAAATATATATAACATGGGTCACGAATCACACATCCTGCCCGGGTATGGGGAATCACACATCCTCCATCCCAAAGATATCACAATGTTGTCATGTTGCATAATGAGACAAAACCAATGTAATTACACTACTCTAGTGCTACTGAATCATATAGCATGTTAAATGTAGAGGCAAGTAGAGAAGTATAGTCATATTTATACAATGTTTCCATCACACAATGGAAAACACAAACATATAAACAAATCCACTTCAAAGTGGGAAAGAGACATCACATATCAACCAATAACTTTCACATCACAATGGGCATATCAACAAGTAAACTTCCACATCACAGTGGGCATATAATATCAAAGGTCCAACATGCACCAAGGCATAAGGAATGGAGTCAAGAGAATATCCATGATCATAAGATCAATAACAAAATAAGATACTTCACATGAAGCATGATTTCAAAAGAACAAGACAATGTGTAGGCTAATGTCCATAGGACCAAAAGTAAGATAAAAATAGGATAATTGCTCAACAAGAATAATCAGGGATGCAAACATACCTCAACTTCAGAGCCAAACATCCAACGACACTTATAGGTCCAAGCCTAGGCTTCCAAAGCACCTATTAAAATATATGTGAAATTAGGGTTAGGTTTTATATTGATTTCATAAACCCTAAAACCACCTTTTTATTATTATGTGAATTAGGTTGTCAAAAATATTCCATATTTTTAAGTTATATTTTCCTGAGTTCAAAACATATTTTATTATATTTTTCTGACTTTTATGTATTTAGTTATGAATTATACAAGTTATCATCTTATTTAATTAGATACATTAAAACACCCCTTCAAAACATAAGATTTAGGAAACAAAACCAATTCCAATAGAAAGATTGCATTTTTCTGAAACCAACGAATATTTATTTGTATTTTTCTGATCATCCAATAATTAGTTATAAATTTTCAAGCATCAGCCAATTAGAAAATTCCACGTCAGTCAAAATGATTGCAAGCGGAGAGAGAGAGAGAGAGCGGATCCTGGCCTATGACTTGGTCCAATAATAAGTGGCCGCATCACCAGTCAGCCTCTCGGTTGACCTCACCCACAGCTAAGGAAAACAGAGAGCGAAAAGACGATTATGCCCTTAGCTAGAAAATGAAGAAAAGAAGAAGCACGGAGGTGTAGAACCGGGAAAACACACCAGTGATTCATCTAAGGAGAACTCCCGTGCCATGGCTGCGAGGTTCGTTCTCAAGCCAGATAATAAAGATGTGCTATTGAAGCTGAACCATGGCGGAAAGTCTACCAACGAGTTCGCTAGCTCAACACGAACTCAAAGGTCCAAACGCCACCAAAAACCATGGAGAAGAACAGAGAAGGCGAACACAGGTTGCAGGAACCAGAGCTTGAAAGGTGAAACCCAAAACTGAGATATGCCCCTGCTCGAGAAACAAAACCTAGCAGAAAAGAAAGAGGAAGAGTTAAGGAAGCTTACCATGCGGTCAATTGCACCCACGGTGGCAGAGGAGGCAGGGAGAAAGTTGCGGCTGCCGAAAAGCAAAGTCGAGCAGGTCGGGAATGGTGTCGAGGTGATCAGTCAAATCGAAAGCAGATTCGAGACGCTAGGAGGCCAAGGTTGATCCCAGAGTATATGCTCGGTGACAAGACATGGTGGTCCAGTGTCTGCGAAAAACCATGGAGAGGGGAAAAATTGGGGGTTTGGTATATATAGGGCTTGAGGGGTCGATCGAGGGATCACCAGGTTCGGAAATGAAAAAGGAAACCAACCGCGAAAGAATTTCGGGAAACCGATGTCTGTGGACGGAGAACGGTGGAAGAGAAAATCGCCTTCACTATACACGGAAATAGGAAGTTCGATCCAAGGTAGGAGATAATCTCGCTACCCTTGGATCCAGATCCGATGGTCACAGATGAGTCCGAAAAAGGAAACCAGCATGACAATATAAACCAAGTAAACCTTATCCAAAAGGAATTAGAATAAGGTGTGGTTAATTAATTATGTCCTTTCTTTTCCAAACAAATTGGGGGTCCAAACAATGTTTAATTGATATAAAATTTTACACAAAGGCCAATTAAGATATGTAGATTTTGATTATAAAATTAGATTTGCCTTTTGGAAACTTTTAATGGTTTAAATAAATCAAATATCATTTTCTCTTTCCTTCTTCATTAATGGCTTTAGGATTATCCAAATATTATAAAACTTGACCCACAAGTCATATTTAATGTGTTGAACACGAATTTGTCATCAGTTTTACATATTGGGGTTGTTTGAATATTTATTTAATATTTTGACGATTCTATACACACTCTCTCTCCTAGTTTTACCTTTTAAGCCAACTTTCTCCAAATTGGATGAAAATTCACCCAAAGGCTATATTTATTATGTAGATCACAAATCTAAGATTATTTTCCTCTTTTGGAGTTATTTATTATATTTATTTATTAATTACACCTTTTAGGCACTTTCTCTCTCTTAATCTTACCATGTTATTTCAAGGTAGTCCAAATTAAATGAAAATTGACATGTAGGCTTATTTTAATGTGTAGATTACGAATTTTAAGTCTATTATTTAATTTGAGGCTTTCTTACATGGATTATATCATCTAGCCCATTAGAGGCCCATTACTCATATTATGCATGAAATTAAGTTATTTATCATTTTATTATCACCAAATGAATTATATGACATATTATATCACATTATTCATATATTATATTATTAGGATCATCCTAACCTCAACCTTGTTTGGTCAAACCCAAAAGGTCACAGTTCTAGGGTAGGGTTCAAGATCTGGTATGTTACAACATGGTTACATATAATTGTGGATTTGGTGTAGTTGATTTTGAGTCCAGACAACTTGGTGAAAATGGATAGAATCCTAGTCATATTAATGAAATTAGTGTCGTTGTGTTTGATGATAATGATGGTATCAGCCACATATTGAATCACATTGTGTGGGAAACACATGGGCTTGTTAATGTATCCAGTCTTTATGGCATTCCATATGAGCGCATTTAGAGCGGCCATGATAATGATGAATAGGTAGAGAGATAGTGGGTCTCCTTATCGTAGCCCATTAGTGTTTGTGAAGAAACCATGCGTTGACCCATTGATGAGACTTGCAAAAGTGCTAGTGGATATGCATGACTGTATCCATGCACACCATTGGGCTGGGAAATTGAGTCCTTGCATACATTTGATGAGGAATTCCCAATTAACATTGTCAAAGGCCTTCTCAAAGTCCAATTTGAAAATAAGAGTAGGCTCTTGAATATTGTGACAAGTATACATCATCTTATGTACTGTGATAAATGCATTCTGGATGTTCCTGCGTGGTAGGAATTCACATTGTTGGATGTCAATGATGTTGTTGAGGATAGGTTCCATACAACTAATAAGGACCTTGTCTATGATTTTGTATGTGGAGTTGATTAGGCTGATGGGTTTGTAATCTCGGATGGAGTTTGGATGATCATTTTTTGGGATCAGGGCTATGTGGGTGTGGTTGATGGGTTTGAGGAGATGGTTGATGTTATGTAGTCAATGGATCTCCGCCATAAGCTTGATGATGACATCTTTGATGATGGGCCATGTAGCTCTATGGAAAGATATGTCATATCCATCAGGCCCTGGTGATTTTTCCAATCCTAATTGTTGTATGGCACTGTGGACTTCTGTATCAAGGTAAGGGTGTAAGAGGTGATTTGTAGCTGGGATCTTATGTGTGTAGATGAAGTTCCAGTCAATTCTAATCTATTGGTGTAGGGAGTGTCCATTGTTGTATAGGCTCTTGAAGAATTGGGTAATGTGATTGATGAGGGTCTGTATGGGTTGTATAGTTGAGTCAATACCATCAATGTTGGTGATCAAACATCAATTTCGCTTGGTGTTGCAGGTAGAGTGGAAGAATTTTGTGTTCCTATCTCCCTCCTTCAGTCATTTGATCTTGGCTCTTTGTTTCCATAAGATTTCTTCTTGTGCCTTGAGGTTGTTTATTTTTTGGGCCAGGCTAATGTGGGCATCAGAGGGTTGTTGAATAGTGGTGAGAAGTTGTTCCTTTCCTCTTGATGGTTTTGGGAATGGATCCAAATTATACATGATTCCATCCTTTGAGGATCGGTCGAAGAAGCTTCAGATTGTGATGTATGTCGATAGCAGGGTTGTCAGAGGTTGGTTGTGTGAGCCAAAAATTACTGATCATGGAATTGAAATCTTGGTGTTGGGTCTAGAATCATTCTAAGAGGAAGGGTTTTGGTCCCCACAGGGAGTGTTGTCTATGGAGAAGGACCAGGAGATGATAAGATAGACTAGATGCAAATAGAGTGGTGTGGGTCCCCATGTGATGTTGTTACCATAGGTTGTTACATAAAAAAGGGTCTAGTCTGGCTCTAAACATACCCTTGTGCCATGTCCAACAACCATTCTTTGGGTGAAGATCATGAAGGTTATGTGTGGTGATGAAGGTATTGAAGATGTTTGCATGACATACGTAGAGCCACAGAACTTTGTATAGTCAGATAGTGGGATCGTTCTTCCGAGCATGTGACCATGTTGAAGTCCCCCCTATGATCCATGGGATGTCTCTGTGTTGATCTGCCAAGGAATGTAGCTCCACCAAGAAGGGTGCTTTGTTTGTTCCAGGGGGTCCATAGCATCATGTTAAGTGTCATGTCTGGTTATTGGCTGTTTGGCAAAAAAGAATCATAATACAGTGGTTCTGTATGGTGGGTAGAGAGGCTATGTATGTGTTGTCGTTCCATCCTATAAGAATACCTCCTCTAAAACTAGTGAGTGTATGTTGGAACAATTTGTTAATATGACATCCCCCATCTATTTAAGTTGGAAGTCATTGAGGATGGTTTTGGTTTCTTGGATGGTGATGATGTTAATGCGGTGTTGATAAATCATATTCCTAATGGTTCTATGTCTGTTTGGAGTTGCAGATCCACATATGTTACAAGTTAAAATATTCATGGTGTAGATTCCGTAACATGAGGCAAAATAGATAAAAAAGCTCTATCAGTGTGCACAAGTAGTGTTCATGTTCAAGATACGTTGTCCCTCCATCCGTTTTGTGTGATCAGGTCAGAAAGGATTTTTTCCTCATCCGATGGATGGGGAAAATTGATGTCGATATTGTGACAAAAAGTGATAAAGGCCTCATTGTGGTCCCATGATGCAAGTTGTTTGATGTCAACAAAGGTCGTGTTTGCATGTGAGTGTGTTGTAGAACAAGTATAATAGAATGATCATGTTCAATAGGGGGCAACAAACATCGAGGTGATACCATAACTTAAGGTGATGGTTGTTAATGTATCATATCTGAGTCATATATGGTGAAGAAGTTCTTCCTATTCAGAGACTCGGGTGTGCATAGCAGAGCAGCGTAGGAGAGGACCACTTCATGGTCTTTGTTCACATGGATAGAATGGTTAATAGCTGGGCTTGGTGTAACATGGAGGTCCTTGATGATCGTAGATTTTAGTTTCTAAAAGGCCTCCTGGTCCATCTCGTTATGAGGATCTTGTGTCCTACTCAGATGAATGAAAGGTGGGCATGGGTCCAGAGTGTTTGGTGGCAGCATCTGGGGAGAGCTGTGGTGAGTACATGCTCTTTTGAAATGTGGTATCGGTCGATGAGGTTCATTGTTATGGGTCGGATTCAAGTGGTTGTGAGAAAGAGATGTATGGGCTGGTGCAAGGTGTTTTCATGAGAAAATAGGTGGTGGGGTTCGAACCATGTGGCAGGGTGTTGGTTAAGGTCTTTGAAGGAGCACTTGTAGGTGGATGGGTGTTCCATACGTAGCTTGATGTTGTATATCATATTCCCGCATCTGATGTTGACGTCACCAGGGATCGTGGTGTATTTCACAACAGAGAACACACAGAAAGCTTTGGTGAAATCAAATGGAAAAGGAGTGTTGGGGCTGATGAACTATAGAGTAACCCCTAAAAAGTGAGCAATCTCTTGGAAAACGTCTTCATTCCATAGGTTTGGTGGGAGATCGGAAATAAAGATCCATCCAGAAGCATTGGTGGATGCAGGTGTAGCACCCTGTTCGATCGTCCATCTAGTGATCTTGGCTTGGGAAAAATCATTGTCGCAGGTGAAGGTGAACACCTGTCCCAGGGCATGATCGAAGGTGGAGTTCTTAGGTGGAGTATAGATAAGTCTGGTGGGAGTGAGGATCTTCAGTTTCAAAATCGTACAGAATGGAATGAGAATTATGATGGCTTTAGTGATCTAAATGGTTTCAATGTCATCTTGGGATGAGAATTGAATGATATCCACCTAAATGGTGTGAGCTGAGAGTGCCTTGAGGATACACATGCTCTGGGCTGGCAGGTCGATGGAGCACTCCAGGGTTTGGGTGTTTGTCACCATATTGCTGTCAGGGTTAGTTGCATAATGCAGGTGGCTGGAGAAAGGTAAAGAATGGTGTGTAGAGATCTTCATGTAAGGGGGTTGCGGATAAGAAGGGGTGGGGAGTGGCCCATAGGGTTAGCATAGGAGATATCGTTAGATGGCGTATGATCTTCAGGAAGGAGGAAAAAAGAATTTTTACAAACAATATGGTTGTCAACTTTGTGGGTCAGCAGGTGAGATGATGCAGATGTAAAGGCAGATGGCCTACTCAGCACGCTCACAAGTGGGTTGTGTATGTGGGGAGGGAATGTGACATATGTTGGAAAGGGGTGAGAACGCCATCCCTGGCATGGTTGAGTGCAGAGTCTGGCGATGTGGCCATCTCGGGAGCAAGCAAAGCAGTGTATGTGGTTTTGACATTGCCATCGATGGTGGCCGGTCTGTAGGCATTTGCCACATCTAAGATGATGTTGTTCGTAGGCTTTTCTCTTGGTGACAAGGGTCCATGGGTAGTCATGCTTAGGATTAGGTTCACTAGGGTGATCATGTGGTAGATCGGCTAGAGATGATGGGATCAATTCACTGGATGTGATAGGGATATATCTATAGTAAGGGTTTTGAACATACCTGAAACGTGGGAGTAGGGGATCTTCGAAACCTGGGGGTGCTTGTCTAGCAGAGATCGGGGAAGTGGTTGTATCTGTGAGTTCTTCTTCTTGGGTATCATGTGCATGTTGCAGTGTCGGATGCCCATTCATGCCCTACAACATATTGTCTCCAACGTTGGTGTCGTCGGTGACTTCTTTGGAGGATGATTGTGGTATCTTTTGATACGATATATGTGGTAGATGTTTTTGGGAATGGAGTTGTTGATGTCTATCAACCAAAGGTTGATGCTCATGTCTCCCTCTGGACAGAGAATGAGGTGTCATTCCATACATAGGTTGAGGATGGTGAGCAATTCTCTCCATCCTCTAGTGGACTGTAGAATGCCTCTGCGGGAGAGGTAGAAGTTGATAGGAAAGACTGTTGATCCTACCTAGAAATGGATGATTCCTCCATCCATTTCTACATTGAGGCATCTCCAAGATCTGGGGATGAAAATACACCTAATCCTTCTGTTTTCGAGGAAGACATCCAGATAGACCATCATTGGAGATGATGTTGGTGGGCGGAGAGGAAGGGTTTCTGAGCAATGGTGTTGTTGGAACTCAGTGTGTTTATGAAACTGTTAGTGTTCCGAGTGATAGTGTATCTGTCTGGTATGGTAGGTAGTTGGGTAGTAAAGACACAACAATAGAGTGTTCACATTGAATGCGGATGTAGTAACTGTCTTAATTGTTGTATCGTCTGACTATGTGCCTCATATTTGTTGTTGTTCTATAGTCATCTTATATGATTTTGGTAAAGTACTCAATGCATAGCTGTTGTTCGAACATGTCTGCTCTTGGATATTTCAATATAGGTGTTCTGCCATGAACTCGTTGTGTAGTTAGTATCAGAACTACTCCCCTGGAAAGTAAGAGAAAGTGCGTCAGGTGGTGTTGCTCTTACCACCGAAAAACTGTTGTAGAGAGAAAGTTATTTTTTGTATCTAGAGAGAAGGTGCAGCTCTCATTCTAGGGTTCTCATCTCTACAACGTCCTTTCGGCTTTGTGGATCTAAATAGTGCAAGGTAGCGTGTTTAGATAATGTGAGGTTTTGACTTGTTGGGCGTGGAGTGCTTTTTTGTGTGCCTCTTACTGGTTGGCACCCTTTAGACTCTGTTTGGTTTGAGATCGGGATTATGAAATCTGGACCGGGTTAGTCGACAGATCCAGGTTAGTTTATCTGGATTCAATCTTATTTTTGTTTGGAAATATAATCCCATTACAAGCACTCATTAAATTGGACTGACCTCGTAACTTGTATTTTTCAGTCTGACATATAAAATAAAATAACACAAAAGACAGTCAAATCCGGATTAGGTTACCGAAATCATGTTGATAACAAGACTGACTTGATATGGATTAGAGAATTACGGAATCCAAAACGGACCCCGTCAGTCTAATTTTTACCAAACAACACAAGATTGGATCCCGTGACTTAGTCGTGATTAGCGCCTACGTGGCACAAAAAGACAGTCCAAAATCTAGATTAGGTCGTGAACCAAACAGCCCCTTAGTACTCACTTTTCTATTATGTATACCGGGTTATATGTTCATCCTATATCATCAATATATGAATGAGTTTTTTAATTAACAAACCCTAAGATCTCGAACGTACGAGCCTCGTTGATTAGAGAAACTACCATTTTAAGTACAGAAATAGAACTTACATCCCGAGATTATGCGGTCAGTCTGCTTTATTAAAAAATGAAACAAGATTACAAGGGACCTTCTCGAGTATTTCCTTTTTGGGAAAACAAATCGCGGGGGAATGTGCTACACTACAATCCGGTTTCGTCGCAGCAAAGCGGAGACCTGTGTCTGAGAATGAAGACATAAGATAATCATGGCAGTTCATTAGTCGTATTTGATCTTTCCAATGTTGGGACAAAATGTCACTATATAAATTATAGCAGATTTCATAGGTCATATCATCCGGATCCGTGGCGCAATGGTAGCGCGTCTGACTCCAGATCAGAAGGTTGCGTGTTCGATTCACGTCGGGTTCAATTCCTCTAATCCGGGTTTACTCTCTTAATCACCTTATTTAGCTAGTGTGACGTGTCATCTGGAACTTAGGAAGAATAGGAAAACTAGTAAAGTGGGTAAGGCACAGCGAATGGGATCTCTTTTTTTATCCGACTAAGAATAGGAAAGCATTAAAATTTTTCTTTTGCCAATGTGTAAGCCAACATTTCGACTTACGGATAGGGCTGTCAATGGGGAGGGTAAGGTCTTACCCTTATCCTTACCCTCTTTGGGTAGCGGGTAAGGGTAAGGGTAATTATCCTTCTCAGAAATTCCCTTATCCTCCCCTTATCCTTACCCTCTTCTCCACAGGGTAAACGGAGAGGGTAAAGGATAAGCGGGTAATTTTGACAAAAAAAATTTTATACACATTGTGTGTTGATTTTTAAAAATTTACAACTAATTTATTGATAACAACATATAAAGCATTATATCCAATTCAAAATCATATGTTTTCTCCATGTTAAGTTAAGTCAATTCACACAATAACAATTTTTATGCATAAATTATTATTTTTCCTTTGCATAAGTATGCACATAACAAATAAGTATTTCACCAACACCTCATTTTCTGCAAGATATATATGTTTTTCTCTCAACAAGAAAGTATTACAAGCACAACACCAAGTCATTTTCCAATGATAGAATAAAGTATTAGGGTTAAACATTTACATACAAACCCCTTTAGAATATATTAATTTGTGTAACCTTTATATCATGTGCGGGTAAAAGGGTAAAAGGGTATGAATAATGTCTATACCTTACCCTCCCCTTATAGTATAGCGGAGAAACGGGGAACAGGTAAACGGATAAAGGGTAATAAAAATCTTTACCATTACCCTTACCTTCTAGGGTATAGGTAAGGATAAATGGATAATACTCTCCCCATTGACAGCCCTACTTACGGATCTCGCAGATAGCATCCACTAAACTTATTGAGTTGAAGAATACGACAAATTTGGCACTGTGTTGAGTACCAATTGCAAGAGAACAACTACACAAAAAGATACTATAAGAACTCCCGGCCTCACCATCAATCCGAGCTCGTTGTTCCAGCTGCGCACCACTTTAGCACAAAAAAATACTACAAGAACTCCCGGCCGACCATCAATCCAAGCTCATTCTTCCGATGTATGCAGCAAAAACATGTCGGTTCATCTAGTTTACAAAACTCCATGGTTTTACCTTCAACTTTGAGGCTAAAAATTTCCACCCAAGTAGAAAAAAGAGAAAACCTAAGGTTTGCAAAATTAGACCTAAATGGTCATGTATTGTTTAAGAAAGATAAGGTCTTTTAGTCTGACCTGAACTCAATTATTTTAGGTCGGGGTCTGGATTGGACGTTAGACTCAGATTGCCCAAACTTTCAAAATTCACAATTATAAATAAAAAATTAGAGATGCTAAAGTTTAAGCCACCCAATAACCTATTAAGTTACAGATACTTTCCTCCCTATGTTTATTTTAACAATTCTATATAGTTTTATTTTAGCTTGAATTTCTTCATATATTAATTCTTTTCAGTTCATAAGTATATTTTATAACCATGCTAACTATTTATATTTTGTTTTAAAATTTTTGTACAAATTATGTTAGATTTTATATCTGCTTTTTATTTTTCTTTGCATTGAGATCTATTAACTATGATTTATCATTTTCAAGATTTAGAAAAACTATAGTTGTGATAACCTGACTTTTTAGCCCCATCTATTATACTCTTCTTCAGTCATCGAGTGAATTTCCTAATAAATGGTGATATCAGTACAATATCCGGAAGGTCGGGATGCTCCAATTTGGTCACCTCCATGATCAATTTCCCAATATGTGACTTTATTTTGAGTTTTGAAAATAAGAGTCATGCTATAATATATAGTTATCTTACAATCAATATTGAGCCCCCTCACTATAATATTTTGGCCCTCTAACATATATTATGTTCCATGTCTCTGAAATATCTTTCCAATGGCGCAAGAATCACTCCATTCAGACCTTTGAATCAAAAGTTATGCTAATAGGAAGTTGTACCTTTTAATCTTGTCTTTAGTTAGATTTTCAAGCCTAATGGGTCCAACCAGAGGGGGCGCAGCCCAAAAACTACCACCCTTGTCTGGGACTAACCCTAGTGTGCTCCTTTATGAGCCGTTAGATCACACTGACCCATGATCTAACAGTTACACACTCATCACCCACCTTTGTTTGTACTATAGAAGTAGCTAGAGTAGGGCAACTTTAGGCCAAACCAATCATCATCGATCTTGGCATCTTTGGGTGAACTATACCCTACTTTCCATTCGTCTCGACCTCCAGTATCATTCCCTTCTTTTCTTCCTCTCCTTCACACCCCAAAACCACCCCTAGAAGCCCTCTCGTCTCTCCTGTGTCCAGGTGGTGCCACCTCAGGTCGCCACCCTTTTTCCTCTTCCACAGTCTACCCCACCTTCAGCCATGGATCCCTATGGGATTGAAAATCCAAGGAAAGGTTCAACAGAGCCTTCTCATCCTCTGGTTCCTTTTACGCCGACGAGGTAGTGTTGTAGTTGGCTATTGTACAAGTCGGGCACTGCCTAAGGAGGAGGATGGAACATGAAGTGTTGGATCGACATCAAACGGTTAGCAACACGACCCCGCTTCCCCTCTCATGACACCTCTCTGCCTGATCATTCAAAGGGCAACTAGAACCCCTGTTAGCAAATGGGAAATAGCCACATCAGCGTGGGACCTGCATCCCTCCCCCTCGGCCTCACAACTAGTACTGGTGTGATTCCCAATCACCTGGGTGCGGTGGCTAGCGACCCCAGCCCTTGCATAGATGCACATGAAAATGGACAGTGACCAGGGGTGTCACATAAATGAGAGCATGACATGGGCCAAATGATTAGAGATCAGTGGCCCAGATCAAAAACATGGCTTTATTAGGTAACACCCCTCATACCCCTATAGATTTAATACAAATATTCAAAAATCAATATCTTTGCCAAACCCCTTGGCCAAAACATGTGATCCAATATGTCATTTTGATCATATCAAAGAGATGTACACATTAAATAAGGTTTCAAACTCTAGTTTCAATGTTTGTATTCATATTATCCAAAAGTAGCAACTTTGATCATATTGAGTTAAATTAATACATGATTTTGTTAAAGCTTGAATCTTCATTTCAACCATTCACTCTTGATCATAAAAGCAATATAGTGTGTTCACTATTAAGTACATATGGAGTCCTCATCATCCTTTGTGCCCACAAATGGACTCAAATGGACATTTATGTCTTACTTTGGACTTTAAATGCATCATCTTGATTTGCATTGTAATCTTTCTCCTTTTCTACACATAACCCTACCAAAATATTGAGATCAGTAGTTGGTGACCCTCTCTTGAACAAGGAATAGCCTCTAATATCCTTTTACTATGTTTGATCATTATGGCACCTAATGCATGTACGTGTCCCATATATGGCCATGCTTGATTTTACTTGATTCATAGGATGATATTGACCCCCTATGTGCTTCAAACAATGTTAGATCTCTAAAATCAATAATCCAATGATGGATTGTGACCTTAATAGATAAGGCCAAACCTTTTTTGTATGATAATGTGTGTGACTCAAATACACCCATCTTGACTTGTTACATGACGCGTATAGCTTGTTTGTGTTCTTGTGACCCAACACTTTTGATGATCTAGATGTTTTACTCTAGCCTTTCAAATTAGGGTTGATTCTAATATTCTTTGCCCCCTTTGTTTTGGAGATCCACTTGAGTCCTATGTTGAACCATTATAGCATATGTAATCCGTGTTGATAGTTGAATGGTTGTTGTTGGTACAATGCTTCATATGATGCCTAGACATGGGGATATCCACCTTTCCTTGTTTCATAATACTTATGTCCTTATCTTACTAACACAATCCTATTTTATACTTGGACCACCCTTGTCTTGTTAAATCATGACCTAGTTGCTCCATTATGAGTCTTTTGACCCTAGAATGCAAGTAATTGATATAAACCTTATAATGGGCATATAAAATATATGGAACATCGAAATGGTATGAAACCTGAATCCCACCTTCATGATGGATTCCATATCAGTAAAATATCATATAATGTACTAATAAGTAACCTTTAACCTAACTTGGCCAAAACCCTAAAATGAAGCTAGTTAGGGTTAATGATGTGAATCTAATGCATGCATGTCATCTTGTGCTTAATCAGATGTTAATTATGGCTAGGTGGTCAAGGATGAATTAGTTTATGAATCTCTAAATCAAGTACAAGATTTAATAATTATATGACTATGGCTTTCTTGCTTGAAATGTGATACATATGTATGCATGTTTATTTGCTCAAATATTGTCATGTAGTATTCTAGTATTGTACTCGATGTTTGTCTAGTGTCATTATTTCATAAATTGCAAACGTATTGTAGAGACTCCATTGTACAAAATCTTGTGCACCTACCTATATTCTAGGGGTAAGGATACGAGGCTAGGTGTCCTACTTGAGTTGTCAAGATAGGGCAGGCCATGATGATAAAAAGGTTAGCTCTTGGCAATGGCCTTAAGATCCCTCACGTATAAAAGGGTTAGCTAGTCATGAGCACCCTTACAGACTCTTCCACTGGGAAGTTAGTAAAAAAAGCCTTATGACATATGATGTTGTTGGTATAATTGGAGTAAAATGATATAAAACATGAACTCTCACTTTGCTAAATATTAGTTTATTCTTGTTCGTCTAGTTTTGCAACTGTTTTCAAACTATGAAAAGATTATTTATATGTATCTTTTATCCTTGTACTCAACACCTCGTGTGTTGACCCACATTGTTTCATGTATTTTATAGGTTTAGAGATGGCTAGAAGTTTATGGGATTAGTGAGCTATGTTAGGTGTACTTTTTGTAAGATCCCTAATGTACATGAGAAGATATATACAAATTTGACTCTCAATATGTACTTGAAATCTTAATAAGACAATATTTCCTAATAATACTTGCTTAATGTTGAGATTATGATTGGTGATTTTATCTCATTATTGACACGATTTTACCGTGCGTATAATGCAAGTGCACGCGTCAATGTAGTATAGGCCTTTGTGAGGCCCGAGTCGAACTCAGGGACACTGAATTATCGGTAGACTACTACTAACTACTCGCAATCAGCTAGGCCAATAAAAAGGTTATGAGAGTTGTTGTGAAATAAAAGAAAATAAAATAAAACAAAGCAATCGAGTAAGTGTTTAGTTTAATCAATTCAAATGGAGATCTTTAGGATTCCGGTTTCACCGCGGGTTTTCATTGTGTGAATTTCCACATAGCTAATCAGATTCATCTCTCAATCCGGGTAGTGGCCTATAGTCAGAACTATCCACTGTCATGGTATAATTCACTACCTAAGTCTAGGTTGGTTCCACCGTCGTAGTAACATATACCCTAAACTAGGTGCATTAGAATCGACCTCTGGGTTTCCACCATTAACCTTACATCACCTTGTTCAAGGGATTTGTTAATTAATGTGAATTCCATCTCTTTTCAACCGTTAATTCTTCTTTCAAAGTAATTAAAAGCATTAGATTATCATTATGGTGATCAAGCATAATAATATAATGGAGAAAATGAAATCATACCACGGATTTAAGAGACAAATGATGAATTACTATGATAAAAACGTCATACAATGCTTCCCCGGGATACTCCCGATCCTAAAGATAAAGGGGATTAGCCTCACATGTTCATCTCAGAGGAAGACAAGGTTGAGGAAAGGGGAAACATGGATAAAAATGTGGATAAAGTAATGAAACCCCTGAACGGAGAAGATCCAGGCGTTCCTCGGCGGAGAGTGTGCGATCTACAACCTTTCGGTGGTGGAAAACATCTTCTTCGGCTTCCAGAACGGTTGGGGCGTGCTTCTCAGCTCCGTTATGCTCTCCACACCTTCTCGGGACATGTGCAGCGGCTAATGACGTGATGCCCTACTCTTGGCCGCCGTCATTAGGTATAATCACTGAATTAGGTCGCAAAAATATCACAGCTGTCGGATTTGGGTCGATCTGAAACAAACTTTAATCTAACAACATCGATACCATCGACGCGGGTCAATGGTATCGACCCCTCGCGATATCAGCAAGCCTTCTTTCTTTTCTATTGTCCCACCTGATGCTGACTCGATACCATCAACGCGGGTCGATGGTATCGACACCCTTAGGTGTCGGTTTTATCCCTTTCTCTGTCACTAAAGCTACACGTGTCGATAGTATCGACTTTGTGGTCGATAGTATCGACTGGCTGGTCGCTGGCAACCTGATGGTAAGTCACTACCATCGACTTCCCAGTCGATGGTATCAACTCTGCACTACTCCTTGTGGCTGCCTGCGTGTGGCTGTGTCGATAGTATCGACTGCTGTCGATGGTATCGACAGCTGCAGATATGTGTTTTCCTGAAATTGCAAAACAAAACCACATCAGCCAAGATAAAACCTATAATTATAATCATTTATGCTCAAAATGATAAAATAAGAGAGATTTGACACTGAGAAGGATCATAGACTAAAATAAGTGAATTATGCAATATTAACCACCAAAGTGACCAATAAACGGATAAAACGCGAGTAAAACAAGTCTATAAATGTGACTCAAAATTATCGCATCAAACTCCCCTAAGCTTGAACATTGCTCGTCCTTGAGCAACAAAACTCTAGAATAGAATTGTGAAGGTCAACTAAAGAACAGATTATCACAACAGACTGTGCCATATGATCCCCGCCATACATTCACATTCCGACCTTCACTAACCACAAAATTATAATTACCCTAAAGGCGACAATAATCATGCGTAAAAGATATCTACCTCAAAATAGATCAACACTATCACATAAGGAAGTTAACATAATAAAATCCTCCAGTCCAGACTCGGTGCATCTTGTGATCTCCTATCTATGTTGCTCGCCCTAACTACCATCTACATGGAAGCAACTCTCCTGGTCTTAACAAGTGAGGAGAAGATCACGGTGGCCTACCAATTCAAGCAACGGGTGGATGGAATGGGTGGCTGTGGAAGAAATGGAAGCATTATACTATTTTAAAATGCACAAAAACCATAATGACCTAAATGATGCGTATGCAAATGAAAATGCCCTAATGCCTACATTTGGGTGGAATGATGCATGCACTATCGTTCCGTCTCAAGGTGAGATGGAATATCTAAGAAACTACACCATGCTCTTATTCTTCTTAGTATGCAAGTGAGAACAGGTTCCTTTCTCCCTCTCAATCTTACTTCTCCAATTTTTTTTCTTTTTTTTCTTCAAATTTGTTTTTTCAACTTTGTATATATATATTTTTATGAGACTTATTGCTGCATAACTTATACATTTGAAGCATTCAGAAGGTATGGAACAAGTTCGTCACCTTTTAATGTTTCAGAAGAGATAAGATGCATGATGTACTATATGCACAAAAAAATGTGAATGCAGCTACAAAATGATACTTATGCAACTAAATGACACGCACCTAAGGATAATGTGCATGTATAACTATTCTATCTTTTTCATTTTCATGAAAAAATATGTGAAAATAGTTGCAATGCAAGACCTATCTACATGGGATGAAATCAAAGAGATGAAAACCGTAATGTACTTCCACTTCTTATGGTGGAGTATGAAAACAATGGAGTGGATAGATCACAAAATTAATTGACTGAACCTATGGAAAATATTATGTGTTCCTCCTTACTGACCTGTGTAGTAATTAAGAGGTTTCTCTCTCTTATTTCAAATTAAGGTCTCATTATCATTTGGTCAGTTTAGGCTCAAACAACCAGTTCCGTCCACTTTTCATGAATCAAAGGAATGTATAGTTGTGATTTCCTATTTTAGAGTTGACAAACCCAATTATTTCCTTAAGTTATGTGCTCAAAGTTAAACAACCCAAGCTTGCAAAAACACTAAAAATTTTCAAAATTTTCAAATTTACCCCTAATTTCCATGTACAAGCAACGAGATGACACAAGACATTAGACATCCACAATTACACTAGATAGAGTGTGGATCCTACGAACAAGTAATAACTAAGAGAAATAAATGACAAAACACAAAGCAATAGCAACTAAAAAAACTAAAAACTAAAGGATAGAAATTGTTCCAACTCCCCCCCTAAGCTTGAATTTGACTATGGCCTCATAGTCAAAAACAACCTTAAAAGGTGGAACAGTGATACCGATCATTCTGCAGGAGGAGGCGGGTACTGCAGAGTCGTGGGGTCCCAAGATGGGTACTGCCCCTGGAAGCTCGGATCATACTGGGGCATTGGTAGAGGTTGTGGATACCCCCCAAAATAATTCTGGCTCCAGTAATTGTCGTAGAAGGGCTGCTGCTGCATCTCCATCATATGCAACCTATCATGGATGTTTTGTTGGTTGTCGAGGAAGAGGTGCTCATTCTCAAAAATGGCCCTCTGGTTATCTAACAGTCGGTTCGTTGTATCCTGAATACTGGCGTATGAAGTTGTATGTTGTTGCTGCGTCTGATGAATTTCCTACAGCATCGAGTACATCCCTTGCATGGAGTAGGCATCCTCTCCTTGATGAGAGGGATGAGGTGGCATAGGCTATGAAGATGAAGATGCACCCAGATGCATGCGGGGGCACTTCCGGGGTGCCACTTGTGGGCAAAGAGGAGTGAAAGCTTCCTCTTCCTCTTCATGCTTGTCGCCGTCATTATCATTGTCGTCATTGCTGCCGTCTTCATCCGAGTCATCAATGGCTATGACGGGCCACCTAAAATGCTGAGCGCCCTCGATGTTGAAGATGGGGTCTGGAAAAGAACACTCTTGATATATGTGATTGACATGGCAGTGCGCATACGCCAAGCCATCACGGAGCAGGAGGAGGTTGGAGCGGTGCAGATGCTGCAGGTTGACCTTGCTCCTGCTTGAAAGGGGAGTAAGTTGGGAGAGATCCAACCCAAGATAGACGGCCAATGGTGTGATTAGCCCTCCAAAATGGATAGGATCTTTCCTTGTACTCCTTTTCACGGCCACCACGTGCGTCAAGAATAACACGCCCCAATTGCACTCCTCGCGCTTCAGCAGTTTGTGCAGGAAGAACAAATCCATCTCTTGGAATTTGCTAAGAGACAAGTCGCCGCGAGCAAATAGCGTGGTGCAGAGCATGCGGTGTAGAATCCACACAAATGCATGCTCGAAGTCAGCAACTATAGCGTTGTGGTAGCTGACGGATTTCCCGGAGGCGCAGTCACGAGTTGAACGAAGATATCATCATAGTCCATCCTGTTGTCTAGCCTTCGGTGCTGGTAAGCATCATGATACCAATTGTACCAAATTGAACTGGTTAAGGGTAATGGTGTAGTTGTTGTTAAAGAGTTTGAAGGACACCCGCCCTTTCTTCCACTCTCTGTCGGGGCGATCAAGTCATTGGGCAACACATTGATGTCCAATGATGCCATGAACTCCACCACGAGTTCCTTGTAAGTCGGCCACTCGTCGAAGAATGGCCGGCCGTCGGCATGGAACTCCAGCTCGTCGGGCCTTCTAGTTGTGTGTCTCGCCTGCCCCTTCAAGACGTAGGTGAGATTGTCATTGAACCCCAGGTCGCATACCATCGTCCGCTCGACGTAGCGCGTGGGCTCAATCTTTCTCTTCAAAAGCTCCTCGTAGACCTTCCGGATCTCCATGGAAGGGTGGACTATCCTCAGATGAGGAATCGATACAGGTCACGGAGGAATGAACTCGGGAATCACATTGGTTATCGCCCGTGAAGAAGATGCTCCGGTGGTATGCACCATTGTCATCGAGAAAGAAGGAATAGAAAACGAAGCTCGGTGAAGACGATCTCGGAGAACACAATGTCTGCTCAGAGAAGACAATCTCCGCTCGGTGAAGATCGCGCTTCTTAGATGCTCGTGGCAGGCCTCCGGTCGCACAACACAATGCAAATCACAAGTAGGGGGCAAAGACTCTGAAGGTGTGATGTCATATCACAAGCATCCCTCTCTTTTATAGCCACGACCGTCGCTGTTGTGCACCAGTTGATACCATCGACGCAGGTCGATGGTATCGACACCTGAAGCACAATCCGATCTTCCACTAGTATCGACGGTTGTCGATAGCCTGATGTGGGGGTCCGGATCGATGACACATCGATACCATCGACGCTGGTCGATGGTATCGACCCCTCGAACATATCGACTTCCTTGATGTAGCGATCGCCATTGATTTCTACTCGCGGATCGATGATGTGTTGTGTCGATACCATCGACGCAAGTCGATAGTATCGACTCTTTTTAGGGCAAACACCCTCGCGAGGCTCGGCCGCCACTTTCTGTCTGAACCGTGTCGATACCATCGACAGGCCCGTCGATGGTATCGACTTCACCGAGACAAATTTCGTCTGAATATCTTCAGGGATCTCACGAGTATCGACAACCATGTCGATACTATCGACCTCGTTCTGGCGATTTCTTCAGCGCTACTGATGGTAGGTTGATACCATCAATGAGGCCGTCAATGGTATCGACTCAGAGAAATTTTTGCAGCCACCTAACTGTACTCATGTCAATACTATCGACACAATGGTTGATGGTATCTTCCCTGCCTCAGGCCTACACACTGAACAAACAATCATGGTATCATTTTTACACTAAAAACAAAATCAAATCAAACTAACTTACAAATGTGAAAGAAACTAAATGAAACTACCAATGGCTGGGTTGCCTCCCAACAAGCGCCCTTATTTAACATCTTAGGCTAGACGAAATCAAGCTCCTCACGCATCTGTAAGTGCAATGAGTTTGACCTCATGCACTTTCCTCGTGTAATCCTCACCGAAGTACAACTTCAATCGTTGTCCATTAACCAAAAATGTTGTCTCGCCATCACACACCATGATTTCTCAATGTGGCCTGACCTCCTCTATAGTGAAAGGTCCACTCCATCGGGATTTCAATTTCCCGGGATGCATCTTCAACCTTGAGTTGAACAAGATCACACGATCTCCCTTCTTGAAGACACACATCTGAATGTGTCGATCGTGAATCAGCTTTGTTCACTCCTTGTAAATCCGTGAGCTTTCATATGCATTCATCCTCAGCTCGTCGAGTTCATTTAGCTCTAGCAAGTGTTTCTTTCTTGCTTCATCATAGTTCAAATTCAGCTTCCTTAGCGCCCAGTGCGCCCTATGCTCCAATTCCACCGGCAAATGGTAGGCCCGCCCATAAGCAATCTAAAAGGCATAGTGCCTATAGGTGTCTTTATGCCGTACGATATGCCCATAAAGCGTCCGGTAGCAGCGTACTCTAGTTCTTCCATGTCGAAGCCACTGTGCGCTCCAAGATTTTCTTAATCTCTCTATTGGAGACTTCAACTTGCCCCTGTGTCTGTGAATGGTAGGGGGTACCAATGTTGTGCTTTACCTCGTACTTTCTCAAAAATGCCGCGAACTTCTATTTTCTAAAATGGGTACCTCCATCACTGATAATCATCCTTGGTATGCCAAATCTGCAAAAAATATAGTCCTTGACAAACCTGCACACTACAGCAACATCATTAGTCCTAGTGGGTATTGCCTCTACCCACTTCGATACATAGTCAACAGCCAATAAAATGTACAAGTTAGAGTTTGAGGACACAAAGGGTCCCATAAAATCAATACCCCACAAATCAAACACCTCGACCTCTTGAAATACATTGAGGGGCATATCCTGTCGCTTTGAAATGTTACATGCCCGCTGGCAGGAATCACATTACTGCACATAATCATATGTGCCTCGGAACAATGTAGGCCAGTAAAGGCCGCTCTTAAGTACCTTGGCCGCGGTTCTAGAACTTGCATGATGGCCACCAGTCGGTAGCGTATGGCAATGATGAAGTACACTTTCATACTCGACCTCCGGTATGCACCTGCAAAAAAACTCCATCTCTGCATTGCTTCAACAAAATCAGGTCATCCCATAAATAATATCGCAAAGAATGGAAAATTTTCTTTTTCTCTTGATATGTCCAATCATCTGGGATAATTTTGCAGGCAAGATAATTGACAATATAAGAAAACCATGGATCTTTAGATTTAACAGATAGAAGTTGCTCATCAGGGAACGTCTCGGTGATGGGTATATGAATGTCCTTCTCATCTATCCTTTCAAACCTAGACAAGTGGTCCGCAACGACATTTTCTATGCACGCCTTATCTTTAATTTCAATATCAAATTTTTGTAATAGTAAGATCTACCTAATCAGTCTAGGTTTGGCATCTTTCTTTTCCATCAAGTACTTTATGGCAGCGTGGTCCATCCATACCACGACTTTAGATCCTACAAGATATTGCCGGAATTTTTCAAAAGCAAAAACAACAGCGAGAAGCTCTTTTTCAGTAGTCGTGTAATTCAGTTGTGCTTCATTTAAAGTTTTGGATGCATAGAAAATCACAGCGGGTTTGTTGTCCACACGTTGTCCTAAAACTGCCCCAACTGCGAAATCTGAAGCATCACACATCAATTCAAACAGCTTTGTCCAATCCGGTGTTTGCACAACCGGTGCAGAAATTAATTTCTCTTTAAGCATATTAAATGCATGCAAGAATTTTTCATTAAAATCAAAGACCACATCTTTCTCCAGCAGCTCAGATAATGGTTTAGCGATTTTTGAGAAATCTTTTATAAAGCGGCGATAAAAACCGGCGTGACCTAGAAAACTCCGTACCTCTTTTACCGAATTCAGTGGGGGTAGTTTGGAAATAACTTCAATCTTCACCGGATCTACCTCCAACCCCTTGCTAAACACTTTATGTCCAAGCACGATCCCTTCACTAACCATCATATGGAATTTCTTCCAATTGAGAACTAAGTGTGTGTCCTCACATCGTTGCAAAACTTTATCCAAATTGTATAAACATTCATCGAAAGACGCACCATAGACGGAGAAATGGTCCATAAAGACTTCCAAACAGCGCTCCACCATATCGGAGAAAATGGCAAGCATGCAACGCTGAAAGGTTGCTGGTGCATTACACAAACCAAAGGGCATACGGCGGTATGCAAATGTTCCATAAGGACAAGTGAAGGTGGACTTCTCTTGGTCCTTAGGATCAATGGAAATCTGATTGTAGCCCGAATAACCATCTAAAAAACAAAAATGAGATTGACCTGCTAATCACTCTAAAATCTAATCAATGAATGGAAGCAGAAAATGATCCTTCAACGTAGCAGAATTCAATCTACGGTAATCTATACACACATGTCACCCGGTTACCAGGTGGGTCATGACTGGCTCGTTCAATAGATTATGAGTAACAATAATTCCCCCCTTTTTAGGGACTGCCTGTGTAGGACTCACCCACGTCGAGTCGGATATAGCATAGATAATACCTGCAGAAAGGAGCTTGATCACCTCCTTCTTAACTACCTCCATCATGCTTGGATTTAGTCGGCGTTGTGGCTGAATTACAGGTTTGGCTCCCTCCTCGAGCCGGATCTTGTGCTGGCACAGTGTAGGGGAGATCCCCTTAATGTCCGCAACTGACCACCCGAATGCACCTCAGTGGTTCTTCAACACGATCAGTAGTTGGTCCTCCTCCTCGACACTCAGATATGCCGAGATAATCACTGGTAGCTTTTCACCCTCGTCTAGAAATGCATATTTCAAGTGAGGCGACAGTGGCTTGAACTCTAACTCTAGAGGAACGATCAAGGATGATTGAAGCGGTGGTGGAAGTTCTCCAAGATCTTCATATTATCTAGCATAAAAGCACAGAAGCACCTGAAGCATCTTGACACACTCTTGTAGTGACTTGCTTCTCATCCATTCATGCATTATATTAACTAGGCAGGCTTCAAGAGGTAGTTTTAGATATGCATTGAAGAAAGAACTTGCTATGGCTTCATCTTCAGTAGAAGGAGGGATGTCCTCCTCGTCGTCATTTGGAAAGCCCACGACCTTGCTAAGAGAAACAACTTTGGTCTGCTCCATAATGTCTACAGCCAGTGTCTCCTTTTCCACCTTAGTCATTACATGAGCCATATCTAGAAATGGCTTCCCTAGACAAATAGAAATATTCTGATCAAAGTGCTTCATCATGCGACATTGCTCCTTTGCTTTAGATTGTGTTGTTCTTGAGGGCATGACCATTTCAAACCGATCATCAGTGATACCCAAGGTCAAACGACCTCTTCCCATCTCAAGTATCATATCTACAGTGGCTTGGAAGGGTCGTCCAAGGAGTAGCTCATTACCCTGTTCATCTTGCATTTCCATTACTACAAAGTCTGCTGGAAATATAAATCGATTGACTTTCACCAACACGTCCTCACAAATGTTGTATGGCTTCACCACAGAATTGTCCGCTAACTGAATTGTCATATTGCTCGGCCTTGATTCGTTCAGTCCCAGCTTCTTGAATGTAGAGAGAGGCATCAGATTTATACTTGCCCCTGAATCACACAGTGCTTCGCCGAATTTCACTTTACCAATGTAACATGAAATGTTGAAGCAACCCGAATCCTGCCTTTTAGGTGGCAATGTGCCCATGATGAAAGCGCTCACCTGTTCCTTAAGAACCATGACCTCGGTATCTGGGATTTTCCTCTTCTTTGTGATTTGTCTTTTAGAAACTTGCCGTAAGAGGGAATCTGCTCTATTGCCTCTAACAATGGAATGTTGACAGAAAGCTTTCTAAAGCTATCCAGAAACTTCTTAAACTGAGCGTCCACTTTCTTGGCTTTCACGCTATTGGGATATGGGATTGGGACATTCTGTGCCCTTTGATGTGGCAGCACATATGGCATCCTCTTCTGTGTCTCCTCCTCAGCAACTGGTTCTGATGTGACATTCTCCACCACATCCTCTACCAGTTCGGTGATTGGAATTGGAACCTCCTCAGTGGCCTCACCTGTAGTTTCTGGTTGGGGTGTGCCCGGATCATCAGCTCTGGATTTTAAAATCTTCTTGCCACTCTGTAGCAAAATTGCCTTAGCCTGTTGATTTCCTCCTGGAATGTTTGTATTTCCCGGAAAACCTTGTTGCGCTGGTTTTTTCAAATTTGCTATTTTAGCTTCCATCTGTGCCAAAGATGTCTCTATCATCCTCATCTGAGCCCCATGGCGTTGTAGGGTCTGCCCGAATTGATTTATGAATTCCCCTTGTTGCTTTATCTGCTGGCCAAACGTGCTCATTAGTTCTTGATTCTGCTTTATAACTTGGTTGAGCAACTCAGTGCTCTTATACTCTGGCGTCGGTTGGGGTTTTGCGTCAAGATCCTGCAAGAAATTATTTGGGTCCTTCCAGGAGAATTTCTTGTCTTTCCTCCATGAGTAGTCGTTGTTTCTGTACCCCTGCTGTTGGCGCATAAATTTCACTTGAGCTTCATCCTCGGATTTTGTATCTTCTTTTGCAAGTAGTTTCTTGGCAAGAAGATCCATCTTCTCATTTAGCTCTTTGATGGCCTTTGACTCTCCTGCAACCCGAACATGTTCTACTGCGTATCTATCACCCCAAGACTGCTTCTTAGCCATGTTCTTCAAAATTTCCCAACACCTCGTGCCTGTGTTGTTTAAGAAGAATCTTGAACTTGTGGAATCTAAGTTACTTCTATCATGCTCGGAAAGAGCAAAATAGAAGATTTTAACTTGTTTCTCCTTGTCAAGCCCATGATGCGGGCACCTCCTTAGCATGATCTAAAAATGCTCCCAAGTCTCATAGTAAGTCTCCCCGGCCTTTTGACTGAAGTTATGGATCTTCCGTACCAGATCGTTGGTCTTTTTGGGTGGAAAGAATCTCTCGAAGAGCACCTCGACCATATGATCCCATGATTACACATACTCATCATCAAGATTATGTAACCATTCTCGTGCATTACCCGCTAGAGAGCTGGGGAACAACTTCAAGTACAATGTCTCCTGTGGAAACCTATCTATCTTGATCATGTTGCAGTTCTCCACGAACTGGCTAATGTGAGTCACCGGGTCTTCATTCTTTAGCCCATGAAACACATTCGATTTGACTAAATTTATTAATGCTGGATCAATCTTATATGTCGGTATGTTGACTGCCAGCTTCTTGATTGGCCCCTTTGATGCAGATGATGAAGAAGCCTTTATCTTCTCCCATATCGTCTGTTCTTCTGCCATGGCTTCTTGTTCAGAGTCGGAATCTATTTCTTCTAGTTGGTCTTGAACGTAGTTCTCCTCATTGTCTGGTCCCAACAGTGGAACCTCTGGTGTAGGTTGTGTGTAGTCTGTGCTACGCATTCTCACCATGCACTAGTACCTACAAAATAATAATTTAGGTTCAGTACCATGCTAGACGATTTCTAAATATGAATAAAATGTTGAAAATAAAAATTAATAAAAAAATAAAAAAAAATGTGGCCTAGAATGCCCGCTTGCAGCACTCGTAGTGACGACAATTGTTGTGTCCCCGGCAACGGTGTGAAAAACTTGACACGATTTTACCGTGCGTATAACGCAAGTGCACACGTCAATGTAGTATAGGCCTTTGTGAGGCCTGAGTCGAACTCAGGGACACTGAATTATCGGTAGACTACTACTAACTACTCGCAATTAGCTAGGCCAATAAAAAGGTTATGAGAGTTGTTGTGAAATAAAAGAAAATAAAATAAAACAAAGCAATCGATTAAGTGTTTAGTTTAATCAATTCAAATGGAGATCTTTAGGATTGCGGTTTCACTGCGGGTTTTCATTGTGTGAATTTCCACATAGCTAATCAGATTCATCTCTCAATCCGGGTAGTGGCCTGTACTCAGAACTATCCACTGTCGTGGTACAATTCACTACCTAAGTCTAGGTCGGTTCCACTGTCGTAGTAACATATACCCTAAACTAGGTGCATTAGAATCGACCTCTGGATTTCCACCATTAACCTTACATCACCTTGTTCAAGGCATTTGTTAATTAATGTGAATTTCATATCTTTTCAACTGTTAATTCTTATTTCAAAGTAATTAAAAGCATTAGATTATCATTATGGTGATCAAGCATAATAATATAATGGAGAAAATGAAATCATACCACGTATTTAAGAGACAAATGATGAATTACTATGATAAAAATGTCATATAATGCTTCCCCGGGCTACTCCCGGTCCTAATGATAAAGGGGATTAGCCCCGCATGTTCATCTCAGAGCAAGACATGGTTGAGGAAAGGGGAAACGTGGATAAAAACGTGGATAAAGTAATGAAACCCCTTAACGGAGAAGATCTAGGCATTCCTCGGTGTAGAGTGTGCGATCTACAGCCTTTCGGCGGTGGAAAACATCTTCTTCGGCTTTCAGAACGGTTGGGGCATCCTTCTCGGCTCCGTTCTTCTCTCCACACCTTCTCAGGACGTGTGCAGCGGCTAATGACGTGATACCCTGCTCTTGGCCGCCATCATTAGGTATAATCACCGAATTAGGTCGCAAAAATATCACAGTCGTCGGATTTGGGTCGATCTGAAACAAACTTTAATCTGACGGCGTCGATACCATTGACGTGGGTCGATGGTATCGACCCCTCACGATATCGGCAAGCCTTCTTTGTTTTCTATTGTCCCACCTGATGCTGACTCGATACCATCGATGCGGGTCGATGGTATCGACACCCTTAGGCGTCGGTTTTATCCCTTTTTCCGTCACTGAAGCTACACGTGTCGATAGTATCGACTTTGGGGTCGATAGTATCGACTGGCTGGTCGTTGGCAACCTGATGGTAAGTCGCTACCATCGACTTCCCAGTCGATGGTATCGACTCTGCGCTGCTCCTTGCGGCTACTTGCATGTGGCTTTGTTGATAGCATCGACTACTATCGATGGTATCGACAGCTGCAAATATGTGATTTTCCTGAAATTGCAAAACAAAACCACATCAGCCAAGATAAAACCTATAATTATAATCATTTATGCTCAAAATGATAAAATAAGAGAGATTTGACACTGAGAAGGATCATGGACTAAAATAAGTGAATTATGCAATATTAACCACCAAAGTGACCAATAAACGCATAAAATGCAAGTAAAACAAGTCTATAAATGCGACTCAAAATCATCACATCAATTATCTATTCATGTATGCTAAGATTTACACTTCCACATCTACGCTTTGACCATACCATGTTAGGGATGGATGTCGGGATCTTATCGCCACTGACTTCGTAATCATTTGGAGTTAGGATTTTGGTAATAAATAATTCTATAACAGATGGTATTAGAGCACGAACAATAACTACACCAAACATTGCTCACATGAAACATATGATAACTCAAAGTCTAAATTGAAACCCTCATTTCAATTGACTAAATACTTGTTTTGATGATGACTAACCATTCCACTTATATGTGTCTAATCCTTCTACTTGAGTGATTTCAGATTAGGTATAGACACACTTCACTTGTGCATCTCTATCTTGGAGGAAAGATAAGTCAAAATCAATGCAAGTGCACTTTTGTGGAATATGATGTATCTCTATTAGAATCATGATGTAGATCACTTGTAATGATTGTATGACTTGTAATTAAGCTTAAAAAACCAAGAGCACTTAAAACAAATATTTAAGCACTTTAATGGCCATTTCTAAAATTCATTACATGGTGTGTTTTGGTCAAGTTTCATCCCTAATAAACTCGACCGACACCCTTGATGGATTTTGGGAATTTTCAGGTTCGGTTGAGTTTACCTCAGGTCAAACTTGACTGACACCCTCCACAAACAAAGTAATTTTAAGTCATCATCCGAGTTTCATCTAGGATAAACTCGACCGACAACTCAAAATTTGTTTTTTGCATAGTGCAATCGACCGAGTTTCTAAAAAGTAAACTTGATCAGAATGTGTAGAAAGATTGTTTCAAACCATTGGAGTGTTGTAAAATATGAAAATATATCTTTTGAAACACCCCAAATGGCTAAAATTCATCCTTAAGTGTTCCCACTGGTTAGCAGGCATCTCCACTGGTTAGCAGGACCCCTTGGGCTTCATCCCATGATTAGCCAACCACTATGAACGTCCCTATGTTAAATTTGATTATCTCCAAGATCCTCCTTCCACTCGTAATCTTAATCACATGCAACATCCATTAGAGTGAGTAGGAGATTTCAAGGAGATCTAATCCTACATGTACATCTTGTGAGGATCTCACTTCCTCCACCTCCTAATCTCTCATTTCTACCATGAAGATGAAGATGAAGATTCTCTTTCTTGGATAAGAGAGGTGAATAAGAAGAAGGGAAGGAGACCCTTGGTGAAAGCTTCTTTTTGGTGAAGGTGAATTCAAAGGTGTAAGATCTAAGAAGAGTAAGTAATTCCTTTAAGGTGGAAGACTTGTTGCAAGAGTGGGTAAGACCTTGGTGAAGGTAGAAGACTCCTTGCAAAAGTGGATAAGTCATTGGTGAGGTTGAAGACTCAGTCTTGGATAGGTAAGTCCTTTGGTAGGTTGTTGGCTCCCTTCTCCTTAAAGGGAAGGTTGGATATCCTTGGCCCAGAAAAGGAAGGCCATATATTGTATGTCTTATAATGGAATGTAAGTGTGCAATGGTTGAAAAATCCTAGAGCTTGACCTCTCTAGGTAGTGGAGTGACTTTCTCTTAGTTTGGATATTAGAACCACTCTACATAGCTTTTGTTCTTGTGCTTGTTCAATCTCTCTCCATCCTTGCTATGTATGTTTTATGTTGCACTAAAAGTTATACTTGCCACATTATCTTAGAAATATATTTAAGGTGTAATGAATTAGTTTAAGAGTGTTTAGCTCTATTCACCCCCCTTCTAGTTCCCATACTAGATCCAACAAGTGGTATCAGAGTGGGTCTTCTTCAATCATACTTCTACAAGTAGGAGAAGATGGAGATTATCAAGGTGGGAAATACCTCATCAACATTCCAACATTTGATGTGAGTAACTTCCTCTATTGTAGGAGAAGGTTACAATTATACATGAAAGGATCAAGTCTTGAGCTATGGAGAATGGTGGACCTTCCATACAAGCTATCGAAGACAAAGATAGAAGAATGGGAAGAAGCTACCTTGAATAAAGTATCCTTGAATGCAAAAGTCATCAACATTCTCTATGCATCCATCTCCCCCACCAAATTCAATAGGATTTCTTCTTGTGAGATGGCCCATGAGGTATGGAGAAAGATATGTGTCACATATGAGGGGACAAAGCAAGTGAAGGAAAACAAAGTCTACATGCTCAAAGGCCTCCTTGAAAACTTCACTATGGGAAAGGAGGAGAGGGTATCCAAGATGTACTCAAGTCTCAACATCATTGTAAATGATCTTTCCATCCTAGGTCATCCAATGGCTAGAGTATAGATCAACTTTAAGATACTTAGAACTCTCCCCAAGAGGTGGGATTCTAATGTGAATTCCCCTAAAGAAGCAAAGTCTCTTGGTGATATTTCTAGTGAAGAACTTATAAGAAATCTTCAAGCCCATGAAGTTACACTTGACAGGTAACAGGAAGAAGAAAGAGAAGAAGAGAAAGAACTCAAGAGAATGAAGAAGGCTGAAATCAAATCCCAAGTTGAAGCCATTTTTAGTCAAGTTTCTCCATCCTTTCAAGATGCGATGTACTCCACGGGTAGACTCTACAAAGGCAAGTTTTCCTCCTCTATTTGATTCTTCAAGTGTGGAAAGAAGGGTCACTTCAAGATTGTCCACAAGGCAAAAAGGCCCATCATAATAAGAGAAGAGAAGAGAAGCACATGAAGCAGGAGAAATGGTACAAAATCTCTAATGACCCCTCCAACTCAAGCTCAAGTGAAGAATCAAGTGGAGGGTCTAGCTCTAGATCTAGTGAAGATGGAGAATGCCATTTTGCTCTCGCGGAATCAACAAGTGAAGACTCAAATGAGGAAAATATAAACTCCTTAGATAAAAAAATATTTAGTTGCAATCATTCATGCTACTCGTGCCTTCAGCCTTCTAAAAAGAAAAAGAAAAAGCTTGCTAGAATTGTTGTTACAACCCCATTTTTCCTAGCTATGTAATGAAATTGTGTTTCTCCTTTTAATAATAAATGAAATAAATAATTGTTTTGTTTGTTTGAACTGGATGGATTTCATTTACAATATCTTTGTTTGGTTGCTTAGTGGGCTTTATTGGCTATTGGGCCCAATAACAAGAAAGGGATAAAGAAAATTCAAACAATAAATGAATAAATAAGAAAAGGATAAAAGATAAAGAAAAAGGCAAGGGAATATCCTCCAAGAATGGATTTTGTTCCTTTAGGGTTCCTTGAGGTCCAAGGAGTCAAATATACCAAGATAATGGCATAAGAAAGAGAAATTATCCATTAAATTGGTAATTAATAAAGGATAACTTGCTTATGAAGGAAATACCCTTTTCCTTTGGAATTTGGGTTTAAAATTTAATACACAAGTAGATAATGACAAGATAGAGTTTCCTTTAAAATTTGAATGAAAATGACTAAACGAGGAGAGAGATATACATTTTATAAGTTTCCTTTGAATAACACATAATTTCATTGTTTTAAAAGAAAAGGGAAACAAGGGAGCGATGACAGCCATCAGATCCCCATGTAGTCCAGGGGACCACAGATCCAATGATGGATATGCATCGTCTAGCCCGACATACATAAGGAAAGGGAGAGGGGAAAGAATCCAAACTTTCTCGCATTTTATGCAATAATCTCAGGTGTGGATGAGTCCATCACCTTCAGGAGTATGTTTAGAGTAGAACTAACCCAATTTATGGGTAGTTTCGTCGACTAAAGTAGAAGTCCCCAAACCATCAGACTCTTACAGTTGACCCTATATATAGGGGAGGGCACTCGAGGGTACTCACGCACCTAAAACCTATCCTCACATCTTCAGATAGTCACGACGAATTTGTTGGCCAGTTCAATTGGACGATCGACCCTGACCTTCCCCCTCTTTGACCTGTCGACCTCGCCTGAGAGCCGGAAGCTTGCTGGTGGTGAAGGAATGAAGACCGTCACCAATTTAAGAGGTGGGTGAGTTCGAGAGAGCCAGGCAAAGCTCTCAATTTGATCAATTTGATCGCAGACGCACTAAAGCCCGGAGTCAATCCCTAAGTTGACTCGGCTGGGCTGCTCGTGAGCTAGCCCGAGGTTGAAGAAGACCTAGGGGTAAAAGACCCCTTTTCCCTCCCGTCTCTGCAAACCAGGTAAGGGAATATTTTCCTTCTGTTTCTTTTCAATCACGAGTGAGGCACGTGTTTGTGGATCGTTAGATCCAGCGTGGTCCAGCAGACCATCGATCAAATGGCCTACGATTTTCTAAAATAACAGATAATCCAAGATAATGTTTTCTTTACAAAATTCATAGAGATTACTAGGAAGCTCTGATGACAAAACTTATTATATGAAAATTTCTTGAAAAAAATACAACGAACATGACTAAAATAGTTTGAGAACCTGATTTCATTCCTAATTACAAAAGTTTGTTAAGTTGATGAAAAGGGCATTTAAATTTGGTTAGAAACCCTAATTGAGATTAATGATTGAATCTATGATGATTAATGGGTTAATTTGAGTAATAAGAACCTGTTGAATGATAACAGTAGATTCAAATCTGATCTAGATGAGAAATTGCATGTTTTAGGGTTTTAAACCAAGAATATATGATAATGTATCTAGAAACCCTAATTTAGGGTAAAAGAAGAGATGATTATGTTTAATTTGAAATATATTGAAATATGTTGATAAATGTTGATCCTAAGCCTGTTAAGAGAGATAGGATGTGATGGTTAGGGTTTATAAGTAGTTTTTCTTATTTAGGGTTTGTAGTGATGAAAGTGATAGTAAATCCCTAATTGCAAGTGAAACCCTAAATAGAAGTAGAAATCCTAAGGAGCAAGTTAGATTGGATAGATCTTGATAACATGAGTAGTAAAAGGAAATTATATGCTTATTTTATGATCTTGTTGTGTGCTTGCTTTCTTGCTTGGATTTTCTACTTGCCTGAAATATTTCTATCTCAAATCAGTAGAACAGGTATGTGGTTATGCTTATGATTAAATCGCTTTAGTTTCCCAGAGATTCCTGAAGTTTTATCAATTGCTTGGAATAAATGCCTGCTTGTCTTTTATTTCATGCAATTATAGAGTGACTATGACTATCACCATAATTATATGTGCATAACTAGCTCAGATCTTGGTCCTCCTCAGTAGCTCTGATGTTGATGAAATAGATGACCTAGTTCATGGTCTACCCATGAGGTAGGATCATTAGGTTATCACGAGTCAGAGATTGGACTACCTTTGGGTAGGGCCATGCGACTCCACAACCCTATGTATTGATCTACTTGTAAGGTAGGATCATGGCGGTTAGTTGAGATCTACCATATGAGAGGTAGTATCTTTGTCCACTATAGGGACAACACAGAGGCTAGGGTATGTAAGTATTGAGTAGTCATGCTTAAAATGTAAAGTTTCTTGTTAATCCATAATTTCTTGCAATATGTTGTTACAATTAAATGCAAGATTATTGTTTCCCCCACATACCAGTATAATTAGTTATACTGACCGCCATTTTATTTGTCGGAATTTTAGGTTATCAAGAAAATGGTTATTCCTTTAAAGTAACATTGATGAAATAAATCTTAATAAGGATTTGGAGGATTATAGATAGATATGTTCCTTCTTGGGTAAAGAATTCCACATCCCTTATTTTGCAAGGTATGATAAGAAAAAAATTATTCCATTAAAAGTTTAGTTGCATTAGAATTTATTAATTATTGTTGATTATTTGCAAAACCACTGATCCTATTTTAGGATAACGCCTCTGACCTCCTGGTCTCCTTAACTGGGGGTTATCGGGAGGTGGGGTCATTACATTTGGTATCAAAGTTGTGGTTTTCCTTTTAATCGTCAGTAATTATTAAATTTTACAAACTCTTTAGAGCCCCAGGGAGTTATTAGAGGATTTTCTGAGAATGGAGGTGTCTAGAAAAGGATCACGGTCCGGGGGTTGGAAATATTTTCCTCCGCCCCACTAGTCGGTCATGAGGACTCCCATATGCAGTGTGACTACCTGGACAAAATCCAAAGAATTGACTCGAAGTAAGATACCTCTAGGTTTTCTCATCTATCTTCGTCCCTTCTTTACCTCTTATTTCTTGAGAAATAGTAAGAGCTTAGGGTTTTCTCTCTCTCTCTCCACCACCTCCTATGTTTGGGAATATAAAGTGTTAAGGAATAAGGAATCCTCCATCAAATTAATAAAAGATATGTAAACAAGATGTCATCGGAATAAGTATAATTAGTTTAAACATAAATTAAAAGTTTGATTGTATGCTTATGTAGATGGCTCGTGTGGAGACCGTAGCTATCCCCAGGGCCACTGAGAACCATAATAAGGGTTGGCCTCCCCGTAAGAGGAGGGGATCTTCAGAGAAAAGGAAGAGAAACCATGGTGATGAGTTCTCTAAGAAGAGAACAAGAGCTGAGGGAGCCTCATAAGAAGGCTCAGACCCTAAGCCGGTTCCCTTCGACAACCTAGAGTTGGACCAAGACGAGGAACACATGTCTGAAGATGAGGCCAAGTTTGAGGAGAACCAATCTGGTGGTCCACGATCGGCAATGGTGGTTCACACCCCTGACGCCTTATGGATGGAACAACAAAAGAGGCTAACTGAGGCCATTAGCGCTCTGGCCCTCAGAGACATAGCCAGAGATGAGTTTGGTGAATCACTTTATGTTCATCCCTGACTCAGAGTCACCATTCTGGACTTCGTCAAGCTGAACATCGAGAGATTATAGAGAGAGTATAAGACCAAAGTGGTCGACAAAGTAGATTCTTGGCTATTGGCAGTCGAGAATGGTTTCTGCATGCTTGAGATACAGCCAAACAAGAAGGTTCTTTTTGCTGCTTACCTCTTGGAGGGAGTAGCCAAGATATGGTGGGAAAACCACATCATGGGACAAGATCTAAGTGAAAAACCTATGGCATGGACCAACTTCAGGACTATCTTCACCGCCAGATTCATCCCCACCTTAGCTAAGAAGGAGAAGGAAAGGGAGTTCACCAACATGACCCAGGGTAACTTATCTATTGCTGACTTTGGCTACAAGTTTTGCATCCTGGAGCACTTTGGACACATGATGAATGAGGAAAGAAGGGTGGACCATTTCATGGAGCATCTTCACCCTGCAATCAAACCACATGTGATGGCAAGTAAACTTGCAACCTTCACTGAAGCCTACAACACCGCCTTAGATATAGAGAGGATAGTGATGCCTGCTCAGAACCCACCCAAATGATATTTGGGTTTCACTGAAGGTACCCAAGGCCAGAAGAATGATCACAAGAAAGGATAAGAGCACAACCATACCCACGGAAAGCATGGAGGAAAGGGGAAACCCCATCATGAGAACAACCGACCTAGGTGTCGCACTTGCAGAAAATGGCATTCAGGTGAGTGTTGCTACTAGAAGAGGACATGCTACCGTTGTCAGCAAGAGGGACATCTTCAAGACAACTTTCCTCTGTCAGACCCATGAGGACCAGGTCCAGTAGCAGCCCCACCTATAGTAGCCCAGCCTGTAGTTGTAGCCCCACCTACTGAAGAAAGAAGACAAGCTCGAGTCTTTGATATTGACAATGAGGAGGCTCAAGCTAATGCTAATCAATTGATAGAGGGTAATAACCCTTAGATTTTTCTTTTATGTTTTAAGATAAGCATGTAAAGGTATAATTTATGGTGAAAAACAATGTAGGCATGCTTGAAGTCATGGGGCACAAGGTAAAAGTTTTATTTGACTCTGGATCTACTAGTACTTTCATTTCAAGAAATCTTGCAACTATGTGTTGTTTGGATATCAAGGATTTAGGGTATATCTTGGATATCACAACCCCAAGTGGTCGAATCTTTACGTCCCTTTTGAAAACTCCTGTGATGCCTATTAAATATCGAGATCATGAGTTCCCTATGGATTTTATCCTCTTTGACATGAATGACTTTGATGTGATCATTGGTATGGATTGGCTTTATCCCTATAGGGCCAATATTGATTGTAGGGAGAAGAAGGTAATCATAAGGAAACTAGGTCACCCACCGTTCATCATTAAGGGTCCACCAGCTTGTATGTGTCACCCTTGAAGGCAGAGTGGATGATAACCAAAGGTTGTCAAGCTTTCCTAGCAGTCGTTACTAAGCTGGAGCCCAAGGTGCATCCCTTAGAGGAAATAGAGGTAGTCAGGGACTATGCAGATGTTTTCCCAGATAATTTCCTGGGATCCCTCCTGAGAGAGAGGTAGACTTTTTGATAGAGCTAGCTCCTAGGAAAAACCCTATTTCATGAGAACCTTATAGGATGGCCCCTGTTGAGTTGCTCGAGTTGAAGAAACAACTGTAGGAATTGCTAGACAAGGGTTTTATCCACCCTAGATCATCACCATGGGGAGCACCAGTTCTCTTTGTGAAGAAGAAGGACGGTTCGCTCAAAATGTGCAAAGATTACCAGATGACCAACCAGACTACCATTAAGAACAAATACCCTTTACCCCGAATAGATGACTTGTTTGACCAGTTGAAGTTAGCTCAATTCTTTTCAAAGATTGACCTAAGATCGGGTTACCACTAGTTGAGAGTCAAGAGTGAGGACATCCCAAAAACCACTTTTTGAACCTACTATGGACACTATGAGTTTGTGGTTATGCCTTTTGGGTTGTCCAATGCCATGAGTATGTTCATGAACCTCATGAACAGTGTGTTCCAACCCTTCCTTGACTCGTTTTTCATAGTGTTCATAGACAACATCTTGGTTTATTCTAATGACCTAGATCAACATTGAGACCACTTGAGTAGAGTCCTTGACATCTTGAGAAAGTAGAAGTTTTATGGGAAATTCTCGAAGTGTGAGTTTTGGATAGACTGTGTCATATTCCTTAGACACATCATATCTGGAGGAACCATTTCGGTAGATCCAACCAAGGTGTCATCTATTCAAGATTGGACAACACCGAAGAATCCTTTAGAGATTCATAGTTTTCTGGGATTGGGTGGATACTATAGACGCTTCATAAAGGATTTCTCAAAGAATGTTTTGCCTCTTACCAAGCTCACTCGAAAGGATGAGAAGTTTGTGTGGTCATTCCTAAATGAAGCATGTTTCCAAGAGCTGAAGGAGAAGTTGACTACAGCCCCGATACTGACTCTACCGTCCGGTAACGAAGGTTTTATGATCTTCACTGATGCATCAAAGATGGGACTCAGATGTATATTAGAGCAAGATAGACATGTTGTTGCCTATGCCTCCAAACAAATCAAACCTAATGAAGTGAATTATCCGCCGCATGATTTAGAGTTGGTTGCGATTATACATGCCCTGAAGATTTGGTGACACTATCTGTATGGAGCCACCTTCGAGATATTCACTGACCATAAGAGCTTGAAGTATCTCCTGACTCAGAAGGACCTAAATCTGAGATAGAGGCGATGATTGGAATACATGAAGGACTATTATTTCACCATTGCATATCACCCTGGAAAGGCAAATGTTGTAGTTGATGCTCTTATCTGAAAGCAGCTTAGGTGTGCAACTGTCTTGTCTAGCCAGTGGAAGAAGCTAGAAGATCTTGTGGAGTGGACACCATAATCGTTAGAAGACCGAGTCTGTTTGGCTAATATACAGATTAGACCAGACCTATTGACTGAGTTGGTAGCTTCCCAGATAGCCAGTCCAGAGCTTGATAAGATGAAAGGTTTGCTGGAGAAACATCATACCCATCTCTCTGTAGGAGTGGATGGCGGAATTTGATACAAGAGTCAGATTTGGGTTCCTAAAAGTTTGCTTTTAAAGGATCATATCCTGCAAGAAGCTCATGGTTCGAAGTACAAAGTACACCCTGGCACTACCAAAATGTTAAGGATCTACAACGGTACTTTTGGTGGCTCGGAATGAAAAGAGATATAGTGGCATATGTGTCCAGTTGTCTCACTTTCCAGATGGTGAAGGCTGAACACTAACGACCTAGTGGATTGCTACAGTCAATTGAAATTCTTGAGTGGAAATAGGAACAAATCACCATGGACTTTGTGGTGGGTATCCCCAAGACCAAGAGAGGTCATGACACAATATAGGTTGTAGTAGATCGCCTTACCAAGTCGGCACATTTCCTCGCACTAAAGACCACTGCCAAGGTGACAAACTTAGCTGAACTGTACATCTGAGAGATTGTATGACTACATGGTGTTCTGAGTTCAATCATTTTTTACCGCGATCCGAAGTTCACTTCTAAGTTGTGGAAGTAAGTATAAGAGGAACTTGGTACAAGGTTGAAGTTCAGTACCGCTTATTACCCCCAGACAGATGGTCAGTCAGAGAGGACAATCTAGATGTTAGAGGATCTATTGAGAGCTAGTGTTCTCGATTGGGGTGGATCTTGGGAGCAGTACTTACCTTTGGCCGAGTTTGCCTACAACAACAACTACCAAGCTAGTATCGGAATGCCTCCGTTTGAAGCTCTTTATGGGAGACCATGTCGGTCATCGATTCACTGGGATGATGTTGGTGAGAGGACCTTGTTGAGGTGAGATGAGCTCCAAGTGTATGCAGATAAAGTCACTTTGATCAAGTAGAGGCTGAAGAGAACTTAGGATCGATAGAAGTCATATGATGATGCGAAGCGGACTGACGTGCAATTCACTATGGGAGAGCATGTATTCTTGAAAATCCGACCACGCCGAGCTATAGCCAAGAATAGAGGAAAGTTAAGTACCCGATACGTGGGTCCATTTGAGGTGTTAGAACAGATTGGTGAAGCTACATACCAAGATAATGGCATAAGAAAGAGAAATTACCAATTAAATTAGTAATTAATAAAGGATAACTTGCTTATTAAGGAAATACTCTTTTCCTTTGGAATTTTGGTTTAAAATTTAATACACAAGTAGATAATGCCAAGCCAGGGTTTCCTTTAAAATCTGAATGAAAATGACTAAACGAGGAGAGAGATATATATTTTACAAGTTTCCTTTGAATAACACATAATTTCCTTATTTTAAAAGAAAAGGGAAACAAGGAAGTGATGACAGACATCGGATCCCCCTATGGTCCAGGGGACCACAGATCCAATGATGGTTGTACATCATCTAGCCTGAGTTACAAAAGGAAAGGGAGAGGGGAAAGAAACCAAACTTTCTCATGTTTTATGCAATAATCTGAGGTGTGGATGAGTCCATCACCTTCAGGAGTGTTCCGAGTAGAACTAACCCAATTTATGGGTAGTTTCGTCGACTAACGCGGAAGTCCCCAAACCATCAGACTCTTACAGTTGAACCTATACATAGGGGAGGGAACTCGAGGGTACCTGCACACCTAAAACCTACCCTCACATCTTCGGAGAGAGACGATGAATTTGTTGGTAAGTTCAATTGGACGATCGACCCTGACCTTCCCCGTCTTCGACCTGTCGACCTCACTAGAGAGCTGAAGGCTGACTAGCAGTGAAGGAATGAAGCCCGCCACTAATTGAAGAGGTGGGAAAGTTTGAGAGATCCAGGCAAAGATCTCAGTCTGATCAGTTTGATCATAGAAGCACTGACACCCGGAGTCCACCCCTGAGTTGACTCGGCTGGGCTTCTCGCGAGCTAGCCCGAGATTGAAGAAGACCTAGGGGTAAGAGATCCCTTTGCCCTCCTGTCTCTGCAAACTAGGTAAGGGCATATTTGCCTTTTGTTTCTTTTCAATCACGAGTGAGGCGCATGTTTGTGGATCATTAGATCCAGCGTGGTCCAACGGACCATCAATCAAACAACCTACGATTTTCTAAAAACAACAGATAATAGAAGATAATGTTTTTCTTTACAAAAATTCATAGAGATTGCTAGGAAGCTCTGATGACTAAACTTATTATATGAAAATTTCTCGGAAAAATATGAGGAACATGATAAAAATAGTTTGAGAACCTGATTTAATTCATAATTACAAAAGTATGTTAAGTTGATGAAAAGTGCATTAAAATTTGGTTAGAAACCCTAATTGAGATTAATGATTGAATCTATGATGCTTAATGGGTTAATTCACGTAATAAGAACCTGTTGAATGATAATGGTAGATTTGAATTTGATATAGATGAGAAATTACATGTTTTAGGGTTTTAAACTTAGAATATATGATAATGTATCTAGAAACCCTAATTTAGGGTAAAAGAAGAGATGATTATGTTTAATTCGAAATATATTGAAATATGTTGATAAATGTTGATCCTAAGCCTGTTAGGAGAGTTAGGATGTGATGGTTAGGGTTTATGAGTAGTTTTGCTTATTTAGGGTTTGTAGTGATGAAAGTGATAGTAAAAACCTAATTGCAAGTGAAGCCCTAAACAGAAGTAGAAACCCTAAGGAGCAAGTTAGATTGGATAGATCTTGATAACATGAGTAGTAAAAGGAAATTATATGCTTATTTCATTATCTTGTTGTGTGCTTGCTTTCTTGCTTGGATTTCCTACTTGCCTAAAATATTTCTATCTCAAATCAGCAGAACATGTATGTGGTTATGCTTATGATTAAATCGCTTTAGTTTCCCAGGGATTCCCGAAGTTTTAACGAATTCTTGGAATAAATGCTTGATTGTCTTTTATTTCATGCAATTATAAAGTGACTATGACTATCACCATAATTATATGTGCATAACTAGTTCAGATCTTGGTCCTCCTCTGTAGCTCTGATGTTGATGAAATAGATGACCTAGTACATGGTCTACCCGCGAGGTAGGATCATCAGGTTATCACGAGTCAGGGATTGGATTACTTTTGGGTAGGGCCATGCGACTCCACAACCCTATGTATTGATCTACCTGTAAGGTAGGATCATGGGGGTTAGTTGAGATCTACCATATGAGAGGTAGTATCTTTGTCCACTGCAGGGACAACACAGAGGCTAGGGTATGTAAGGATTGAGTAGTCATGCTTAAAATGTAAAGTTGCTTGGTAAACCATAATTTCTTGCAATATGTTGTTACAATTAAATGCAAGATTATTGTTTCCCCCACATACCAGTATAATTCATTATACTGACTGCCATTTTGTTTGTCGGCATTTTAGGTTATCAAGAAAATGGTTATTCCTTTAAAGTGACATTGATGAAATAAAGCCTAATAAGGATTCGGAGGATTATAGATAGATATGTTCCTTCTTGGGTAAAGAATTCCACATCCCATATTTTGCAAGGTAGGAAAAGAAAAATTTTATTCCATTAAAAGTTTAGTTGCAGTACAATTTATTAATTTTTGTTGATTATTTGCAAACCACTAATCCTATTTTGGGATAACGCCTCTGACCTCTTGGTCTCCCTTAACTGGGGGTTACTGGGAGGCGGGGTCGTTAGAATTGTTGATAATTTGCATGTAGAAAAAGATGATCTTGAATATGCTAATATTTGCTTATTTGATGAAAATGAGGCCAAAAACTTTGTTTTGCAAGGAACAAAATCTAAAAATAGTATTTATCTTTCTAAGATTGCTTTTATTGTAAAATAAAATGCTTCCTTACTTGCTACAATCAATGTCTTTGAATCTTTTTCTAGTTCTACTAGTAGAGAGAATAATGTTGATGCTCTTCATATTGATGAAGATTCTCACATGACCAATGCTCTTTGCTTAGAAATCAATCTTTTACATGCTAGAGATAATATCAATCAATTGTCTTCTATGATTACTTATCTTATGCATGATAATCATAGCTTGAGGTCCTCTATGCAAATATTCTTAGATGATAAAAAGAATCTCAATCAAATCCTATATCATACTACCAAACAAATGGGTAGAGATGGTCTTGGACTTGATAGTAGCCAAGGAACACCAAAGATAAAGGACCTTCAATTTTCAATGAAGGAACCTCTTGTTCCAAGGCTAGGAGATCATGTAGTCATTGTAATGAAATTGGTTATTATTCTACTTATTTCCCTTTTAAGAAAGCACCCAAGAGTAATAGAACTTGGGCTACTAAGCTAACCCCTTCGGGCCCAAAAAAATGACTGGGGACCATTTCATCTTTCTTCTTGTAGCTCACTTACAATTGGATTGACATGAGCTATTGATTTGCAAATTGGTTTCACAATCCACATAAAGAAGAAAGGTGAGATGTGTAAGGGGTGGCAACAAGTGAAAAAGAAATGGTAAGAATAGAGGTAATTCTATTCTTTATTATATCCAATTATAGTGTGTTTTTGCCAAGTTAGTATGCACTATACATATGGTTTTTGAGTTAAAAGTGGTATATTGTGATTCTCATCGCTTTCTTGCTCAAAAATAGTTTCTGATGTTTTCATAGTGCATTAATCAACTTACTTATACATGTTTGGATATGACTTATATTTTTATCATGCCTCTAGATATGTTTTTTGACTGAGTTTGTCCTGAAAGAAACTCGAGTGACAAGCAGCAATAGGGTTGGAAACAATTGTTGTCGGTTGAGAAGGTCAACCAAGACCTACAACACTGTGCATAGAATAAATAGATGGCTTTTTGGATGAGAATTTCCCTTTCAAGTAGATTTTCTCAACCATTAGCCTTATTCTATGACACTCCTCTTGGTATCCTTTATGTGCATATTGGCATGCTTTAAATTGCCTATCTTGTACACAATTCTTTTTCTCTAATTGCTATGAATTTGTATCTCTATTTCTTGAAATTACCTATCTTGAGTTGTTATGCATGTTTTTTTATGATAATCTATTTGGATCTCTAGGTTGTGTCTTAGTTTGCTTCCGTAGGGCTCTAACTTGTGACATCTATCCAGTTGTATATCTTATTTTTGATACAAACTTGAGGCTCTTAGTGGTAATCATCTTTTGGTAATGATGCAAATTTGTTAGTGATCTATATCCTTTCATGCTTCTGAAATTACAGACCTTTTTGCTTGGAAATTTCTCTACATCTACTCATAGCTTGTTTTTTTCTTGTGCATGTTCTTCTATGATCTTTTTTTTTAGTTAAGCCAGGGGTCGCTCTTATTCATCCCACACCCCTCTTGTGGGCTAAATCAACAAAAAAATTACATCTCCCAATCTAAACCTCGGGTATCTTCCCCAGAGCCCACAAGAAAAAGGAAAAAAGAGCATCACAAGACAAAGACAGCAGAAAATCAATCATCAACCAGAGACTGCTCGACAATGACGTATGGGGTCCTTCTCTTCTCTAATCTAATCATCCCACGAATCTTGTTAGGGAATCTACTAGAGTCCGTGGCCACAAAGATGCTAGAAGATCTTCTTCCCATCCTTCCTATCTCCCTCGGAATGGCATTAACCATCTTGTGCACACAACTACCATTGATACTAGCCATCTGCAGCTCATCTCTAAGCTCCTTGACGTAAGTTCTCGATCTCCAAGGCACAAGGGCATCCTTCCAAAGGATGTTATAAACAGCTCTATCATCCACCTCTATAGAAGAAATATGAATCATTTGATCACCTGCCAGTTTCAAACCGATGATGCAAGCCTATATATATGCCAGTTTGAAATCATCATTCTTGAGCCAAGCATGGAAAATTAAGCAAGTGTCAGCATTGTGATTGCGAATAATGCCTGCCGCCCATCTGCGCTTCTCTCCATGCTCATCCAAATCCCTCCCTATAGTCACGTTAAGCTTCAGGTTAAACAGGTCCGGTGTTGTCCACCTAATCAGGCGCACCTTCTTCATCTTCAATCTTGGTTCCAGAATACAAGCATCATGCATCCTGGAGAAAAGGATAGGGTCGTGAGTAACCGGGAACACCTTCTTCTTAATCATCATGTTGATGCCGCCAACCAAGCTGCCCCACTCGTGCTCCAAAAGTCTACTAGCTCCATCAAAACGATTGGAGCATCTCACTCTCCAAATGCATAAAGGGATATTAAGAGCAATATAACCAGCTAACCAAGAGGAAATGTCGTCCACCAGGCCTCCTACACACACGTCAATGAGAGATTGGACGTTATTAGGAATCACCTGGTCAGTAATATCTCTGAACTTCTCCCAGAAAAACATCGCCGTCTGTCCAAGAAAAAACAAGTGTTGAATGCGTTCCTCTTTCGGCTCATCACGGCAACAGTCACACCGAGAGGCAAATTGAATGCAGCACCTCCTACGAACCACATCGTCGGTAGAAACGGCCCCTCTGGCCATCTTCCAAACAATAGCACAAACTCTAGGGGAGTCAAGCTTCCAGATCTTACCCAAGTTAAAAGGCCCTTCATGTTGCACATTCATCAGCATCTTCTTGACCGATCTAATGGTGAATCTACCGCATTCATCATCATCCCAAATCCTTTTGTCATCCAAATCAGAAATCCAGACATCAGCTTTCTTAATCAGGTCCAGGCCCCTATCGTCTACCACTTGTCTAAGCGTGTTCCAGTCCCAACCATAATCGGAGTTCCAGAAATCCTTCACGTAGAACGGGTGTCTTCTGTCACTCACATATCTCGCATGATCTGCCATTCTATCATCACACCACCAATCATCCCAAAAAAGAATATCCCCTTGGCCTATATCCCATTTGCACCGCCGATACATCTTTGGGAAGGTGTCCCAAACCTTCTTCCAGAACGGGGACGGAGTGCAACTCAGCTTCAAATGTCCAGGATAGGAATCCGATCTCCCAATAGCATGGTTTGAGTATTTCTCCTTAACGAACCTCGCCCAAAAAGAATCCTTGGTGAGGACTTCCCAGCACGCTTTAGATAAGAAGGCCTCATTAATAATCTGCAGCCGTTGCAGCCCCAAACCACCTTTGTCCAACGGTGTAGCCACACGATGCCATCCAAGACATGCCTTCCTATGTCGATCATCTCTGCCAGCCCATAAAAAATCCGAGAGTTTCTTCTCAATCCTTTGAACAATACCAGCAGGTAATCCAATCGCCGCCGTCGCATGAACCATGATAGAGGAGAGGACATGCGCAATCAGAAGCCGCCTTCCTACAAACGAAAGAAGCTTAGCCTTCCAACCCGCCACTTTGGAGTTGATCTTCTTGATGAGGAACTCGTAATCAGCAAGCTTATATCTCCCTTTGGATATCGGAACGCCCAGATACAGAAAGGAATCAGAAGCATTTTCAACTCCAAAACTCGCAGCAATCCCCGACGCTTTGTCAAAATCAGACCCACCTACTACACACACAGATTTGTTGTGATTAACTCTTTGACCAGTAGCTGCCTCATAAGAACTAAGGGTGCCCAAGACCGTTTGCAGGGAAATATGATCAGCCTCAAACAGAACAACCATATCATCCACATACAAGAGCATAAGCGGGGCCATCACATTTCCTCTCATTTTGAACCTGGAAATAACACGCTCATCCACCAAATGGTAGAAGCGCCTACAAATGATTTCTTCAAAGATTATAAATAGAAAAGGTGATAAGGCATTTCCTTGCTTGAGGCCTCTAGCAAAAGGAAAGAAACCCGCCGTGTGTTCTCCAATAGTGACCGTTGCCCAGGAATGCACAAAGAAGCTCAGACATAGATCAATCACCTCCTGAATGAAACCGAAGGCCTTGAGAACCTTCTGCAGCATCTTCCACTCCACTCTGTCATAAGCTTTCGACATGTCAATCTTGATCATCACATTGGGGGCATGTTGTCCCTGGTTAATATCATGCATGATCTCCTTCGCAAGACGAATATGGTGTGTAATGTCACTTCCTTTCAGGAAAGCTCCTTGAGATTTTGAAATGAAAGTCGGCATTAAGGGCGTCAACCTATTATTCAGAATTCTAGCCAAAATACGTAGAGCCAAATTCTCAATCTAAATAGGTCTAAAATCATACGAGAGATGCTTAGGATTCTCCTTCTTTGGAATCAAAAGGATGCGAAAGCAGAAGAGAGCTCTATGACACGCCTGTCCTCTAAAAAACCACTCGCCATCTCGAGAAAATACTTGCAGATATTAGGCCAAGCTGCTCTATAGAAGTGAAGGGTGAACCCATCAGGGCTCGGGGCCGACGAATGGTCCATTTCCTGAATCGTCTTAACTACTTCCTCTTCCTGGGGAACAGCAGAAAGACCGCAATTATCATCCATGGAGCAAACCTCTGGAATATGCTCCAGCAACCTATCCAGCTCCGAGTCATCAGTATGCACCTCCTCCGTAAACATCTTCTCCATATGCGTCGCCGCCTCCATCGCCATTATCTCGGGGTCCAACACCACCGAGCCATCATTAAGAACAAGAGAGCTGATTCTTCTATGTCTCCGTCTGGATTTCACCACAGCATGATAAAAAGGTGTGTTCCTCTCTCCCTCCTGTAGCCAGTCAATTATAGCCTTCTCTCTCCACGTAGCTTCCTCCAAATCAAGGAGATGTTGAAGCTCCATCTCCGCAGTACGCAAATTCATTTCATTCATCACGATGGGGTTCTCGTCAAAGGCCTTCTGGGTAGTAAACACGACGTCCTCCAAGTCTTTAATCTTCTGACTTGTGTCCCCAAAGACCTCTCTACTCCAAGATCTTATGGCAACTCTAACCTTTTTCAGCTTGCAAAAGAACACATACGACGGATGCCCCATCACTGGCTCACTCCAAACCTGCTCAATGATTCTCAAGCAATCCTCATTACGTAGCCAACTGGACTGGAAGGAGAAAAAGATTTTCCTCCTACCATCAACAATCATATCACCCGGGATCGTAACAATCGGACAGTGATCAGAAACCCTCGACCTCGTGAGGTGTATAGATCTGGTTGCCGGTCTAGACCCCATCCAGGCTTCATTCATAAAAGCTCTATCCAGACGTTCCCAAATAGTAGGAGTCAAAATCTGCTTGTTAACCCACGTAAACCTGCTGCCCTCAAAAGGTACTTCTTTAAGAAAAGCATCAGCAATCAAGGAGTTGAAGTCAAAAACATCTTGAAATCTCGGGGGATCACCTCCTCTTTTCTCCTGTGGCCCTCTAATGACATTGAAATCACCAGCGATCAACCAACGGCTATCACCAATAATTCCTGACATACCAAGAAGCTCATCCCAAAGCACTCTGCGTTCAGCCCCATCGCAGCTCGCATAAATAACAGTAATGAAACAACAGGTATCATCTCCATTGTCAATCTTCACTATGATATGTTGTTTGTGGCTCCTAAAGACAACCGGGTTCATATTCCTTTCCACAAAGAACCAGACCTTTCCCCCCTCATCAGAATTGTCAGTGGCCCAATCCAACCGGACAATATCCAACAGCTCCTCAGCAACCTCAGCATGAAGTAAAGGCTCGAAAAGGAAAACAACCCCAGGTTTGAATCTTCTACAAATCCTTCCCAAAACTCTTTGCGTAGGGTTATTGGCAGTCCCTCTAATATTCCAGAATAAGGACATACAATTCATAAAAACAAGAGTACCGCTATCTCAAAAAAACAAAGCACCTGTAGGGGAGCTCTGCCTAGCTGCTATACCTCCATCCATCCTCATCATAGACGTCCTCATAAAATTCGTTGTCATCCTGGAAAAATTCCCTTCTAGATTGCTCTCTCGTCACCCCAGACCTGTACCTGAAAGGGCGATGCTCGGGTCTTCTAGAAACCGACCTTCTTCTTGATCTGCTATGTCTGCTGCGTGCTCTGTATCTATCAGAATGACCCACAAAGAATTCCTCCAATCTCATATGCGGAAGATGTCTCCTATATCCGTCCCCATCTATAATCATTCTCCTTGGTGACCTATCAAATCTTGCCTGTTGCTGCCTGGAAGGTGAAGCCTCTCGAGAACGGTGTGCTTCCCTCACCGGAGCCACCACTAAAGCCTGTGACACTGATGCCTTCTCTTTCCTGACCATCACATCCTTTGGAACCCCATAATCCACCCCCACCTCTGTCATCGTGAAAGAGTTACTGCCAATCCTTCCTCTAGCTATCATATTGAGTTGTACCACCGTTCTTCTATCACCAAAAGTAACTGAAATGAATTGTGGGACATCTTCATTGAAAGCTTCAACTAGGATGAGGATGCCCGAAACATCATCATCTTCTCTCTGCCAGTCAGATATATGAACAAGATTCCCAAAGGGTCGAATAAGTCTAGTAATTGATTCATCATCCTTGCAAACGATAGGTAGCCCAGATATCCATAACCAGAAAGCTTCTTTACGCTGATGCTATTCTCCATCCACCATGTGTCTGATCGTAATCTTGCATCTGCAATCTGTCGGTAAACCCTTCTCAATCATCTCCTTAGCTTCATCACTACAGGAGAAAAAAGCAATAGCTTTTCTTGTCTCAAATCTATATAGATCAGCTGCGCTAGGCCATGCCCTTCTCAGAACCGGAAGAACCTCCACCCAAGATGAGTCGCTCACCCACGAAATCTCTATAGCCCTCTGCAACGCTTCCATCTTCTGCTTTCTTCTATCATCGTCTGGTCTGATGTCCACTGATAACCTCTTGGGGACGTGCTGCGGAGCACCCCTAGCCGGTATACCTGATGGCAGCGGAGGGAAAGCCACCGACGACTGCAGGTTGGGCGGTCGAACCTGCTGGACGTTCTGCGTAGGCTTAAACCTGCATCTAGCTGCAACGTGACCCGATCTTCTGCATACATAACACACCTTGCTATTCTTACACTGTGCTTGCCAGTGACCTCTTCCTAAACATCGAAAGCATGAGTCATGTGGGACACCATAGAGCGGCGTCGTTCGTGGCTGCTACATCTGCCTCACGTCATTTTGCTCCCCCAGTCCTGGCTGCGGCATCGAAGTGCCCAGCGGCAGCGACCCCTGTGGCGGCGACCCCTGCGACGGCACTGATGGCCCCGACTGTAGCTGCGTCGTGCCCACCTCCTTGTTCGACACAGGAACCTCCCCCCGTGTAGCTTCAGACAGGTCGACTCCCCCTCCTTCCTGCACTTCTTCAATCGAAATCCTAGGTTCCACTGCAGAACCCCTAGGGGTATCATTCGGTCGTCCCTGATTCTGACCTTCCTCCGTAGCAACCCTAGGTGGCGTCGGGTTGATATGTCCTTCTTCTTCAAGATTGCCCATCACCATCCTCATGTCCGGAAGCACCTCCTCCGTTGGGACAGCAGTCGCCGCCATAAAGTTCCTCCTTTCTGCAACAACCTGTTGCGCACTCTGTCTCGTAACCCTATGTAGAAGCGGCGAAGACAACATCCTCCTCTCCCGGGCAAACCAGCTTCTATGATCTAGATCCTACTAGTAGTCCTAACTTGTGATATTATCTACCACTGGTCCATCTACATGTTGTGCTAGCCCTGTTCATTTTTTGATGTCTAACACATCATTTGGTTTTCAACTATATGCTTGCTATGATTGTATCTTGTTTCATACATACTCAAGCTTGTTCCTTAACTTTCATATCTACTATCTTGAGTTTCTTGCATGGCCTTGTGATGTGCAACAAATAGGGCTACATTATATGCAAATATTGGAGCATCTAAAGAATTTATGCAATTTTTGAATATTCTTCTCCAGTGTTAGATTTTGGTGCAAAACCAGTGTTTTTATGCATTACTGACCTTATGAGCAAGACTCCATGAGACCTGGTGTTTTTTGAGCGAATTTCATCATCTTAAGGGTCAAAATCGTGCTTTATTAGTTTTTTGCAGTACATTATGTTGTAATTTCAAGGACCTTTTTGTTATTTTTACTTGATTATGTGTTATGATTACATCTTGGTTTGCTCAAATGTATATCTTGTTTTGCTTCATATTCTATGCTTGGACAAGCCCCTATTAATGCTCTTCTACTCTCCTTTCTAACAGTTGGTGTCTTCTTTTACTAACAAATTGTGTCTTTCAAACCCCTCACTTTTTGAAATAACAACGGGGGAGAAGACATGAATTATGTAAGGGGAGATGTAAAGGGGAGAAGAGATATATGAGTAGAAGATATATTTTCTATAAATGTTATGAAAGCTAACCATGCATGAGAAATAGCATCAATTAATAGGGATCATAGTGTACTCAGTTCTATTGAAATCACTAGGTTTCTCCAAAGGTATGATTTTACTTGAATGGTTTCAATACATTCATGGAATGATATGTCATCTTCAAAAAGGGGGAGAATGTTGATTCAAGGTCTAAATTAAAAACCTTGTTTCAATTGACTAAATCATTGTTTTGATGATGACGAACCATTCAACTTATTTGTGTCTAATGCTTCTACTTGAGTGATTTCATATTAGGTATACACACACTCCAAATGCCCTAACTTGCACATACTATCTTGGAGAGAAGACATGTCAAAATTAATGCAAGTGTACTTTTATGGAATATGATGTATCTCTATTAGAATCATATTGTAAATCACTTGTAATGATTGTATGACTTGTAATTAAGCTTAGAAAAAATTAGGAGCACTTAAAATGAATATTTAAGCACTTTAATGGCAATTTCTAAAATTCATCATAGGGTGTTTTGTCGGCCGAGTTTCATCCCTAATTAACTCGATCGACACCCTTGATGAATTTTGGGGACTACTAGGTTCTGCCAAGTTTACCCTAGGTCAAACTTGATCAACACCCTGCACAGACAAAGTGAATTTAAATCATCGGTCGAGTTTCAATCAGGATAAACTCAACTGAAAACTCAAAATTAGTTTGTCGCATAGTGCAATCGGCCAAGTTTCCCAAAAGTAAACTCGACCGATCACACTGTAACAAATGTGTAGAAAAACGTGTTTCTGACCATTAGAGTGTTGTGGAACTCGAAAATATATCTGATGCAACACCCCAAACAGCTAGAATTTGTCCTTAATTGTTCCCACTGGATAATTGACATCCCCAACTATACATAGGACCCCTTGGGCTTCATCTCATGGTTAGCCAAGAACTATGAAGGTACCTATATTATGATTGAGTGCCTCCAAGAGCCCCCTTTTACTCTTAAGCTTAATCACTTGCTAAATCTGTTAGACTAAGTAGGAGATTTATAAGAGAGGTAGTCCTACATGTACATCTTATGAGTCACTCACTTCCTTCACCTCCGAATCTCTCATTTCTACCATGAAGATGAAGATGAAGATTTTCTCTTTTCTAAGAGAGGTGAAGAAGAAGGGAAGGAGTCCCTTGACAAAGGTGAAGTCTATTGGATCAAATGGATCTAGAGGGGGTGAATAGAGATAAAAACATTTGCACAAAAATCTTTAGACCTTCAAGTTACTTCAACTAGGCACAATTGTAAATAGGGCATTTGATGGCAATCTAAACATGCATAGAAAGGATGAGAGAGATAGAAACAATCACTTGAATAGGTTTTTTAGTGGTTCCTCACTCTAAACTAGGAGAGAGTTAGTCCACTACCTAGAGAGGTCAAGCGATAGGATTTTGCAAGCTATGTATACTTATACTCCATTATAATACAATTGATCTTCCTTTTTGAGGACAAGGATACCAACTTCCCTTTGAGGTCAAGGGAGCCAATAACCATACAACCAAGGACTTACCTAACCGAATGAGCTAGAGTCTTCTACCTCAACAAGGTATTACCCACTCTTGCAAGCAGCTGGACACCTTCTCCAAGGAGATCCCCTTCTTACAACAAGTCTTTCGCCTTGAAGGATTTACCACTCTACTTCTGGATCTTCAGCCTTGTCCTCCTCCTTCACTCAGATAAGCTTTTTGCACCTTCTTATACAATTTGAAGAAGCTTGCACCTTCTCCTTCACTTGGAGAATCTTTCACCAACTTGATCTTGAAGAAATGGGTTGGGAAATGGAAGATTTAAGAGATTTACACGTTTACAATGAAGTAGCTCTCTAACACAGATCCTATCTCACTCATATAGATGTTTTAATTTGCAAATAAGAGAGAGAAAGGGGCTCTAGTGGACTAGATGCATTCAACTATAGCTTGGATCTTAAATATCATGAAGGAGAAACCTTGGAATGAACTCCAATAGGTCCTATTTATAGTTGGGGGTGTCCACTAGAGGGTAGGAGCACTAAGGAACAATTTCTAGCCATTTTAAGGGTTGTAACTGATATAATATTGAGTTATGCAACACTCTAATGACAAGAATCATGTTTTCTGCACGTTTTGTATAGTGCATTCGGTCAAGTTTTAATAAAGGTAACTCAACCGATCGCACTATGTGACAAAGCCAATTTGAATCATCGATCAAGTTTATCATGGATGAAACTCAACCAAATGATTAAATCAATTTTACTCAGTGTAGGTACCAATCGAGTTCTGTGTGTGTGCAACTTGATCAAAATTGACATTTCTTAAAATCCAATAAGGGGATCAATCAAGTTTGTTGTAGAGAAAACTCGACCGAAAGAGTCACTGTAATGAATTTTAGAAAATATCATTAGAGTGATTAAACGTTCAAATTTAGGGCTCCTAATTTTTTCTCATCTTAGTTACACATCATTATATCAATACAAATGATTAAAAAGTCATCCTAAGGGATTTAGTTTGTTTATTAGAAAAGTACATTCACATTGCTTTTGACTTGAACTTGATCAAGCTAGGGTTTGATGAATTTGATCCTTTTCATGTACCTAATTCATAAAATCAATATCAAGTAGACATATTAGACACATATGAATGGGATGGTTAATTCATTATCAAAATGTGGACAATGTATAACACTTAGGTCAATATTATCCCCCTTTTTGACAATAGCAAACCATTCCTCAACATACTGAAAGGGGTATGAAAATTAAAGCTTTACCTTATGAATTGAAAAGGGGATACATGAATGAACATTGTTAATTTCTCCCCCTCAATTCATTCTTACCTATGCCTGCATGGTTAGTCTTACAACAACTAACCATAGCACATATATATATATGTTATGGTCCTTCAGCAATTCACATGATATTTCATTTAATTGAATTGAAAAGGATCTCATAGGCTACAAAACAATATGGTTGAGCTCATTTCTCACCCTTTGTCATATCAAAAAGGCATGGGTTGGAAGAGATAAAAGCACAGGTCTTCCTCACAAGCAAAAACTAAACAAGCAACCACATATAGCACACACCAAATAGAGACAAAATAGAGAGAAACAAGCAATCCAGAGTCATAAAAAATATGGGATAACATACCAAGAACTCAGAAGATATAGTCAACTAAAGAGTTAAGGTATATGAGAGTAACATTACAACATTAAGCATGTCCTCTACGAATGAAACTACAAACCAATGAGAAATGACGAGATGATAAAATGGCATGCCTCAGGTACATAGTGCCCAAATGTCTAATACATGATAGTCTACAAAATATATACATATATATGAGCACTTTAATTGACTATAAACTAAACATCTACGGCATTTTCTACATCAACTATATTCTCATCTTTACCATCCTTGGGCTGATAGTCCTCATCATCATCAGATGGTCTAGCAGTGGCAACAATAGTAGCCTCATCAATATCACCAGAAGAATTAGCAAAGTCGTCATCATAACTATCATCATCCTCAACATCAACCTCATCCTCAACGTCCTATTCTAGCATCTCCTCATCATTAGGAGGCCCAAAAGCACATGTACTAGGCCCCCTTGGAATTCTACTCAGCCCAAGACATGCCACATGTATGTAGTGCATTTTCTTGTGGAAAGGTAGGAGTAGAGACTCCATTGTAGCCAGCAAGCAGAGTGATAGCGGGGCCGATAGGAAGAGCCAGAAGAAGAAGGGCACTAGGGGTAGGGTCAGGTCCACCGTCAGCAACATCAGGAGGTGTAGCAAAAGTAGCAGGAGCTAGAGGGTTAAGGTAGAACTAATTATATGTAGAAGAGGCATAGTCAGCTCCAAGGTATGGCTAGTAAGGTGGATAGGGTTGGCTGCATGACAAGTTCATATGAGACATGATCTGGCAGAGGTCCTGGTGAAGATGATCCTGAACCCTAAGGTTGTATGCCTATTGATGCATCATGTATCCCATTAGGGCTACATTTGATATAGAAATGAGGTGTGTCTAGGGTGGGGTGGTGGTGGTGGAGGAGGGGTCTGGGTGGAGGTATAGGCACCTAGTGTGGTGAAATATGAGGTAGATAGAAAGGTATTCTTTATGGTTGTCTCACTGATGCAAACCCCTTTATGACTTGGTTTGTAACCAAGGTCATGGATGAGGGATTTTTCCTTATGATGATTAAACACACCACAGATCAGGTTTGGATAAGGGAGATGGGTGCCTAAGGTGTTCTTCCCAAAGAGAAGCAAGTCATATGATGGAGAATGTAATGAGCCCACTTAACTCCAATATCATTCAGTAGACAATTTTAGTTTGATTCCTCTTGGGATGAATATTGTAGTTAACAACTAAAAGAATCAATATTGTCTTAATATCTAGGGAAGACAAGGGTAGGGTTGACTTCTTATTATCAATGAAATCTAGTTTCTTTAGGGGCTTATGGATTTCAGGAAGGGTAAGAGTGGGGTCAAAGCTCTTGTAGAAACCTTCTTGGTCCAAAAGGTCATGGTATTGTAGATAAGAAGCCACCCAAGAACCAATGGTGTTGGAACTAGAGAAACATGTATTCAGAGAGTCCTCTATGATTGTAATCTTGGTCCTGACAATCATCAAAGTCAACACTACTTGGGTATTTGGTGGTGGGACTAGGGAGGTGTAGTTCCATGTCAAATTGGCGCAGAATTCATGGACAACTTTTGTGATTGACATGGCATTTGCAAAGCATGCATGCTCTACATTGAAAGCACTTGAGAGATGTGCTTTAAACACCCCACATTTTTTTTTGCTCAGTAAGCGCCTTACCTTTTTATTGAGACAAAGATGGTTTATGTACATATAAAGCTCATGTACCAAAGTACACAGCAAACAGAAGAAAATAGAAAGAACCTATTCAAAGAATGTGTCAAGAACATAGGTATGCTACTCATATAACGAGACTAGATCTCGAATGTTGTTCCAGCATTTATTGAGATCCAAGCTGGAGTTCCTGAAGATTACAGAGTTTCTTTCTCTCCAGATGTGATAGAGAATGGACAAGCACAAAAGCTGATGTTTCTTAGACACAAACCAAAGGCAATCAGCAGGTATCCTCGGCAGCTTATCAACAAAATTACAATACCTCACCCTCTTCCACAAGCCAACAGCAAAACTGCACTTGAAGAAGAGATGCTCAATGTTTTCAATATCTCTTTCACAGAGGGCACATCGGGGTGCAAACTGATAATTGACCTTCTGAAGATAGTCCAGGGTAGGCAACTTAGCCAAGAAAAACTTCCAAGCATGAATGATAAGAGTCCTAGGATGATCATATTTCCAGATCCACTTCGCCCAATTTACAGCAGTACTTTCTCCTCTAAGAATGTTCCATGCATCCTTTATCTTCAGGTTATATAACCCTTTACAATTGATCGAATCTTTGTCATAGAGCTTGATATTCGCCATATTAATGCAGTCTTTAAGCTCCCTGAAGCACCTTCTATCAGGAATATCCCACTTTTTATCAGTCACAATGTTATTAAGATATCCATCCTTCCCAAAACCAATTCTCATAACATTTTTTGTATCTATACAATCCCCTAGAAACTTATTACCCGGCAACCAGGGGTCCTTCCAGATTTTAAAGCTAGAGCCATCACCAATATGGATATCAATCAAAGGCATAAACATGCTTCTATAGCTGCACATATGCTTCCACATCCAAGAGTTTTCAACTTTAACTTTACAGGTCCAATAAGAATCCATTTTTATATATTTTTCATTCAACCATTTCACCCACAAAGAATCCTTTTTAGAAGCAATATTCCAAGCATTAACAATCATCCCTGCTTTGTTAGAATCATCAATTCTTCTAATACCCAATCCCCCTTCCTTCTTTGGTCGACAAATATTGTCCCACTTGACATAATGTATTTTCTTGTCCAGAGATACACCTCCCCAGATAAAGGCTTTGCATAAACTATTAATCTCCTTCAGGATACTAGCAGGTAATGGAAAAGTAGCTGATCAGAAGAGATGCAAAGCATTTAGAGTAGATGTAACTAGTTCCACCCTACCTCCAAAAGAAAGGGTTCTCATCTTCCAACTTTCAAGCTTTTTCTTCATCTTCTCAATTAAAGGCAGACAGAATGATCTTTTTAGCTTGCCACAGAACAGAGGTAGCCCGAGATATCTCATAGGAAGAATTCCTTTATTAATGTTCATCACTTTGGCTATGGAATCCCCATCAACATTTTTACTACAGAAGATATGACTTTTCTTAGGGTTCATTTCCAAACCAGAGAGTTTCCCAAACTGTGCCAGCAGAGATTTGAGAATAATCGCATTATCATTGTTGGCTTTAGCATATATCATCACATCATCAGCAAATAAGGAGTGTGACATTGACATACTTCCAGTTTTTAAAGGTTTGAAAATATCCCTCCTCACAGAATCTTCCATCATAGCACTGAAACCCTGCATTGCAATTACAAAAAGAGAAGGAGCCAGAGGGTCACCTTGGCGAATGCCATTAGAAGGATAGATGACATTAGTAGGACAACCATTGACCAGAATATGCAAGCTTGTGGTATTCATAATGGTTTTAATCCAATCAATAAAACAAAGAGGAAAATTCATTTTTTCCATCACTTTAAAAAGAAAAGGCCACTTCACAGAATCATATGCCTTTGTTAGGTCAGCCTTGATGCACATTTTATCACTTCCATTGCTCAAATTAAAGTCACTTATCAGCTCATTCGCCAGGAGAAGGGCATCAGAAATTTTTCGTACCCTTAATGAAGGCAATTTGGTTAGGACTAATAATAGAGGGAAGAATCTTCTGAAGCCTATTTGAAAGAATTTTCGAAATGATCTTGAACAGAAAGTTACACAGAGCTATTGGCCTCCAATCACTAATATTTTCAGCATCTTGGACCTTAGGGATAAGAGTAATGTAAGTAACTTGTTACTGCTGAAGAAGTTAAGCACAGCCAAAGTCACGTCCTTGCCAATGATACTCCAAGTAGTTTTAAAGAAGTGTCCATTGAACCCATCGGGTCCAGGAGCCTTGTCCCCGTCTGCTTCATTGATAACTCTCTCCACCTCCTCAGGAGTAACTACACTTCTAAGCAACTCGAAATTCTCAACAGATAAGAGAGGGACAGACCAATCAGAGTTCCAACAATCATCATCCTTAATCGAGTATTTGTTGAATATGCCATTGTAATAGCTGTGAATATGATCAGAAATAATCTCTTCATCATAAGTTTTATTTCCCTCAATATTAAGACATCTAATATGGTTTCTGGCAGATCTAGATTTGATAGAGTTATAGAAAAAAGAAGTGTTTTTATCACCAAGTTTGAGCCAGTTAATTCTAGACAGCTGCTTGGCAAAAGACTCTTCTCTATCGGCAGCATCATTAGCAGCTTTGCTTTTTTCAAGAGCAATGTCCCTCAATCTAGTATCATCAGGATAATTATCTGCTATAGAAGCAGCTTCATTAGCTTCGAACTCTAGGGCTTTAGCTGAGTCTTTAATGTTACCAAATCTCTCCTTTTCCATTTAATAAGTTTTTCTTTAACATTCTTCAGTTTTCTAGTGATTTTGAACATTGGGCTGCCATCAATATCAATACTCCAAGCTTCCTTAACTATATCCAGAAAATCAGGATGACTAGACCACGCATTCAAGAATTTAAAGTACCCTTTCCTTTTCTTCACACCATTACACATTCTGACAATCAGCTGGCGATGGTCACTCAGAATGGTGCTCTGTATGTCTCCCCAGGAATTTTTGAAAACATCCCTGAATTCCTCATTATGAATAACTCTATCAATTTTGGACATTATGAATTGGTCACCTTTCCTTCTATTATCCCAAGTATAAAACGCCCCCTTCATATCCATTTCAACAAGATCAGTTTGAGCAAAAATCTCATTGAAATCATCCATAGCTTTAATAGAGTAGAACCCTCTCCCCTTCCTTTCATTAGAGAAACGGATGGCATTAAAATCACCAACAAGTAACCAAGGACATCTACAATTTCCATGGATGTTCATAATCATATCCCAAAGGTCACCACACCTTCTCTTCTCATTTTGACCATAGATAGCAGTAAGAAAAAATGTCATATCTTTATACTTAACTTCAGTATGGATAAGTTGGTCAGTCTCCAGGACTTTACTTAATTGCAACACATTTTTATCCCACAAAATAATGATTCTTCCCAGAGGATGAGAACTGTGGTTAGAACACCAATCTTTATCACCCCAAACTCTATACATAGTTTTGTTAATTTTCTTATACCTGATTTTTGTTTCCAGCAGAATATTAATAGGCATATCATATTTAGAGATTACATCTCTTACTTTATCCTGGTGTCCATATCTATTTATACCACGGACATTCCAGGAAAAGACTCCAATGTTTTCACCCATTGAAATGATCTTTGACTGGAGCTCTGCCAGTCTCAGTAGATTCAGTGTTCTCTTCAGTAGTTTCATCCAACAGTTCAAACATATTGGTAGAAACTTCCTCCACTATCTTCTTTGCAGTGTTCAAGCTCTTATTTGCCTTCTTTTGAGGAAAACGATTTCTCCCAGTAACCGAGTAGAACCCTTCACTATCCTTCACCTGTCTTTTTATGTGGAGCTTGCTGTCAATAATGTTATTCATCTTATCAGGAATATTATACTGAGGTGTATAGAAAGAGCCACTTGGTTGAGCATTCTTGGTTACAGAAACATATTGAACTTCTTTAACAGAAGCAGACCCCTGAATAGTAGAATCTGCTATACTCCCTCTTGATCCTCCAGTGATTAATGTCATTTGTGTCTATCCCTGTCCCCCCGTTTTTAAGTCCACAGACATCACCTCCTGAGATTTCTCTTCATTTCTGCCCTGCAATTCTGGCCCCTTACCCAACATACCATCAGAAACATCATGGATCATCCTGGTTTGAGCAGTAGCAGACACATTTACACCAGTAGATAGATCCTTCCCATCCTTCTTATTTCCATTCACTACAGGTAACCATGCTTTTTTGTTTCAGTCACACCACAGCTCCCTTGATCGTGTCCGAAACAACCACATTTCAAGCATAGTTCTGGCACCCATTCATACGAGACCTGGATTTCATCCTTGTGCCCCTCATCACTCCTTAGAACAATCAAATTCGGAAAGCAGCAGTCAGATGAAATCAGAATTTGTATACGGGCATAATCCAATCGTGCCACAGCCCTGGTAGCAAAATCCGCACAGAGAGGTTTACCGATAAAACTACCCAGCACACTCAGCATTTCCTGATCCCAGAATTCTAGAGGCAAATTAGGGAAACGGATCCAGATAGGGATTTCTCTCAGCTTCAATTTTTCCAGAGGTTCACCTATCTCCCATTTTTTCAATAGCAACAGCTTCCCTCCGATGAACCACGGCCCTCCCTCCACGGCCGTTTTAAGATCATCCGCATCCTTGAACTTAACGATGAAGAAGCATTTATTTCTAGGGATAACTTTGAAAGATGATTTAGGTTTCCATACCATTTCAAAGTGTCGTACAAGGGTAGGCCAATGGGGCTTCAATCCGACAATATATCCTGCTGCTGTGTTGCTCCATTTCTTCACTATCTCCACTGCTTTCTCCCTCTTGTATCTCAATTCGCCGTCGACGATTTCAGGCTGAACGAACTGGAGCGTTGTGTGTCCATTTTGCTCCTTACCCGCAAAGAGCTCCTTCCACGTCTTCGCGGATGAGGCCACTCCGACATTGTCCGTGGAGGACCTGGCACGTGAAGCCACAGGGATCTGATCAGGAGGTCGTCGCCATCGGCCTTCCGAGATCGTCCTCACTGTCGCCTCCCCTGTCGCCTTTCCCCCTTTCAAACCTTCTCCCCCCATCCTTTTTTTTCACTTCGATTACTCAATCACATCATAAGTGGCAAATTGAGGTTCAAACAGAGCTCGAAAAAGAAATGGAATCCTAGGAAGAACTTCGTTGTACTAATTTAAAGCTGGGGATGAGATGAAGGAGGTACCATCAAAAGACACATGCCTTGTTGCACTAGTGTGAAGGTTGCTCCAATAAGGGCAGATCTCTTTCTTCAATTTGAGGCCATCTAGGTCGGACAAGAGAGGATAGTCAACAAACAGAGAAGGAAATAGAAAAGCCACCTAGGTCACAAGGGAAGAGGCAAGGAAGGCCAATTCTCAAGATAGAAAGGGTTTAGGAGTGGATGGTCTAGCTAGGGTTGAGGATGAATCACTAGAGGTCAAGTATCAATCAACTTTTCTCTAGTTGAGAGGGATAAAGTCGGTTGATTCCCTTTTAATTTTCATCTAGTTGCACGACCGATCAAGTTCTGTGTGTCAAAAACTTGACCGAACTGGTTTTACAGTTCAATCCTCAGATCGCAGTCAGTCGAGTTCTGTATCAGGGGAAACTCGACCGAATGGCAGCGTGTCCAAAAGATAAGAAATTCAATTCTAAGCCTCTAGAGTGCTATATAATTTATTTTTCTAGCCTATCATATGTATTAAACATATTGAGGCACATTTCACTCATCGTTGGCTACTATTTTTTGGTAAAACATTCATTTGTGAAAGATAGTCGAAAATAAGCAAAACAAGGCATACAAACATGTCAAATATAGCACCTTCAATTTTGAGATGATCAATTTTAAGCAAGAAACATATAGGAATAATAACATATATCTAGATTTCTTGTCATTATCATCAAGAGCAGTAATAAGAAATTTTGATCTAATAGAAGTAAATTACTTTCTAGCTAGAGGTTTAGTGAAAATGTATGCAAGATGATTCTCTATGTCCACATGCGTGATATAGATATCCTTCTTGGCAATGCGGTCACAAAGAAAATGATGACGAACCTATATATGTTTAGCTCTACTATGCAATATTGGATTGTAAGATAGATTAATTGCACTAGTATTATCACAATAGGTAGGAGAAGCATCAAAATGATTGTTAAAGTCTTGGAGAATTTTGTCATCCATCATACTTAGGCACAACAACTCCTAGCTGCAATGTATTCAACCTCAGTAGTTGAAAGAGCCATTGCCCTTTGTTTCTTAGTGTAACACCCCTAACCTGGGTTATGCTTTAACACTAGGTGTTTTGATTAAGAAAGATGATTATATGTTTAATCTCATCTTGTGAAAAGTAATTAGGGCTCATGAGGAACTTATGTTTCAATTTTGGTCCTGTTTGAGCAATGTTGAAGCAATGATTTCTTATTTTGGACTAAAGTGAAAATTACCCAAGTTGAGGGGTTAACTTGCAAATTTCACATGATAAGATGTTCCTCTGATGTTGAGACATCATAAGGATGAATATGATGTATTATTATGGTTTCTACAAGCCTGGACACCAAGATAGAGCTTGTTGGACAATGTTGTGCATTAAAACCTAGTTTTGGAGTAAAGTGCAATTTACCCAAAATCTAGGGTTCAATATGCAAATTACCACTTCAATAAGGTCCTTAATGTTTCTTGTCATAATGTATAGCTAATAAAATGAGAGGGACTCCTCATTTGAACTAAGTTGGAGGAGAGAGAATCTTGACATTAAAATAATCAAGAATAATGCCTAATTGAAACCCTAATTCGATTTAGGGCAAAAATGAATAAAAATAATTGAAGGGCTTTCAACCAAAATGTTTTGGGTTTATTTTGAATAAGGATGGACGTTCCTTTGCTAATATAAGGAACGAAAATATCTTAAGTAGGTGAAATTCCACTCACCTTATTATAAAGAAAAGTAATTTCCACTCACATATGGGATATTAATATAATAAGCATTAAGGTGCTTAATTTGCTTTTCTTTAAATTGAGGATAATGAAGGGGAATAAAAGGCAAAGGAAGGTTCCTCTATCCATGGAATTTAGGGGGGAGAGGCGGCCATAATTTTTGGATTAATTGGAATTTTATAAGGCATTTTCTATCTCATCAATTTCCTTATAAAAGTGCCTTTTCCAAATGAATTGAAAGGCTTTTTCGGCCCTTTCTTCTTCCTTTGCTTGGGATGAGATCACGGGGACTTAGGAGCAATAGGAGGACGAGCCCCAACCTGTTGGTAAGCTTCTTGACCCTCGTTCTTCATGATTTCATGGTGGAAATTGAAAATAAATTATGGATTCCTTCTTATTTCGATCTCCTCTTCAACCCTAGCCAACTTTTGCAATCAAAAGCTTGAGGACGAGCCTAGGGGGAGTTGCTAGATCTTCATCCACCATTGATGGCGTGATCTTGGAGCTTTGTATCTCAATTGGAGGTGGGTTTTATAACTTAAACCCTCAAACATTGCTATTGCATCAATCTTCTATCCTTTGTTGATTGATTTCTTCAATTTTATACACTTTTGTTTCTTTGCTGCAAATTCCATCAAGAACGGTTGCTGTTCTTGGGTGCACGAAGGAAGATGATGATGACATCATCATAAGAAAGCACCTCACCAAATATCTTGGGAGCAAACGATCTCAAAAGTTGGGACCAAACAGTTTCACCAAAACCGTTTGGTGACCAAACGGGTTGCAAACCGTTTGGTGGCAAACGGGTTCAAACCCGTTTGATGGAGTTGACCAAGCGTTTAACGTTTGGGAATCTCGTTCCTAATTATATAGGATAATGACCCTCAACATTTGAGGGGTTAACTCCAAAGTAATCATAGGTTGAAGGCCAATCAATCAGACAAATCGAATTGAATTAAGTGCTGATTTTCAACCTGAATAACTTGACCTGCTTGGGAAAACGGGTTCAAGACCGTTTGATATGGTTGACCAAGCGTTGAACGTTTGGGATTCCTGTTCATAATGATGTTGGTTAATGACCCTCCAAATTTTAGGTGTTAACTCCAAAGGAATCATAGGTTGAAGGCTAATCAATTAGGAAAACCAAATTGGATTAAGTGCTGATTTTCAACCTGATTAACTTGACCTGCTTGGACAAACGGGTTCAAGACCGTTTGAGTGAGTATACCAAGCGTTTACCGTTTTGTATTCCTGTTCCTAATTATGTTGGTTAATGACTCTCCAAATTTTAGGGGTTAACTCCCAAAAAATCGTGATTTTAAGGCTATTCAATTAGGCAAACCTTAATTGAAAACAGTGCTGAAATTCCAATGAGTTAAGTTGAGATTTTGGGTTGATTAGCCCAAACGGGTTCAAGACCGTTTGGGGATCATCCAAAAGGGTTCAAGACCGTTTGGGGATCACCCCAAGACCGTTTTGAGGTCTGGGGTCAAGTATAGTTGATCAATTGAAGGTCCAAAGGTACCAAATCATACTGCAACTCAATGTTGATTTGTTGATCAACTCGATAGACCAATCCATGATGATTTTTCACTAAAGTCCAAAGGTTGGATGAGACAAACGGTCTCAAGACCGTTTGGAGCTCATACAAACGGTCTCAAGAACGTTTGGTGGTCACCCAAGACCGTTTGGAGGTCTAGGGTTGAGTATGGTTAGGTGTTTGAAGGTCTAAAGGTACTAAGCTGATATACAATGCAATGTTGATTTGGTGATCAATCCAATGAACCAAACCCCAATTGGATTGCTTAGATTTGAGTGATATGATGGGCAAACGGTCTCAAGACCGTTTGGAGGTCATCCAAACGACCTCAAGACCGTTTGGGGTCAGGTCATACCCAATTTGGATGATGGTTCAATGGTTTCAAAGCAACTAGTCTTACATTGATTAGTGTTGTTGAATCATCGATTCCAAACCCTAATTCAATTGAATCAAACCCTAATTGATGATCAATTGAGGGTCAAATTAGTTGAAGGTTGACTTATCAAACTCAATTGAAGTATGAATATAGGTCCAATTGATGATTGGTTCCATGAATTCAATGATTGAAGGAATCAACATTGGAAACCCTAATTCAATTGGATACCTCATGTTATTGAAGGTCCAATTGATCAAACCTTTTTGGAAACCTAATGTAATTAGGTGAGAGATACCTTAATGGTACTAAGTAAGAATGCTTAACAAATGCATGGATCCAATACATGATGAAAACCCTAATTGAGGTTAATTCCATGTATAACCCTAATAAGAGGTTGTCTACATGTGAAATCACTAATTAGGATGAATAGTAAACCCTAGTTGAGGGTGTATAGAAGTGAAACCCTAGTTGAGGGTGTATCCATGTGAAATCCTAATTGAGGGTGATTTCATGAGAAACCCTAATTGGGAATGATAAGTAAACCCTAATTATGGGCAATGTGATATGAAATCCCTAATGAAGGGCGATGTTATATACAATCTCTATTCTAAAGAAAGGGAGATGGTATGTGAAACCCTAATCCCTAATGAAAGAATAGAATTCATACTTGAATATGATTTATGAAGTGAACCCCTGTGTCACGACCGTGCAAGGTAGCACGGCCGTGGTGGATTCACTTTGCACGACCGTGCAAGGTAGCACGGCCGTGGTAGCTTCATTGTGCACGACCGTGTACGGTAGCACGGCCGTGGTGGCTTCCCTTTGCACGGCAGTTCTTGGTTGCACGGCCGTAGTGCTCTATGTTGGACTTAGAGTTGATTCAAAAGTGACCTAACATGGTCGTTTTGTTAATTTCCAACCTAAGGATGAGAGAGAAACTCATACCTTGTGATGATAATCATTTAATGATACATGATGAATGTAATAAGTATGAATGAATACTTAGGATATCAATGAATGCTCCCAGAGGAGTGTAGCAATAAATTAGGGTTGGAGTGATAATACAAACATGAAACCCTAATTGATAAGAAAGGAAAATCCTAACCCTAGCTTTGGGTAAAAGGATGAAAAACATTAATTGATGGTAAACCCTAACCTTGGTAAGGGAATAGTGGTGTTACCTTGTATTGCATGATGTGTTGTGAACTTGATAAATCTATTATCATGTGTGACAATCATGCAGGTCTCATGAGGTGATGATCATAGCCAGGTATGAGCTATGATGTTTATTTGATAAGAGTTCATTGGCCATATGTGCCATTATGTTCTTGTTACTTAGAAAAGAAGTAACAAGATTAGTATGGGCTTGTAAGCCTTGTTATAAAGTTGTTGCCTAGTGAGAGGTGACAAGATGTGAATGGCCTTATGAGCCATGTGAATAAAGTTGTTGCCTAGTGAGAGGTGACAAGATGTGAATGGCCTTGTGAGCTATGTGAATAAAGTTGTTGCCTAGTGAGATGTGACAAGATGTGAATGGCCTTGTGAGCTATGTGAATAAAGTTGTTGCCTAGTGAGAGGTGACAAGATGTGAATGTCTTCTGAGCCATGTGAATAAGTATCTGATTAAAGTGGTACATGTCTCTTTATAGCATTTATCTGAATAAAATATGTTTGAGAACTTGACTGATGCTAAAAGAATATGATAATGTACTTAAATAATCAAGTGAAATCTATTCATGTAGTGCTCTGACCATAGATCCATCATCGTCAGGAATAGGTGATGGTGAAACAGGTTGCTCCGCGGTATATCCTAGATTTCGTATATTTTTGAATATACGGGGGTCAATGGGAGAAAATATCCTTACATCCTCTTGAAGTGATTGTGAGGAGGTAAACAAGAAACCTCTCAAATCCTTCATGAATAGGTCGGGATAGATGTATCACTAATCTCCCGATGATTGGGCCAGATGTTGTACCCATCTCCCAATGTTTTTGTCGGGTCGATGGAGATAAACATGAAATCTCTCGATTGCCGACGAGAGTGCAGTTGACGCTGTAACTCTGTAGCGAAGTTGCCAGTATACCCTGGAAAGCTACGTTAGCAGAGACACGAGATGTCCAGCATTTTGTCCCGCACTGACCGAGACGTGGGAGGTCTTGGAAGCCGACTCTTCCCTAGACCTATGTATGGTACCGGTTTCAACTTCGCAATGGCCGGTTGGAGTATGAGTGGTATACCTCATCTCCTCAGAGCTTAAATATGATTGTAAAATGTAATCAGCCGTATAGCATGTTTGCTTAAGGATTGAATACGGAGATTCATTGGCTGATGATGCATTTCTTTGTGCATTCCTTAGCGGATAAATGTTATTTATGTTTCTTTATATTCTCTACAAAGTAGACAGATGAATTACTTATCTACCATGGGTAGATGCAATACTCTCCTTGAGAATAGGAGATTATCTTATTCTGTTCTATGATGAATAATTCTTCCTGATAAGGTAAAAGTAACCCCTGCTCAGTTTTAATTTAATAAACTGCAATAACAATGTTTTGGCAGAGAGTTATATCTCTCGCTGGGGCAATTTTTCAATTGTCTCACCCCCGTGGGAAACATTTTTAGGTATGCATGGGAGGTAAGGCAGGAAATCCCTAAGATCAGAAAAAGAGCAGTAACAACAACAACAACAAGGACAGCAATCAGATCTCAGATGGAGATATTGTCTGTCAAGTCATATAGATAGTAGTCATATGTGTCGTCTCTGTACTCTCAGGTCCTCGGAGTTTTAAATGATTCAATCGGAGTTTTGGCATAGTGCCTCAAAGTTTTTATACCGCCTGTGTATATTTGTAACAGGGCAGTCAATGTTGTAATCCTTAAAAAGGAACTGTACAGGTTGTGTACTTGTGAACCAGGATGAAATCGTAACACTTTGGTTCTTGGTTAAAGAGTTTTCCTGTGAATGGATCTCTTTGAAAAAGTTTTAAATTTTTAGTGATTTTCAGTAATTCCGCTGCAAATGATTTGCTTCCGCATGTTTTATTATTGTTAATGGCACTTGTTATCTTAACGATGGCGAGTGTCGTTACAATTAGAGAACCAAAAAACTAGGCATGGTCCTAGGAAGAAGCAAGCACCACTTGTGCACTTTCTATCAATCAAACATCCTGCATAATGAGCATCACCTTAGGCAGTAAGAGTAAAGTCCCTTGACTTGGGATACCATAGTCCAAAATTTTGATTTTTGTCTAGATACCTCAAAATCCTCTTAACCTCTATGAGATGTGATTTTCTTGTACTTGATTGAAAGAGACCACACAAGCCAACACCAAACATTATATCACATTTAGAGGTAGTTAAATAAAATAAACTTCCAATCATAACGATATAGAGATTCTCATCTACCTTTTCTCCCTGCTCATCTCTATCAAGCTTGGCAGTGTTTGACATGGGAGTGTCCATTGGCTTGGTGTTCTCCATCCCAAAGTGCTTAAGTATTTCATTGGTGTACTTGCCTTGGTTGATGAAGTTCTTAGTTTTTGTTTGTCTGGTTTGAAAGCCAAGGAAGAAAGTAAGCTCCTCCATCATTCTCATCTCGAACTCACTCTGTCTAAAAAAACTAAACTCATTACAAAGATCAAGATCAATTCCGCCAAAGATATTATCATCCACATAAATTTAAATAATCAATAAATTGCTAGAAGTCTATTTTAGAAACAAGATAGAATTGACTTTGGCCACAATATAGCCATCATCTAGTAAAAGTTATTTAGTTTCTCATGCCAAGATTGATCACTCTTTTTCGTGGGCCAAAAGTGTAAACACAATTGTCATAGTTAAAGAAATCAGACTTTGAATTTATACCCGACTAATAGAGATGTCTTCAACTCAATATGAAATCTTTGTAGTAGTGCATGGTCAAAATGTAGGGACAAGAAGAATAACAGAATAAAAATGTGAAATCTTTCTTAGTATAGCTTAACCAAAAGCTATCTTGTGGTGTTTCGATTAAGGAATGGATTTACCCTAATTAGGTAGTGAACTAAAATTATAGAAAATCAAAGAGTAAATGAAGATGAATCGAGAAATCGAGATGAAAAGGAGTTGGATTGGGTTTCACCAATCAAACTGACCTCAACAACGTAAAACTGTCACTCTTATATTATATACATTCTCTACTCATTTTGCAAATAGCTATAAGAAAATATATGTCCCTTCCTTCTTTTGATACCCGGGAATATGTCTATCTAATGGGGTTCTCTTGCTCGAGTTAATAACCGAAAGATCAAGGGTAAACAATACAACTTTTGTTATAGCAACTCCGCACTCTCGTGTATTGTTAATATCCAATACTCTAGGTCTTGTTGAATTCATTTTCTCGAACAATATCCATATCAAACGTCGAAGGAAGGTAGTTAATCATCAATTGATGCAATTAAACAAGAGCAAAGGAACAAAACTTTAAAGAATATATGCCATAAAATAGAAAGATGAACAATTACATGGTTGTGAGGGCCTAATGGCTACTCCCAACCCAAGTTAGGGTTTTAGCCACTCATGGTCGAAGAAACAAAAGGAGTACAACTAGAGCAAGTCATGATGCAGGAAAGAGAAAGAGAAGATCAAAACAAGGGTAGATCAAATGATTGATCTACCAACCTCTTAGTTGATATCTTGGTGGTAAACAGTGGTGTCGACAGTCTTTCTCCTCAAATCTGATCTTTGCTTGAAGAAAGAAGGTCCTTTGGATCCACAATGATGACAAAGGAATTGACAACGAGCAGAGTCAAAAGGTCTGGATCAAAGGATTGAGATAGATCGACAGATCTTGTCCTCCAGCTCTGGAACTTGAGAAAATTTGGCAGCATCATCTCGGCGCTCTGACTCCAAATATGCAAGATGTGTGGTATGGCTATACTGGGGGTGTATTTATAGGGTTAAAGTTATCGACCCCTCTCCATCGATGTTGATGGTTTTCATTGAGTCTGTCAACAACCAGGTCAAATATGGATTTTATTACAATCTTTGTCGATTGACAAACATGTTGATCTCTTCTCGTTGTCGACAGAGTTATCACTTGCAATTGAATTGTTGATCTAACTATTTATAGGTTTGTCGAGGTGATTCTTTAACAGTTGCCTTTGGACATCATTAATGTTGTCGACATAGTCTATCAGTGGAATAATTCGATGGGACTATTGAGGATCCTCTACTCGATAGGTGTGTCGAGTACTAGATCGATATCTTCATACAAACAAGTGTGAATTGGTATTGATGGACTGGGCTATCGACGTTGTATCAACAAAAGTCAATTTTTCCCCTTTTGCTTGACACTCCTTTCCTCGATAGGTGGCTATCGAGATTCTTCAATTTGTTAGGCTGACGCTCGATAAGTCTATCGGGCTTGAATGGACAACCTTTTCTCAATCCTCTTGGTCAGACCTTATCGACTGATTGATCGACATACTGAAGAGAGGTCTTTTGAACAATTATTCAGACTTCATCAATTTCACTTGATTTGCGTCTGATTCCTTCAAATATCGCCAAAACTGACTTATAACTTATTATTTAAGTAAAATAGAATAAAGTGGATAAATCTAAACATCTAAACATTATTTCAAATGGCATTTATTATGTAAAAGGTTATTGAAATTGTACCAAAACTGATCTTATCAACTCCCCCAAACTTAGATTTTAGCTTATCGTCAAGCTAATGGAATTGCTATTTCTTTAATCAAAGAAAAATCCAAAATTTGTCAAAAATGTGAGTTTATACAATCCTCTTAAAAAAACTAATCGTTATCCAAGATGTCATTATGTCAACAACTTCTTTCTTTATTTGTTTCTACCTAATGCATGTCTCCAGTATATTTGTCACTTAGTCAAAATAGCTTTCACTCACGCCTAGATATTTATATGGAAAAATTAGATAGGCTTATGGATATTCCTTTCTTCCTCTGGGTCATTCAAATACATGTCCGTTTAGATAGGTGAGAGATCTGTAGATTCCAAATCATATGGTTTTAGAGCAGTCATTGCACATCCTAAGTATCATTGCCCCAGATTTCAATACCTTAAAATGAACTACATTAGAGTGAGGTAGAAGTTGTAGAGACCAAATAAAATTGGCATATCTGCATTCATGAGTGCAACACTACACCGTTTCAATAGCTCTAATTCATGGGATGTCTCTCAGATTATTTTTCACCCCTTACTCTTTTTGGGATGAAACATTCAGAGGATAGAACGATGTAGCTCTTTCTTTGTTATTGTATCAGTATACCTTTGAAAAGGCAAGACTTTATTAATTGTGTTATTTTTTGTAAGAAACAATTGATGACATCATAAAATATAAATGATGTTTTGCTAAGAGGAAAACATAAAAAATTGTATCAGTAACAAAAAGATTTTTGCCTTGAAATGTTATGTATAAGGGGATAGTTTAGCGACAAACTAGAATCTTTGTAGAAGGAGTTTTTCCATCAACTGCAGCTTCATTTCATAAACATATTTGAATTGGTAAATGAAAACAAACAAATTATGAAAAGAAATATTAAAGGAAAAGGAAAATTATCAAAGTTTGTGATACAATGGATACCTACTCATGGGATTACACCCCCCCCAAAAAAACTTACAACACACACTGTCCACATAATGTGAAAAAGAAAGGAAAAGAAAATGTAAACACGTGAGTTTGTCAGCAAAGGTCCACTATTTCCCATGGGGACTCAAGAAACATTAGAGCATAATTTCCCCGATGGCAATGATAATTAATATTGTGAGTTTCTTCAACAACAGCACGGAGGACTCTAATGGTATACATCCACTATAGAACATAGAAGCCACAATCATTGGAGAGCAAACGTTGTTGAGGACAATGATGCCAGAATCTGGTTACCTTCCATCATCTTAGTTCCTGAGAAGAATATCCACTGCCAAATTCATAGATTATTGGAATGAGAACCTTAGAACAAGCATCAACAACACTTTCATGCATAATGTGGATTAGCACTGAGTATTTAGGGCCTTCAGGGGTCAAAAGAAGAATCTGAACTGTTAGAGAATGACCTCCCTTTCACGAGTAGAGACATCAAGCAAGGTCCAATGCGGGTCATGAAGAATAGGTATGAAAATATAGTAGGGAATAGAATCATGTAACCGTCAAAGTAGTAGATCTGTTTATCCTAAATTAGAGTCTTGGTAGCGATCACTGACAAGATCAAGATCGGCCATATAGACATCATCAACATCCTGGAAGATAAGAGATTGGTAAGCTACCATGAGGCTATGAGATAAACATCCTCACAGTTGAAGAGTCTCTGGGAGATTGTATTTCATGACCAAAAGGTCATCTCTATTGAAAATGACATGATTTCCACCAGGATTGAAGCGGTGCATCAACATCATTAGCTAAGGAAGAGAAAGTTCACCACATGTACTGTGGTTAAAATTCTAAAAACTTGGCTCTATAGTTGTAACGGGACCATATATTGAAAATGGCACAGGCTCTATAGTTGTAACTTTTGTAGTTGTCATAACAATAGTAGGAGGTTCGATGACAATAGTTGATGGTGTAATCTGCCCCTCTTCTTCTTCCTCTTTCTGTAAGACATCTCGGAAGGCTTCCTTCTTAGGTCGAGGAAGAAGTGGATAAAGATCTTGTAGGTTGTCCGGCAGTTCAGGGTCCTGAAAGAAGTGCATGTAATGGATGACATCCATAGCATAACATCCACGAAGAGGTGTGAAGCCAATTGGTTCCATGCCAGAAATAGGAGTTTCATGATTGAGGGCTTCCATGACCCGAATAATGATGAAAGCACTATTATTATGCTCATGATTGTGTTGGAAGGCTAGTGGTGCAATCACATAATTTTCTTAGTTTGGTTTATAATATGGGACTTCTCGAATAACTCATTGAATTCAGATTGGAATATGAGGTAGTTACTCAGCAGCGTGATCTTGAAATCCCATATCAGAATGTGCAAGCATTTAATTTTACATTTTTTCAGTTCAACAACGCATATGAGCCACAATCCTATAAAATGAAAGGGTATCAAGATCACCCTTGTTTTTTTACATTCAAGCTTTGCATGTAAAGTCAAAATAGCTTCGAATGGTTCTTGAATAAGCATCTTAAAAAGGAGCGAGTGCCACTATAATATGGCCAATCCTTATCACTTGGCATGGCATCTTCCAGAATAGTGGAGGCAAGCATGGTGAACATTTTTCTGGTGACTTTGGTAGAATTGTGAAAAAGATTTTGGAAATCTTCTCGTGAGAGAGTGATGGAGCCATTTTTATATATAATATGACTACCCTCACAGTGATCATCTAGGATATCATGTAAGAGAAATATGTCACGAACCTACATTCCTTTCAAGCAATCTAGATCAAATCCACTCATTTTCAAAGGAAGCTGAGGTGGAAGCAGCAACAAAGGTTCTTGAAAGATAGGTTCTAAAAGACAAGGGGGGTGCAGCTAACAGAACAATGGAGAGATCACCATTATCATCATTAGAAGAAACTTATTTGTTGTCAAAAGGGCTTATAGAATCATCATCGAGGTCCATATGTGTCATATAAACACTAATAGATGTGTCTTCCTCTGTATGTAGACTAAGCAGAGAGTGTATTGGTCTCAGATTGAGCAATGTTTTGTCAAGTTTCTATTTCATCTCCATTTCAAAAATATCATGGGACGATGGCGGAGATGGAGGAGGAATATTTTCGGATGTTCGATCCTTAGAAGCGCTGATGATAGGTGTTGTCTCAAACTGAGGTAGGCCATCCACTAGAGGCTGTTACGGATGAGGCATACAGAGGAAGTTCAATCTGGTCCCTTTATCTCCTCATATTACCCACCCAATTTGATTAACCAAGGGTAGGGGTCTAGGAGAGGTACTTTTAAGATCTCTACCTTTTCCATTCTTTGATGAAGGTTTACAAGAGACGAAAACTGATTCAGACACATGGGATACAGATTCTCAGAATGACCCAGTGACCTGCTCAGGAGAGTAGCGACAAGTTTCTTCACTCACAGTATCATCAACATAAGAATTACCCTCGATGGACTGGGAAGATGGAAAAGATTATGCTTCAACAAAACTTCATCGACGTGCTCATATTTTCTCTCGTCGTAGGGCACACTATGTTGGGTTTTAGAGGAGGCAGAGAAGCAGCGGAAACAAAAATTTTCTCCCCAAACCCAGAACAAAAGGAATCGTGTCAACGTCTATATAATAGGAAACATGGTTTGTGAATCATACCTTGTCCCGAGGCTTGCTCGACGACAGTACCTCGTGCCTTGTGCGGTCTTCACCTCTGATCTTGGACGGTGTCTGTGCAGCTCCTGGTCACACCGGGACTGAAGACTCCTCCTCCTACCGGACTGTCGGATGACAGTTGTCCTCCTGAGCGGCAGTGACCTCCCGCCTCTGAAGTAGTCCACACGGACCACCTGGAACTCCACACTCCTTGTCCTACAAGGAAGTGGAAGGAGTCGCACCCTCCTGTTGACGTACTAGTCACCAACACACTCTCCTACTGCCAATTGCAACTGCAGTTGTCTTTCCCTTGTTTCACCTCCCTTTGCGGGAAGCACTTGCTCGGGCTCTCTCTCGGTTACCAAAACCAGAGAGAATGACAACTTTGCAGAGCAACCGGCTTGCACTGAGTTGTACCATGAGAAGCCCCCAATACCCCTATATATATAGGCGGGTGATGAGACAGGGTTCTCTGTCCCCGGCAATATGGGACTAAAAGCAGGAGTAGAAGGGTTCAAGATTTTCCACAAAAGCAACCAACTCACAATCTGAACCGATCAATTCACAAGTGAACCGGTCGGTTGGAGACCTGAACCGGTCAGTTGGAGCACAAACCGATCGGTTGGGACACCTCAACCGGTCGGTTCACAAGTGAACCGGTCGGTTGGTGGTCCTGGTCGATCCCGGATTGACTTTCCTTCTTTTTTTTTCTAATTGGTATCGAATACCAATCCTTGTTCCAATCAAATTGGGCAAGTGAAACGCAAGGAAAATTCTCACCAATCCTACTTTCCCAAGTTGCTCGGTTGCACCAGTTGAATCGATCGTTTCAACCTTTGAAGCAATTGGTTCACCCTGATCTTGAGCCGATCGACTCAACACTTGAGCCGACCGGTTCACCAAGCTTAGCCGATCGGTTCATCACATGAGCCGATCGGCTGGGAGTGCAGATTGTGCAGAATCAGTCAATTGCGATTTCAATCAATCTGATACTCCAATCAATGCATCCAACACCTTGAACATTATGATATTGAACTATCGATTGAGTGAGTGTTTAATTGAACTACTAAACTCCTTTAGTAATCAATCTAAACATTGCTTGTGGACAAAACTCCTCTTCCAGGTTAAATCCTATGTGTGTGACCCTACAGGTCCATTTCACGTTGGCAGTGAAAGTCCATAACACTTATGACTTCACAAGCAAAGAGTGGTGCCTAGTCACACATCATTGCTACCCAAGTGAAATATAAAGTTGGAGAACAAGTGTATACATTTTAACACTATTAATGATAAAGATGGTTTGTTTATCCATTTTGAATGCAAGGTTGCCTAATTTAGAGTTTTAATCCATAAAAGAAGGATAATCTATATGGAAACCCTAATTTGGGATAAAAGGAGAGAAAAATCATATTTATTTGGATTAATGAAATCAGATGCTTAATAAAGATCCTAAACTTGTTAAGAGTTCTACAATGAGAAATTAGGGGTTTTATGTAGTTTTGATAAATTAAGGATCATAATATTGAAAGAGGAGGTAAAAATCCTAATTTCCAAGGGAACCCTAAAATTGGAATTGAAATGTTAAAGAGTGTGATGAAATTGGATAAATATTAATAAAAGGAAACTTGTACTTTTATTTTAGGATTTCTATTCATCATTGCTTGCTTGATTGGGTTTCCCTGCATATTTGAATCTTTCTTGAAATCTACAATCAAAAGTATGTATCTTACTTTTATCCACCTCTATACCGGCTTGTAGATTAATATGCAGGGAAACCCCAGACATAGCCCACTTACCTTGTTGGCTTCATGCTTGACCATGGGGGTAAGAATCTACCTAAAAGAGAGGTAGCATACAAGTCCACTGTAGGGATAGCACAGAGTTAGGGGATAGGTAAGGATTGAGTAGTATGGCTTAAAATGTAATCTTGGTTGTTAAATGATTAATTGAATGATTACGTTGTTAACATAGTTGCATATTATTTGTTTCCCCCACATATCAGCTTCTGCTGACCGACATTTTGTTTGTTGGCGTTTTAGGTACTAGTGAAAAGAACAAACAGTAAAGTGGCATATGTGGAATTAAATGAGAATTAAAGTGCAAAGGAGGATTAGTTAGATTAGTATTTGTGTGGATAGAAGTTTAGAAATCCCATCTTTCAATAGGTATGCAAAGTTTTTATTTTTACCACATTTCAGTATAGTTAATTTAATAATTCTTATTGATTATTTGTTGAACCTTTGATCTTGTTAATTGGGATAATGTCTCTGACCTTCTGGTCTCCCTTAATTGGGGGTTATCGAGAGGTGGGGTCATTACATTTGGTATCAGAGCCAAGGTTCCTCACTTAATCTTTAATAATTATTAAATTTTACAAATTCTATAGAACCCAAGGGAGTTATTAGAGGATTATCCGAAAGACAGAGGTGTCTAGAAAAGGATCACGATCGGGGGCTGGCAATATTTTCCTCCACACTTCTAGTCGGAATACGAGGACTCCCAGATCCGTGTGACTGCCTGGCCAAAGTCTTAGGGTATGATTCAAAATAAGATACCTTTAGGATTCTCTCATCTTGTTCATCCCTTCTCAACTCAAATGATATTAAGGAACTTAAGGATTAGGGTTTTCTCTCTTTTCCTCACCCTCTTGAGGTATGGGTAAGGTTGATAAGGATTAAGGAATCCTCCACCAAATTAATGAAAAGCATGTAAATAAGATGTCATGGACATAAGCTTAATAGAATAAGCTAAACTAAAGAATAGATACATGCTTAGGTCATATGACATGAGTTGTCATTCCCTCAGGAGAGACATGGGGCTAGACCTTCTTGTAAGGAGGATAAGTAAAGAGAGTTAGTCTTGGAGATAGAGATCTCCATTACAAGTAGAGACCTGGCACATCCTCTGAGGATGATGTTAACCCTAACCCTAAGTGAAGGTTAGAGAGAGAGATGGCATGATGAGTTAGACCAGGTGTTTGAATGGACATGCCTTGGATGACGTATGAGCCATGAGAGGTTGGATGACTGAGTACCTTTGGCGACCCAACCTTGGGAAGGGTCGTGCGTGTTAGAGTGAAGGATAGCTCCTTCATTGATGAGGTTAGAGAAGAACCTATGGAAACCCTATGAGTTTATATAGGCATAATAGGCACCTAGAATGTGTCAGTACTGCAAGCAATAGGTTGAAACCCTGGTCGGAGAGTTTGATGGATAGCTTATGTGATAAGAATAAGGGGATATGGATAAACTTGAGCGAACATAAGTTGAACATAGGCTTTACCATGTAGGGGTATGCTTGTGAGCTTGATCCCTCTTGGAGAGAGAGCCTCTCATAGTAAGGTTGTTTGTAGGGTTGGCTCTAGAGAGAGAGTAGGAAACCAAGCAAGAAGGTTGGAATCCTAGACTCCAAGATATGAGGAAAAGTAGGGAGTTGAGGGTGATGCGACCTAAGTGGATGATAGTGGTCTCCACATGCTTGATCCCTAAAGGTTGATGATGTCTTGGTTGCCATGAGAGGAACCAAACCCTAGAGAGAGGATGAGTCTGTTGGTACCTATGTGCCTATGGTATAAGTGTTTACCTTCTGAGAAAGGAAGAAGAAGTTTTGTATACCCTGGAGAGGTTTAGTAACAGGTTGTGAGGCCTTGTGCCTTGTTGGTTGTCCTTAAGGAAGATTCGACTCTGAAGTGTTGCTCAAGTAGAAGGATGATAGGAAGTGCATGGTATGCCTTATACATGCCTGGCGGCTTTAGACACCTTGTGTCTTAGGACAACCAATTTCACGTAGAAGACTCGACTCTTAACAATTGATAATATTAACACTATTAATGATAAAGATGGTTTGTTTATCCATTTTGAATGCAAGGTTGCCTAATTTAGAGTTGTAATCCATAAAAGAAGGATAATCTATATGGAAACCCTAATTTGGGATAAAAGGAGAGAAAAATCATATTTATTTGGATTAACGAAATCAGATGCTTAATAAAGATCCTAAACTTGTTAAGAGTGCTACAATGAGAAATTAGGGGTTTTATGTAGTATTTATAAATTAAGGATCATAATATTGAAAAAGGAGGTAAAAATCCTAATTTCCAAGGGAACCCTAAAATTGGAATTGAAATGTTAAAGAGTGTGATGAAATTGGATAAATATTAATAAAAGGAAACTTGTACTTTTATTTCAGGATTTCTATTCATCATTGCTTGCTTGATTGGGTTTCCCTACATATTTGAATCTTTCTTGAAATCTACAATCAAAAGTATGTGGTTACGCTTATGAATATCTTGAGTTAGTTTTTCGAGGTTTACCGAAGTTTTTATCGATGTCATGAATTAAATGCTGGATGATTTTAATTCATGTAAACTATAATGTGGATATGACTATCACATAAGATATGTGCCTACTAGCTCAGATCCTGGTCCCCTCTGTGGCTTAATAGTTGACCTAGTACATGGCTACCTATGGGGTAGGTCCATTAGGTCATTGGATGACTTAGTACATGGCTACCAATGGGGTAGGTCAATCAAGTCACATTGAGTTAGATATTGGGCTACCTTCGGGTAGTGCCATGCGACTCTATTACCCTATGTATTGGCTACCTGTAAGGTAGTACCATGGGGGTAAGAATCTACCTAAAAGAGAGGTAGCATACAAGTCCACTGCAGGGATAGCACAGAGTTAGGGGATAGGTAAGGATTGAGTAGTATGGCTTAAAATGTAATCTTGGTTGTTAAATGATTAATTGCATGATTACATTGTTAACATAGTTGCATATTATTTGTTTCCCCCACATACCAGCATCTGCTGACCGACGTTTTGTTTGTCGGCATTTTAGGTACTAATAAAAAGAACAAACAGTAAAGTGGCATATGTGGAATTAAATGAGAATTAAAGTGATAACGAGGATTAGTTAGATTAGTATCTATGTGGATAGAAGTTTATAAATCCCAGCTTTCAAAAGGTATGCAAAGTTTTTATTTTTACCATACTTCAATATAGTAGGTAGAATTTAATAATTCTTATTGATTATTTGTCAAACCTTTGATCCTGTTAATTGGGATAATGGTTCTGACCTTCTGGTCTCCCTTAATTGGGGGTTACCGGGAGGCGAGGTCGTTATAGTGTTTTAGACCTATGATAGAAATCATTACCAATCACAAAATACTTATATTTGGTTGTTGGGTACTAATATTTTTTACAGTTTATGCAACAATTTTAGAGTCAAAGTTTGAAACATGGAAAGTAAGAGAATAGTAAACTGATTTTATTGACTAAACCCTAGTCTAAATTGGTAAAAAATGTTTGGATAGTGACAAACAATTCCTAATGAAGTAAAGTATTGAAATAAGATTGATGGGCAATTAATATCATTACATGGGTTTGAATTTGGATTTGTCTCGAGAAATATTGAAATTCTAAATTGGGTATAAATTACAAATAATGATGATCATAATTAAGATCATTAATATGGTTAGCCTTAAGGATTTTTATTCCATATTAAGAAATATATCCTCAACAGTGGCAGAGAGAGGGGGCAAACTGGGCCTCCCCCCCCAAAAAAAAATATGAACCTAATACCATGTATTTGTAGCTATTTATGAATTTGACATCTTATATATATGAAGTGTTCTACTTACAAACACAAAACAACCTCTAGTGTGGTGGTCAACTATGTTCCATATGTGTTAGAGGAACGTGGGTTCGACACCTGATGAGCACATAGTTTTTGTTTGTAAGGTCACTGGTTCAAAATTGACTACTAAATGTGACATTTTCTTTGCATTCAATATCTACAAGATTCAAAATTCCAAATCTACCAATAACATATAAGTGGTTATGATTTTTAGTAATCTATATTTCAAAATTTATAGTATCATCATATTATTTTTTAATTATTATTTACATACTAAGTGTCAAATCAAAACAATCAATTATGGAATAAATGTGTATGTTTATCCACAAATTCGAAGACATTGTATGTCAGTACTTAGAAATTTGCAAAAATCGTAGTCAAGGGTTGTGAATAGAAAATATTTGTTTGTAGGGAAATATGGCTATAGTATAAGTAGTGAAAAAAATTAGTTGCCATATTCCCCTCGAGACAGTTGATCGTGTCAATAACTATGTAATGGGAAGGATGGTTTGTGAGGTTATTGATGCAGTGCTATTTTAGGGCTCCGTCTTGTGTCTTATTGCACTTCAATCACATCTATACATGTTAGATTACATGTTATTTCCCCTAATATGTGAAATCATGTAAAATTCATTTATGGATGTCATTTGCATATTTTTCAGGTATTTAGACCATGCTTGGATGGAAAAGAGAGAGAAGGAATGATCCTAGGGTTTCTCTATCCTTAGAGAGGCCCGAAGTGAAGTGCAAGGCTCCCTCAACCTACCCCTAGTGGCTAAAGATCAATTGAAGAAAAGATGTCCAAGGGTGAACAATGAACAAGCTCAAAGTGTTGATGAAGAGAGCAGCATGGTCGTGGTACACCAGAATCGTCGTGCGTGCTCATTCAAAATCAACAGAGTCAAAGCATTAAAGAACCCAGGGAGTAGCATGGTTGTGCAACATTGCACGACCGTGTTGCATCTCAACCCAGAACAACCATTCCTCAGAGAACGGGCATCCAACTCCAGAGTCGTACAGCTGTGGTGGCCACTACGGTCGTGCTACCATGCCTCACCATGACTATGGTGACCATCACAACTTTGCCACCATCAATTCAAAACCCTAGCTGTTACTGTGATTTTTCACCAATTCTCACATCACCCGTTCCACTCCACCATGATCGTTCTCACGCCTACCCACCATGGCCGTGTTTCCCAACACAGTCATGCTACATACAAACTTATTCACTACATTTCCCACTTTGCCCCCACTTAACCTAGTGCTTCCCCACCAGCAATATATACTTGGGTGGTGGCTCTATACTGAGGTTATCCATTAGTATACCACTCTTATCTCCCCCATTTCTCACCCACTCATTCCTACTCCATTCCACCTCCATTTCAACATCTTCCACCTTAAAAATACCTATTTTAGACTTTTTAACCACTTTCCGCCATACATCAATGCCATCCACTCACCGTGGAGGGAGGTGATCAAGTGAAAACCTCTAGGAAGTGGAGAAGGAGTCTTCACTAAGCTGATCATGGATTTCCACTCCTCTACTCATTCTTCTTCCATTCTTTTTGTATTTTCATGTTCTATGAGTAGCTAGGCCCCTTAGGTGGGCTGTTTGGGGCTCAAAATGTTACCTTGATACTATGTTGGGGGGAAATGATATGTGAATATTATTATTTCATTTGCTAATGATTATTTTCTATTTTTATCTCATTCTTCATGAATTGATTTGTGGTTTGTGCTTGAAACCACCTAGATTCTAGGAAAATTTCTTATATGTGGCTCTTTTTGTGAATTGCTCCTACGTCCAATTAATTGATACCTAGTTAGATATTCACCTTCCTACATTTTAATCAATTTCCTAAACCTAGGTGAGAGATCTAAGTAGCTAGTATAGGAACATTTAGAGTAATTATCTTGGAGTCTTCTCAAGGCTACAATGTGGGTGATGTGAGGTCTAAAACCTCATTTTCACCTTACTTTAATATCCTCAGCCCCTAATTTTCCTGAGAATTCCTATCCTATAAACCAAGACTTGTCTATACTCTAATTGAATCCCACTAAGGCCCTAACCCAATTGAGCCTCGTAAGAGTAGGTAGGAGGTGTTAGGGACTAGTTCCCCTATACACACCCTACCTTATCCATGGTCAGTTAGTAGTTTAGGGAAATTCGTTAAACTCTAGAATGTTGTTTGGTTTGGAAATATAAATGAAAGTATAATGTTCACATGTCACCACCCCCAACCTAATTGATAAGTGTATCCCCCAAACAACCCACACTTCTTTTAATTGCATTAAAACCCTAATTTCCTTCTTACGTAGCTAGTGTTAGCTTAGTTAGCTCTTTAGTTGCTTAGTTAGCCTCTTGCCTTACTCTTGCTTTGTTCTTGCTAGTTTAAAACTTTAATTTCTCTTATGCTTAGTTTGCTATCCTAGTGTAATGTAAACTCCTCTTTGTTTGCCTTAGTGTAGCTTGCCTCTTTTTCCTTGACGGTCTTGTTTTTTCTTACTTAGTAGAATTAACTGTCTAGGGTTAACTTAGGTTTTGATTTTATTTGTTCTCCTTTAATCACTTTCTTGTTCAACATTTAGTATAATAAACAAATCAACCTTCAAACCCTTCAACTCTAGACTTTGCAGTAGGAACCTACCCAAACTAACCTATCTCTAGTGCCCCATTTTCTCCCTGGGGATCGACCTTATACTTTTTGCCCTCCTATACTACGACACGGCCCTGCGTGCTTGGGAGTAAGTGTGTTAGTAAAAGTAGGTGTGTTAGTTTAGGTCCTATAAACTTTGAAAGATCCTAAGTGTGGTGAACAAACCGTCTTAACCAATATAACAAGATTAACTAATGCGGAAGCGATTACTAACAGCGGATTACTGAAGATCACTAAAAATTAAAACCATTTATCAAGAGATCCATTCACAGGAAAACTCTTCAGAACCAAAGTTAATCATTACATCCTGGTTCATATATACATATCATGTATCATTGCTTCTCAAGGCATACAAGCATTCACTACTCTGTCTTAACTGCACACTGGTAGTATAAAAAAAACCTCGAGGCTTGAAGCCCAAAATCTCAGATCAAATTATTAAAAGCACTAACTCCTAGGACCCGAGAGTACAGAGACGACTCATAGGACTAACTATACAAAACTAGACAGCCATTATCTCCACCTGATGGATCACTGCTGTCCCTATTGATGCTCCTGCTAATCTTCCCCTGTAGTAGGGTTTCTGCCTTTTTTTCTGCATCTACCTAAAAATGTTGGATCCCACGGAGGTGAGACAATTCTAAAAATTGCCCCAGCGGGAGATATAACTCTTCGCCGAAAACATTATTATTGCAGTTTAATAGAAATAAACTGAGAAGTGGAATCAAAATAATCAACAGCAGATAATTCACTTATTTAAAGCAGATTAGAGAAACATTCCCACTTGAGCTTATTAGTTGTAACTTGATAAAGCAACATGTCTAATAATCAATAAAGAATTATATGACATGTATAACATTTATCCATTTAGGATATGTTAAGTAAGATAATCATCAACCAGTGATTCTCGTATTTCAGTCTTATGCAAATACACTACACGGCTGATTACATTTTTACAAACATACTTAAGCTCTGAGGAGATGAGGTATACCGCTCATACTCCAACTGGCCATTGCTAAATTGAAATCGGTACCATACATAGGTTAATGTAAGAGTCGGATTCCCATGACCTCCCACATCCCAATCAGTATGGGACCACAAGCAGGACTATGTCAACTGCTCAATATAGCTTTCCAGGGTATACTGGCAACTTCGCTATAGAGTTACAGTATCAACTGCACTCTCATCGGCAATCGAGAGATTTAATGTTTATCTCCATCGACCCAACATTGAATATCATTGGGAGATTAGTGATACATCCATCCCAACCATCGGGAGATTTGTGATACATACATCCCGACACATGAAGGATTGAGAGGTTTAATGTTTACCTTCCATCAATCTCTTCACCAGGATGTAAGGATATTTTCGCCCATTTACCCCCGCATATTCAAATTATGCGAACTCCAGGAAATCCCATAGGAAAACCTGTTTCACCATTACCAACTACTGACGATGATGGATCTATGGTCAGAGCACTACATGAACAGATTTCACTTGATTAATTAAGTACATTATCATATTCTTTTAGCATCAGCCATGTTCTTAAACATAACTTATTATTACAATGCTATAAAGAAACATGTACTATTTTCATCAATTACTTATTAGTCTTTAAAAGGCATTGGGAACTCAGTCCCTCATTTCAATACTGGGAATTCTCATCCCTTCACAATCTCATTACCATAATCCTATGGTTCTAGGTATTCAAACCCTTAGCTCATCATTGAGCATTGTTACCACTTTTCCATGTAACAATCATCTTCAGGTCATCTGACCAAGGTAAACATGGTACTTGCTATACAAACATTACTCAGGGCACTTGAGGCCCATTAACTCTCTTGTTACCTCTTATCAGGCAACAAGGCATATTATGGCACACAAGCCCCAATAAACAATAATGAATAAAACATCATAGCTCATACCTGGCCATGATCACCATTTCAGAATACCTGCATGGTTAGTGCAGATGATAACAGTAACTTCAATTACATATCCGTACCATGCAGAACAAATATGGATTCACTATTCAAGGGTAACACCATTATTCCCTTACTAGGGTTAGGGTTTCCCATTTCATGTAATTTGGGAACATTCATCCCATTACCCAGATCAAGGTTATGGTTTATCATCATATTGCCCAAGATTAGGGTTTCATAAAACATTACATAGCATCACCCTAGATTTGAGCTCCACATCACATCAAACATCAAGGTTTCTCATAAAATCACCCTAAGTTAGGGTTTCACATAAATTTCACCCCAGAATAGGGTCTACATTCAATAACCCACAATTAGGGTTTACGATTCATCCCAATTAGGGTATCATGTTCCATTACCCATAATTAGGGTTTACTATTCATCCCAATTAGGGTTTCATGTTCCATTACCCATAATTAGGGTTTACTATTCATCCCAATTAGGGTTTCATGTTCCGTTACCCATAATTGGGGTTTACTATTCATCCCAATTAGGGTTTCATGTTCCATTACCCATAATTAGGGTTACTCATATTTTCACCCTAGATTAGGGTTACATCCTTACCCTAGATTAGGGTTAGGGTTCAATAATCTTGTCAATTAGGGTTTATGCTCATGATCAGGGTTTTATGATCTCTTTGCTGAGGATCATACCGTTAATCACCACATGAATCATATTCATGTATGATTTCCTCTCTATCATCCTCTCAACTTGATTAGGTTATATCAATCCTTCAATCAAGTACATACAACTATGATTGACATAGTGTACTAAGTTATTGTTTTTATAAGCAATTAGGGTTTATCCCCTTAAAGGTATTAATCAATTAGGTACTTTAGGGATTCAACCTTTGTACCTATCATTGATTGTCATTACTATCAATCATTGGATCATTTGAACAATCATCACCTTTAATTTCCAAATGTTTGAATCACAATTGACCTTTATTCGGTTTTGAGGTTTCATCACCAAACGGTTTTGAAACTGTTTGATTCCAAATGGTTTTGAAACCATTTGACCCCAAACAGTTTCAAGACCATTTGGACTCAAACGGTCTCAAGACAGTTTGGACCAAATCAGTCTCAAAACCGCAAGGGTTCATTAGGTACATCCATCAATTGGTTGAACATGATTTGCTACATTGAAACCTTCAATCAATTGAGTTATTGAAGTTCAACACTTATTGGCTCTTGGATCTCCAACCCTAAAATCTCAGCCATTGGATCACCAAAAAGTTTTGAAACCGTTTGATCCCAAACGGTTTAAAGACCATTTGGGCTCAAACGGTCTCAAGACCGTTTGACCCAAAAAGTCTTGAAATCGAATGGATCAATCTATGGAACCTCCAACAAATCGATTAGGGTTGTAATTGGTGGATTGTCCATATATTTAATAAATGAATTGGATCCATTGGATCATCATCCAACATGTACTAGGGTTCAAACCTCAAACGGTCAACTCATCCAAATGGTCAACACTCTCATGCGGTTTGGGACTCAAATCACCAAATGGTTTGCAAACTGTTTGGTCTCCAAACGGTTTTGTGAAACCGTTTGGACCAAAGGTCCAAAACTATTTGCAACTCAAATTTGTTGGAAAGTGTGCCTAAGATGATGTCATCATCACTAAGCCTTATTCCATCGAAAACTACTGCCATTATCATGGTAGTTGCATCAACTAATCAAAGGAATTGCAAGAAGAGCAATTGAGCATAATTGATTGAGAAATTGAGTTCAATAACAATGAATAAGGGTTCAAATTATATAACCCACCTTCATTTGAGCTTCAAAGCTTGGATATTCACATCAAAAATGGTGGAAGAAGATTTTGCAACTCCCCCAAGGCTCGTCCTCAAGTTTTGGAGTGAAAAGATTGGCTAGGGTTGAAGATGGAGTGAAGAAAAGAAGAAATTATGCATTGATTTATGATTTCCACCATGAAATCAAGATGAAAGAAGGTCAAGAAGCTTACCAACAGGTTGGGGTCATCCTCCTGGTCCTTCAAATCTTCTTTGGTCGTTTTGGAAGCAAAGGGTGGAAGTGAATTCGAAATTATCCTTTCATTCTATGGATAAATGAGCTTATATGTGAATTTTATTGAAAATTCAATTAAGAGAGAGAAAGTAGGAATTATCTCCTCAATTCCCTTTCCACTTGCCCCCTTATCTTCCTTAGATACGAAGATATCCTCCTTGCCTATTATTCCTCTCAATTATCCACAATTTAAAGAAAAGCAAATTAAGCACATTAATCCATTTAATAGTAATATCCATAAGTGAGTGGATATTTCTTTTTCTTATAATAATGTGAGTGGGTTTTTCACCTCCTTGAGATATTTCGTGGCCCTTGCAAAGCAAAAGGACGTCCACACATATATGAATTCAAACATTTCAATTTTGGTTGAAGGTCCTTCAATTATTTTATTTATTTTTGCATTAATTTGAATTAAGGTTTCCATTATGCTTAAATCTTGATTATTTTAATATCAAGATTCTCTCTCCTTCAAAGAGATACAAATGAGACACCCCTCTCATTTTATTTTCTTCACTTTATCCAAAGAAACATTAGGGACCATTTTGAAGTGGTGATTTTCATATTGAACCCCGGGTTTTGCGTAAATTGCACATTACACCAAAACTAGGTTTTAATGCACAAACATTGCTTTATCAGCTCTTTCTTGGTACTCAGGCTTTCACTAGACATACCTCTGCATCATCTTCATTATGATGATGCTTCAACACATGAGGTACATATTATCATGCACAATTTGCAAATAAACCCCTCAACTTGGGTAATTTGCACTTTAGTCCAAACAAGTAAAACATTACTTTCAACATTATTCAAAATGGACTAAAATTGAAATATAAGTTCCTCTTGAGCCTTAATTACTTTTCAAAAGATAAGAACAAGCATCTAATTATCTTTCTTAACTGACCAAAAAAAATTATCTTTCTTAAACAAAACACTAGGGTTAAAGCATAACCCAGGTCAGGGATGTTACAAGTTTATCCATCCCTTACAAGGATTTCGTCCCCGAAATCATCAACAAAAACATCAAGAGAAAAGAGAAGGGTACTTCCTGCTCATCTCTTCCTCTAGCTCCCACGTAGCTTCTTCAATGCCATGGTGATGCCAGAGAACTTTTACAAGACAAATGTCTTTCTTTTTCAACTTCTTGATTCTTCTGTCAAGAATCAACACAGGTCCTTCAACATAAGATACATCATCATTTAGTTCTACCTCCATAGGTTGCAGAACCAACTCTGTGTCAGGATGACACTTCCTCAACATGGAAATATGGAACATCGGATGCAATCTATGCAGCTCAGGTGGTAACTCCAGCTTATAAGCTACCTTTCCCATCCTCTCAATCATTGGATAAGGCCCCATAAATCTAGGAGCTAACTTTCCCTTCTTTCCAAATCTAAGGATACCTTTCCAAGGTGAGACCTTGAGATACACTCTGTCTCCAACTTGGAATTCTAAGGGTCTATGATGCTTATCAGCATATGATTTCTACCTATCCTGAGTAGCTTTCAACTATTGTTGTATAACTTTAATCTTCTCAGTTGTTTGCTGAACCAGCTCAGGACCCAAGAGTTGGTACTCTCCTGTTTCATACCAACATAAGGGAGATCTACAACATCTACCATATAAAGCCTCATATGGTGCCATCTCAATATTGTGCTGATAGCTATTATTATAAGCAAATTCTATCAAGCTCAGATGTAGATCCCAACTTCCTACAAACTGAAGGACACACGTTCTAAGCAAGTCCTCCAAAGTTTGTATGGTCCTCTCAGACTGTCCGTTTGTCTGTGGGTGAAAGGTTGTACTAAACCTTAACTTTGTACCCAAAGTTTTATGGATTCGCTCCCAAAAATGACTTGTAAATTGGGGACCTCTATTAGAAACAATTGTAGCTGGAACTCCGTGCAAACACACTATCTCATCTATGTATATCTTTGCAAGCTTCTCAGCAGTGTAGGTTATTTTGATAGGAATGAAATGTGTTGTCTTAGTCAACCTATCACCCAAATGGAATCATGACTTTTGGCTGTTCTAGGCAAACCAACCACATAGTCCATGGTTACATGATCCCATTTCCACTGCGGTATAGGCAGAGGTTGCATTGTTCCTGTGGGCTTTTGATGTTCAGCTTTAACCTGCTGACACACTGGACACTGCATAACAAACTCAGCTACATCTTTCTTTAATCCAGGCCACCAATACATATCTTTTAAGTTATGATACATCTTGGTGCTTCCTGGATGCATAGCATACATCAAAGAATGAGCTTCTTCTAGAACTAACTTCCTTAAGTTATCAACATCAGGTACTACCATCCTATCATGGTAACAGACTACCTGATCATATGAATCATGGAAAACATCCCATTTATCACTACCATACTCTAATCTAATCTATTGAATCATAGTATCAATCTATTGTACTTCTTTAATCTGCTGTCTCTGAGTAGGTTTTATTTGCATCTCAGCTAATAACCCGACTAACAATGACACCTTAAGTTGTACATTGTCTTGCCTCAAGGAGATAAGCATATCTCTCTTAGAGCACACTAAGGAGTTCAACTGTGCTTTGTTTAAGGCTGATGTTGCTGATTTTCTACTTAGTGCATCAGCAACCACATTGGCTTTCCCTGGATGATAATCAATTATACAATCGTAGTCCTTGATTAACTCCATCCAGTGGCGTTGTCTCATGTTCAGCTCAAGCTGTGAGAAGATATACTTTAGGTTCTTATGGTCTGTGAAAATCTGAAATGTTTCTCCATAGAGATAATGTCTCCAGATTTCCAAGGCATGGACCACAGCAACTAGCTCTAGATCATGTTTCGGATAATTCTTCTCATGTTTCTTAAGCTGTCGAGAAGCAAAAGAAATCACTTGTTTATCCTGCATCAACACACATCCTAAGCCATTCTTGGATGCATCACAGAAAACTATATACCCCTTCCCTTGCTCAGGTAGCACTAACACAGGTGCACTTGTTAACCTTTCCTTTAGCAACTGGAAAGATTGTTGACACTTGTCATTCCAGACAAAAGGAATCTCCTTCCTGGTCAACTTGGTTAGGGGTAAAGCTATTGAATTGAAGTTCTTAATGAACCTCCTGTAATAGCCTGCCAGTCCTAGGAAACTGCGTATCTCCGTCAGTATCTGAGGTTGTTCCCATTGCAGGACAGATTCTACTTTCTTAGGATCAACACGAATACCTAAAGCAGATATTACGTGTCCAAGAAAAGAAACTTCTGGTAACCAGAACTCACATTTGCTAAACTTAGCATACAACTTATGCTTTCTTAGCAAAGTCAAAGCTTGATGAAGATGTTGCTCATGTTGTTGAGCATCTCTACTATATATCAGGATGTCATCTATAAAGACGAGTACACATTGATCAAGAAAAGGTCAAAAGATTCTATTCATGAGTTCCATAAATGCATCCGGTGCATTAGTTAGTCCAAACGACATAACTACGAACTCATAGTGACCATACCTTTTCCTAAAGGCAGACTTAGGTATGTCACTCTCCTTAATACACAACTGATGGTATCCCATCCTCAGATCTATCTTAGAAAAGATAGTTGCACCACAAAACTGATCAAACAAGTCATCAATCCTTGGCATATGATACTTGTTCTTTATTGTTACTTTATTTAACTGTTTATAGTCAATGCATAACCGCATCGACCCATCCTTTTTCTTAACAAAGAGGACCAGAGCACCCCATGGTGAAGTACTCGGTCGGATAAATCCTTTCTCAAGCAACTCTTGCAGTTGTTTCTTAAGCTCTGCCATTTCAGCAGGAGCCATTCTATACGGTGTTTGTGTTATTGGTTGTGTTCCCGGGATTAGATTAATTTCAAAATCAATCTCTCGGGTGGTGGAATACCTGGAAGTTCTTTAGGAAATACATCTTCAAATTCCCTGACTATTGGAACTTCAAAAAGAGGAGGGCTCTCCATTTTGGTATCTACCACATGGGCTAAGAATGTAAAGCATCCTTGTCTCATCAACTTCTCAGCTACCATATCTGACACAAGACATGTTGGAAGAATCTTTCTATCTCCCTAAAAGATCCATGTGTCACCATTATCTGTGAACACAGTCTACTTGGAACCACAATCCAAAACAACTTTATACTTTTCTAAGGTGTCCATCCCAATAATTATATCAAACCCATGCATTTCAAGTGGTATAAGATCCACTTGAATGCGGTGATCAGAAAAGGAAAGATTGTAGGGGGAACACACTTCCCGCAACACTGCAGATCCCAAAAGGGGTTTCAAGCAACAAACTATCTGCTCTATGACTGAAAATCATGTTGCAGTCATGGATCACTTCTTGAGTGATAAAAGAATCTGTAGCACCCAGATCAATTAATACAGATACGGAGCAGGATGAAGACATATCAGAATAAAATAATTTCATCTGACATGCCACAACCCTGGGATTGACAACTGCTTCAGGCTGATTCATTACATAGAATCTAGTCGTTGCTTGCTGTTGACCCTGTGCTTGATTGTTGGATGTCGACGAACCAGTTTGGGACGTTTGTCCATGTCCTCTAGCACCACTACCAGACTGATGCCTCTAAGAGCCTTGCTGACTCTGCCTCAGTTGCTGGGTCACATTCCTGACTTTTTCAGGACAGTCCCTCACTACATGGCCTTCTCTCCCACATCTATAACAGGTTACATTTCCCCTCAGTGGTATGGGTGGTCATGTTACAGACATTGAGGCTGAGATGTGAGCTCCCTTCGGTAGTAAACTACGACCTCTACCCTTACTTGACGTCCATTGCGTCTGGGTATTGAACCTTGGTGGTGGTGTAGGCACAGAATACCTTGGTTTCTTAAAACATCCATAACTCTATCCTTGGAACTGTGGGTACTCTTTCCTACCCTTGGTATGTTGCTTCTCAATCACAGACCTTTCTATTCGTCTTACAGACTCCACAAAAGTGGCAAACCTCTCCCAGTTCTCCAGAGCAGACACCGGAGTGGTCAATTCAGCATTCAATCCCTTATCGAATTGATGAATTCTTTCCTCATCTGTAGATGCCATATGCGGACAAAACTGCAAAAGTTCCATGAACCTAGCTTCGTATTCGCTAATGTTCATTTTTCCTTGCCTCAACCTCTCAAATTGAGATATTTTCTCATCTAGATACGTCTTGGGAAAGTATCTAGCAATGAATTCACACCGGAATTCATCTCATCCGATCACAACACCAGGTCTTTTGCCTTCCTTAATGGTCTACTAGTGGCCATCACTCCCTTTTAGGAGATATACAACATGCCTCACCTTCTCATCATCAAGAATCATGAGGATTCTGAAGGATTTCTCCAGTTCAGTCAACCATAGGTTAGCATCTGCTGGGTTGGCTATACCAGCATACACTATGGCTCCTACCCTCCTAAGCCATTCAAAAGTCTTGCCGGCTCCATGTTTTTCATCATGGGTTGGTGCCCTAGGTGCAGGTAATGGCATCCTATCCATCATATGGGTCATAGCTGCCATAAAATATCCAAACATGTTTTGGAAAGTTGGATTCCCCATATCATCTTGGTTGAACTGGGGTTGATCAAGTATAGGCTCCTCCCTATCTTGATCTCTTGCACCTCCTCCCGGTGCAGCAACACTGCTTTCAGCAGCATGTTCATCGTGTGATCCAGACATCTTTCGTTCTTATTTTCCTCCTATATGAGTAGAAGACACTATCAGATAGATTGGAAGACACTAGAACAGACTCAACAACCTTAATCCTATGTCTCTGTAGACTCAGTGAACCTAGAGCTCTGATACCACTAAATTGTGGCGAACAAACCGTCTTAACCAATATAACAAGATTAACTAATGCAGAAGCGATTACTAATAGTGGATTACTAAAGATCACTAAAAATTAAAACCATTTATCAAGAGATCCATTCACAGGAAAACTCTTTCATTCAGAACCAAAGTTAATCATTACATCCTGGTTCATATATACATATCATGTATCCTTGCTTCTCGAGGCATACAAGCATTCACTACTCTGTCTTAACTGTACACAGGTAGTATAAAAAAAACCTCGAGGCTTGAAGCCCAAAATCTCAGATCGAATTATTAAAAGAACTAACTCCTAGGACCCGAGAGTACAGAGATGACTCATAGGACTAACTATACAAAACTAGACAGTCAGTATCTCCACCTGATGGATCACTGTTGTCCCTCTTGCCACTGTTTATGCTCTTCCCCTACAGTAGGGTTTCTTCCTTTTTGTCTGGGTCTACCTAAAAATGTTGGATCCCACGGAGGTGAGACAATTATAAAAATTGCCCCAGCGGGAGATATAACTCTTTGCCGAAAACATTATTATTGCAGTTTAATAGAAATAAACTAAGCAGTGGAATCAAAATAATCAACAGCAAATAATTCACTTATTTAAAGCAAATTAGAGCAACATTCCCACTTGAGCTTATTAGCTATAACTTGATAAAGCAGCATGTCTAATATTCAATAAACAATTATAGGACATGTATAACATTTATCCATCTAGGATATGTTAAGCAAGATAATCATCAACCAGTGATTCTCATATTTCAATATTATGCAAATACGCTACACGGCTGATTACATTTTTACAAACATACTTAAACTCTGAGGAGATGAGGTATACCACTCATACTCCAACCGACCATTGCTAAATTGAAATCGGTACCATACATAGGTCATTGGAAGAGCCGAATTCCCATGACCTCCCACATCCCGGTCAGTACGGGACCACAAGCAGGACTATGTCAACTGCTCAATATAGCTTTCCAGGATATACTGGCAACTTCGCTATAGAGTTACAATGTCAACTGCACTCTCATCGGCAATCGAGAGATTTAATGTTTATCTCCATTGACCCGACATTGAATATCATTGGGATATTAGTGATACATCCATCCCAACCATTGGGATATTTGTGATACATCCATCCCGACACATGAAGGATTGAGAGGTTTAATGTTTACCTTCCATCAATCTCTTTACTAGGACATAAGGATATTTTCTCCCATTCACCCCCGCATATTCAAAATATGTGAACTCTAGGAAATCCCATAGGAAAACCTGTTTCACCATCACCAACTACTAACGATGATGGATCTATGGTTAGAGCACTACATGAACAGATTTCACTTGATTAATTAAGTACATTATCATATTCTTTTAGCATCAGCCACATTCTTAAACATAACTTATTATGACAATGCTATAAAGAAACATGTACTATTTTCATCAATTACTTATTAGTCTTTAAAAGACATTGGGAACTCAGACCCTCATTTCAATACTAGGAATTCTCATCCCTTCACAATCTCATTACCATAATCATATGGTTCTGGGTATTCAAACCCTTATCTCATCATTGAGCATTGTTACCACTTTTCTAGGTGACTATCATCTTCAGGTCATTTTACCAAGGTAAACATGGTACTTGCTACACAAGCATTACTCATGGCACTTGAGGCCCATTAACTCTCTTGTTACCTCTTATCAGGCAGTAAGGCATATTATGGCACACAAGCCCCAATAAACAATAATGAATAAAACATCATAGCTCATACCTGGCCATGATCACCATTTCAGAATGCCTGCATGGTTAGTGCAGATGATAACAGTAACTTCAATTACATATCCGTACCATGCAGAACAAATATGGATTCACTATTCAAGGGTAACACCACTATTCCCTTACTAGGGTTAGGGTTTCCTATTTCCTATCATTTGGGAACATTCATCCCATTACCCAGATCAAGGTTATGGTTTATCACCATATTGCCCAAGATTAGGGTTTCATAAAACATTACATAGCATCACCCTGGATTTGAGCTCTACATCACATCAAACATTAGGGTTTCTCATAAAATCACCCTAAGTTAGGGTTTCACATAAATTTCACCCCAAAATAGGGTCTACATTCAATAACCCACAATTAGGGTTTACTATTCATCCCAATTAGGGTATCATGTTCCATTACCCATAATTAGGGTTTAATATTCATCCCAATTAGGGTTTCATGTTCCATTACCCATAATTAGGGTTTACTATTCATCCCAATTAGGGTTTCATGTTCCATTACCCATAATTGGGGTTTACTATTCATCCCAATTAGGGTTTCATGTTCCATTACCTATAATTAGGGTTACTCATATTTTCACCCTAGATTAGGGTTACATCCTTACCCTGGATTAGGGTTAGGGTTCAATAATCTTGTCAATTAGGGTTTATGCTCATGATTAGGGTTTTATGATCTCTTTGCTGAGGATCATACTGTTAATCACCACATGAATCATATTCATGTATGATTTCCTCTCTATCATCCTCTCAACTTGATTAGGTTATATCAACCCTTCAATCAAGTACATACAACTATGATTGACATAGTGTACTAAGTTATTGTTTTTATAAGAAATTAGGGTTTATCCCTTTAAAGGTATTAATCAATTAGGTACTTTAGGGATTCAACCTTTGTACCTATCATTGATTGTCATTACTATCAATCATTGGATCATTGGAACAATCATCACCGTTAATTTCCAAATGATTGAATCACAATTGACCTTTATTCGGTTTTGAGGTTTCATCGCCAAACGGTTTTGAAACCGTTTGATTCCAAACGGTTTTGAAACCATTTGACCCCAAACGGTTTCAAGACCATTTGGACTCAAACAGTCTCAAGACCGTTTGGGCCAAATCAGTCTCAAAACTGCAAGGGTTCATTAGGTACATCCATCAATTGGTTGAACATGATTTGCTACATTGAAACCTTCAATCAATTGAGTTATTGAAGTTCAACACTTATTGGCTCTTGGATCTCCATCCCTAAAATCTCAACCATTGGATCACCAAACGGTTTTGAAACCGTTTGATCCCAAACGGTTTCAAGACCGTTTGGGCTCAAACGGTCTCAAGACCGTTTGACCCAAAAAGTCTTGAAATCGAATGGATCAATCTATGGAACCTCCAACAAATCGATTAGGGTTGTAATTGGTGGATTGTCCATACATTTTAATCAATGAATTGGATCCATTGGATCATCATCCAACATGTACTAGGGTTCAGACCTCAAATGGTCAACCCATCCAAATGGTCAACACTCTCATGCGGTTTGGGACTCAAATCACCAAACGGTTTGCAAACCGTTTGGTCTCCAAACGGTTTTGTGAAACTGTTTGGACCAAAGGTCCAAAACCATTTGCAACTCAAATTTGTTGGAAAGTGTGCCTAATATGATGTCATCATCACCAAGCCTTAGTCCATTGAAAACTACTACCATTATCATGGTATTTGCATCAACTAATCAAAGGAATTGCAAGAAGAGCAATTGAACATAATTGATTGAGAAATTGAGTTCAATAATAATGAATAAGGGTTCAAGTTATATAACCCACCTTCAATTGAGATTCAAAGCTTGGAACTTCACATCAACAATGGTGGAATAAGATTTTGCAACTCCCCCAAGGCTATTCCTCAAGTTTTGGAGTGAAAAGATTGTCTAGGGTTGAAGATGGAGTGAAGAAAAGAAGAAATTATGCATTGATTTATGATTTCCACCATGAAATCAAGATGAAAGAAGGTCAAGAAGATTACCAATAGGTTGTGGGTCATCCTCCTGGTCCTTCAAAGCTTCCTTAGTCGTTTTTAAAGCAAAGGGTGGAAGTGAATTCGAAATTATCCTTTCATTCTATGGATAAATGAGTTTATATGTGAATTTTATTGAAAATTCAATTAAGAGACAGAAAGTAGGAATTATCTCCTCATTTCCCTTGCCACTTGCCCCCTTATCTTCTTTAGATATGAGTCTATCCTCCTTGACTCTTATTCCTATCAATTATCCACAATTTAAAGAAAAGAAAATTAAGCACCTTAATCCATTTAATAGTAATATCCATAAGTGAGTGGATATTTCTTTTTCTTATAATAATGTGAGTGGGTTTTTCACCTCCTTGAGATATTTCGTGGCCCTTGCAAAGAACAAGGACGTCCACACATATCTGAATTCAGCCATTTCAATTTTGGTTGAAGGTCCTTCAATTATTTTATTTATTTTTGCATTAATTTGAATTAAGGTTTCCATTATGCTTAAATCTTGATTATTTTAATATCAAGATTCTCTCTCCTTCAAAGAGATACGAATGAGATGCCCCTCTCATTTTCTTTGCTCCAAATGATCCCAAGAAATAGTAGGGACCATTTTGAAGTGATAATTTTCAAATTGAACCCTGGGTTTTGGGTAAATTGCACATTACACCAAAACTAGGTTTTACTGCACAAACATTGCTTTATCAGCTCTTTCTTGGTACTCAGGCTTTTACTAGCCATACCTCTACATCATCTTCATTCTCATGATGCTTCAACACATGAGGAACATATTATCATGCACAATTTGCAAATAAACCCCTCAACTTGGGTAATTTGCACTTTAATCCAAACAAGTAAAACATTACTTTCAACATTATTCAAAATGGACTAAAATTGAAATATAAGTTCCTCTTGAGCCTTAATTACTTTTCAAAAAATAAGAACAAGCATCTAATTATCTTTCTTAAACAAAACACCTAGGGTTAAAGCATAACCCAGGTCAGGGATGTTACACTAAGTGCATTTGAAAACTTTTTAGGGTTGCATCTAGTCACCATTTAGTTTATTAGTATGTGGTCATAACGGAAACATGCACTAGTTATACCTGAACTTGGAGAAAGTCTGGCAGCAATACCCTCACAACAATGTGCACCTTTCTTTAAATTGCAATCGGATAGTGTCAGCAGTAGTCTCCTAGTTGATCACCACAGACATCTATTGACCTTGTCCACCTAGAGGCAAGAAACCACCTCCTCGCCTCTATCGTAGTCCACACGGACCACTGAGAACTCCTATTATTCTAAAAGAATAGAGAAGAAGGATTTGTCCCTTATAATTGGTTTACTAAAAGCAAATTTCTCTCCCACAATTATTCTCCCTTTCTATCCCTCCCTTTTTAGGACTTGTACAGGTTCTCTCGATCACCACAACTAGAGAAAACAATAGTTGTCAGAGTGATTGATGTATCTGAGAAGCCCCCTATAAGGCCCCTGAACTTGCTTAATGAGTTGAATAAGCTTAATTACCATAATTGAATGCTTATAACCCTAATATAACCTTTTTATATGTTTTGAAATCATAATACAAGCTTACATTTCAAATTTGGTCCAATTTGGACACTGTTTGAGCAAGTTATGCAATTTTCTGTATATTTTGGACTTTTCTACAATTTAGCCAATTGAGGGGTTTTCTTTACAATTTGTCATATACATTATGTTCCTTAGATTTTATATTATCATTATTGATATTTTTTAGCCATGGGTCTCCTAGTTGAGCCATGTTTTGAAGGTGTTTTCATCAAGGGTATTTTAGGGTTTACCCCTTCACGAATGAGCTACTTTTAGTAGCTATCAACTAATGCATTATGTGATTGGCTGGGACTTTCGACAAAGGAAATCTAAGAAGGTTAATAGGGACGTTTGGGGAGCTTCTTGTGTGAGTGCTTGTATATTCTCAATAGTTTAAGGCTATAAACACATGGGGAAGCTACTTTTACACCTCATGCGTGCTTCTATCCTTATCCATGGGCTATATTTGCCTCTTCCTTGCCAAAATACGAAATTATGCTTGATTTCTCTTTCCTCTAACCTGGAGCAACGAATTTACTCTGTTTTTCTGCAAAACCAACTGCTCTAAGGTAGAAGACAACCCCTTTTTGGAGAAGAAGGTCTCCTAGGGCTCCATCTAGCCCTACCTAGGGTTTCTAAGGTCATCTTCTAGGGAATTCGACCAAGGCAAGTTGTTTTCTTCCTTCCTTCTTCGTTTTTCTTGCTGTTATCCTTCATTAGACCTTCCTCCAGGTCGGAAACTTTCTGTTCCATGGTATAATTTGCTCTAAAGCTCTAAAACCTTACCTTTCTTGCTCCTTATGTTTAGGGTTTGCTCATTTGATGAAGAAATGTGCTAGATGGACGAATTTGTAGCTTATTCTTGGATTTTCTACCCTACCTGCTCGAGATTTCTTCTGTTTGGGGTTTTATCTTCTCATTAGAGGCAAGTTTTATAACTTTCTCCATGTTTATTGCTTATATAAGCTTACTAACTAATGTTCTTACTTGAAAATGATGATTTATGCACTAAAAAGCTATGCTTGACTTGGATTTCGATTTTTATAATGTTCCCTGTTCTGATTTTCGTTCTAGATAAATCTTTGATTATGTGTATGTTATTCCTAAGGTATAATATGACTTGTATGAGGTTGTTTTGACAACCTATGGTGCTAAGCATCTATCAAACAATGGTCAATTTTAGGGTTCAAAGCTGATTTCTTCTATAAACCATGACCCGATCATGGTACCATTGGAACAACCCTATGGTGTTGTCTTCATAACAACTTATGGTCGTGATCAATGGTGTCAAATGATGGTGAAAACCTATGGTCACCCCCTTAGGTCAGGTTTTGTACCAATTAGAAGTTTAATGATCAACCATTAAGTACCCTACTGATGTTATCAATCAATGACGACATTAGCTTAATATTTGATATTGAATAATGAATATAGTGTTGATCTAACAACCTATGGTGATTTAATGGTCACTAATGATGGTTTATCAGGTCTCTAAAACCTATATTGAGTTAAGCATTGTAGTTGTATCATCAATTAAGCCTTAGACCAATAGTTTCTTGGGTCATTTGATGCAATGGTCGGACATATACTGTAAATGATGGTTTTAATATATGAACTTGATCCAATGGTCAAGATCTACTGTTTATTCCTCCAATAAAGTGGAATAATGGATAATGTAATATTTTTGTCCTAATAATGTGATTTAGATGGTTTCCTTTATATGATCAACTTAAGGAGCTTAATTGTTGACAATGGATGGCTTGTTTTAAATGAACAGTTGATTGTGGGTTTTACCCTACTCTCAATGGAACTTTTTGTGTTGTTAATCAAGGGATGTATAGGGTTCTATGGTGATTATTTCTAGAGCACAAATAAAGGACTTCATAGGTGTTTTATCCAAGGTTTTTACTTACATAAACAATCAACGGTCTTACCTTTTAAACATCTAATGGTTTTGGGTGACATTGTGGTATGGTGATATGGGTTGAATGATGATGGAACAAATGGAGAGTTACCCTTAATAAGGTAGTCTTACCTATTCACTCATATGAATAGAAGGGATGATAATCATATTGTGTTAATATATAACCCTAATGAGGTATAGCTTTCTATACCTAGCTTTAATATAACTAAATTATGGTAATTGGGTAAGAATAGTCCTTGAATGATTAATACAATCATGGAGTACTCTCTTATTGTTGTTGAAGCCATAGTATGCTATAACTTGATGGTTACACCTTGATTTATGTGTGGGCTCATACTTGAGAATAGTATGTAATGTGATGGTGATGCTTCACCTTACGCATCCATGATCCAATGGGGATGTCGTGGGTTAGGGTTTGGGTATAAGTGTTGATTAGTAACATTACTATAATTTATCTTGTGAACCTAACTCTAATGCAAATAGATAAAGATGTGTATTCATGTTTAACATTCTTATATTATGGAATGATGGTGGAATAACCTCCTTACTATGATCATAAGCTTGATATGTTCATTGGTGGTTATCATAGCCACATGGTTGATACTTTCTTATGCTAAACATGTGCATTATGAATATGATGAGGGTTAATCATATCTAGATTCTTTGTATGTTGATGTAATAAAGGAATTTTCTTAATGTTAATATAATCCTGCTATGATTTTTTATGAATATCTCATATCGCATTAATGCAATATTGTGTTGATGTGGTGTATTATATGTAAGTGATGTTGTTGAGCCTTATTATAAAGCATGCAAAGATAATGATGATCTTGCAGGGAATAGTATGATGGTCTTAATGACCTTTGGGCATGGTTGAGCCCTGAATGAGGTGTAATCCTCTTATGTTGATAAGGTTTGATACCCTATGATATTGTGAAAAGGATTTATATCTTGTGATAGTATGATGACTAGTACAGTCTCATGAATGGCAAGTGAATAGTACCATGTGATGATGAGATGAGAAATTATGTTTCACGTGTTTTATATCTTTTGAAGTTGTGATATTTATACGCTTTTTAGAAGTGAATTAGGGTTTGTATGCCCACTTGTTTGATGAAGCCTTAATTCACCAAATTAGCATAACTAATCAAGTGAAACTCTAATCATGTAGTGCCCTATGATGTAGATCCATCTGAGTGTCAGAACTTGCCAGATGGTGAAATGAGTATTCCTAATGGAAACTCGGAGCGCATACTATTGAGTATGTGTGGGTGGCAGGTTGAGGATATATCCTTGTCATCCACAATGCAGGTTGTGGAGGATGTCTATGGTCATACATCATACATCTGATGTGATTATATATGTGACAAGATTGGAGGACAACTGTAGTTGTACCTCGGATGGTAGGGTATGTGTACCCACCTTCTTTCACTAGTTCCATGACCTGTAACAAGTACGGACTAGGCTGTTAGCAGCTTGACCTTATGTGTCGATGTGGCGGACCCGTACTAGCCAGGGGCAGAGAAGATCTTAGGAGTCCGGCTCTTCCTAGATATTGTATGGCACTGATTTCATCTTAGCGGTGGTCAGTTAGATTTTGAGTGGTATCCTCAATTTCCTTAGGGTATAATAAAAGATGTAAGACAGTCGTGTAGCATATCTATTTAGTGTTATACAAAATGCTTCATATTGGATGAAAACCATTGTTTTCTTTCTTTTCACTGAGATCATGTATAGTACAATAAGAGATAATAGATATGCTTATGTTGTAGTTATGCTCATGTTGTAAACATGCTTATGTTGTCAAATATACTAACACTGATGGTTAAGATGTTGCTGCTAGCTATGTTTAATATTGCTAGCCATGCCTATGTAATTAGAAATTCTTAAACTGCTAATCATTCCTATGTAGTTCATAGTGTTATGATGTTAGTTCTACTTATGATATAGATCTATTCCCTTTATTTGAGATGCCAATATTGATAGCCATGTTATGTTACTAGACATATTCATGATGTCAGGGATGCTTATGCTACTAAATTGCTTATACTATTAGCAAGGAATATGATGATAGTTAGATTAATGATAATGATTGTTATTAGATGTAATTTGATGATATTTGAGTAGATATCTATCCAGAGAAATGGATTTATTTGTTATATATATATGCATTGATGATCATACTTGTTGCTAAGATGATTTGCTTTATCTATTTAGTATACATGAATTGTTCAATCTGTTTAATTGATTATTGAATACTCCAACTGCTTAGTTATCTACTATTTAAAATGTTGTAATCAATAAGTGTTGTTGGAGGTTATATCTCTTACTGGGACATGGGTCTCGCCCTTGTGGTTCGCCACATATTTTTAGGTAATCGAAAGTGATGAAAACAAACCTATGGCGGAAAAGAGGAGCTATAGTAATGAATCCATGAGAAAGTTGATTAGATGTCTAGTGTGTCCTAGAGTCATCCTTGTACTCTCAGGTCCAGATGAGAAAAAGTTTGTATATGGTGTTTCAAATGAATCGGACTTTTGTTGGCATATTAATGCTTGTTTGTGTGGCATACATGAATATTGTTCTCCTGTGTATATATGTGGTGGCTAAGATGATAGAACAATTTGTATCAAATTCTTGGCATAGTATGGATATAAGAAAGATGTTGGGCTCTTATGCAAATGTTTCCGAGCGAGTGCTAATGTTGAAATCGGTTTTATTTTACCAATATTTTTGGGTATGTGATTAATTAGTGATTGATTGTGTTTTATGCTTTGAGTAATCTCATTTAGTATAATGGGTTCTCACACCCCCAGTATATAAGAAGCCTCAAATACCCTTGTATTTGTAGGAGGGTAAGTCAGGGTTCCTAGTCTGAGCGGAAGTCAAAGGGGATGAAATTTTATGAATTTTCACATTCTATGAGTGGTAAAATGATCGGCTCAACCCTTGAAGTGATCATTTCATCATGTTTTGCAATCGCAATTGTATTGCTAATTAATATTCAATTAATGTACAAAATGACACCAACACTAATCCTTGATCTAATCAAATTTATCAATCAAATGGTCAATTCACAACCTGAACCGGTCAGTCATGGACCTGAGTTGATCGGTCCATTTCCTAAACCGGTCATCTCGTGGACCAAATTGCCAATATTGGTTCAATTGACATGACACTTTTAAATGGTTGGTTCAACACTTGAACCAGTCGGTTCACAGTCCAATCAGTTAATATTCAACCAATTTTGTTTACATTGAATACCTAACTCTTTAGTAATCAAATTTAAACTACATGCATGAATAAACTCCTATTCTAAGTGTATCATATGTGAGTAACCTTGTAGGTTCCAAGTTACATTGGTAGTAAATGTCCACAACTAATTTATGACATCACAAGTGATGAGATATATCTAGAAACACATCATTACTACCCAAATAATTTCAAAAGTTGGAGATCAACTTCAACCTACAATTTGTATATGGTGTTACAGTGATCGTATAGTTCCTTTGACACTGATATCCAGATTGAACTTGAGGAATGGATTTTTTATCCTCTCAATGTTCAATCAATGTTCCTTGAACTAGAGAAGATTGTTTGATATATATGTGAACTCAATATTATATATTGATTCACATGTGCATGCACATGTTTTTCTTAGTCTCGCTTATCAAGTGGCCTAGATATCAAAATCCTATAGGTAGGGAAAATCCCATGTACATCACTCATATCATCCCCATGTGTCACAATGCACCCGAGCACCACCTTTATGGTAACCCTTATTCAAGGTCACGATGGTTGATGTCTAAGTACATCGAACGACAATTGATAAGTGTATAGATTTAGGTCTAAGAACCACAATGACCATCATCACTATGAGAAAAGATTCTGACTACCTATTATGATTTCCATGTGTCACTCTCATGGTAGGTCTGTCTGATACACTATTCTCTAACAAGTATATGTGTTTTTAGTTTGATATCACATATCATGAATGATGAGATTCTGTCATTAACCAACACACACTCTAGTCTTATGTGTCATTTTTTTCTATCAGCCTTCCACGATAACATCTGACTAGGTACATAACAAGAATGTAAATACTTTTGCCATCCGTACGATCTCATTATTCAGGTCATCAACTCAATGACATGCATCATTGAGTAATATCATTCTTTAGACATTTATTATGTTCATCATTATCTCATAACTAAATAAAACATAATAAATCGGAAGATTGCATTTCATCATTAAGCAAATCATTTATAAGATATGTCATTACAATCATCATATGATTGGCTCTCTGGGCATACAAACCAATAGACTCCCACTTGCACTTAGAGCCAATCACCCACGAATCTCATTCTAAGTGGTCTTAAACAAGTTCATCATCTTTTTGTTGTGCAAGTGCTAATCTAGCATGTTAGCAACATTTGCCTTTAGTTGGTGTATTTCATGTTCCACATGATTTCACTGTACGACCTCTCGTATGAGATGGAATTGTCGTAGTATGTTGTTTGATATTCTTTGCCTAACCAATAGCTCCATTGTTGTTGTAGTATTTCTACTATTCCATTAATGGTTAAAACATCCTATAAGTTCATATATACGAACTTCTTGATCCATACAATATCTTGTATTGTGTTCACAACACCTAGATTCTCAACTTCTATTTGTAGAAATAAATAATTTTAACTTGCTCAGAACTTTTCCAACTTATAGTTCTTGTTTCAAGGTCAAACAAAAATTTTAGATTGTGATCATTAATTTTATTTGTCACTTTAGAAGCTTACATTTTTGTAATCCCTTACACCCAAATCTTCCTTATTTCGATAACCAAAGAACTAGTCCTTTTAGTGCTTCTCAAGTAGTTAATGATGTTCTTTCTAGCATTCCAATGACCTTCATTGGAATTTGATTAATATCATCTCGTCATGTCCAATAGATACAAGATAATGGAATGAGTACATTATATTTCATACATGATAGATCCAAATACTAATGCATGTGGCATCTTATTCGTGTTTTCCATTCTTCACAAGAAATGGAACATTGGGCTCTTGAAAGACTAATCTGATCTGACATGAACATATTTTCTCTCATTGAGTCTGGTATGCTAAACCCTTTTAGCATTTTTCCAATGCAACTACTCTTGCTTAGGTCAAGAAGCTCTCCATATCTATCTCTATAGATATCAATTCCTATCACATAGAATGGTTCGCCTAAGCCTTCATAGAGAAGGTACTTTCCTCGTCATGTTTCAATACTTATAGTATTGGGATGCTATTCCCCATCAATATTTGGAATGTAAACATGCTCCCACTAAATCTTCTATAATCACATATTTCATCTTCATTTTTATTAAGGTCAAACTCTTTGATTATATTTTCAAATTGAAGATTTTAGTTTTGAGATGCTTGCTTCAATCCCATTGATCGACCTTTGTAGCTTATAGACTTTATTTGCATTAATCGAGTTATAAAACCTTCAGACTGTGTCACGTACACATCCTCTTAATTGTTCCTATTAAGGAATGCAATTTTAGTATTCATATGCCAAATCTCATAGTCTTAACAAGCTACAATGGTAGGCATGATCTTAATGGACTTAACCATGGCAATTGGATTTCATCATGTTCAACACCTTGAACTTGTTTGAAACCCTTTGAAACCAATCCACTTTTATAGGTTCATGCATCACTATCCATGTCGGTCTTCTTCTTCAAGACCCAATTGCACCCTATGGGTTTTACCCCTTTAGGTGGTACCACTGAGGTCATACCTTGTTGGTGTACATGGAGTAGTCCATTTTGGATATATTGGCCTCAAGACAATTCTCATACTTTAGTCCCTCAATAGTTTCTAGGTAGATTGTTGGCTCATCCTCTTATGACTAATTCATCGCCTTTCCAATTTATAAGATATCATAATATTTCAAGCTCATGGCATGTTCTACTGGAACTATGAGTCTTGTGGTACATAGTGAATTTGAGATTCTACAATAATTTGTGATTCTCATTGTTCCTATTGTACCTCTTTAGATTCAATGTTTCTTTTTTATCTCCAACTTTTCAAGTTCTTCTTTACTCCCATTGATTCCTTTGGAATCTAAATTCCTCTTAAGGAACTCAGCCATCCTAGTAACAAACATTTTGTTATTGGATTGAGATAAAAGTAGTATTCAGCAAACTAACATTTATGTGATTATTTTATAAAACAATTTCAAGAAACTATTTTCTTATACAAGCTTTCAATCCTAATCATTATAAAGACACATCAGACCATATCTCATATGGAGTCTTTTGAACCATTATAGATAGTACATTGTTTTAGTGTAAAGCATGTGCCCAAAAGGAAAATGGAAAATTAGCTATATTTATCGATAATCATACCATGACTCATTAGGGTGTGTCTCCTTCTCTCTGATACATAATTATTTTTCAGGTGAAGCTCATCAAGATACATTATCATAGTCTCCAGAAGATCCTCAAACTTCTTGGTGTAAAATATTTCACATGGATGATATCGAGGTGTCTTAATACTTTTACTAAGGTTATTACGTGTTTCATTCACGATCTTCTTAACACTTCAAGAGATTCATGTTTGTATTTCATTAAATACAAATTACCATATCCATTGAGATCATGCGTAAGTATGATGAGGTACTAGTAACTACCTTTAGCATTTATTCCAAAAGGTTTATGTATATTCATATGTACAAGCCCTAATAGAATACTTGCTCTCCCACTACATCTAGTAAAGGATGGTTTTTTCATGTTGCCCAATAGATAAGATTTGCATATCTCTTATTGGTTCAATAACTAAAAGAGTCTAGAAAAATATCGTCAGGAATTCTAGAAATGCATTTCTCATTTATGTGCTCTAGATGACAATGTTATAAGTACTCATTGTTTGAGTTATCAAATTTTAATCTTTCGATATTTACATTATAAACATTTATCTTTGGATCCAAAAAACAAATATATAGCATATTTGGAATACTTCCATAAAGATCTCATCTTTTGAAATAAAACATTGACCATTCATTATATGATTTCCATATTCATCCTTGTCCACACAAGATGTTGCAAGTAAAATGTTTCTATTGACAAATATGAAATAGCAGTTCATTAAATCTATTAAACCTATGGGCTGGGATAAATTATAGGTTCTAATTTTGGTGGTAGCAACTCTTGCTCTGTTTGTGATGCATAACCAAACCTTGCCCTTTCATAAAGGCTTACTTCTTTTCAGATCCTACATATTTGAATATATATGAGATCTACATATGGTACCATATACCCAAGATGAAAAGGTAGTCAAATTGATCTCATAACGTATATACCTAAAGTGGAGATCTATATACCCTCCTTCTTCTTCTTTAGTTCCTCCAGGTAGAGAGGGAAATTCATCTTCTAGTGTCCAGGTTGGTGATATTTGTGACAATTCCCTACCTTGCTCACCCCTCCCTTTTCTTTGAGTGTTGAAGACTTGGGTTTCTAGCCAGCTTTAGAACTGTTCTTAGCTTTGCCTTTGCCTTTGCCCTTGAACGTCCCTTTTGATCTTTCGATCATCATCATAAATTTGGGCTTGTCTTTCTTCATTTGTTCCTCAGTTGTTCTTAACTTGTCAAGTAACTCTATTAACGGCTTGTCAAAGTCATTCATCATGTAGTTCATGACAAACTGAGTGTATGATTCTGGAAATGATTGCAGAATCACATTAGTGGAAAACTTTTGACCCAAGGGAAATCCCAGTCTAGCAAGGCTCTCCACATATCCAATAAGCTTGAGCACATGAGGTCCTACTGGATCTCCTTCTGCCATGTTACATTTGAACAATGCCTTGGAGACATAATATCTCTCATGTCTTTTTTGATCTTGGAACATGTTCTTAAGATGTGTTACCATCTCAATAGAATCCATGTTTGCATGTTGTCTCTACAACTCATAGTTCATGGAGCACAACATTAGGCATTTGATGTCAAAGACATCTTTAATATACTTTTAGTAAGCATCCTTGTCAGCCTTAGGTGCAGTGAGAGCATGTTCATCTGGTTCTGGTGTCTCCAGGACATAGAATTTACACTCCTGTGTGAGAACAATTCTCAACATCTTGAACCAGTCGTGGAAATTATTCTAATTTAACTTGTCCTTCTCAAGGAATTATTGCAAATAAAATATATTGTTGGTTTCCATTTGATCTTACAAGAGAAATTTGCAATTAGTCAAAACATTTTTGGTTTGATTTGATTATAATAAACTTTGATGATTGTTTAATTAGGCCTTTAATTAATTATCACTCTAACTATTTTATTCAAATTGTTATCCCTCACTTATGAATTCAGAAGATTGCAGCGTACAGCCTTCTAGTTTGCCAAGATCCAAAATAATTGAGTAATTACCCAGCCAATGACAACGTCCATAATTAATCATTAAGGTAGGCAACTTTTGCCAATTGCATCTTATACAATTCTTGGATGATGGTATGTGCAACTCTTTGCCGTAGTCATATGCATGCTTCTAAGTACTTAATCACATTAGTATCACCTAGTTAAGCCCGACCCAAAAGCCAACATGATAATAATACACCCTACTTGGTAGACTTACAAAACTACCATCACACTTCCACAAGATGGACATCACACCACTCTTGGCATTCCCATACATAGTCGATCAAGCTTTTCATGTGTGTTTCCAATAGAAAGCATCTTAGACTTAAAATGTCTGATTGAGGGTTTTATATACATACTTATCCAATCACCACATATTGTAGTATGTATCATATACATGCTATATCCCATAAACAAAAATATGCAATTAAAACATAAGTGATGGTTATGGCCATACCATTATAATTCTTTGGAGCAATAAGGAATTACTACCACATAAGGTCTACATCATATGTAGCAACCTATTGTTGTTAATGCTTGAACTCTTCTGGGTTGATCAATTCAATCCTTGAACTGATTGTCTTGCCTCCAAGTTGGTCAGTTGGTCGTCTGAATGATCATCTGGTCTCTGGTCCAAATGATGTTTGGACACCTCTAGATGCTCAGTTGGGCCAGCAACCGATCAGTTCAACTCCTCATGTCGTATGTCCTCCTTGATCCTCCAGACGATCAGTTCAACTCCTCCTATCGTCTGTCCTCCTTGATCCTTCACCCGATCAGTTCATCTTCTGGAATGGGTGGTTCATCTAGTTATGAAGTCTTCTTTGTTCCAACAAGAATTAAAACTATCCTATTTAATATATTACATTCTAATACATTAACCTTGAGTTGCATTCGAGGGGATCATCGGAAGGAGAGAATAATACTTTTATACATAGAAGAGGAAGATAGAGGCTCGGTATGCAAAGTGAGATGTCAATAGGAACAAACAACCACAACCAACCAAGCACAGAAAACTAGGGTTACCGGCCATAACCATGCTACATATCTACCATCAAAACCAATTTTAGGGAAAAGCATGTGAAATTGCATATATATATATATATATATATATATATATATATATATATATATATATATATATATATATATATATATATATATATACATATATATATACACACACATATATATATATTGGGATCATATGTGGTATTTAATTGGATATGCACATTAACCATTTCAAGCATTTGCATTGTATGCAATAAATAAAAGACAAAAATCAAAATTTGATCATATCGACTAAATCTCAAAGCATAATAAATTGACTGGTTGTGATACCATTTTAGGGAAATATGTCTATAGAATAGGCAGCAGAAACAAATATTAATCTGTCATTTTCCCATTTAGATAGTTGATCACGTCAATAACTATGTAGTATAAAGGATGGTTTGCAAGTTTATACATGGTCCTGGAGCAAGTCAAGTGACAATATCCTCACAGTAGTGTGCACCTTTCTTCAAGTTGCACTTAGACAGAGTCAGCAACAGTCTCCTAGTTGATCACCACAGACAATAGCTGACTTTGTCCTCCTAGCAGAAAGCAACAACATCCTCACCTCTATTGTAGTCTACACAAACCACTGAGAACTCCTGTCGTTCTATAAGAACAAACAAGGAGTTGTCCCTTCTAGTTGGTGTACTAACACCAACTTGTTCTCCCACAATTTTTCTCCCTTGCTATCCCTCCCCTCGATGGGTAGGACTTGCTCGGGCTCTCTCGGTTACTACAACCAGAGAAGACAACAATTGTCAAAGCAATTCATATATCCGAGAAGTAATCAAGTTCAAACTGCATTCATAATAAACTCCTATTCTAAGTGTATCCTATGTGTGAAACCCTATAGGTTCCAAGTTACGGTTGCAGTGAATGTCCACAACTAATTTATGACATCACTAGCAATGAGAAGTATCTAGGAACTATTCAAATAAGTTGGAAAGTAAAATAACAACTTCAACCTACAATTTGTGATTGATTATAGTGATCATATAGTTCCTTTGTCACTAATATCTAGATTGAACTCGAGACACAGAATCATCATCCCCTCAATGTTCAATCCATATTCCTTGAACTAGAGCAGACTGTCTAAGATATATGTTCAATCAATATCATATATTGATTCACATTTTCATGGGCATGCTTTTCTTAGTCTTTCTTATCAAGTGGTCTGGATATCAAACTCTTATAGGAGGGACAAATCCCATCTACATCACTCATAGTCATCCCCATGTGTCACAATGCACCCCGAGCACCACCTTTATGGTAACCCTTATTCAACGTCATGGTGGATGATGTATATGTACATTGACGACATGTGATGAGTGTAGTGACTTCAGGTCTAAGAACAACAATCACCACCATCACTATGGGAGATGATTCTAGATACCAATTATGGTTTCCATTCATTACTCTTATGGTGGGTCTATTTAATACATTGTTCTCAAACAAGTATCTATGTGTTTGGTTTGATATCACATTTCATGACTGATGAGATTTTGTCATCAACCATCACACACTCTAGTCTTATGTGTCATTATTGTCTATCAGCCCCCACGATAACATCCAACTAGGGACATAACAAGAATGTATGATCTCATTGTTCAGGTCATCAACCCGAAGACATATGTCATTGAGTAATATCATTCTTTAGACATTTATTATGTTTCATCATTATCTCATAACTGAAGAAAAATAGAATAAATTAGAAGATTGCCTTTCATCATTAACCAAGTCACTTACAAAATATGTCATTACAATCATCATATGATTGGTTCTCTAGGCATACAAACCAACAATAATGCCAATATTATGTAATTATTAAAGACAACTCCTTCACGTCTAAATAAATTATAATAAAATCCTCTAATGGAAAAAATATTCATACATAAATAAATTGCAACAAACTCTCATGTTGGAAAAAAAATACCTAATGAGCCCTTATTTTTCATATGTAATGTCACTGGTCCAAAATTGACTACTACATATGATCTTTTCTTTAAATTCAATATTTAGAAGATTCCAAATTCAAAATCTACCAATAAAATTTAAGTGTTTATGATTTTTAGTCATCTATATTTCAAAATTTATTGTATCATCACATTATTTTTTAATTATCATTAATGTACTATGTGTCAACTCAAGACAATCACTTATGGAATAAACATGTATATTTATCAACAAATTAGAAGACATTGTATGTTGGTACTTAGAAATTTGGAAAAATCTTAGTCAAGGATTCTGATCAGTACACATTTTTAATATATGATGTCAGTGTTACATAATAATTAAACACAACATTTTCACGTCTAAATCAATGAGAGTAATCTCCTCTAATGGGAAAAATATTCTTACACAAATAAATTGCAACAAACTCTCATGTTGGAAAAATAATAATAGATCAAACCCTTGTTAATCCATATTGTGAAAAGATGGTACTTTGGTACTAGTAAATAAGACCAAGTATTTGCTTTGCACAATATCCAACATCAACTATTTAAGTTTATGTTTCATGCTTAAAAAAATAATAAATATTTTGTTCGCTATACAACATTGTGATCCACGATGATTATATATTATTGCAGCTTCATTGAGTTATATTTTACATTTAGCATACAAGATCACTTATTTTTATCTATTTGTGACACGCAAACACTTAATGAATAAGATATTGTAGCTTAATATAATTTTTATAATACTTTTGAACATGATTTAAGGCAGAACTGGCCCCTCAATGACTAAATCCTAGTTCCACCCCTTATCCTCAACATGCTAAAATAAAGTGTACATGGTCCTTATTCAGAAAGAAGGGGTTTGAATTTGGATGTTGTTGATTAATACATCTAAATTTGCGGATGCATTCGATTAGTGCACCCAATTTTGGGCGCAACCGTCAATGTGGCACTGAATACGTATGCTCTTTTGAACGCAATGTGTCCGAAACCTAGACTTATTCACCCACAAAAGTTCTAGTTCGAAGCATTATTTGAAAAAAGTACTATAATGGGTATTGTTTTTTGTATAACATTCTATATTGATCTCTCTTTTCTAAGTTCCTACGAAGTCACAAAAGCTACGTAAGTAGACCTACACCAATGCCAGGCTGCCGGTTAATATGTTAGAGAACCACTTGCGCACAACTACGTAGCACAATATATAATGTGTTGATATGCTCTCCAACTTGAATATGGTGCGGCCAATTGATTAAGTGAAGCATGAGCCATAAACAAACAGAGATGAAACCATCATCACCGGAAGAAGCCAAATTACGAAGTTGTTGTCTTGTCATATGTTGTCTGCGATGCCGCTGACTAATTGGAAATTAATATTAGTAGTGTCTTTCCAACTCATCAGCGGAAACTAATAAGTGGTCTTCGTACATGTGAATTAATAAGAGGTCATTGCATCGCCTTGAGTTGGGTGGCAAGGACCCGGCCGAAAGACAACACCAGGTTGTTTTGTTCTCATGCGTACTTCCTTTCTTAGTTTTGTTCTCATGCATGCCTTGTCGTTTGGACAAAAGGAATTTATTACTATAAATCACCTTTTTCTGTTGCCCCACTGACTATTAAACAGTCTCATCTTCTCTAGTCTCTACATAAAGGCAAAGCTCTTTATTTTATGTATGCTTTTCTCCGAAAATAAATGGGACATGATATACGCTCCAGAAATAAATGAAAAAACAATTCCAGTAAACAATCTTTTAACAAGTACTATGGTCCAAATTCTTATGTACTACTCTTTGAGATCCCATATTGTCCCTTTCGATCCATGATACTTCTAGGGAATTTTCACAATTTTAATATTTTTGTTCTTCAATCTCTTTACTCTAAAGTCAATAATATTTACTAGAAACTCTTCCTAAATTTTGTTTGTATCTCCAAAGGCTCTATAGTAAACACACGAAAAGGGTTCTTCGACATATTTCTTTAACACAGATACATGGAGCACATTGTGTATTTTATCATAGGAAGGGGGTAGAGCCAAATAGTATGCACATTCTGCAACCTTATTCAAAATCTCAAATGGCCTCACAAAATGAGGACTAAACTTGCCTTTTATGTTGGATTCAGCAATGCATCGTATCTGTTTTATCTTCAAAAACACATAATCCCAAAATTAAAAGTTTACATCCATTCTTTTCTTGTCAACATACATCTTTTTTCAGTCTTGGAGAACTTTTATCCCCTTATTTGTCAAAAACACCTTATCCTTTATTTTTTGTATGTTACTAGTATTCACAAGTGTGTGTTCTCCTACATCGTCCCAATGTATGGAGAACGACACGGTCAACCATAGAGCGCATTAAAAGGTGGCATACCAATACTATTTTGGTAGCTATTGTTGTAAGTAAACTCAGCCAATAGGAGATACTTACCCCAAAGAACCTCCCCAATCCATCACACATGCACATAAAAGATCTTCCAAACTCTAAACTATCATCTCAGACTGTCCATTGATCTAAAAGTGGTAAGCGTGACTGAAATGCAAATTTGAACTAATTTCTTCGTAAATTTTCCTCCGCCAATGAGATGTAAACTTTAGGTCTCGATCAAAAACCATATACCTTGGCACTCCATGCAAACAATGGATCCAATCAACATAGATCTTTGCCATACCATGGGCCTTAATTAGGGTTTAAAGGGAAAGAAGTGAGATCATTTGTTTAGACGATCTATGACAACCCAAACCACATCGTATCCATTTCCTGACATTGGAAAACTGGTCACAAAGTCCATAGTGATGCTCTTCCATTTTCATTCTAATATCACAAGAGGGTGGAGAAAACCACCAGGCCGCTAATGTTGTATCTTCACTTGTTGCAAGTCAGTCACTTCACAATAAATGTGGCAATATCTTTCTTCATGTTTTGCCTCCAAAAGCCCAGTTGCAAGTCCTTGTACATATTATCGTACCAGATGAATGGTGTACTTGGAACCCTGGGCTTCAGTTAGCATTTTCTGCCTCAAGTCGTCAACATAAGGTTTCCATAATTGATAAAAAAAATAGATGGCACCGTCTACTCCAACAAAAAACTCAAATTGTGACTTCTTGGTCAACAACTTGATTTCTTCATGATTGGGACTGGCCAATTGGACTGAAATGACTTTAGAGATCTGAAAGGGGGTAATAGATAAACTAGAAATATGTACCATCAAATTTTCCATAACGGCATCATAAAAATCACCAAAAAAACTCAGGTATCCAACTAGAAACATGCTCTAAACTCCTCCATAAGTGGCATCACATAGATGTATAAATATTATCCTTCTTCTAGATCAAGGAATCCACAACAACATACGCCTTTGTTGGGTGGTATGTACTTGTGAAATCATAATTCTTGAGATACTCCATTCATCTCCTTTTTCATGGATTTAGATATTTTTGTATCATGAGATAATGAAGCCCTTTATGATCTAAGAAAAATCTCAAACTGTACTCCATACAAATAATGTTGGCAGATTTTAAGTGTTAAGGACACATGCTCCAAATCATGAATAGGCCAATTATCCTCATTAGGTTTCAACTAGCATAAGTCATAAGCAATTACTCGTCCTTCTTGCATAGGGACACATTCAAAACTCTGTCTAGAGGTTCCAATGAATATGCATAGGGTTTTCCTTCAACATGCATGGCCACAACATTAGCAAAAGTCAAGCATCAATTTAGATCCAAAATATCTTTCTCTCACTTAGGAGTCAAAACAAGCTTAGAATCTTTATTGGTTAAGTTTTTCATGGAAAGAGCCAGCTTTGGGAAATTTTTGGTAAATCTTCTCCAATAACCCACAAGACCTAATAAACATTGTATCTTAGAAGGGTTATTTTTAAATTTCCACTTAGTCACATCTTTAAGTTTAGCTAGATTTAGAGCAATGTGTCTGGCATAGATCATGTGGCCCAAAAACTTAACTTCTTTTATATAAAACTCACACCTTCTTTTATATAAAACTCACACTTTGAAAATTTGGCATAGAATTTGTTCTCACATAGAGAGTATGATTATTTCTAGATGATTGTGATGTTGATTCATTGACTTAGAGTATATAAGTACATTGTCAATGTATACAACCACGAAGTTATCAACACAAGGGTAGAAACCCCATTTTATAAGATCCATGAAGGTAGTTGAGGCATTATCCAATCTGAAGGGTGTAGCAAGGAACTCGTAGTAATCTCTACAAAAGGCCATCTTTAGTACAAACTCATCTGTCACTCACATTTGGTAATAGCCGCTCTACATAACCATATTTGACAAAACAGTGTTAGACTTCAATTGATAAAAAAAAGTCATCATTGCATGGCAAAGGGTAACATTTCTTTATCATCACCTAATCAATGTGTGGTCATCCATGCAAATCAGCAATGTTTCTTCAAAGACATAATTGGATCTCCCTAAGTAGAAACACTAGGGCAAACAAATCCCATGTCTAGAAGTTCTTGTGGCTATTTTTTAAGCTCATCAAGCTCTGCATATTCCATATGATATAGAGGTTGATAGGAGTTTTGCTTGGTACGAGATCAATGGAAAACTCAACCTTGTGAGTAGGAGGGGTACTAGCTATCTCAAAAAGAAAAACATAAAGGAAATCTCAAAAAATAATGATGTTGTCCAACTTCGGTGGTGAAGGTTAAAGGATAATAAATGCCAAGTAGGTGCAACAACCATTAGAGTTAAATTTCTCAGTGTTGATGGCTAAGATGATGAATATTTTATCATCATGCTTCTACCTTTTATGCAAAGACACCGACCATCAGGGTGCAACAAATTAACCTTCTTCTCATTACAAAACAAAGCTACATTGATATTTTTCAAATAATTCTTGCCTAGAGTGGAATCAGAGGCGTCACACCTAGGATGATGAAATCTATATAGAATCAATATTTTTGAACCAATCCTTGCCTACAAGTACTCAAAGATCTAGAGTCGAATGAATCTTTAACTGGATGCATATTTAAATGATTGGTACCTTTAATCACATCGTTATCATCTATAGAATCCACAACATCCATCCAATATATGTGACTAGGACACCACTCGACTGGTAAGCGATGCCCTTGTGGGTTGTTATTGTTCCTTGGAGGATGGTGTGGGCATGGCTATGGCTGTTGAATAGGTTGTTGGATTAGGTCTAGGCATTTTTGAAGCTAGGGGAACTGAGGCATGATGTGCCCTAGCCACATTGGAGGTAGATCACTTTCGTACCCTCCCTTTATGGTATGAAGATCCCCATAAATAATTCCCTATGGTTGATGGAGCGGTTACATTTATCACGACACTGGTCATTCCGAGACTTCATCTACATGTTTTTGTTGTTCAATGGGGCTTGGAAGCTAGGGTATTATTCTACAGAGAGGGATTTATCAACAATCTACTGGAAGATGAGAGGGAATTGTGGAACTAGATCATGTCCCATAGGTATTTAAACCCCTTGAAGAATCTTGTGACCATGAGGCCTCTTCCTGACTGGTGGTGTACCATTCAAGCAACAAGAATTATGCACATAGGTAGGGACACTCATAGAGACATGTTCAAGCTATAGAACTGTGCCTCCTTCTTTCTCAGTAAGGAAGAACAGACATACTTCTCACAAAAGAGATGCAGGTATTAGTCCCAAGTCAGAGTAGATGCATGATGTGAACATGTTATCCCATCCACCACACTTGTAATGGACAATATAACACATATTAGGTGAAACATGCCTTTTATTAAGGAGGGAATGACATGACCTCAAAGGTTTATCCCAAGGCTAGAACCCAATCTTCTTCCTTATCTAACATATGTAACTCACTTTCACCCTGGAAACAGGGTAGTTGCATCTTTACAAAGTCAACCAAGGTGTACTCCTTTAGCTAGTTAGTAACATGAGTGGTACTCAGTTTTCCCACCATCATCATGGTGAGAAACTAACTTATCAAGGCCAAATCCTACTTAGGAGGAATTCTCATCATTGAAGAGGACATAGAGTTGAAAAATTCCTCAATGTGAACCTGAGCTACATGTATAACCTAAGAGCTCAGGGTGGCAAGCTGTGCTCATCGATGGCATGTCATAACAAGGGTTCTATAGTGTAGAGGAACCTTCCATGACATCAAACATTGGACTAGAATTGGTGTCCTCAGACTTGTTTTCCCCATGAAAAGAGGTAGAACTATAAGGGAACATGCAAGGAAAATTTCTAAGATACATAGTTTACCAAATGCACACATTCTGATACCATAAGTAAGAGGTGGGACTTGATGGGAGATATGATCCTTACTTCTTCAGAGTAAATACATACAAAATCCCATCCATGACACCACACCACAAAATTTGTAAAAGTAAATGTTTGCATGCCAATTTCTCAAAAAGTATGGTAAAGGATAAGAGTATTGTAGCGGTGGAAATAAAGTAATTTGTTACAAAATTATTCAACATTTTCTCATCAAATAACAACTAAAAGGAAAGGAATATCTCGACTAGATAGATCTCATACAATGGGAAACTCAAAAATTACCTATAACTAAACCTAAACAACTTCTACAAACTCCTAGTCCACATGTTGTCGTCTTCTAGGTGAGTTGGATACAACACCCAGAAGAAGGAAACAAAAGAGAGATGGGAATTACTAAAAATAGAGCATGTTTATTAAAAAACATTTGGAAATTAACTAAGTCAAAATTGAGAAATTAGGAAGACCCAAATAAGAATACTTCAAGTTAACTATTTAGTTCACAAGGAACTATATTCAAGATATTATTCAGGTCAAGTGGATGAGGCATGTAAATTCTTTAGATATATCATCATATAATAGAAAACTTTCCTTATTCATCTCAATAGTTTGAAAATTGTTAACATTGCATGAAAAATAGAATATAGACTAAGATTATTTAAGTATGGATGGACCTATAAAATCTAAATTTAAAAGTTTTGGGTGGAAAATCACACCCTTTTGGAAATATGTGCCCCTATATTTAAGTTGGGGAAAGACACACCATGGATGGACAGACCACCCAATAAATATATGGTGGTACAGAGGTACTGCTACACTAAATAATAATAGTCTAAGTGTCATGTACAATAGGTAAAGTAAGTATATTGCTTAGTCCATTGAAGTTCATTTCAAATATAATGGGATGAGAACATTCATATTGTATTAATTTATGCTCAGAGGAGAACCAATAATGATTTGATAAATATTAGTAACCAATCACAGAGAGTCTCAAAATAAGATATTTTTTCAAAATATTACAAGAGTTAAGAAAAAGATACCCATTTTCAAAATATATGCCACATACGAAAATTAGGATTTCATTCATCATAATGTCCAAAATAAATCAAGTGGATGCACATACCTTATCTTGGATTTGAGATCAAGGAAAAAAATTTGTTTCCACCAATTAGGGTTTCCACACACCTATACATATTATTTTTACCAGTAGGGTTCACATATTTATAAGAAACCTTAAAATTCAATTCGTTCAAACCTTTGAATTAAACCCTAAAACTAGTATAGATGAAAATATATGATTTTTATTAATTCAAAACCTATTTAATTTTATATCTTTTTGATGTGATACTAATTAATTATTCATACAAGTTCATTTATTTCCTGATCTATTAAAAATCAACCCTAGCCAAAATCAAAACAACCCTGCATGTGACCTCAATCAAATAAAGCCTGGTATGGTAGATCTATCAAATGTGCATGTGAGAAATATAGCCGCTAATCAAAATTAAATTGAGCAATAGGATCATTTTTCCATTGTAAGGAAAACACAAATACGGAATTAATCCATAGGGGTATATTCATAAGATAGGGAGGAGGTTCTTCCTCCTCAACTGTGCGTGCCATGAATGGTCCAAAGTTGAAGGTCGCTCGACCAATCTGACCTTGCACACTCTTATGCATTGGATTTGATCTAGGTATGATCATGGGTACATGACGAATCCAACGAGACCAGTACCATGCCATGTAGTTGTCATAGAAGGGAGAAGCAACTCTCCCATGGAAGGTAGTAGAGAAAGAACTCAGGGACCCAAACTCAGGTGCAAATGCGAGGAAACAAGAAGAGGTAGGTAAATGGAAGCTTGCCACACTAGGAACTACTCATCGGTGGTGTTAGGAAGTAACAACAAGAAGAAAACACTACGAGAGAATAAGCGCAATGGCCTGGTAAGAAAATAGGACAATTGAATGCATGACAATGTGTAGAAATGATCACTAAAGGTCAGTAGGTGCTTAAATAGGTTTGGGGTTTAGGTTTAAAAGTATAAAGACTTTGTCCCTAAACAATGGTGGCAAGCCAATTAGGGTTATATTAGGGGAAACTCATACGTGTATCCATGCCACATCAAAAAGAGGTGGAAAGAAGTGAAAATGAAAAAGGAAGTTATTAGCAAAGAAATCATGCAAAGAGGTGAAGTAGCGAGAGAGAATAAGATAAGAAAATTTGAGGGTTTGTGTGGCTATTGTTCAAGACCATGGTCTCTTACTCAAGGTAGGAGATTAGCCCTATGTTCTCTAACCAAGATCAGGAAGTCCGCAATGTGCACCTTCTAGTTAACACAGAAGGAAAGTCAGTTTGACACACAATCAAGTCATGTAAAATAAGAATTGAAGAGTTTTATATATTTGATTTATGTTTTGTTTCCTTGTTACATTAGGTGAGTATTTGATGTCTAATTTACTTGAGATTTAATATGTAATCTAACTACATGGTGAGAAATCCGAATTTTAAGTTGATTTTCACTTATGAGACTTTTAAGTACATAATGTCATGACTTGAAGGTGAAATAATCTATTAATGCATTTATCTCTTCCTTGATTAATTTAGTTCTCAAATTTTGTCTTTGACTCCCCCTTTTCCTCTTCAATTCATAATTTTGAGGTGATTTACTTTCAAATAGAAATATTCTATGATGGTAAAATTGTATAAATAACCCTGATTACAATATTACCCCAAGTAATTTTATGCGAACCTCATTTAATATAGTTATTAAATAAAACTATATATTTATGGATTCTTAAAGATCATAGAGCACTTTAAACTAAGAATATAGGATATTATACTCATTATTATTAATAAAATGTAAGAAAGTAAGGAAAAGCATAGGCATACACCTAGAGTTGAGTATGTTACAAAAGGGGAGGAGTACATGGGATGCTACATGTAAGTATTGTAACATACTAAAACTTGACATCCGAATTCTTGAAACCTTAATTCACAAAAACTAGGAACCAATGGATATACTTCTTAGTTTAACCCCAAAAAAAGGTATAGAATATACCCTAGCATGGTAACATCATGGATTAGATGGCTTAGATGTCTTGTTGTACTTATAGGAAATATTAGGAATTATTTAATGTGCAAGATAGGTCCTTACTCACTGAAAGGATGAAAATGATAAGTGGTTAGTGATTAAATGATCAATATTGAATAATAACAAACAATTGGAATTTGTTTAATAAATACTAAACCATATAAAGTGAACAACTCATATGATTTCGATGTAACAATATGTGGAAAGCTTCATATAATGAATACTGCATGCACAAAAATATAGGATAATGTATCCCAACCCTCAACTAGGTAATTGATTCAATTAATGTTTTTGACAGTGATGAAAACAATTTTGCACATATCCATATTAATAATGATGAAAAGAAATATCCTAATAGACATAAAAGGGAGAGGAAGGATAACGGAGAGTTGGTTTGCTTTTAATGGAAATAAAGTATATGTAAAATATCTTTCAGAAGAAAACTAGAATTGAATAATGGATGTGGTTGTGTATAAGAGTTGAGGAAAGTTCTTCATGTGGAAGTAACCCTAAAATATATTTAATGCCAAGATATTATCCATATATATATATATATATATATACATTTCATAAATAAATATGGAAATAATCTCTTGTAACCCTAATCCATTTATTAAATTAATTAATTATAAAGTGGAAGATAATATGAAAAGATCATTCCTCAAGTTTTGATTGACTTAGGGGCCAAGTTTGACCTTAAATGAATACTCCGAGATGCCTTAGTTTTATGTAGGAAATGAAATATAAGATTACATGTAGAATATTAAATTAAGTAGTAGGTGACCCCAAAAGTGAAAATTAATGGAAAAATTAGAATCTACATATATTAGTTTGTCTAGGTATGGAATTTCATAATTTTTGGATATTTTTAACTACCAAAATTTGATTAGAGAAGGAAGGTATTAATTAATACATCCATATATATATATATATATATATATATATATATATATATATATGTGTGTGTGTGTGTGTGTGTGTGTGTGTGTGTGTGTGTGTGTGTGTGTGTGATTTATAAATGCAACTATTTCATCAAAAAAAAAATTTACCTAAATTTGGGAATTCATGTAGAATTTTTGAATCTTGGGCTCATTCTTGACCATTTGATTTATGTCATGCAACAACCCAGTATTCTTCTTCCAAACTTTCTTTCTACTTTCTTTGAACACAATAGTGGTAATATTTCCTCTCTCTCTCTCATCTTCCTCTCTATTCAATCTATTATTGTGATTCCTTTTCCTTCACCTTTGTGGAGACATTCTGTACATAATGACGCAAAACTTTCTAGGGTTTGGTAGCTTCTACCATTTTATCAGCTCTGACCTCCCTCCTTTCTCATGCTCCTCTTGATGGATCCTCTATTTTCCACTCTGAACCCTGAACCTTATATATAATCATCCCTTAATCATCCTTTTAGTTGTAGGAACCAAACCAATGCTCAAATTACCATAAATTCCCTTTCGGCTACACCTTTCAACTTGATATACCCTCGCTTGCTATTGTCTTGTTGGACCAGAGCATGGGACCTCCATGATAGCTGGAAACGGGGCAAGAATCCTATTACTCTACTCATGAAGTTTCTTCCCAACCAATTAATCCCCAAGGCATGTATATTGTTTCCCTCTTTTTGCTTTTATTCTTCTCAATTGTACAATTGACCCAGTTTTTTCATGCTTTAACCTCTGTTTAGCTTGGTTTGCCTACGGTTGACTTTGGCATGAAGTTTTTAGTTCCCCTCAATGTTTGTTCCATGTTGTGTTTTTTCTTGTTGTTGATCTCCTTGATACTTTCTTCTACTCACCATGGAGGGTTGACACCTAGACACCTCAAACCCTCTCAGCAGTCAAGTCATGGGTCCCTAGGACTAAAAGAATTTGGTGAAGTTGATGTTGTGGTCCATGACGTGTGAGAGATGCCAAGTCTTGAGTTTGATCCTTGATTTTGAAGTTTGACTTGTGTATGTTTTTTTTGGCTTGTAGTTTGCATGATAGCATAGTCCACACTAATTTTTCTATGATGTACTTGTATCCGATCTATTGTGTCACATCCAAGATGGTTATTTTGGTCTTTTTTATTTTATTCTAATGCCTTGTTGCAGGTTTTTCAAGTTGGCAACTATACAAGGTTTTTGTGATACAACATCACACTAAATGAGATTACTCAAAACAAAGCACACGATACATCACTAATTGATCACATAACCAGAAAAGAGAGTAAGTTAAAACTGATTTAATCATCACTAACAAGTTCAGTAACATTTACATCATGGTCCATAAAATTCTTAAGAGCATATACCATATTAGGTACTATCTAGTGGTTGAGGCCCCAACCTGTATACAAAAGATGTGTTCAACATATACATGTCATATAAAAATATTGAATACTACTAAAAACTCGAGTCAATATGCATATCGTCTACAAAACATCCCATGCACAGACTAGAGATTATAGGGACATCTCTAGGACTCGACTAACTACTAGCCAACCTTCGGCTCCTACTACTCTTCAAGCTACTCTTCTTTACCATCACAAACCTGACCAAGTCATTGATGACCGCCTATTAAGATGTGGAGACCCATGAGGTGAGACCCATGTCCCTCCGAGATGTATAACTCTTAACAATGGTTATTGGTTACAACAGATGATAATGTTAAATAGATTAAGCAGATTAATTAGGTTAAGCAAGTTAAACCAATTAAGTATATTATATAGGAATAACATATGAAACAAATAAAACAAGTTATGCATGATTAGCAAAGATAGGAAAAGAAACAGTCATGATTAACAACTTATATAAAGGAACATGTAAAAATATCCTTTTATAACATATATCAATAAAGAAATAAAGCAAGAGTTAACAATCAATGTGAAGTGCATTTAACTCTAGAAGATATACTACCTGGTTAGATTACACCTTTTATTAAGCCCTAGGGAGTTTGAGGTATACCACTCAAAATCCAACTAACAACCTCTTGATTGCAATCAGTTCTGTACAAGATCTAGGAGAGCTGGAATTCTATGATCTCACCTCCTCAGTCGGTATGAGTAAACTGCAGTGACATATCAGTCAAACTTCCCACAATGACTTATAGTCAAGTTGCCAATGACCTAATCTTCCCTTGGTATATAGGTCACTACACTAGTAACCAGGGTATATAAAAATCCTATCATCTGAGGTACAACCTCAGTTGTCATCAATCACATCACATATGTATAAGTATCAACTATTCTTAAATCAGGTGACTGCAGTCATCCTCCAAACCTGAAATCAGGATGACAAGGGCACACAGTCACTTGCACCCCACATACTCAATAGTATGTGCTCCAAGTTTCCCTTAGGAATACTTGCTTCCCAATCCACCAAGTTCTGACATTGAATGGTTCTACGGCACAAGGCACTACATGGTTAGGGTTTTACTTGATTAGTTAATGTTAATTTGGTGAATTAAGGCTGCATCAAACAGGTGGACATAGAAACGCTAATTCATTTTTAATAAGCATAGATATATATATATATATATATATATATATATATATATATATATATATATATATATATATATATATATATATATATATATATATATATATATATATATATATATATATATATATATATATATATATATATATATCGACTCCAGAAGACATAAAATGTATGATATATAACTCTTGATCACAACACCACATGGTACTATTTCATTTCCATTCATGAAATTATACTTATCACTACACCATCATAGGATGTCAATCCTTGTCACATCTCGAAGAGAATTACCCCTCCATTTGGGCTCAACCATGCCCATAGGCCATTAAGACCGTCACATCATTCCCTGTAAGAACATCATTATCTTTCCATGCCTTATAACAAGGCTCATCAAGCCATCACCATATTAATCACACAAGGAAACTAAGTATGACTAATCGTCATCACCTATTTGTATTAGAGTTAGGTGTAATAAGATAAGATGGATTAGTGTTACTATCGGCTCATTGTGGGGACTATTACTTTACATTTATATGAGGTTATAGGTAATACTACAAGGTTATGGGCATAGAACCATCGATTCTATATCATAAAAACCAAATCATCAAACCATTAGCTTCATAAAAAGCCATCGAATGTTGGATAAGAAAAACCATCAAACCATATGCCTAGTAAAACCATCGAGTTGTGACCCAGAAAGATCATTGAATCATATGATCTAACCACCACCATTGAATCATGATAAAGCATAGGATTAAAACACCTAGAAGGGCCATTGTTTGTTTACTTAAAATAACCATCATTTGTGGATTTCAGGTTGACCATCAGTTGTGACACCATGCAGACCATCAAATTTGAGAGCAGGGAAAACATTGGTTGATGAACCATCGACCCAATGAGGCCTTGACGAACCATCGAGCCAGTGAAGACATTGGTTGATGAACCATCAAATCATGAACCAGAGAGGCCTTTGGTTGTGGACTCAGAAGATCCATTGAGTTTGGAACCCAATGAGACCATCGAGTTTGGTCAACAATTGAAGAAACAAGCTATAAAAACCATTAGATGAGGGAGGGGAGAAAACCATCGAGTTCACAACTTGAAGAAGCACCAAAACCATCATTTCTTGTGGATATGAACATCCAAAACATAAATAATTCTAAACCATCAGTTGGTATAAGAAAGTCAACCAAAATAGAACCAAACACAAAACCATTGAATTGCTTCTCTGGGAGGGAAATCAGCTCAAAACTGTAGAAGAGAATCATCATTAATGAGAGAAAAAAGCCATCATTTGTGACAAGCAAGAAAGGTATAGAGCTTACTCCACCATGGAAGGTTCATGTATAAGGTTTAGGGTCCATCCATGAAGATAACCTACTCAAGAACCCTCACTTAAACTCAACCCCTAGGTAAAGATACTACCTTTCTGCTTAGAATATTATTTTAGAGCAAGATCTAGTACATGAAAGCTAGGAGTAAGCAATAAATGTGGAGAAAGTTATATAATTCCCATATAGGATGAAGATGAAGATCCAAATAGACAGGTAGCTCAAGGAAGGAAGGAAGAAACCCTAGGCACATAGACCAATCAATTGTATCAGTCGTATTCTTGAATTTAGAATCAAGCTTGAGCACTCCACTCAGCCAAGCTAGCTCCTTCTCCAAAAAGGAAGCAAGAAAGATGTGTTCTTCAAGATCTAGCACAAGCTCCATCCTGAAACACCATGGTTCTAAACAAAAAGAAGAGACAAAAAGGTAGGATAGAAAGGAAAACTAACGAAGGGAGGGAGATCTTACTTGCTTAGGTCAAGAACTAGCTAAGGAAGCTAAACTAGCTCAAAGAGAGGGTAGATCAGAACCCTAGGTGCACATGTAAGGTAGATCGACCATATTCTTCTACCTTGAGCTCCTTATTCTTCACCAATCCAAGGGGACGAGCTCCAAACATCAAGGAAGAATAAAGGGAGCCCAAAGGGTTTGTTTGCATGGATGGGGGAAGGTTTGTAAAGATATGGGTGAGAGAGAAGAGAAGGTTAAGGTGTCCTACTAGGCTTGCCATGTGTCCATGGACTAAAGAATCACATCCATGAAAAGTAGAAGATTCATAAGTTTTGGAAGATAGGGGTGATATCGATTCTTGAATCCCAGGCCAAACATTGACCTGCATCATTAGGGTGGCCATCGGTTCTTGGCGTCTTAGGTCACATGGGTGAAAACCATTAGTTTGAGTGCCTCTATAAGTAAACCATCAATCCAGGGAGCTCAAGAGGGAAAAGCATCAACCCTCATACCTTAAAGGACCACCATCAGTCCCCTACTCATAAGGAGAATCATTGGATCCCAAACAACTAGGAGAACCATCGAATTCCGGCCCCCAAGGTAGCTCATCCACGAGAGGGAAACCCTAACTCAACCCTAGATAGATGTCACCATCAAACCAAGGTGCAATTAGGTTTGCCAAGGTACAACTAACTCAAGCATGATAACAAAACATATGAGGAGAAAAAAGGATGTAACAAATTTCAAGAAAATCTCTATATATGTGTAAATTGCATAAAGGTCCAAAACAAGCATAAAATTGCATAACTTGCTCAAACTGTGTCCAAACTGGACCAAACTTGAAGCTTAAGCTTTTCACATGATATAAAAGAAAATATTATGGTTTAATTAAGGTTTTAAGCATCCAATTATGATATAAAAGCATGTTCATTCATTAATCCATGTTAGAGGTCATACAACCATAAACTCCTAACAGGGATTTCGCCCCTGAAATCCTACACAAACAAAGATGGGTACTTCATATGCATCTCATTCTGTAACTCACATGTGGCTTACTCCTCACCACGGTAAAACTATATCCTTCTTCTTCATCTTATTCACTCTCCTATCCAGGATTAACATAGGACCCTCCTCATATGACACATCATCATTTAACTAAACATCCACTGGATTTAACACCTATTTTGTATTAGGGTGGCACTACTGTAGCATGGAGACATGGAAGACATTATGCAACCCGTGCAAATATGGTGGTAACTCTAACTTGTATGTCACCTTTCCAACACGTGCCAAGATAGGGTATGGTCTCATAAACCTAGGAGCCAACTTACCCTTGGTACCAAACCTCAACACACCTTCGTAGGGGAAAACTTAAGGTACGTACGATCCCGAACTTGGAACTTTAAAAGTTTGTGATGGTTATCAGCATAAGACTTCTACCTGTCTTGGACTGCCTTCAAATGTTGTTGTATCGCTTTGATGTTCTCTGTAGTCTGTTGCACCAGCTCATGAAAAGAGGATACTCACCTATCTCATATCAACATAGAGGTGAGCAACAATGTCTCTCGGATAAAGCCTATATGATGCCACATCTGTACTCCATCGGTAATTGTTGTTGTAGGCAAACTTGATAAACTCAAATGGATGTCCCAACTCCTAAGATACTATAGAAAAAAATCTCTCAAAAGATCCTCCAAGGTCTAAATGGTCCTCTCAGAGTGGCCATCTATTTGTGGTTAGAAAGCGGTACAAAACCTCAACTCTATTCCCAAAGTTGTATGCAGACATTCCCAAAATCAATCATAAATTATGGAACTCTATCAGATGTTGTGGTAATTGGAATACTACGTTGACAAATGATCTCATCAACATATATCTATGCTAACTTCTTTGTTGTATATGTCATCTTGACTGATAAGAAGTGAGATGACTTGGTCAACCTATCAACTATCACCCATATGGAATCATGACCTTTGGCTGTCCTAGGAAGACCAACCATGAAGTCCATGGTTATACGATCCCATTTCCACTACGGTATTCGGAAATGATTGCAACATTCCTACATGCTTTTGATGTTGTACCTTGACCTACTTACAAACTGGATGGTTAACAATGAACTCTATCACATCACACTTCAAACTTGGACACCAATCCAAGTCCTTCGAGTTATCGTATATATTGGTACTTCCATGATGCATTGCATACATCAAGGAATGATCTTCCTCAAGAACTATCTTCCTTAGTCCATTAGCATCTAGAACCACTATCCTATTGTGAAAATAAATTGTCCCATCATCCAACTCATGGAAGCCATCATACTTCCCGCTGCCAAACTTTGATCTCGTATCATGTATTATGGCATCATTCTTCTGAGCATCTATAATGTTTTGTATCAGGGTAGGCTTTACCTGCAACTATGCAACAGTCATTCCAACAAGGAAACATCCAACTTCACATTCATCTGGGAAAACGATACTATCATGTCCCGCTTGTGACACGCCACAGAGTGTAAGTGTGCCTTGTCTGTAGATGATGATGAAGATGACTTCCTGATCAGTTCATCAACCACCACATTTGCCTTCCTTGGATGGTAATCTATCTTGCAATCATAGTGCTTTATCATCTCCATCCATCTTCTCTACCTCATGTTCAGCTCCTGCTTTGAGAAGATATATTGAAGGTTCTTGTGGTAGATGAAGATATGACACTTCTCTCCATTTAGATAGTGCCTCCAAATCTTTAGAGAATGAACCACAACTTCTAGATCCAAGTCATGAGTCGGGCAGTTCCCATCATGTTTCTTAAGTTGTTGTTAAGTAAAAGAAATCACACTCTTGTCTTACATCGACATGCATCCCAAGTCATTCTTTGAAGCATCACAAAAGATGATATAACCTCTTCCTTGCTTAGGCAGCACTAAGACTAGATCAATGGTCAACTTCTCCTTTGAAAACTAGAAAGAGCGCTGACACCTGTCATCCAAGACAAAAGGAACACCTTTCCTAGTCAACTTCTTTAGGGGTAATGCTACAACACTATATTTCTTTATGAATCTCCTATAGTAACTTGTCAAGCCTAGGAAACTTCAGACCTCCTTCAGTGTCTAGGGTTGTTCCCACTCCATTACTAATTGTACCTTCTTCGGGTCTACACAAAAACCCTTAGAAGATATAACATGACCAAGAAAAGACACCTCAGTTAGCCAAAAATCACACTTGCTGAACGTAACATACAACCTATGTTGCCTCAACAACATCAACGACTGGCATAGGTGTTAATCATGTTGTTGTTTGTCCTTGGAGTATATGAAGATGTAATCTATGAACACTACCACAAACTGATCCAGATACGGCCTGAACACCATGTTCATCAGATCCATAAATGTTTTTGGTGCATTGGTCAACCCAAACGGCATAACCATGAATTGATAGTGACCATACCTGGTCTTGAAAGCTATCTTAGGCATATCATACACCTTGATCCTCAGCTAATGATAACCTAACCCCAGATTTATCTTCCAAAACATTTTACCACCCCTCAACTAGTCAAACAGATCATCAATCCTTGGTAACAGGTACTTATTCTTCACTGCAACCTTGTTCAACAGTTAGTAATCTATGAAAAGCCTCATGAAATTAACCTTCTTCTTCACGAACAACATGGGAGCACCCCAAGGGTACCTCCTGGATACTAGGATCTCTTGCCTTGGTATCCACAACATGCACCAAAAAAACCTCACACCCCTATCTCATTAGCTTCTCTGCTATCATAGCCAACACCAAACATGTAGGAAGAATCTTCCTATCAGCTTGGAAGATCTAAGAAATGCCTCCATCACAGAATGTCACCACCTTGGAACTATAGTCCAAAACAACCTTGTATTTCACTAAGGTATCCATCTGTAGGATCACATTGAATCCATGCATATCAAGTGGCATAAGGTCCACTTGGATGCTGTGTCCCTAAAAGGAAAGAACACTAGATGACCACACCTACCGCAACTCAGTGGAACCAACTAAAGGGGTTTCGAGCAAAAGTCTATCATATCTACTACAAACATGCAGATTGCAACTACTTATCACCTCTCTAATGATAAAATAGTGTGTCACACCTGGGTCAACCAAAATAGATTTGAAAGAAGAAGGAAATAAGTCAGAATGAAAAAGTTCCATCTAACCTATCATGATTCATGGATTGACCACTCCCTCTGGTTGACTCATAGCATAGAATCTAGTCATCTCCTATTGTCTTCCATGACCCCTTCCAGTTGGCCCAAAAGATCCTACCTCCAATGCTTGACCACATCCTCTACCTCCATTACTACTATACTATTGTGATCATCATTGACTCTGCATCAGTTGTTGTGTCACTTCCTCATCCTTCATAAGGCACACCCACTTTGTATGCCTGACCTGCCCACACTTGTAACAGGTTCTAGTATCACGTTGTGGCCTATATGGCCCTATAACTAACATAGATGTTGGGTTGCACGCTCCTACTGGAAGAAAAATGTGACCTCCGCCTTTGCTCGGGGAACGCTATGACTAAACTTCTGATCTCAGCTAAAAAAAAGTTGATCTTTGATGTGATTGATGGTACTGTCCTGAAGAAAACCTTGGCTTCTTAAAGCCAATAGACAACTATCCTTGAAACTGAGCTGGTCTCTTCCTAGCTTTGGCTTCACGATTCTCGATAGTAGACATTTCAATCCTCCTTACAAACTCCACAAAGGTAGAGAACCTCTCTTTATTCTCAAAAGAATATGTTGTCATATACAACTCAAAACTCAGACCCTTTGCAAACCTTTGGATCCTTTCCTTCTCTGTTGCATCCATATGAGGACAGAACCTCAAAAGTTCCATAATCTTCACCTCATACTCATTGATGGACATTGAACCTTGGCATATCTTCTCAAACTAAGCTATCTTCTTATCCAGGTACATCTCAAGGAAGTATAAGCTCAGGAACTCCCATTGAAACTCTTCCCAGCCTATCGCAACTCACATAATCTCCTCCTATTCTATGGCCCAGCAGTGGCCAACACTGCCCTTCAATAGGTAAAAAACATGTTTCGCCTTGTTCTCTTCCGGTATGTTGAGGATCTTGAATGCCTTCTCAAGCTCCGTTAACCACATATCAGTGTATGTTGAGTCTGTCATACCCGGGTGCTCAATAGGTCCAACGTGTCTCAACCTCTCAAAAGTCTTCCTGAAACCTTGAGATTCTGCATTACGGACAGCTGCCCTAGCTTGTGGTATGGGCGCTCTATCCTCTAAGTGTGTAATCATTGCCATGAGATGTCCAAACATGGACAAGAAAGATATATTTTTCACGTTTGTAGGGTCAAACTAGGCATAGAGGGATGTTCTAGCCCCATCACAAACACTCTTCCATAAGGTGTCGGCCTCCTACTACCACCTCCTAGCACGATGAAGCTACTATCCACATGTTCTTCACGTTCTCCTGACATATCTACATAAGCATAAGGCATGATCATATATGTTGGATTACGTAAGAATAGACACAAGCCCTAAGTTCTATGTCCCTATAGACTCAGTGAACCTAAAGCTTTGATACCAATTAAACTGTGACACTCCATCACTCTAAACAAGATTATTCAAAACACAGCACATGATTGATCACAAATTAACCTGACCACAAACCTGACCACATCCTTAACGACCACCTAAAAACATGTGGAGACCCACGAGGTGAGACTCATGTCCCAACAAGAGATATAACTTTCAACAATGATTATTGATTATAGAAGATTATATAAGGTTAATAGATTAAGCAGATTAAATAGGTTAAGAAAGTTAAACCAATTAAGCAGATTTGACTAGTATAACAAATTAAACAACTAAATAGGTTAATCATGATTAACATAGATAGGTATAGAAATGATCATGATTAATAAGATATATAAAGGAATAGGTAAAAACTATCCTTATATAATAGCTATTAGTAAATAAACAAGGCAAGGGTTGACAACCAATGTGAAGTGCATTTAATTGTAGCAGATATACTACATGGTTGGATTACATATTTTATTAAGCCATGGGGAGTTTGAGGTATACCACACAAAGTCCAACTGACCACTTCTTGGTTGCAATCAATTATGCACAAGATCTAGGAGAGGTGGAATCCTAAGATCTCACCCCCTTGATCGGTAGGAGTCAACTACAGTGGTATATCAGTCAAACTGTCAAGCAGTGACATATAGTCAAGATGCCAACAAGCTACTCTGCCTTTGGTATATAAGTCACGAAACTAGAAATCAAGGAATACAAAAATACTATCATCTGAGGTACAACTGGAGTTGTCCTCAATCACAACACATATGTACAATTATCAATTGTTCTTAAACTGAGGCATGACTGTAGTCATCCTCCAAACCTAAAATCAAGATGACAAGGACATATAGTCACTTGCACCCTGCATACTCAACAGTATTCGCTCTGAGTTTACCTTAGGGATACTCATTTCCCCCATCCAACAAGTTTTGAAATTGAATGGTTCTACAACACATGGCACTATACGATTAGGGTTTCACTTGGTTAGTTAACATAAATTGGGGGAATTAGGATACATCAAACAAGTGGACATACAAACCCAAATTCATTTCTAACAAGCATAGGTATATACCAACTACCGAAGATATAGAATGTATGAGATATAACTATTGATCACAACACCACATGGTACTATTTCATTGCCATCCATGAAACTATATTATCACCACACCATCATAGGATATGAATCCTTGTCACATCATGAAGAGAATTACACCTCCATTTGGGCTCAACCATGACCATAGGTCATTAAGACCATCACATCATTCCTTGCAAGAACGTCATTATATTTCCATGCATTATAATAAGGCTCACCAAATCATCATCATACTAATAACACAAGGAAGCTAAGTATGATTGCTCATCATCACCTATTTGTATCAGGGTTAGGTGTAACAAGTTAAGATGGATTAGTGTTACACATCAAATCATTGTGGTGACTATTAGTTTACAGTTATATGAGAGAAAAGGTAAGACTACAAGGTTAGGGGCATACATCCATCAACTCTACATCATCAAAACCAAACCATCAAACCATGAGCTTCACCCAAAGCCATCAGATGTTGGATAAGCAAAACTATTGAACCATATGTCTAGTAAAACCATTGAGTTGTAACCCAGAAAGACCATTGAATCATATGCTCTAACCACTACTATTGAATCATGAGAAACAAGAGGATTAAAACACCTAGAAGGGAAATCATTTGTTGACTTAAAAGCACCACCAGTTGTGGACTTTAGGCCCACCAACGGTTGTGACACTATGAAGACTGCCAACTTTGAGAGCATGGAAACCATTGGTTAATGAACCATCAACCCCGTGAGACCATTGGTTGATGAATCACTAACCCAGTGAAGCAATTGGTTGATGAACCATCGAATCATGAACCACAGAGGCCATTGATTGTGAACTCATAAGGGCCATCGAGTTTGGGACCTAGTGAGACCATCGAGTTTGGTCAACATGTGGAGAAACAAGCTACAAAAGCCATCAGATGAGGGAGGGGAGATAACCATCAAGTTCACCACTTGAAGAAGAACAAAAACCATAATTTCTTGAGGATATGAACATCCAACATAGAAATAACTTACAACCGTCAGTTGGCACAAGAAAGTCAACCAAAGCAGCATCAATCACAAAACCATTGAGTCGCCTCTCTTGGAGGAAAATCAGCTCAAAACCCTATACGAGAACCATCATTTATGAGAGTAAAAGGCCATCATTTGTGACATGCAAGTTAGGTATATAGCTTCCTCTACCATGGAAGGTTCGTGCACAAGTTTTGGGGTCCATCAAAGAAGATAACCTACTCAATAACCATCACATAAATACAAACACTAGGCAAAGAGACTACCTTTCTACTTACAACATCACTTAGAGCAATATCTAGGAACATGGAAGCTAAGAGTAAGAAATAAACGTGGAGAAAATTATATAACTAGCCTCTAGGATGAAGATGAAGCTCCAAATTAACAGGAAGGTATCTCAAGGAAGGAAGGAAGAAACCCTAGCTTGAGCACTCCACTCAGCCAAGCTAGCTCCTTCTCCATAAAGGAAGTAGACCCTAGGTCAAGGAAGCAGAAAAGAGGTGTTCTTCAAGATCTAGCACAAGCTCCACCACGAAACACCATGGTTCAGATCATAAAGAAGAGAGAGGAAGTTAGGACAATAAGGAAAATGAAGGGAGGGAGAGATTACTTGCTTAACTCAAGAACAAGTTGAGGAAGCTTCACTAGCTTGGGGTACATCCGAACCCTAGGTGCACATGCAAGGTAAATCGGCCACCTTTTTCTACCTTGAGCTCCTTATTCTCCACCTATACAAGGGTAAAATATCTAAACAGAAAGGAAGAAGAAAGGGATCCCAAAGGGTTTGTTTGCATGGAAGGGGGAAGGTTTATAAAGCTATGGGTGAGAGAGAAGAGAAGGTTATGGTGTCCTACTAGGCTTGCCATGTGTCCATGGCCCAAAGCATCTCGTCCATGCAAAGAAGCATGTCCATCTGTTGTGAAAGCTAGGAGAGCCATTGAGTCTTGACTCCCAGGCCAACCATTGCCCTACATGAGTAGGGTGGCCATCGGTTCTTGGCATCTTAGGTCACAAGGGTGAAAACCATTGGTTTGAGCACCTCTATAGGCATCAGTGTTCAGAAAAGCGCTATTCGGTGTACGGGCGGACGGGGCACTGAATAGAGTATATGCGGTATGCGGGAGTATATGCGGGAGTATATGCGGTTTTGGATTTTTTTAATAAATTAATATATCTATGTATATTTATATATCAGTCATATAGAATTATATATCACATTGAACAATTACATACAAGGACAACATAGAATGATTAATTAGAAGAAAGGGAGCAGCAATATCATATAAATATTTAATTAGAAATAAGAAAAATATCATATAAATTTCATTTCTTCAATTCCATGTATGTGTGTTTGGAAAAGCGGTGATTAAGCGGCCGCATAAGCGGGTAATCGGCCGCATAATCAGGCCTGGACCGATTATTGGTTCCCTTTGACATATGCGGTGTGGTCCCATGTCTGAACCGCTTAAGCGGCCGCATATGCGGCCGCACGGACTGATTTCCTGAACACTGATAGGCATACCATCAATCCAGGGAGCTCAAGAGGGAAAATCATCAACCCGTATACCTCAAAGGATCTCCATCAGTTCCCTACTCACAAGGAGAACCATCATATCCCAACCAACCAGGAGAACCATCGAATTTTGGTCCCCAAGGTAGCACATTCATGAGAGGGAAACCCTAACTCAACCCTTGATTGATGTCACCATCAAACCAAGGTGCAACTAGGCACCCCAAGGCACAACTAACTCAAGCATGATAAGAAAACATATAATAAGAGACAAAATGTGATAGATTTCAAGAAAAACCTAGATATCGGTAAATTTCATAAAGGTCCAAAATAAGCATAAAATTGCATAGCTTACTCAAAGAGTGTCCAAATTGGACCAAACTTGAAACTTAATCTTGGCACTTGATATCAAAGTACATATTATGGTTTATTTAAGGTTTTAAGCATACAATTATGATAAGAAAACATGTTCATTCATTAAGTTAAGTTAGGGGTCTTACAGTTTCCCTACCACACATTAAAATATGGATGTGTAGTATGGGGGCTTGTTGGTCGTTTTCTCTAATCTTTTATTAAAATGAGAAAAACACATTAACTTAGATAATTCATATAAAATTTTATATACAAGTCAAAAAAAATTATAGATTATATCTTTTAAAATCACTATATTATTATCTTGAAGATGGAATGGTTTTGATCACCTAGTTTTCATATAACTAATACGTGTTTTTATGGATTAATATAATTGCTTGGGATTTTAAAAAATTATATGTAATAATCAATGAGTCAAAAAAATAAAGTAAAATATATCATTGAATTAGGAAAGGGTAATCTACAAGATGGTGTAGTTTGATTACCTGGTTCACTACTAATAATAAGACAATTTTTAGAATTCATATAATTAAATAGTAATCCTAATTTCACATGTATGCTCAATATGTTGTTTGAAGCTCTATTGAAGATCTAGATTTTACTTTTGATATATTTTGACTTGATATAAGGCATGTTGCACTCCTTAATCATATTGAGAATTTGTTCTCATTTCTCTCTTTTGCTTGATATGTGTTGCATTGCTTTGTCATAATAAGCAATTGATCTAATTATCTCTCTCTTTATGCATGTCACATCCCTTCTTGATTATATTGATCTATCACCTATGTTTTCTCTCTCTTGGACTTTTGAAACTTATTACCCTATACACGTTCTCTCTCATCTAAAATGTTGACTCACATGAGTGTTTATGTTATGAAATTGATTTTTTGATCTTCTTAGACTGTTGTATATGCTTGTTGGAATCTGAAGTTGTATCTTGTTCATCCTATCTATGGTGTAACCAGAATTGGTGGACTTGAACTAAATTACTCCATTGGTAACATGAATCCTATTTTTCTGAGTGATGGCATTTTATTGTCTTATGATAAATATTTATTGTGAGAATGGTTCAATATTTATTTATGGTTCATCTAATGCCACTTGATGGTAGTTGGATGTTCTTCTACCCAAATTGGAGTTTGATTGAACTTAATTTTCCTTTCCCTATTTGTGAAGTTATTAGACTAATCTTATTGTTCGTATTCGTATATGAGTACAACCATATAGGATGCACTTTTTCTACCCAAAGTGTGCTTTTACACTCAATACACACACACACAGATATATATATATATATATATATATATATATATATATAGAGAGAGAGAGAGAGAGAGAGAGAATGCTTCTTTTGCCCAGTGTGCAATTTTTTGCCCACTTTTTGGATAAGATCGGTGTTGTTTACATGCACTTCTAATATTTGTGATATAATTGATGTGACATTTATTGAGGCAAGAAACCTTCTTATTGGTTGTCTTCTTTAATTGTTTCTCTTTGATATCCACTTGGATGTTCTCTTTCCCTCTTTGTAGGAAGTCTTCATAATTTTATTGTTGTCCCTTTCCCCTAGTATTTCTCAATCTCTATTTATATGCACATACCAATATTGTTATGCTGACAATATCCATTTTGTCTTCCTTTATGGGGTATACTTCCAACCCCATATGTGAAGAACATGACGTGATGGCATGATTTTCTCTTAGTGGGGTTGACTTCTGGGAGATAGACTTGAAGTAGCTCAGACTTTCCTCTATTTAGTTGTGGAAGTTATTACTTTCATGACTTTTAGGAGATAGACTTAAAGTTATTACCTTCATGTAAACCTAAAATGAAATATTATGATGTATCTTGTATAATTGTAAATAGTCAATGTAATTTTTCTAATGCTATACTTTCATATAATGATAATCAGTTATTAAATATTAAATAATAGTTATTCACAAGTTGCAAAAGGTTGTTGTGTGTTTGTCATGAACTATGACTAATATTTTTTAGTCAGGAATGAATCCTCTCTCAGTTTCCGCTCGTTACAAATTGACCGTAAATTTCTCTATTTGAAAGAGAGGGATCAATCTCGAGGACAACAACCAGTGATAGGAGGGAGAAAGGAGAGAGTGAGGCTAGCACATCAACAAGTCTGGAAACTTTTTCTTAGAGGCCAAGTTAGCACCCCAAGAATCCCTTAATCTGCATGGATGACACAGAGACTGAGGCATACATGTGCAAATGTTTGGAGAATAAGTTCCATCATCAAGAAGGAAGAGTTCTCTATATGTTTCTATTGCAAAGATAGAGTATTGTTTCACTACCTTGACTCAAAATCTTGATCTAAAAGGATGTGAATGACAAGAACATAATATATAATATGTGCTAAGGTACATTCAGCATCCCTTCTTTGTCTTTAATATACTAACCTTTTATGAAAATGATGAATCTTTTGCTTCGGTTTTTGTAATTTTCTTGTTATTGTGTTGTGCTCCCTTCCCAAAAACCCTACACAAAAATGTTAACATCAAATAGGATCAAAGTTTCACACACATAACATAAGACTATACAACACATGAATAATCACAAAATACCAAACAATATACACCAAGAACATATATATAGACTTACATGAACTTACTGTAAAACTTGATTGTATCTTGAAGGAAAATTTGGAATTTGACACGTACATGACTTTACACGATCTAGAATGATGCTCCACCTTACACTTGTGTTCAACACTCACAATGTTTGCCCTACATCCATGCTATATTTGAAACTAGACATTAAATGATAAATGGGGTCAAAATAATTCATTGAGTATGAGGCACCCATAAAGGACATAGTTATTTAAATATGGAAACATGACTTGCATTATGAAAATGTACCTCTATAATTAAATCTAGCAAAAAAATATTGATATTAAATTCATTAAACAAGATAAATCATGTTTAATTTTAAATTCCATTATACTGAATTTGGTATTGCTACAAAGGAAAATACATTGACCAATAACCAAATGAAAGGTCTATGAGTCATAAATTATTGTTTGAGATGAACCAAGATCCAAAGCCTAGGGACCCCCCACGATTGTGTACTTACTTTAGTCCTATTAGAAGGTGCATCTATATTTGTGTCCTTACCCTGAGATTACAAGAGGGTGCACTGAGACTTGTATCCTTACGCCAATGTTACTAAATGGTAAAGTGAGAAATTTGCAATGAATATGTCATTTATGTGCAAGTTTTACAAGAATATAGATATACAAATTGAAAATAGTCATAGGAAACATACATTTCATGAAATAGAATATGCCATTTAGTACAATATTACAATATCAAACATATTCAAGAGAACTGATATTACGTTTGTAGTCCAAATGGACTAGACAATCAACTATTCCCACTTACTATGATTTGGATTCGTATCAATCTTGGAGTCATTCTCTCAGTCAAACTTGGATAAAGGGATATCATGCATTAGATTTTATATTCAATGTTATTAAGATTGTATTCATGAGAGGGTACCATTCAATGTATTACACATACGACATCATCACCCCAGGATATCCTATCAAGATTAGTTGCATGCAATTGTAAAAAGACCAATTTAAAAAATGTATGATATCATCATGTTCAAAACATATTTACTTATGACATTTCAACTTAAAACTACGTCATCAATATTGTTACTCATGACCAAACAACTTATGCATTGTACCTTTAAATTATGAGTTGGAAAATATTTAAAACCCAAACATAAAGGTACATTCTTGTAGATCATGCTCCCCTAATCATAATTCATATATATTTTATAATTTCCTAACTGTCCTAGAATTTCCAATAAGTAAGATAACTAAATGTTTAGGATTTACTAGGAAAATACCATCTAAAAAGTTCCCTACCTACATTCTCCAATAGTTGATAGGTTTCCAAATCACCAATAAATGAACTTCTCCAATCTAAGGCTTGGGCTAGTTGGGATATGAGCCTTGATTGAGCATATGAAAGGCCCACACACAAATCTAGTGCCTCTTCTCCCCTCCAATAGTTCCTCTACTTCTCCAACAAATAATGAGATACTACCACCAGGTCGATCTTTGGTTCACCTTCATGATTGAACCAAACCACAAAACATGGACATGAGCCCCCACTGATGACCATGGTGCCTCTAGACATCCTTACGACAACCTACCAAATTGGGCCCCCCTAAGCTACCTCATGGTGTGCATGAGGTGGGATGGGGAAACATAAGGAGGGTCTACCATCAATGCCTCCCTCACCTCAAGAAGGTGTTGAAAAGCGTCACCAAGATACCTATGACTTCCAAAGACCTCCAAAAAGTGGTAGAGATTCTCCATTTGTCATGCCTAAAGCCTATCAATGTCCCTACCATTGGAACCCTAAATTTGGTCTCCATCTTGTGTCTTTTTGCCCATTATTTACATTTAGATGTTTCATAATGCATGTTATTTCCCCAATAAACCCTTATGAATGATTTTTGCATGTTTAAAGGTACTTTGAACACAACTTGATAGAAGGGAGAGAAGATGGTTGAATCTAGGGTTTCCCCAGGCTTGGAGGAGCCCAAAATGAGACCAAAACCACTCCCAACCTACCCCAAGTGATAAAAGAATCTATCAAAGCAATAAACTCCATGACTAACCAAGTTCAAGGCTCAAAGACAAGGGAAGGACCCCAAAATGGTAGTTCTACTAAGGAATGGCCATTTTGGACATTGCCCGAATCACAAAAGATGACACAATTTGCTAGAACGATTGTGCTACCATCCCTAAAACCACCCAAAATTTCACTATTCGTTCCTTCCTTCCACCATAGTTGTTCCAATCCACCACGACCATTCCCACTCACTCCCACTGTGGCCGTTACTAGTGATACTACCTACCACACCCTACTACTTCCTTGGTATCATTTTACCTAATGCCCCCACTAAACCCTAGACCCCTATAAGCCTTGGAGGCAGTTGGAGGTTGGGGGTTGGATCATTTGAGCATTCATTTCACTTCACTATCACCTACCTACATAATTCCACTACCATTTCATTACCTTACACCCAAACCCCTGGATTTCAGGGTTTTGGCCATTATCCATTCCATTTCCATGCCATTGCACCTTAGAGGAGGGAAGTGCTCAAGCTTGCAATTATTAAAGAAAATTTTTTCAACCTTTACATCAATCTCCATGTCCTATCATATCTTTTCCCTCTCCATTTTCATAAATTCCATTGTCATGAGTAGCTAAGCTCCATCAGTGGGCCATTTGGGGCAATAAATGTGACATTAATACCATGTTGGGGGTATATTATTGTAAACAATATAATTTCATTTGGAAATGTTATCCTTATGCTTCTATGTCATTTTTTGATCTCTTACTATAGTGATTGATGTTTGAAACCACCTAAGAATAGAAGAATGTGGTATATATGGCTATTTGGGGGGGAAACCTAAGACCAACTAGTGGATCCTTGGCTAGCTACCCCTCCGTCTACATACACATCTATTCATCTATCCCTATGTGTGAGATCTAAGTAGCTAGTACTGCATCACTTAATGTGCCCAACAAAGTGTGTGTCTAGATGATGGATGGAGTGTTAAGTAGGTAAAATATCCTTCTCCTACACTCCATGCCACCCTTTTCCACTAAGTACATTAGGAGAGTCATTCTCAGAGACCTAGAATAGTGTGATTGTGATTCAATTATATATATTCCCTAGCCATTTTAACCATGTTAGGTTGGATAGGGGCTAACAAATACTATCTCCTCTTCATACACCCTACACCACCCATGGTCAACTATTATATACAATTTATTCACCAACACTCCACTATGTTTTTGGCTAGATAACATGGTTTGATAAAATGTGTTGCATGATATGACCCTAACTAGGTTGATAGTCACATTTTCCTCCAAATGACCCACTTCCCTAATTAATTGCTCAAAACCCTAATTTCTCTATTCCTTATCTAGTTTTAACCTAGTTATCTTCCTTACTTATTTACTTAGCTAATTGTCTTTATCATGTTAGTTTACCCTTGCTAGAGTAGTTTACTCTTGTTCTTAGTTACATGTGCTAGGTTTTGCCATTTTGTTTCATTGCTTGCTTTCTTAGTGTAATTTCCTAGTTTAGTGTAATTGCCTCACTTGCTTAACTTAATAGCATTATTTGTGTAGGGTTAGGTTAGGTTTGATTCTTCAATATCTTTCTTGCATGTTCACTTAGTGTAATTCAAAGCCTAAAAACCATATAATCTACAATATGAACCTAGTAAAGTAAGCTTAGCTCTAAATCCCCCTCTCTCCCTTGGGTTCAACCCTAACTTGTCATTCATATACTATTCATGAGCCCATGTGCTCACAAGATTCTATACGAGTATGTCCAACTCAGGTTTTATAAATATCAACATACCCAAGTGTGTGCCTAAGGAACGTCTAGCCATGTCAATTGTCTAGGGTATTGTGGACACATCAACCTTTCTAGAGTCTTTTTCAGGGAGAGTGGCGCTTGTCCTAGCTAGTTTATTTTACTTTGGCTTTTCCTATTGCCAAAGGGATGATTCTTCAGGGGGGCTTTCGAATTCGTCCTAGTCATTTTGTTAATTCTATTGAGTCCTTTGGTGAAGAGGTGAAGGCTCTTCACTCTCAAAAAAAGTGGGAACAACAAGGTCAAATATACATCTCAAGGTTTGAAGATGAAGTCCTCTCTACATAAAAAAGGTTTGAAGAGATTGAGAAGAACATGATAATACTTGAGAGAAGAATAGAGCAGATAGCATTGACAATTTCCCTCCATGTGGAAGGGAAACTTCCTTCCCAACCAATGGTGACTTGAAACACCAATGGGTGTTCTTCAAAACTCCTATAGTCCACCCCCAATGCAAGTGCAACCCATAAATCAAGTTCAAGGCCCTCCTTAACCTTATACACCTACACCACCACAACCACCCTACCAATACACCTAACACTATCGACAATCCCCTCCACCTCATTTCTAACACCAAGGACCACCTCCACCTCCTCTACAGGAACAACAAGTTCCTCCTCTTCACCATGAGAAAGTTATTGTTGTGACAGTTCTAAGGAGTGGAATAGTTATTGAGAATCCCAAGAGAAAAATGGGAATTGATCATGTGAACCAAGTATATGTGGATGAAATTGTGATAAAGAATACAATTGATGATATTGGGAGCATGGAAGTGATATTGTGATAGGTGACCAATGTGATATTGTCATAGTGAATGATGATACTTCTTGATGATTTTATTGATGTTGATAACATGGGTTCACAACTTCCTCCATTATTCAATGCACTAGAAGAACTGTTTACCTCCAAAAGAAAGACAAATCACACTGATGACATAATTTAGACCTTTAATCAAGTTTAGATTAATATTCCTTCATTGGATGTTATTAACCAAATACCCTCTTATGCTAAGATCCTCAAGGACATGTCTGCTTTTAAGAAAAAATCAACGAGAAGAATGCTAAAGCAAGTCAAGCTCTGAATAATCACATTTAAGACATAATGGAGACCTTCAAGCAAGTTCAGATCAATATTCCTTCATTGGATGCTATTAACCAAATCCCCTATTATGCTAAGTTCCTTAAGGACATGTACACTTTTAAAAGAGAAAATCAACCAAAAGAATGTCATAGCAGGAAAGATCATTGAGCAAGTGAGCTCCATTCTACTAGACACCACTCCTAAGAAGAGGAAAGATCCTAGTGCCCCTATCATTCCTTGTTACATAGTCACATGCAACATAGACCAAGATTTACTTGATTTGGAATCTAGTGCAAATTTGATGCCATATAGTGTTGATATTGAGTTGGGACTAGGCAAGCTAAAGACATTCAATTGCAATATTCAATTGGAAAATCGTTCGATCAAAGTGCCTAGAGAAAGGGTGGATGATGTTTTAGTGATGATGCTAGACAAAGAAATGACAGTTATGTTTTAGATTGATTTCATTATGCTTGATATTGAGTCAGAGGATAAGAATATTCCTATAAACTTGGGGAGGCCCTTCTTGGAAAATCTAATGTCAATATCCACTTCTAGTAGAATGATAGTGACCTTCATGAACATGAAGTTGGGTATAAACATCTTTAAGGCTTTCACAAGACAAAAGGAAGAGAAGGTCATATATTAATATCATCTTTTTAGGACCCAATGATCAATGGGATGAGAAACAACTTTTGAATGTAAATGAGAAAGACTTTTTATTCAAGAAGGTAGCCATAAAGTTTCCATATGGTTGACTCATTTAAGGAACTACAAGCCATGTTTAAGGTACAAAACTTAGGGGCTTGTGGGTGGAAAAACAAATTGTTTTGAGATCCTTTTCACTCAAACCCCATTTTTTATGTTTTATTTTTCTATACTTTTCAAAAAACACACACATTTTTTCTTTGTTCTAAATTATTCCTACAATGATGAATTGATTGACTGACCCCTGCCTAGTTTATTGGTTCTTGTTGCATACTTGAATACTTTCATGTTGTTTAGTCTATTTCCCAATATTTTACGTAATTTTTTAAAATTTTCAAAAAAAACTTTGCACCTTTTCCCTACCATGCCATCTCACATAGCATTACATGTTGTTTTTGTTAATTTGCTTGTGTTCCTAGCTAGAATTTGTTCTTTTTCTCTTTCTTGCTTAGTTATATAAATCTTGATGTGAATAGGGGCATTTGGAACCATTTTGGCCAATTTTTTGTTGGTATGTATGCCCATAGAGCCAATCATATGATGATTGTAATGGGGCATTAAATACCTTATTTGATAATGATAAAGGCAACTGTGTTTTTTACATTTGTCTCAATCATGAGATGATGACACAGATATAATAGATGTCTAAATAATGATTTTACTCAATGACATATGTATTCATGTTAAGGACCTGAACAATGAGATAATATGTATGATAAGAGTGCATACATTCTTGCAATGTCCGTAGTCAAATATTACTATGGAAGAAAAATAGACAAAAGTAATACATAAGACTAGAGTGTGTGTTGACTTATGATAGAGTCTCATTAGTCATGATATGTGATATCAAGTCAATCTCATAGGTATATGTTAGAGAATAGTGTATTGGACAGACCCACCTTGACAGTGACACATGGATACCATGAATAATAGTCTGAATTAGCTCTCATAGTGATAGTGGTGATTGTGGTTCTTAGACTTGAAGTCACTACACTCATCACATGTCGTTTGTTGTACTTTGACATCATCCAATGTGACCTTGAATAAGGGTTTCTATAAAGGTGATGCTCAGGTACTCTGTGACACATGGGGATTGAGTGAGAGTGATCTAGATAGGATTTGTCCCTCATATAAGAGTTTGATATCCAAGCCACTTGATAGCTGAGACTGAGAAATGTATTGTCATACTCATGTGACTCAATATGTTATATGTAAGTTCACATGCATCTTAGACAGCGAGCTCTAGTTCAAGGAACATGGATAAAATATTGATAGGATTATGATTCCATGCCTTGAGTTCGATCTGGATATTAGAGACAAAGGAACTATACAATTATGGTGACACTAATCACATATTGTAGGTTGAAGTTCTCCAACTTTCTGAATTTCTTGGGTGGTAATGATGTGTTGCTAGATGTCTCTCATTGCTTGTGATGTCATAATTTGTTTATGGACATTCATTGCCAATGTAATTTGGGACCTATAGCATCACACACATAGGATGCACTTGGAATAGGAGTTTATTCATGAATGATGTTAAATTGATTACGAAGAGTGTTTGGGTATTCAATTAAACAACTGAGGTTCAAAATTAACTAAATGGACTCTGAACCGACCAGTTCAAGTGTTGAACCGATCGGTTGAAGTGTCAGGTCAATTGGAAACAACATTGGTTGAACAATGTCTGAACCAAAGCATGAATCGACCAGTTCATGGTCCCAAATGACTGGTTCAATGGTCGATTTGATTGGATCAAGGATTGATATTTATGTCATGTTTTATATTAACCGTGCATTAAATACCAATGTGAATCGAAACAAGAAAACCATTGAACCGATCAGTTCAATGGATGAGATGATCAATTCATATTTTCAATCGACTGGCGTGGACAGTGAACCAACCGGTTCATGGTCTGTAGTTTCCAAAAATTTGTGAATTCCATCTCTTTGAATCCCAGACCATGGAAACCCTGACTCGGGCCCTTATATAAATAGAGGGGTACTAGGAGCTTCATAGACACAACAATAAGCTCTGACAATTGTTGTCCTCTCTAGTTTTGGTAACAAATAGAGAGCCCAAGCAAGTACTACCCATAAAAGGGAGGGATAGTAAGGGAAAGACAATTATAGGAGTGAATCAATCCTAACATATTGATGTTCAAAGGGACAAATCCTTCTCTTTGGCTCTGGTACATAATGTGGAGTTCTTGGTGGTTCATGTGGACTTCTCTAAAGGCAAGGAGGCTTTTTCCTACTATTAGGGGGACACCGTCAACCTCCGTCTGTGGTTCCAGACTAGGAGGTTGTTGTTGACCATAGATAGAGTGCTTCTTGGAGAAGAAGCATGCTATTGCATCAAGAGTTGTCATTGGACTTTCTCTATTACCAAGTATAACTCTTATTATTCTCTTTCCTAGATACATCATTGTTGATGAGATCTTGCTGATTAGGGAATCGGGCATCAAATTTTTTGTTTGTACTGCCTTATATATTGCCCCTATTTCCAAACATTGTGCCCAAACTTGAATTTTCTTGACTAAAAGCATGTTTAACCCAATCTACACATTTTGGAATGAAATTTCGTATCTTTGACAAATGCATGTCATATTTTCATGGTTTACTGCTAAATTGCCTCAATCTTTGACTTAATACATGTAAATCACCTTTTTCATGCTTGTGAAGTATTTAGTTGAATTACGATCTAAGCAAGCTACAAATGCTTAGGTTTGTCAGATCTCATAATAGAAATCTGATTTTTGTATTTTTCTCATTCATGTGGTGTGTCATTGATTGATAGTGAATGTTAAAGTAATCTACATACATGAGATCTTGTATTAAAAGCCACACTAGTGACCCCCCCTTTATCCAATCTTCTTTCACTGCTTCATACCTCTTCACCACATGAAAAGATGCTAAAAGGCACAAAAAGAGTAAGCCTTAGACACCCTCTAAAAGCTTGGGGTGGTCAACACTTCCTCCCCTTCGCTTCACTCCTACCACCATATGCCCTAACTAAACCAAGGACAAGGAAAAATAAAAATGTAAAAAGAAAATAAAAGATGCTTCTATGTAATAGCATCTAATAAAGAAAAGAATAATGTTCCTATGTAATATCACTTCAATCTCTTACTGCAACCTCCTTCTTCCATTTGTGAGCCCATTGACCAAGGAAAAATCAAATATAACTCATTTCACCCTTTACATAGCCACGGTGTTAAGCTAGAGTGGATGGAGATATGAGATTGAATGCATGAAGGTCAAACAACACTCCTAGTCATCTTTGATCATCACTCTAATGAAATGGTTCACCCTAAGATATATGAGAACCATATGGATTGATTGTATATTTGATACCTTGTATTTGAAGTTGTACACTTAGTGCTATGATCACAATTGTATTGTGAAAGAGGAGAGGAAAGAGGTGAACTATATGTATTCTGTCATCATTGAACTCATCTAGTCAATACATATTGAATGCATTTATCATTTCTTTCTCATTAGAAAGTTGAAGAGAAATTGAGTCGGATCATACTTGAGGACAAGTAAGTTTAAGCTTGGGTGGTGATGGAGCCCTAGATTTGGTCTCCAACTTGTGTCCTTTTTCCCATTATTAACATGTAAATGATTAAAAATGCATGATATTTTCCCAATAAACTCTATTATTATCAAATGAACTTAAGGATGGTTTTTACATTTTTATAGGTACTTCGAACACTACTTTATAGAAGGGAGAGAAAATGGTTGAATATAGGGTTTCCCTAAGCTTAGAGGAGCCCAAAATGAGACCAAAACCACTCATGACCTATCCCAAGTGATAAAAGAATGTATAGAAGCAATAACCTCCATAGATGACAAAGTTCTAGGCTCAAATGCAAGGGAAGGACCCTAAAACGACCAGGCTACTAAGGAATGGCCATTTTGGACAAGCCCAATAACAAAAAAAGGACCTAGTTTTCCATAACAATTGTGATACCAGCCCTACAAGTCAGAATTTCACTATTCTTCCATCATTCCACCATGACTATTCCCACTCACTCCCACATGACCATTCTGCCAAGAACGACGGTGGTACCTTCCAAGCCTTACTTCTTCCCTAGTATCATTTTACCTAATTGCCCCCACTTAACACCAAACCCTTGTATAAGATTTGGTGGTGGCTAAAGGTTGGGGGTTGGATCCCTTTAGCATTCATTACACCTTTCTATCACCTACCTACTATGGCAACCTGCCACACTAAATGAGATTACTAAAAAAGCATTGATCTAATCACTAATAAAGCATATTACCAAAAAAGTCATAGTATTAAAAATAATGAACTTTCTAAGCATGCCAGAGGATATTCAAACAAAGGTCCAACATCTTGCGTATATATATATATATATATATATATATATATATATATATATATATATATATATATATATATATATATATATATGTGTGTGTGTGTGTGTGTGTGTGTATATAATAATAATAATAATAATATAAGGTATATGTAGATTAGTTATGTGGTGTCATCCACAATCTATTTGCATGTACATAGAACAAGATACACTGCAAAAAACTTGATTCGGTATACAACAACTGTAAAACTCCCCACCTAGACCTGGGAGTACAAGGATGACTATAGGACTCTCTACCAACCACACCAACCTTCTAACTCTAATGCTCTCCAAACACCAACCTTCTAACTCTATTTGTAGATTAACTCCATAGCATCAACCACAATCTATTTACATGTACATAGAATAAGATACACCACCAAAAACTCGAGTCAATATAAAAAAACTATAAAACTCCTCTCCTGGACCTGATACTACAAGGACAACTCTAGGACTCTATACCAACCACACCAACCTTATAACTCTAGTGCTCTTCAAACAGCTCCTCCTTGCTACTCTATGTGTAATGACATTGTCAATCACCTAAAAACATGTGGTTACCCATGAGGTGAGACTCATGTCCCAACGAGAGATATAACTCTAAAAACATCTATTGCTTACTAGTATTATGTATTTAAGTAGTTATAATAGATAGTATTATAGAGTAGTAAAATTGAATAACTAGCATCATAATCAACTATAGCCAGAAGCATTTTTATAGTTGCTTTCTCTTACCACATTATAAACCATCCATAATTTAAGGGAAACATAGAAAGGGATGTCATCAGATGTGATTCATCAAGTAACCTTAACAATTATGCTACATGACTGAGTTACATTTTATTAAGCCATGGTTAGTTTAAGGTGTACCACTTAAAATACTAGCTAACCACGAAGAAGTCAAAATCAGCCCCATATAAGATCTAGGACGACCTAAATCCTAAGGTCTCTTCCCCTTGATTAGTACGAGTAACAACCATAGTGGCACATCATCCCAACTACTAAAATAGCCTAGTCCACCTTAGGTACACAAGCACTGACACTAGAAACTAGGGTATACAACCCTCAAATCTGAGTTATGCTAGAAGTCACTCTCAATTACTTTCACATCCAAGACACAGCCTTGACCGCTCTCCAAAAACCTTGGGATCAAGATGGCATGGATATACCCTCCCTGCACCTACATATACCCAACAGTATATGACTCCGAGCTCCTTTCGAATTACTCATTTCCCTATCCAACAAGTTCTGACACTGGCATAGTTCTATGGACTCAGGGAACTACTCAAAGGTTACACTGATTACTTAAGTCAATTAATTGGTTGTTTGTTGCATCAATCAAGTTGCATATAAATACCAAGAAGATTATTATAAGATAAATGAGATTCATAACCTCAGAAGATATAACACATTCTAAGAAGATCCATAACACTCCTTCATAGAGAAATTTAACCATCCTCGATCATTAAAGGATTGAACATCAATTGGAGTGCATCGAGTCATAAGAATTATTACGATCAGGACAACATTAATTTCATACAATAATATCATGAATATCTGAGTTTTAGTTCAAAGAAGTACCTTTTGTATTAAGGTTTTACCAACTTTGTTATTGTAAGGAAATATGTCATCAGATAGGTAGTGGAAAAAAACATTTACTGACATATTCCCCATTAACCAACAGAACACGTCAATAACTATGAATTGGAAATGATGGTTTCAAGAAGATATACCTGGTCCTGGTGCAAGTCTAATGACAATCCTCATCGATGTAGATGGGCACTCTATCTTAGATGGTGTCTGTGCAGCTCCTGATTGAATTATGACACATCTGATTGCTCCTCCACAAACAGCAGACTCGAACGTCGTTGTCTATAGAAGCTCCTCTCGTCACAAAGTCTTGGCTGACGTCATCCTCTTTATTCATGGCCAAAGGCCACCTCACCTCTAGATAAGTCCACACGGACCAACTAGAACTCATGTCGTCCTGCTAGAACGCACTGGAAGGAGTTGTCCCTCCTGTTGGTGTACTAGCCACCAACTCACTCTCCCACAACAATGATCCTCAGTTGTTCTCTCCCATAGCTATCCCTCCCCAGTCGGGTAGGACTTTCTTGAGCTCTATTGGTTACCACAACTAGAGAGGACAATAATTGTCAGAGCAACTGATTCTCAATTGTCTGTGTTGTGCACTGGGAACCCTCTATTTATAGTAGAGGCCAGGGTCATTTCCCAGTCTATGTGGGAGTAGAAGGGGTCGGAAGATCTTGAATTTTCACAAAAAATTTAGAAATTTCACAGATTGTAGTAGCCAAAACGGCCCTCTGGAAACCCAAACGGTCATTTGGCATGCGAGATGGTCGTTTCACAATTTCCCAATTTTGTACATGTTTTAACAATTCAATTTCAATTGATGCATAACATGACGTCAACACCAATCCTTGATGCAATTGAATTGCACCCCCAAACTACTCATTTGGTGCAGACGAGATGGTCATCTCACACCATGTGATATAGTTGTCTCGCACAAGCAAGATAGGCATCCGCAGCCTGGGTCAGGCTGAATTCCAGGTAATGTACAATACAATTAGCCTGACGCTCCAAACTACTATCTCAACATTGCATGAATTGAATACCTAAACACTTTAGTAATCAATCCAATCATCACTCAAGATCAAAATCCTCTTCTAAATGAGTTTCTATGTGTGTGACCCTATAGGTCTCATATTATGTTGGTAGCAAATGCCCATAACAACTTATGACATCACAAGCAATGAGTGGTACCTAGTCACAAATCATTGCTACCTAAGTAAATGGAAAGTTGGAAACAACTTCAACCTACAATTTGTGTATGGTGTTACAGTGTTTGTATACTTCCTTTTTCACTGATATCTAGATTGAACTCGAGACATGGATCTATCATCCTCTTCAACATTCAATCGATGTTTCTTGCTATAGATGATTGTATGAGATATGTGTAAGCTCAATATCCTATATTAAATTACATGTACATGGTCATGTATTTCTCAGTCTCGCTAACTCAAGTGGCCTTGGATATCATACTCCCATAGGAGGGACAAATCTCATCTCTATCACTCACAATCAGTCCCCATGTGTCACAGTCACCCAATGATCACCTTTATAACAACTCATGTTTTAGGATTGTGTTTGATGATGTCAAAGCATACCAAACAACATGTGATGAGTGTAGTGATTTTAGGTCAAAGAACCACAAACACCGCCATCACTATGAGAGATGGCTATGACTACCATGGTAATGGTTTGCATGTTTCCATGTGCTTGGTTTGATATCATCATATCATGACTAATGAGATTTTGTCATCAACCAACTCACACTCTGATTTTGACCAATGAGATTTTATCATCAACCAACTCACACTCTGATTTTATGTGTTATTGTTGTTTATCAACCTTCCATAGTAACAATCGATCTGGGACGTAATGAGAATGTATATACTCTTAACTTCCATATGATCTCATTCATACAAGTCACATACTTGAAGACATATGTCATTAAGTAATATCATTCTCTAGACATTTATTATGTTATTTCAATATCTCAAAACTGAACAAACAAAATAAAATTGAAGCTTGCCTTTATTAATAATCAAATCATTTACAAGTTATGTCATTACAATCATCATATGATTAGATCTGTGTGCATACATGCCAACAGACTCCCACTTGCACTTAGATCCGATCACCCATGAATCTTATATTGAGTGACCTAACATGACCATCATGCTTCTGCTGTGAAAGTGCTTTAGTCAAGGGATCAATAATGTTATTATCAGTTGGTACTCTACAAATATTTACATCTCCTCGATGTATTCTTTTGCTTGTGCAACATCTCCATTGTTGTCACGATATAGCTCACTTGTGTCGCTTATGCTCAGAATGACCCCAAGTTTAGAAATGAACTTCTTGATCCATACAACCTCCTATGTTGCATTCAATGTAGCAATATACTCGACCTCTATTGTACAATCGACAACTGTCACTTGCCTGGAACTCTTCCAGCTTATAGCTCCATTGTTTAGGCAAAACACAAATCCTAATTACGATTTATAATCATCTTTGTTAGTTTGGAAGCTTGCATCATTGTACCCTTTTACCCCCAACTCTTCCTCTCCATTGTAGACCAAGAATTGATCCTTAGTCCTTCTCAAGTACTTGAGGATGTTCTTCATTGATTTCCAGTGAGCATCATCTAGATTTGACTGATATCTGCTTGTCATGCTTAAAGCATATGAGACATCTAGATAGGTTCACAACACCACATACATGATTGATCCAATTATTGAGGCATATGGAATCAAGATCATGTGTTCCCTTTCTTCACAAGAACTAGGATATTGAACTTTAAATGTGGCAACTCCATGTAGCATGGGCAAGTTTCCTCTCTTTGAGCTCTCCATGCTAAATAGCTTCAACACTTTATCCATGTGTGTGCTCTGACTTAGTCCAAGAAGCCTTATTTATCTATCTCTATAGATCTTTATCCCCAAGATGTAGGATGCTTCTCCCAAGCCTTTTATAGAGAATGTATTTCTAAGCCATGTATTTACCTTTTGTAAAGTAGGGATGTCATTCCCCATCAATAGTATATCATCTACATACAATATGAGGAATACTACCATGCTCCCACTAACCTTCTTGTATACACAAGTTTCATATTCATTTTGAATAAAGACAAACTCTTTGACTATCCCATCAAAACAAATATTCCAGATCTGAGATACTTGCTTCAATCTATAAATTGACATTGTAGCTTACAGACTTTATTTGCATCCTTTGGATTGATACAACCCTCATGTTGTGTCATATGCACATCCTCAAGTAGATTCCTATTAAGGAATGCGATTTTAACATCCATCTGCCAAACCTCATAGTCATGATAAGATGCAATAGAAAGCATGATCCTGATGGACTTAATCATGGCCACTGGAGAAAAGGTTTCATCATAGTCAACACCTTAAACTTATCAGAAACCCTTTGTAACCAATCTGCCTTTATAGGTTTGTACTTTACCATCCATGGTTGTCAACTTCTTGAAGACCCACTTGCACCCTATGGGCTTTACCCCTTCAAGTGGTTCCACCAAGGTCCATACCTTTTTGGCATACATGGATTCTATCTCAGATCTCGTGGACTCAAGCCATTTCTCATATTCTGGTCCCCCAATAGCTTCTAGATAGGTTGTTGGCTCATCATATTTGACCAACTCCCCGCCTTCCTGAGTCATAAGGTATCCAAATATCTCAAGGGTAAGGCGTGTCCTACTAGATCTGTGAGGTTCTTGTATCACATGAGGAATTTAGTTTTCTGCAACATTTTTTGATTCTCTTTGTTCCTCTTGTACATCTATTGGTTCAATATTCTCTTGTTGGTCTTGAACCTCTTCAAGTTCTACTTTCCTCCCACTGATTCCTTTAGCAATGAATTGCTTTTCAAGGAATGTAGTCTCTTTGGCAACAAACACTTTATTTTCAGTTGGGTTATACAAGTAGTATCCCTTGGTTTCTTTGGGATATCCAGTAAAGTAACATTTATCGAATCTAGGGCCAAGCTTTTCAGGAAACATTTTCTTGACATAAGCTTCACACCCCCAGATCCTCATAAAAGGCATTTTGGGATGCTTCCCAGTCCATATCTCATATGGTGTCTTTTGAACCGACCTTGACAATACTAGGTTAAGTGTAAACGTGGCGGTTTCAAGAGCATACCCCCAGAAGGAAGTTGGAAGATAATCAAAACTCATCATAGATTGCAGCATATCTAGTAATGTGTGATTCCTTCTTTCTGATACACCATTATGATGTGGTGTTCCAGGTGGAGTCCATTGTAATATAATACCATGGGCTCGTATAAGGTCCTCAAACTCTTGGTTCAAGTATTCTCCACCTCGATCATAACAAAGTTCCTTAATACTTTTACCAATTTAGTTCTATACTTCATTCATGAACTCTCTAAACTTTTCAAGAGCTTATGACTTATGTTTCATCAGGTAAACATAGACATGCCTACTGAAATCATGAGTAAAGGTAATGAAGTATTGATACCCACCTCTAGCAGTTGTTCTTAAAGGGTTACACACATCAGTATGTATGAGTCCTAATATATCACAAGCCCTCTCACTATTTCCGGTGAAGGGAGTCTTGGTCATCTTGCCCAACAAACAAGATTCACATGTCTCTATTGATTCAAAATCAAAAGAGTCCATATAACCATCTTTATCGAGTATCACTACTACATAACCGACCTTTAGTGTCGGTTATTTAAGGCCTTTAGTGTCAGTTTCTAAGCGACACCTATGTGGGCGACGCTAAAAGCCCAGCTGTTACGCGTCGGTTCAAAAACCGACGCCAAAACCCTTTGCGCGCCACCGAAAATGTGCCAGCAAGGGACTATCAGCGTCGGTTATTAGATAAGAAACCGACGCCATATACCTTCACGCCACATAAAGGGTGCCATCTTGGTCACTATCAGCGTCGATTATTAGATAAGAAACCGACATCATATCACTCCCAACACGGCCGTTCTGGCCAGCACGGCCGTGGTGTTAAGGAAATAGACGTCGGTTACGAGTAGAAACTGACACTGTAACCGACGCCATATCACTCCCAGCACGGCTGTGCTGTGTGGTGTCTAGTCCGCTGCCACGGCCGTGCTGGCCAGCACGACTGTGGTGTTAAGGAAATAGACCTCGGTTATGAGTAGAAACTGACACTGTAACTATGTGGCGTCGGTTTTATACAAATAACCGACGCCTATTTTTTGTTTTTTTTTCTGTCAGCCTGCAGACCTGCTGTATGGCTGGTCACAGGATGAGAAACCTGCAGTTCAGTTATGAACTGTAGGTTTTACGACATCCATTGATATCAGCCAACAACAGGCCACAAACCTGCAAAATTAACAACAAAAATATTCACACATTTAGCAATGCAACCTGCAGTTCCATTTATTTTCACACATTTAGAAACATTCATGTAGCTAGCAATCTTTAGTTCCATTCATTTTCACATTCACACATGTAGAAACATTCATATAGCAACCAACAATTTCATTCATTTTCACTCAGACACGTAGAAACATCCAGACATGTAGAAACATTCACACATATATTATAATTCAGAAATTCATTTACAAAATATCATTCTTTAGTCATTATTCTCTATCAACATCCCAATTATATGTTAAAACCCCTGCTATTTGTATGGATGTTGCCCATTCTTCTCTTACTTCATTTAATTCTCCTGTCGTATAGGGAGCATGTACATCTGGTATGGCATTTCCTGTAGTGTGGTCAGTTTCAAACACCTGTAAAGAGAATGATGTATATATATAATTAATGAGCTATAAATAAGATTGATATATTTCATATTATCTAATGAGACTATATAATGCCTCAGGAATAGTATCGATGTCCACTGTGGCATATTTGATAATCATGTGCATAAATCACATCACATAGTATCCACATGCCCATCCGTTGTCTTGTGTAGCACACTATAAATTCAAACATACAAAATATTAAAAAATACAACTAATTAAGCATTGTTCACATAAATAATATATACATATATTGCAGTCGGGAACTTACTTTCACGTTCTTCCAAATGATTGGCTAGTTCTTTTTCATGGGGACCTTTCCTCCAGCCTTTTTGAACTCATGTAAACCCCTATATGTTAATGTAACACAGTACATTGCATAATTAAATAGTAATTTAATAACATATGTTAACGGATATGAAAATGAAATTTTTCTCACCGGAATAATGTCATTTTCATTATGTGTCTATATTTTGAATTCAATTTACTCCCCTTAGGATCTAGATAATAGACAGTGAACGTCTCAGGGACAATAACTAGTAACTCCCAATGCATACCACTAGAGGTAAAAAAGTTAAAAATTAATAACTCAAAATCCACAATAAAAATGTAAATTTTTAAGTCCAAATTATAATAAGCAAAGTAAACTTACTCTACATTGAATGGAGCTATTATCACCATCTTCTTATTTTGAGCAAAATTTGTAAAAGCCTCACAGCAGTATTGTTGAACTGACGGAGGGTCTTTAGCTACTAGACTAATCAAAGATGGAATCAAAAATCCTACATGTTCGAATGCAAAATCTACACATATCTTATCTAAGTAGCTGCAAAATATGTATTAATTACGCATGCATTAATAAATAAGAAACTAGATCACCAGATCCTACACAAGGTATATGGATGTATAAAGAAGATCTCACCTTATCCATAGCTCTATCACAGATGTATTTAGCCGATCATATCGAAACAACTCCAAAATATCTTGTATAAATAGTTTGCTTTCGTATGATTGACCTGCAACATATGAATCTATAGAAACAATTATAGGGCAATTTATATCATGTTCGCCTAACCATATTGCCATACCCCTACAGTTAGGACCTAACGGGACAGGTAGGTCCTGTGGAACCCAACTGGGTAATGTAGGAGGTGGAGGTGGAGGCCTAGATGTTGTGGGTGTCTTCTTTTTAACCTGTATATATATATAATTTCAGATCAACTGACATCATATACACACACTAACAATTTAATGTAATGTAAATTTACCATACAGTTTTAGTAAAGAGGACATCCACTTTTGGCCACAATATCACTCTGCCTTCTGCCTCACCAAGCGTTTCACAATCTGGGTGGGCATATGGCAATGGAAGATCCATCTACTTGGAGAAAATATGTACCGGGCTCACACGAATCCAACCAGCTGGTAATAGAGACCTGTGAAACATTTCCCCTGGTAGGGATGGGTAAGCTGACGCCTCTGCAATGACATATTCTTTACTTTTTAGACGGCATGGCTTCAACCCCTACAAATTTTTGTGTAAAGAATGTTATATACATATATACATATCATCTTTTTTTGAAACGACTACAATTTCATATATACATATCATCTTGAAAACATATCATCTTGAATTAAAAAACTAGTTACTATGTCATAAAAATACTTACAGTTGATGTGCTAGGTGGTGGGTCTATAGGATTACTCCCAACCTCTGCAGTAGGAGTAGAGCGCGATTCTATAATAGGTACTATCTGCTGAGTGGCAGTCTGAGATGCCTGCCACTTTTTTAGTGCTTCTTCGAGTTTCCTATCAACTAGCTTATCTACCTATACATGGATAAAAGAAACGTTAGCTTCTAATTATTGAATTCTCTTTTTACAGTAACATTATAAAGAAAGAATAGGTTACCTATTCTTGTGAAAGTCCCACTTTTGGGACATGTTTGCACTGGGATGGCCCAAAAAAAGATTTGATGCCCACACCAGCGCCTGCAGCCCTAACACGTCCAGGATGCTCTGGGTTACCCAGAGCAACTGTCAATTCATCCCTTGTGCCCTCAGGGATGAACTTGCCTTGTTTCCTCAGCTCGTGCATCTCCTGCTAATCACCAAAACAAAAATTTGTAATTAAGTAAACACCACAAATAATCAATATTCGAACGATTGCTGTAAGAGTTGTATTTTACCATTTTTGCATCTGCCTCAGCAGTTGCGGGCTTCCTTATTTCTCCCTTCTTATTTTGCCTCCCATCTATCCAGACATCATGGCGAGGCAGAGGTGTGCTACCTATAGTAGAGGACTCCTGAGTAGCAGCAGACTGAGCAGTAGCCTCAGACTGTAGTCTTTGGCGAATGCCTACATACCCCTTTGGACCCATTGTGTGGTCATGCACATTCAGTGCACGCCTTGATTTTTGTGCCTCACTGAGGGCCTAGTTAGTATGCACATTAATGATTTGGTTAGTAATAGTAAATGTTAATCTTGAATAGGTGAATACAACATATATTAATGAGATTGGGACTGACGCCTAATACCTTGAATTCATCAGTTTGTCTTGAAGCAACAAACGCATCCCATTCTTCTTTGTCCAGGAAGTTCCACTGTTCAGTGGATGTCTTCTTCCTCTTGTCAGCTTCTTTTATGTATTCTCAGGTGAGATTTGTCCTATAGTTCCCTAGGACTCTCCCACAGCATTGCATCACACATTTACGATGCAGCTTTTTATCCAATTCAAATATACTCTGCAAAATAGAATTGCTATTAACTAGTATCCAAAAAATTAGTAATCTACAAAATAGAATTGCAAATTAATAATAAATCACGCATAAATCCTTCCATATTACGTCTTTCTTCTCCTTAGAAACTTTATGCCAAAAATCTATCTTACAACCGCAATGGCTACGAGTAACATACCCAAGATATGAAACAAACGAATTGCGATTCACACCAGATGCATTTCCTGCATTATCAAAATCCACAACAAGTTTGGGTCCATTGCCCTTTTGTGCTATTAACTTCTTCATCATAGTGATGCCCCTTCTCTTGTCAACTTTTTGGTGTTGTTGATCAAGTGCCTCAAGTGCTTCAGATGGTACATGTGCATCATCAACCTAAAATTTGACAAAATAAAAACATTTACAAGATATAACTATAAATGGACATATAGATATAAATATATGATATATTTTTAAAACTTACATTGTGAGGTGGCGCATTGATGTCCTCACCCTCACGGTAATCATCAGCACGGTCATCAGGAGAATGCTCAGCCATCTGAAAATTCACATTCATATTATAAAGTTCACATTGTAAAGTAATTCAAATTTTAAAGCTCACATTGTAAAGTTCACATTATAAAGTAATTCACATTGTAAAGTTCACATTCATAAAAATAAAACATATAAAAAAAATATAAACATGCCTTTAATATTGCGATTTTTTATCAATTAACAATCCTTCATTGTGATCTCCGCACACATACAAGTCATCATTAGCTTCAATATTTGATGGTGTTGGCAACCCAACTGAGAATGGACTGGAGTCATCATACTTATCATAGTACTGTTCTTCATCTATAGGATCTTCAATGAATTGTCTTTTACCATGAAGAACAACCGACCATTTATCATTTGCAGGATCATCGATATAAAATACTTGTTTCTCCTGTGATGCCAATATGAATGGTTCACCCTTCTCGCCAATCTTTTCAAAGTTCACTAAAGTGAAACCCAATTCATCCACTATAACCCCTTTGGTGTTATCAACCCAATTACATTTGAAGAGCGGAATTCTGAAATCTATGTAGTCAAACTCCCATATGTCTTCAATGACACCGTAATATGACATTTTAGCTTCACGTGGACTCTTATCCTTTGCACTTGCAAAAGACATAGTCGATGCTTGAACGGTTACCCTACTATTTTGGACGACACTCTTATCATCTTGGAGCTTTGTGTAATATGTGAATCCATTAATGTCATACCCTTCATAAGACATAACAGTCAATTTTGGTTTAAAGGTGAGGCATTTGATAGTTTCAGTAATATCATCTGGTGTTTGAGATAGTTGATGTAAGACTTTATCTTCAAACCACTTAATAAATGTCTTGTTATTCTCTCTAGCAAGCCACATTGTATTGGCTCGAGGATATTGTATCTTGATGAAATTGGTATGTTCCTCGATATAAACGTTCACTTCGTCCATGTTGTGTAAAATATACAAGTGACCTTGTTCCAACTGCTCACGGCTGATTACTTTCACACGTGATCCCAAAATTCCTTTGCCAAATTGCTCGTCAATATTCTTGTCATTATCAGGAGTGTCATTACCACTGAGAAAGTCATTGCAAAAATCCATAACCTCTCTCGCCACATAACCCTCGATAATACTCCCTTCAGGCCGATAACGGTTTCGAACATCACTTTTAAAAATGCTCATGTATTGTTCAAAGGGATACATCCAATGCAAGAAAACTGGTCCCAACATTTTCACTTCCCTAGTCAAGTGGACAACAAGATGTACCATGATATCAAAGAACGACGGAGGAAAATACATCTCAAGCTGACATAGGGTAACAACCACTTCTCTTTGCAATTTATCGAGAGTATCAGGGTCAATAACTTTGCTGCACAGACTGTTGAAAAAGAAACAAAGTCTGGTGATTGCAAACCTTACATGCTTCGGCAATATAGATCTAATTGCCACATGCAGTATTTGTTGCATTAAAGTGTGACAATCATGATATTTAAGACCTATCAACTTCAGATCTTTCATTGATACCAATCTACGGATGTTGGATGAGTAACCTTGTGTCACCTTAACATTTACCAAACATTCACAAAAAGCTTTCTTCTCCTTTCTAGACAATGTGTAACAAGCGGGAGGTAAGTATGTTCTCTGATTTTCCATTTCACAAAATTCTATTAATGCTGACCTTATTCCCATTTCACATATGTCCAGTCTGGATTTTATCCCATCTTTAGTCTTACCTGGTATATTCAACAAAGTACCAATGACACTATCACAGACATTTTTCTCAACGTGAATGACATCGATACAATGCTTGACTGTCAAACAACTCCAATAAGGAAGATCCCAAAATATTGACTTCTTCTTGAATAAAGATTTGTCACTCCGTGTGGCCATAGTACATTGTGATCTCTTACCAAATTCATTGACAAAGTCTTTTACTCTTTCATAAACAACCTCCCCTGGTATAGGTTTAGGTGCACTCTGTTCCTCATTCAATCCATTGAATGCTTTGCGCTTCCTATGATACAGATGGAATTTTGTAAGAAACCTTCGATGACCGAGATATACAATCTTACCACCATGTTTTAGTCTTGTTGAATCAGTGTTCTCTTCACATATAGGACACGCTTTAGCTCCTTTGACACTACATCCAGACAAATTCCCATATGCTGGAAAGTCATTAATAGTGCAAAACAACATAGCATGCAAACGAAATGTCTCTTTTCGTGAAGCATCATAGGTCATCACACCTTCACCCCAGAGTTTCTTTAAGTCATCAATCAGATGTTCAAGATAAACATCGATGTCATTTCCAGATTGTTTAGGGCCCGATATCAACAACAACAACATTACATACTTATTTTTCATACACAGCCAGGGAGGAAGATTGTATATAACAAGCATGACTGGCCAAGTGCTATGTTGGCTGCTCAATGTCCCGTACGGATTCATCCCATATGTACAAAGCCCAAGTCTTAGATTCCTGACTTCTTCACCAAATTCAGGGTATAATAGATCAATCTTCTTCCATTGTGGGGAATCAGATGCATGTCGTAGGATCCCATCATTATTTTTCTTAACATCTGCATGCCACCTCAAATTCTTCGCATCTATCGGATTGGCAAACAAGTGTTGAAACCATGATATTATAGGTAGATACCACATCACCTTGGCAGGAGAACCAGTTTTGGACTCCCCCGAAGTCGTCAATTTATACCTTGACGCACCACATTTTGGACAATCTTTCAAATCCACATAGTCCTTTTGAAATAATACACAATCATTCGGGCATGCGTGTATCTTCTTGGCATCCATTCCCATTGGGCACAACAATTTCTTTACCTGGTATGTTGAGATTGGCAGCTCATTTTCTTCAGGAAGCATTTCTTTCAACAAAGACAACAATGACGTGAAGCTTTTGTCGCTCCATCTATTGTTAGCTTTTAGCTTATACAATCTCAACACAGCGCTAAGCTTCGTAAACTTAGTACAACCTGTGTATAATGATATCTCAGCATCATGCACAATGTTTCTAAAAATGGGAGGTGGATCGGAGTGCTCTACCCCACAACTATCCAGCATCACATCAACGATGTCTACTAGAACTGGTTCATTCACATCTACGTTATCGTAGACAATTTCTTCTTCCACACAAGCACTGCTATCAACATCCACTAGTTTCGGGTTTGAAATCTCTCCATGCCAGTGCCATTCTGTATAGCCTTGTATAATCCTGTTGCACATGACATGACTTTTGATTTCGTCACCAGTGCTGACTTTCAAGTTGTTACCGCAATGCCTACATGGACAGTAGAACTTATCTCCAGGTTGTTTCCTATGTTCCTCGGCAAATCTAATAAACTGGTCAAGACCAGAAATAAACTATGGGGTGCAACGATTGCGAATGGACATCCATGATCTATCCATTCTATGATCAAAGAGAAATCAAATATACATTATAAAAAGATTATGGTCTAGGGTTAACAAATACATGTGATGTCATTCTTATATATAATAAATGCATACCACCTATCCCATTCTTGAACACCTAATCTCACTAGTAAGTGTATAATGTGTATTGGGTTTTCAAGAAAATTTTGGCAGCATTTCCTCGTTGTTCTCCAAGTACATATGTACTTAGAGAACAAACGGGGAAATGCTGCCAAAATTTTCTTGAAAACCCAATACACATTATACACTTACATCCTAAGCGAGATCAGGTGTTCAAGAACAGTCCCAAACCGGGGACTATCCAAGATTTACTCCTAATGAGTAAATCTTGGACGGGTTTCTAGGCCAACAAAATACATGTGATGTCATTCTTATATATAATAAATGTGTACCACCTATCCCATTCTTGAACACCTAATCTCACTAGTAAGTGTATAATGTGTATTGGGTTTTCAAGAAAATGTCGGCAGCATTTCCCCGTTGTTCTCCAAGTACATATGTACTTAGAGAACAAACGGGGAAATGCTGCCGAAATTTTCTTGAAAACCCAATACACATTATACACTTACATCCTAAGCGAGATCAGGTGTTCAAGAACAGTCCCAAACCGGGGACTATCCAAGATTTACTCCTAATGAGTAAATCTTGGACGGGTTTCTAGGCCAACAAATACATGTGTTGTCATTCTTATACCTAAAATCCTAGTTCTTCAAGTTAGGGTGATTATTGATGTCTTTAAAAGCATGATTGGCAATTTAGGGAAACGTTCATCATTTACATTCCAAGCATGTCACATGTCTGCATTACAGTTCATCATTAAGCAAGAAGGGTGATTAGGATTCTCAATATACTCAACAATGAAACAAGTTACCAATTTCATAGTTATGACGGTACAGATACCCTAAGATCCAGATCTAATGGTTCATAATGAGCTTGTGATAAAGTTACATCAGTTGAGATACCCTAAGATCCAGAACTAATATAAATCAGTAGATGATCAATTAATTGCTGAATCAGTACATAAATAAATACAAACATTAGATGAATACATACAGATCAATTGAAAAATAAAGTTAAATCAGTTGATAAATAAATTTCATTAAGTAGATGATTAAATCATAACAAAATCAGTATATAAATAAACATAATTAAGTAAATAACTTAATAAAAAAATAAAAACAAATGCCCAGCAGCTAGCAGCCTAGGTGTGCCTTGGCATTGCCCAAGCATCCGCCCAGAGCCTGGGCGCCTAGGCACCGCCTAGGCGGAGGAAGGAAGGAGGAAGAAGGCATGTATACCTTGAGGGCAGAGGAAGAAGGCCTGGCCTGGAGAGAAGCGGCCGGAGCAGAGACCTAGTTGCAGCTGGCAGTCGGCGCCGGCGGCGAGGAGAGGAGTGGCGGCAAGGGCGGCGAGGAGAGGAGAGAAGCCACCGACGGGGGTGGGGGCGAGGAGAGGAGCGGCGGCGAGGAGAGGAGAGCAGCAAGAGCGTCGACCAGGAGTGGTGGCGGTGCGGGGGAGCAACGGCGGCAGGGGAAACGACAGTGGGGAGCACCGGCGGCAACAATCGCCAGACCTAGCAGAGGTTCGCAATGAAACAGAGATAATGGGGAAAAGTTCTCTATTTCGCGGGGCTATTAACTGTACCATAGGCGTCGGTTATTCATACAAACTGACACATAAAATTAAAGGTGTCGGTTCTCCACAAAAACTGACACCTATTCTCAATTATAGTCGTCAGTTTTAACTACAAATCAATCGACGTCTATATACATATGCCGATTAAAAAAATTGTTCTCGATTAATGACCATAGTCGTCGGTGTCTTCTGAAAATCGACGCTTAAAGGGTATGAAAAATTCCCCGCAGACAACGCGAGAAAACTCATAAGTTTCGGTCATTGTAGTAAAACCGACGACCAAAATGTGCCCAATTTCTGTCTCGTGAATAACCTTTAGTCGTCGGTTTATTATTTATCAACTGACGCCATATGTTAAATTTTGGAGGTAATTTTTTTCGCTGGAAATTTTGGATTTGGCGGTTAATTTTAGGCGTTAGTTTTTTAATAAGTAACTGAAACTGAATAAAAGCGGTACCCGTGTCTGTTCGCCCTTCATAGATTGGATGTCGGTTTATGTTATCAACCGACGTTGTATAGTTTAGGTGTCGGTGTATTTATACAACTGACGCCTGTAAAAGTGACGTTATAAGCCATTTCTGTAGTAGTGTATGGATATGCATTTTTCATTTATGTGCCCTAGACGACAATGCCAAAAGTATGTTTGGTTTGAGTCATTTAATTTTTTCCTTTTGGTATTTACATTATATATGCTTGTCTCTAGATCTATCAAGTATAGACCATAATACATTGGGCACTTCCATAAAAGATCCCATCTTTACTAATAGAGCATCTTCCATTCTTTATAAGAAATCTGAATCCATTCTTGTCAAACCAAGATATAGATATGATGTTCCTATTAATGGCAGGTGCATATTAGTAGTTCTCTAACTCTATTACTAGCCCACTTGGTAGAGATAACTCATAGGTTCTAACTGTGTTGGTCGCAACTCTTACGCCATTTGTAACTCACAGTTCTACCTCACATTTCTCTATGGGTCTACTTCACTCAGTTCCTTCACATTTGAGAAAATGTTTGATCCACATCTGCTATCTAGTACCCATAATGAGGAAGTAGTAAAGTTAACCTCAATAATGTTTATACCATAAGTAGAGATATCAATCCCTTTCTTCATCTTCCTAGGTTCCCTTATCCTTCTCCTTATTTTCAATGTAGAAGACTTGGACTTTAGCTTAGCCACAGAACGCTTCTTGGCTTTGCCTTTACCCTTTGACTCAACTTTGTTGATCATCATCATGGATTTGTCCATCTTCATTAGTGCTTCAACACTTATCAAGATGTCAAGCAACTCTGATAGAAGTCTAGCCATGTTACTCAAGTGATAATAGTCAATAAACTAGCTATGTGATAGGCAACGATTGCAAAATCATATTCGTGGCCAACTCTTGACCTAAAGGAAATCATAGTCTTTCAAGATGCTTCATATACCCAATCATATTGATCACATGAGATTCTACTGTATCTCCCTATGTCATTTTGCATTCAAATAGCACCTTAGAGACATTGTACCTTTCATGATTATTATGTTATTTATGCAACTCATAGTTCATACAACCCATCATAAGGTTCTTGATGTTCATAACATCACTGGCACGCTTCAAAGAAGCATTCATGTCAGTCTTAGGCAAATATGGAGTGGATATTGGCACTGTTGTTACAGGATTATGCTGGACACTTCTCAAGATCATGAACTAGTTATGGAAATAAATCTTGTTTAATTCGTCTGATTGTGATGATTAAGTGTTTTCCATTTGATTCTACAAGAGAAAATTTGCATTTGTCAAAAACTATTTTTGATTTCATTTGATTTGAAAAGTTGATATTAATTAGGTCTTTAATTAATTATCACTCTCACTATTTTTTTTCAAATTGATAGCCCTTACTACCAATTTGGAAGATTACAGCGTACAATCTTCTAGTGGGCCAAGATCCATATTTCATCAAGTCATGACTCAGCTTTGGTTGATCACCCACAAGTTGATTATTTAGGTAGGACAAACTTGCCAATTGCATCTGTATGCAACTCTTGGACAGATGATATGTGTAAATCTTTGTTGTAATCATCTTTATGCCTCTGGTGTTTGGTCTCACCAAGTTATCATTAGTTAAGTCTGACCCAAAAGCCAACACAATAGGATATGCACCCTATTTTACCAGATCTGCATACCTTCCATCACACTTCCACGAGATAGATGGTGCACCACGCTTTGCTATAAAATATGCTTGGTCGATCAAGCTTTTCATGTGTTTCTTATGGAAGGCATCTCAAACATAATATTATATTAAGGGATTTTGTATAATACATATACATTAACCAATCACCACATATATAATATGTATTTTATACATGCTATAACCCACAACGAAAACATGCAATAAACAAAAAGCAATGGTTATGGCCATTCTAATGTAATTCCTTGGAGCCACAAGGAATCACCACAACCTACGGTCTACATTACATGCAATAACCTATTATTGATGAAGATCTATTATTGCTAATCTGGGTCGATCGGTTCAACCCTTGAACTGATCGTCTCTCCTCCTGGCTAGTCATTTGGTCTTTACACCAGTCGTCTAGCCATCGGCTCCACCATCTTATGGATCCTCCAGTCGATCAGTCAGGTCTGCTAGTTGATCATCACATCTCATCCTCCTTGATCCTTCTCAGTCCTCCAGCTGGTTAGTTTGCCTCCTCAGTCCTTTTCAGTCCTCCAACTAGTCGATTCGCCTCCTAGACGGTCAGTTGTCTTGGTGTGGAGCGTCTTCTTCTTCATCGTAACAAGAAAGTAAACTATCCTACTATTACATTATTATAGAGAAACCTCAAGTTACATATGAGGGGAGAAAAGGTAGAAGAGAATAATACTTTTACATTGGGAAGAAAAGAGAGAGGCTTGGTTCGCAGACCAAGATATCAAGCACACAGCCACCATGTACAGATAAAGGAGTATTGGCCATAACCATGCTACACATCCACCATCAAAACTCATTTTTAGGGTGACGCATGTAATTTGCATATATATATATATATATATATATATATATATATATATATATATATATATATATATATATATATCTGTGTGTGTGTGTGTTTGTTTGTTTGTTTGTTTGGATTCTTATGTGGTGATTAGTTGGATGTGCACATCAATCAGTTTGGATATTCACATCACATGCAATAAATAAACTCGATAAAACCAAAATCCGATAATATTGATTATCCCAAAACTTAATTAACTAACATGGCTTTGATACCACTGTAGTAAAATATGTCATCGGATAGGCAGCAGAAACAAAAAAATTACTGACATATTTAACATTAACCATTGGATCGTGTCACTAGCTATGCAATGGAAAGGATGGTTTCACAAAGATATACCTGGTCCTGAAGGTCTAGCGACAATCCTCGTCGATGTAGATGCAGAATCTATCTTGGATGGTGTCTCCACATCTCCTGGTTGCAACGGGACTCGTCTTATTGCTCCTCCACAGACAGCAGACTCGAACGTCGTCCTCTGTAGCAGTTCCTCTCATCACGGACTACTGGTTGAAGTCATCCTCCTTATTCAAGGGAAAAGGCCACCTCACCTCTACATAAGTCCACACGGACCAACTAGAACTCATGTCATCCTACTAGAACAGAAAGGAAGGAGATGTCCCTCTTGTTGGTTTACTAGTCACCAACTTGCTCTCCCACAACAATTATCCTTAGTTGTTCTCTCCCTAGTCGGGTAGGACTTGTTTGGGCTCTCTTGGTTACCACAACCAGAGAGGACAACAATTGTTAGAACCACTGATTCTCAATTTTCTATTTTATGTACTGAGAAGCCCCCAATATCCCTCTATTTATAATAGAGGCCACGGTCAGGGTTCCCAATTTATGTGGGGGTGGTAGAGATCGGAAGATCTTGAATTTTCACAACAAATCTGGAAATTTTGCAGCTTGTGGCAGACAAAATGGTTGTCTGGCAACCCCAGATGGTTTTCTGGCATGTGAGATGGTCTTCCCGCACTGTGAGACTGTCATTTTGTAGTTTCCCAATTTTTTACATGTTTTAAAAATTCAATTCCAGTTGATGCATAACATGATGTCAAAAGCAATCATTGATGCAATCCAATTGCACCCTTGAACTGGCCGTTCGGTGCATATAAGACAGTCATCTTGCACCACGCAAAATAGTCATCTCTCACAACCGAGACGGACATGTAGCAGCTCAGGTCAGGCTGAATTCTAGCCAATGTACAATACAATTAGTCTGACACTCCAAACAACTGTCTCAACACTTGAACTGATCATTTGGCAGTCTAGTCAGCTAATTTGTTGCATGAATTGAATACCAAAACACTTTATTAATTCAATCGGAAGACCAACCCTCATGCTGCTTGCATCAAGTTGGATATCACCAAGGCCTTTGACTCAGTCTGTTGGTCCTACTTATGGGATTGTCTAGTTGGTCTTGGTTTCAATGAGAAGTTTATCTCCATCCTTAAGCAATGCGTGGAAACTCCATCCTTTTCTCTCTTACTGAATGGCTCTTCGGTTGGATTCTTTAAAAGCTCCAATGGACTTAGGTAAGGTGATCCCTTATCACCCTTGTGACTTGCTCTGGCTATGGAACGATTCAGCAGATGTCTTGAGGCTACCTATGATAGAAAACTCATTAGAAGCTATCCTATCAATAGGACCAAAGCTCTTAGCCACCTTCTTTTTGCAGATGATGTTCTTATTTTCTCAGAGGGGCACTTGTGTAGTCTTACCAATCTCAAGAAGATTCTACATGAGTTTGGCTCTATCTCTGGTATGAAATGCAATCCTAATAAAACCCATATATACATGTCTTCTTCTTTTCGCAACCAGGATGCCTTGATTAGTTGCTTGGGTATTCAGTAAGGTACATGGCCCACGAAGTATCTTGGGTTTCCAATGGCTGGTGGAAATCTTAGGAGGCATCATTTTCATGAATGCTTGGATAAGTTGAGAGACATGATTCAGAGATGGTCGGGTTCTAAAATCTCTATGGTTGGTCGTCTTGTTCTTATTAAGCATTGTGACATGGGTTTGATTAGATACTGACTACGAATGGGTGAAATTCCTCCAGCTGTGCTACGTAGGATGGAGTTGCTACTTTTTGATTTCTTATGGGGCAGTTCTGTGCATCCCTCTTGTTGGGCTCGACTGGCCTACCCTTCATCTGAAGGTGGACTTAGTCTTAAGAGACTTGACGAACTTGTTGATTACCATACTTTGTGTCGTATTAAGAGGTTCACTCAAGCTCAAAGCATATGGAGCTCATGGTTGTCTTGTAGGTATGGTGATTCCTTGGATACTTATGCCAGGAGTGGCTCTACTTGCCATAGGCGTATGGTAGCTCTTTGGCCTTCCTTCTCTATGTGGGAGGACAGGGATCTTTGGGAGAATGCCAGGCAAAAGCATCCTACCAACAAAGCTTATGGAAATCTTTGGTCCTCCAAACATTATCCTAGGTGGAGCCTCACTAGATTTAGAGATCTCATTAATGTCCTTCCTACACTGGAAAATATTAGCTCCTGGTCGGGCTCTCCTATCCCAGCATGCTTATTGTGTGGCCAACACAATGACTCGGTTGCTCATCTATTCTAAGGCTGCAAATTTTGGAGATATATTTGGGGTCGAGCACATCTTAAACTCAACATCAGGTCCTTCTATTCTCTATATGACTACCTAGATGACCTTGGTAAGAGGTCTAAACATTCCAAAATCATTGAACTCTGGGCTATTACTGGTGTTGTCCACCTTGTTTGGGCAGAACACAATAAACAGCTTCATAATGGTGTCACTTCTGATTTCATTGTCATCTTCAACCAGCTTGCTCTAGAAATCAAGAGAATGTACTTTACTTTTAAATCATGTCTTGATATACCTCCTATAATTGCTAGTAATTGGGATCTACTGTAACCAATTCCTAGGAGCTTGTAGTCACATGTGAGGGTGTGGCTTGTATTTTTGTCCCCTCCCCGGGGTTTTTGGAATATACTTACCCAATTTAAAAAAAAACACTTTATTAATCAATCCAATCATCATTCAAGATCAAACTCCTCTTCTAGATGAGTTCCTATGTGTGTGACCCTATAGGTCCCATATTACATTTGCAGCAAATGTCCATAACAACTTATGACATCACAAGCAATGAGCGGTGCCTAGTCACAAATCATTACTACCTAAGTAAATGGAAAGTTGGAAACAACTTCAACCTACAATTTGTGTATGGTGTTACAGTGTTTGTATACTTCCTTTGTCACTAATATATAGATTGAACTCGAGGCATGGATCTGTCATCCTCTTCAACATTCAATCTGTGTTTCTTGTTATAGCAGAATGTATGAGATATGTGTAAGCTCAATATTGTATATTGAATCACATGTACATGGCCATGTATTTCTCAGTCTCGCTAACTCAAGTGGCCTTGGATATCATACTCCCATAGGAGGGACAAATCTCATCTCTATCACTCACAGTCAATCTCCATGTGTCGCAATCATCCAATCATCACCTTTATAAGAACCCATGTTTTAGGATTGCATTTGATGATGTTAAAGCATACTGAATGACATGTGATGAGTGTAGTGATTTTAGGTTGAAGAACCACAAACACCACCATCACAATGAGAGCTGACTATGACTACCATGGTAATGGTTTCCATGTATCAGTCTCATGGTGGGTCTGTCAGTTACACTATTCTTTAACATGTATCTGTGTGCTTGGTTTGATATTGCCATATCATGACTAATGAGATTCTGTCATCAACCAACTCACAGTCGGATCTTATCTGTTATTGTTGTCTATAAACCTTCCACAGTAACAACCAATTAGGGACATAATGAGAATGTATATACTCTTAATATCTGTATGATCTCATTCTTCCAAGTCACGTACTTGAAGACATATGTCATTGAGTAACATCATTCTCTAGACATTTATTATGTTATTTCATTATCTCAAAACTGAATAAACAAAATAAATTGGAAGCTTTCCTTTATTAATAATCAAATCATTAACAAGTTATGCCAATACAATCATCATATCATTGTCTCTCTGGGCATACATACCAATAGTTACACCATCATAATAGTAGATAAGAGCATTTTAACCACCATTAGTCAACCACTATATAGCAAGGTCTAGAGTATGGGTATCAAAACAACACTTGTGTGACATTTTTAGGATTCATTACACCTATATTACAAATTTTAGGCCTTACATGCTTACAAGAACAATTCAATTTTCAGTTAACAGTGTTCATAAAATTTGAAATATAACCGATATGCTTGGATCATCACCTTATAATATGCAACAATACTTATAGAGGTAATATTTTAGCATGATTATGAAGTTTTAGATCAATATTAATAGCATACAAGTAGATAATAGGCAAGTAAAGCTTTAAGTTTATATAACTCACCTCGTAGAGAGACAAAAATAGAAACCCATGGTGAAAACTCCAGAAATTAGAACCCACATGTCAAGCTCAACCTAATAAAGCTTCAAGATTGTCTCCTCTCTCTCTCTCCATTATTAGGGTGAAACTAGGGAAAGAAGTAAGAAAAGAGAGTGCTCAACCAATATGCACAGGGTTCTAGCACAGAAATATGAAGAAAACTCAAGAAACACCATAAAACTCAGTCACTGGAGGAAAGCGGGTAAAAACAGTGACAAAATGAGGAGAAAAACAAGAATATTACTCAAAGGATGCAAGAGACACAATCAATGACTTGAGATTAATCTAAGGAACCCTATTCCAAGCACATGCATCCATGAAAAACATGAGATCATCATCCCCAAAGAATCCTCATGGACCACTACTCTTTAGAAAATCGTTGGCAGGATTCTGAGGCTGCAACTAAAGCTCTACCAAAAGAGTAAAAGGAAATCGATAGAGGGTGTATATATATCAATGGAGAAGAACTCTTTTTGGGCATGAACCCATCGGCCCAGAAACTCTGTCGGGAACTGAGACTTCAACAACTAGAAAATCCTTCGACCATCAAAAACTCAATGGTTGCCAAAAATCCAGCAGCCACTAGAAACTCGTCAACCTCCGAACACCATAGATCAAAACTCATCAATCAGCATGTCATGGATTTCATCAATCAAAACCTCATCAGTCTCACACATATATAAACCAACCCCATTGGTCGATGAAAACCAGGTTGGATAGCTAACAGCTCCACCGATTCTAGGAACTCATCAGCCACCTGGGATCCATCAATCGATGAGAACCAAGAATCCACATGGAAAAGAAAATGATCACCCAAAACCCATCCACCACTGATAAAGAACAAGGTGATCGAGAAACATCATTCGTTGAAACATATCACTATCTTCTCATCAAGCTTATGCACTCAATCAAGCATAGTTTAAAAGCATACAAAGGAGAAGTAGAATTATAACATCTTTATGTGCACCATGAATCAACTCAAGTAAGTGTCACATCTATGATCATACTACCAGAAAAGGGTACATTGCACAAAAGTCCAAAAGTTACATAAAATGATAACTTGAGCAAACAAGGTTTGATTTGATTCACATTTTAAGCATAGCTTCATCATTTAGTGTGACATCACAAATCAAATTTAACTTTCAATATTAAGCATCAAATTAATCCAATTATGTCTAACAAATTATATTTAAAAATTAAGTAGGGTTAGGGGCCTTACAACCATAAACCCCTAACAAGGATTTTTGTAACATACTAGATCTCAGACCCTACCCTGGAAGTTGACATTTTGGACTTAGCCAAACAAGGTTGAAGGTTAGACCTAAATAGATGTTTAGTATAACCCCAATGAGCTAATGCATGTATAGATCACATTAATGTAACTTAATGTTCTAACATTAATCTTAGGTTTATATTGGATACATAAAATATGCCACATAACTCATTTTGGTGGTAATATGAAGACAAGAAACTTAATTGGATGAATAATTTTGATAATGGGTCATTAATGTGACATATGACATATCTCATAAAAATAAGTCTAAAAAGTGGAAACAAACTTCAAATTCAAAATCTACATACCAAAATTAGCCTACATGTCAAATTTCATCTAATTTGGACCACCTTGAAATATTAGGATAAGTTTAGGAGATAGAAAATGAGTAAAAGGTAGAAATCATGAATAATGTGATTATATAACTTCAAAATATGGAAATAATGGAAAATTTATATTATACACATCAAAGATAACTTGTAGATGAAGTTTGGTCCAATTTGGATGTTGTTTGTGCAAGTTATGCAATTTTAGGTACAATATGGACTTTTCTACAATTTACCCAACCGGGAGGTTTTATATTTGCAAATTGTCACATGCATTATAATCCTTATATATTACCTTACAATTCTCTAGTTTTTGAACCATGGGGCACCTAGTTGCACCTTGGTTTGAAGGTGTTTCTTTCCAAGGGCATTTTAGGGATTACTCTCTTTATAAATGAGCTTATCTTTAAAAGCTATCAACCAATGGGGTTATTTATTTGATTGGAGGAAGGTGGGGATGGCCTAAAAGTCTCCATGGTCTTTTAGGACCAACCTTGTATATATAAAAGGCCTCTATGAGTTGTCCTCTTGCATGGCCATGAAATCCCGGACACATGGAAAACTCCATGGACACCTCATGCTTGACTTCTTCCTTATCTATAAAGGTTTGCATGTCCATAGGCACCCTTCGCATTGGACACATGGAAAGTAACTTGACACCTCGTTCTTGACTTATTTCTTATCCATAAAGGCTTGCATGTCCATGGACACCCTTATACATGACACATGGAAAGTCTCATAGACACCTCATACTTGACCTCTTTCTTTATATAGCCATATCTACCCCTTCCCAACTCCAAATTCAAAAAAAAAATCTCTCCTTTATTCCCTCTATCTTAGATCATCATTCCTACTCTATTTTTCTTGAAGATTCTATCCCAAGGTAAAAGGAGGAGCCTACCTTGGTGAAGAAGGCTCCTAAGATTCCAAATTTCTCTATTTAGGATTTCTTAAGCTCCTCCTTGGTGATTTTGAACACAACTAGTAAGTTTTCTCCTCTCCTTCCCTATTTCCATGTTGTTAGTATTCTTCCACCTTCCTCCAGGTCAAAACCTTGGTCTTCCATGGTGAAACCCCACCAAGAGCCCTTAAACACCCCATCTCCATGTTCTTTTGTTAGGGTTTTTCACCTCTAAAGTGGAGAAGGTGCTTCTTGCTCGAGATAGGAGCTTTGTTGGAGAAACCAACCTCTCTAAGCTTGGGAACCTTACTTATTGGACCTGTCCACCTTCCCTAGAGGTTCTTTGGAGGCCTAGGCCTAGATCTAGGACTGTCTTGGACTGTTTAGACACAGAAGTTGAGGTATGATGTATCTCCTATTCTTCTATGTTGAGCAATTCACCTATGCTTGTTCATTCTCTTTGTACTATGGACATTAGCCTATATGCAATGTATTTTCTTTTGAAAATCATGGTTCATACCCGGCCAGTGTGGATCAGGTGGTTCGGTCTGGCTTTTCCTCCCTGGGGGACCCGGGTTCGAATCCCCTGAGCGCACTGTAATTACCAACTCCTTGGGTCATCCGGGCTCTGGTACCTATTTGAGGAGGAGGGGGAGCGGGGTCTCCCTAAGACTCAAAAAAATCATGGTTCATGTGAACTACCTTATTTGATATTGATCATGTAATCATGGATACTCTTTTGAACTCTTATCTTATGCTTTTTTCATGATGGAACTCTAAAAGATGGCATGTGATGTCTTTTGCCCACTTATGAGGTGGATGTATATCTTGGTCACTTATGTGGTGACTAGTTTATATATTTTGACTATACTTTCCACTTGCCTCTACATTTAACATGTTATGTGAGTCATTAGCACTAGATTAGTGTAATTGTGTTGGTTTCTATGGCAGATGTGTTATTTCCTGCCAAGCAGATGTGATATTTCCTGCTCTTTTAGGATGGCAAGGAACCTCATACCCATGGCAAGATGTGTGATTCTTGGCCTATGTTTTATATATTTGGGAGATTGGAAATATCCCTTTCTCTATGAGGTTTCAAGTTTATGAGACTTGGCCACCTTTGTGTTTATATTGTTCTAGGGCTATGTTTATCTCACATGCATGCAGGTTGATGATATGGGGTGTGTGCCCTAATTCTTTACATGTGCTTGTGTGGCACAATCTTTATGTTTATTGATGGCAAGTATTCTTTTGTTATCATATGATTTCAATTCCTTTTCTCTTGATACCCATTTGAGTGGTCCTTATCCTTTCTATGGGAAGCATTTTATATTTGATGTCCTTTATTCCATATATTGCTCAATTTCCTATTTAGTATGCACATACCAGCCTTTATTGATGTCATCTATTTTCTCTTTTTGTTGGGGTATGCTTCCAACACTAGGTGAAGGACTCAGATGATAAGGCATGAAGTTTTGGACTAGTTTAAGGAGTAAAAGCTTGGAGAAAAAGTTGTTATGGTTCAGATTTCCCTCTACTTAGATACTTATGTTGTATCATACATGTAAACCCTTTGTGGGAGATTATAATGTTCTTTTGTAACCTTGTGATAAATTGAATATAGCCAACATTTTTATTCCACTGCTATACTTTGGTTATTTTGAATACCATTTATTGAAGTTTGAAAATTTTGCACCTATTCTAGCATACCTTTGAGTGTGTTTGGAATGGATGTTTTATTCTTAAAATTTTTTTAGTAAGGGGGTGATCCCACACTCCTTACAGCATGGTATCAGAGCCCATAGTAGTCATAATCTGACTATTTCAATTTTGTCTCCCTAGTTAGAATCCTTGCCTTACCTTTAAGTGACATGTTTGCCTTAGAGGTGATCAATAGATGATGAAGGGTTGATTTAGGATCATATAGTTTCACATTAGAATAATGACGAATAGATCCTTAAAATACTTACAAGTAAAAGATACATAAGTAACCATAGTAACTTGAGGTTGTTTAGCTTGGCCTTTAGGCAACTACTAGGACATGAAGCTAAAAGTAAAGGTGTCTAGAAAGGATCAGGGTTCGGGGGCTGACAAGATTTTCCTCCACTCCACTAGCTTGGTTTACAAGGACTCCCGAATCAATATGATATCGGTCTGGCCTAAGTTGATATGAATTGTATGAAATAGCATGCTTTTAGGCAATAGTAGCCTTAGACATCTGTATGATTTATCTTTAGGGACCCTAATATGTTGAACTAGTCTCCCAGGTGTAAAGACTTATTTGAGGATGGACAAGAACAAGTTAACCCATAGTTCATAGTTAGTCTTTACAAGTTATGTCTTTTTTTGCATGATGCTTATGTAGTTGGATGTAAGGAAGTGTAGTTGAACCTTTTGTACCTAAAGAATAGTTTTGACTTAATAAGATGAATCCTTTAAGGGGTGGTGAATAAGTTGTTTTCTTATATGTGGATGTTTTGATTTCAAGGATGAAATCCCTTTAAGGGGTGGTGTGTTGTAATATACTAGATCTCAGACCCTACCCTGGAAGTTGACATTTTAGACTTAGCTAAACAAGGTTGAAGGTTAGACCTAAATAGATGTTTAGTATAACTCCAATGTGCTAATGCATATATATATCACCTTAATGTAACCTAATGTTCTAACATTAATCTTAGGTTTATAATGGATACATAAAATATGCCACATAACTAATTTTGGTGGTAATATGAAGATAAGAAACTTAATTGGATGAATAATTCAGATAATGGGCCGTTAATGGGCCATATGACATATCTCATAAAAATAAGTCTCAAAAGTGGAAACAAACTTCAAATTCAAAATATACATACAAAAATTAGCCTACATGTCAAATTTCATCTAATTTGGACAGCCTTGAAATATTAGGATAAGTTTAGGAGAGAGAAAATGAGTAAAAGGCATAAGTAATGAATAATGTGATTATATAACTTCAAAATATGTAAATAATGGAAAATTCATATTCAACACTTCAAAGATAACTTGTGGATGAAGTTTGGTCCAATTTGGATGTTGTTTGTGCAAGTTATGCAATTTTAGGTACATTCTACAATTTACCCAATTGGGAGGTTTTATATTTGCAAATTGTCACATGCATTACAATCCTTATATATTCCCTTACCATTCTTGATTTTTTTAATCGTGGGGCACTGTAACAACCGGGCCCACTGCCCAAGGCTCTAGTAGAGTTTCAGGAATGACGACTGGCCCCACAGACCACCACTAGCCTTAACTGTGCACTTTGTCCACACTGACGCGCAAGCCAAGATCAACTTCCCGATTGGTCACCCATCCTAGTACTACTCCAAGATGAGCACGCTTAACTATGGAGTTCTTTAGTGATGGACTCCCGGAAAAGGAGGTGCACCTTGGTGATATGGGTAGTCCAATCATTCCTTTTAAGATCATTTTATCTGAGGCTTTAAATCCTAGGATGTTACAATCTCCCCCACTTAGACTCTTGATGTCCTCGTCAAGGCTCAACTATATGGCCTCATAATCTGACCCCATTTCAGTGCAGACCCACAATGGCCCATAGACACCCAGCTCCCATCCACGGCTACCAGCGCAAGGGTGGCTCCATCTCGTCTCTACGGATAGCCCTTTCCAACTTGCCTAGACCGCACGACTCAAGACTGGCATGCCACATGCCCATGTGGGCCCCACCTATTGGAGGGGTTATGGCTCTGACCTTTGGGTCTCCCTTAATTGGGGGTTACCAGGAGGCGGGGTTGTTACAATTATTGTAACATCCCAGGATTTAAAGCCTCAGATAAAATGATCTTAAAAGGAATGATTGGACTACCCATATCACCAAGGTGCACCTCCTTTTCCGGGAGCCCATCACTAAAGAACTCCATAGTTAAGCGTGCTCAGCTTGGAGTAGTACTAGGATGGGTGACCAGTCGGGAAGTTGATCTTGGCTTGTGCGTCAGTGTGGACAAAGTGCGCAGTTAAGGCTAGTGGTGGTCTGTGGGGCCAGTCATCATTCCTGAAACTCTACTAGAGGCTTGGGCAGTGGGCCCGGTCATTACAAATGGTATCAGAGGAAGATGAGAGCCCAGAGTCGACACTCGAGTTGACCGTCGGAGCTTTTGTACTCGACGCAAGGAGGAAGAAGAAGACCCCTGGTCTTTTACAGAATTGCCCTCCGTGCCTCTTTTGCTGGTAAGGACAGTCGTGTCTTTTGTATCTTTTAATCGCAACATTAAGGGCACGTGTATCCACAGCCGTTGGATCCTCAGTGGATCCGCGGACCATGGATCAGGCGGCCCTGGTTTTTCTAGAAAATAGTAAATAATCTTTAAAGGGAGTTTTCTTATAAAAATCGTATCTTTTAATAGAAAACTCGGATGAAGGAACTTAATACATGAAAAATGATCAGAAAAATATGAGGAATGCTTTAAAAATGGTTTGAAAGTCTAAGTCTATCTCTTTTTGTAAAAGTGCATATTTTGAATAAAAAGGGGATTAATTTGTGGTTAGAAACCCTAATGATTGGTAAAAGATATATTTAGTCTTGCAATTAGGTTAATTCGAACATGTTTAACCTGATTAATGATTAAGATGGTTTTTAACCTGTTTTGATGATATAATTACAAAGTTTAGGGTTTTAACTCAATATGTTGATTAATATGTTTAGAAACCCTAAATTATAGAAAAAGGAAGAAAAGATAGAACAATCCGAAAATTAAGGTTTTTATAGACCAAATCTGATCTTAAGATCTTAATGGAAAATAAACTGAGATAATTAGGGTGTGATGGATTTTTTGATAAAATAAAGTAAAAGTGGTAAAAAGGAAGTGAAACCCTAATTATGGTCAAAACCCTAAAAAGGACATATAACCTAGGAAGCAACTAGGATTAATGGGTCAAGATGACATGATTGAGAAATTGAATGCCTTGTTTCAGGATCTTATTGAATGCTTGCTTGCTTGTTGTTATTTGGATTATTCCTGCACCTGAATCTACATGTACAGGTATGTGGTTACGCTTATGACTACCCAAATTAGTTTTCCGGGATTTTATTGATGATTCCATCGTGGCTTGAATTAAACTGTTGGATGTATTTAATTCATGCAAAAGTATAATGTGAATATGACTATCACATAAGAAATATGCCTACTAGCTCAGATCCTAGTCCCCTCTATAGCTTAATGGGTTGACCTAGTAAATGGCTACCAAAGGGGTAGGCCCATCAGGTCATTGGATGACTTAGTAAATGGCTACCAATGGGGTAGGTCCATCAAGTCACATTGAGTTAGAGATTGGACTACCTATGGGTAGTGCCATGCGACTCAACCCTAGATATTGATCTACCTATTAGGTAGGATCATGCGGGGTTTAATAAGGATCTACCTAGAGAGAGGTAGTATCTCAGTCCACTGTAGGGACAACATAGAGATAGGGGATAGGAAAGGATTGAGTAGTATGGTTTAAAATGTAATCTTGGTTGTTAAATGATAATTGGTTGATTACTTTGTTATTATAGTTGCACGATTATTGTTTCCCCCACATACCAGCTTCTCGCTGACCGATGTTTTGTTTGTCGGCGTTTTAGATACAAATGAAAAGAACAAACAGTAAAGTGGCAGATGTGGAATTAAATGACAATTAACGTGCACATGAGGATTAGTTAGTTTAGCATCTTAATGGATAGAAGTTTAAAGATCCCAATTTTTCCAAGGTGAGAAAAGTTTTATTTTATACCAGTTTTCAGTTTAGTTGGTAAAGTTTATTAATTGTTATTGATTATTTGTCGAACCTTTGATCCTGTTGATTGGATAACGGCTCTGACCTTTGGGTCTCCCTTAATTGGGGGTTACCGGGAGGCGGGGTTGTTATAGGCACCTAGTTGCACCTTGGTTTGAAGGTGTTTCTTTCCAAGGGCATTTTAGGGATTACTCTCTTTATAAATGAGCTTATCTTTAAAAGCTATCAACCAATGGGGTTATTTCTTTGATTGGAGGATGGTGGGGATGGCCTAGAAGTCTCCATGGGCTTTTAGGACCGAACTTGGATATAAAAAAAGTATGTATGAGCTGTCATCTTGCATGGCCATGAAATCCCCAGGCTAAGGACACATGGAAAGCTCCATGGACACCTCATGCTTGGCTTCTTCCTTATCAATAAAGGTTTGCATGTCCATAGGCACCCTTAGCATTGGACACATGGAAAGTAACTTGAAACCTCATGTTTGATTTATTTCTTATCCATAAAGGCTTGCATGTCCATGGACACCCTTATACATGACACATGGAAAGTCTCATAGACACCTCTTTCTTTATATAGCCATATCTACCCCTTCCCAACTCCAAATTTGAAAGATCTTGCTCTCCTTTATTCCCTCTAGCTTAGAGCATCATTCCTAATCTATTTTTCTATGAAGGTGTTGTCCCAAGGTAAAAGGAGGTGCCTACCTTGGTGAAGAAGGCTCCTAGGATTCCAAATTTCTCTTTTTAGGATTTCTTAAGCTCCTCCTTGGTGATTTTGACCAAAACTAGTAAGTTTTCTCCTCTCCTTCCCTATTTTCATGTTGTTAGTCTTTCTTCCACCTTCCTCCAAGTCAGAACCCTGGTCTTCCATGGTGAAACCCCATCAAGAGCCCTTAAAAACCCCATCTCCATGTTCTTTTGTTAGGGTTTTTCACCTCTAAAGTGGAGAAGGTGCTTCTTGCTCGAGATAGGAGCTTTGTTGGAGAAACTAGCCTCTCTAAGCTTGGGAACCTTACTTATTGGACCTATCCACCTTCCCTAGAGGTTATTTGGAGGCCTAGGCTTGGATCTAGGACTAATTTGGACTGTTTAGACTCAGAAGTTGAGGTATGATGTATCCACTATTCTTCTATGTTGAGTAATTCATCTATGCTTATTCATTCTCTTAGTCCTATGGACATTAGCATATACATAATGTCTTTTCTTTTTAAAATCATGGTTCATGTAAACTACCTTATTTGATATTGATCATGTGATCATGGATATTCTTTTGAACTCTTATCTTATGTTTTGTTCATGATGGAACTCTAAAAGATGACATGTGATGTCTTTTACCCACTTATGAGGTGGATGTATATATTTTTTTAGGTGAAGTCAGAAGCTACTTTATTCATCCCGCGCTTATCTTGCATGCATTAAACTGGTATTTAAAACATTGTCAGCTATGAATCAAAATTTGGTATGACTCCTACCATTATAGGGAGGGTGGGGGATAGGTTGACCCACGGGGTTGATAGGAGGGGCCGTATAGGTACGGTCGTCCTTATAGTTTTTAAGGTGGTGTTTGGACAAAGTGTCCGCCAACATGTTTTGTTCTCTCAGGCGATAAACAACATGTAACTCTGGTTTGTCGTTGATCATGTCTTGGATGGACTGGACCCAATTGGTGAAGGCTGGGAATTTCTCTGGAGGGTCGTCAATTGCTTTGGTAGCTTTAGAGCTATCAGTAACGATAACTGCTGGTCCCACGGTGGTTGCAGTGTATACTCTGAGAGCAAACTCTATTGCCCGTAGCTCCGCTTCTGTAATTGACTCTGCCTGTATATACATGGTCGATCCTCCTTGCCATAAACTGTTCTCATTCAGGACTACTATCCTGATATCCTCTTCCTTACCCTTGACTGCAGCGTCAGCATACACCATCATGTGACCATTCGGCACTCCATTTTGGTCATGTACAACGGCCTTATCCTGGTTTTTGTCATCCTTGTTCCTGCGTTTCGCTTTTGATATGTTGGTACAGAGATTGTCAAATTGGGTTAATTGTTTAGTAGTGCTGACATTGACATTGTCGAAAACCATGATGTTCCTAGCCTTCCAAATGATCCAGCAGGTTACGGTGAAGTGAGCAGTGTCTTCCTCCTTCCCTTGCAGGTAATACGTCAGCCACTGTTGGACAGAAGCATGGATTAGGCTGTCCATGTTGTTACAATTTGTCTTGAGCCAAACTTCCCTCGCATAAGGGCAGCTGCAGAGAGCATGAAGGGTATCTTCCAGTTGTGTTTCGCATCTAGGGCAAATGGCACACTCAGTGAACTTCCTTTGCTTGCATCTCCCATTAGTCATGATTCCTTCATGGGCAACTGTCCAGATGAAGGCTTTGATTTTACTGGGTATCTGTAGTTTCCAAATAGTAGACCATATATTGTTAACATGATACTAAAGTTCACCATGTATTAGTTCATACGCAAAGGCTGTGGTGAATTTTCCTCTCTCGTCGTGCACCCAGCTCCATGTGTCTTCACCTTTGCTCCCGCCCGGAACAGGCAGATCAATGATACAGTTTACACAGTGATCTGGGAGATAGTCGAGTAGGAAATCTCTGTCCCAATTCCCCTCCAGATTACGTAGACACCCGACAGTGAGGTCCATCACTTCACTGGTGACGGGTGTTGTGCAGTAGGATTGCAGCTGTCTATAACCTGGAACCCAGTAATCCATCCACACTAGGGTGGAATCCCCATTCTTTATAATCTTAATGCAATTATTCTTGATGAACTGCAGACCCATCTGAACACTTCTCCAGAATGGTGTAGCTCTTCTAGGGGACCGTTCAGTAAACTTCTTATATTTTTGACTCATCCCCTTCACCCAAAGAGCATTCTTATTGTGAAGCAGCTTCCAAGAGTTCTTCCAGATTAAGGCTTTGTTCTAGTCCGCCATGCTTTTAATTCCTTGGCCACCGTTATTTGTGTCGGTGCACACTTTCTTCCATGCAACCAAGGATACTGGGTTGGCACTTTGCCAACCCCCCCAAATAAACTTGCAGATTATTCTGTCAAGTTTAGTACAAATGGATTTTGGGACAATGGTCGTTTGCATGACATATGTAGGTAGAGATGTCAGTACTGATCTAACCAGACATACCCGACCTTCTAAAGAGAGAGTTCTTGCTATCCAACCGTTAATTCTTGCCTCCATATTGTTCGTGAGAAAAGAGTAGGTTTGCTTGTTGACCCTTTTATGTAGCAGCGGTACACCCAAGTATTTACCGAGATCATCCGTTTCCTTGATCCTGCTGGCCCTGCAAATTGCTTCCCTGGTAGCTCTACTGACTGATGAGGCAAAGAAAATTTTTGATTTGTCGATTGAGACCTGTTGCCCCGAGGCTTCTTCAAACATTTCAAAGCATTTGTTAATGGTAGACATCTGTTGTATCGATGCTTTAGCAAATATGACTATGTCATCAGCGAAACAGACATGGGATATGTGCGGCCCTTGTTGGGAAAGCTTAATGGGAGTCCATTTTTTGGCTTCGACATTTTGGTTGATTAGTTGCGTTAGACATTCCATGCAAAGAACGAATAAGTAAGGAGATAGTGGATCTCCCTGTTGGAGTCCTCTTGACTTCTTGAAAGCAGGGAGTGAGCCCCCATTAAAGATGATGTTCGTGCTTCCTGAGGATAGGGACTTGAGAATGTAAGACTTGATGTTAGGCGGCCAGGTCATCTGGTTGAGCGTATGCTCAATGAACTTCCAAGACATTCTGTCGTAGGCTTTCGAGAGATCGATCTTTATGGCCATATAAGGTGCACTTGATTTACGCCTTAGATTGTGAATGATCTCCTGGACAATAATAATGTTGTCGGAAATGCATCTGCCAGGTATAAAACTGGATTGTTGTTGCGACACCCATTGAGGCATATATTTCTTGACTCTTCCTACCACGACCTTGGATGCCAGCTTAAGGCATACATTGTTCAGTGTAATGGGTCTAAGATGGGTACAATTGGTAGGGTGCTTCACTTTTGGTATCATTACAATACTCGTATCTGCTATCTTGTCTGGAATGTCATTGCCATTGAGCATGCTTCTAACGGTTAGAAGGATACTGTTCCTGATACATTTCTAGTTTGATTTGATGAATTGCATGTCAGTGCCATCGGGGCCTGCGGCTTTGAAAGGATCTGCTTCCTTAATGATTTGCCAAACTTCTTTCTCAGTCGGTGTAGCTCCGAGATTCTTGATCTTCCTCGGTTGCAGGTTCTTGTATCTTGCTGGGATAATATCCAATGTCGCTGCTGTTGGCGGGTTGCTTTCTGTGAACATATCTTCAAAATGAGTTAACACTAGGTTCTTGAGTTCAGCCTCGTCTGTCAGCCAACGTCCTTGGTCATTTTATAGGCTCTTGATATTGTTTATTCTCCTTCTATTACTGACATACGTATGGTAAAATCTAGTATTGTTGTCCCCCTCAACCAGCCAGTTGAGGTGACTCTTTTGCTTCCAATCTTCCTCCTCTCTTGCAAGGAGTTCTTCTGCCTCACTTTTAAGCTTTAGACATTCACGATCAGCTTCCTCAGTATACTGTGTCTCCAGAGTGTGTTGCAGGTGAGCTATCTTGGTGAAGATTCGTTGCTTGGCCTTGCTATGGGTTCGCCTGGCGTTGGTGTCCCATTTTGATAGATGGGGTTTTGCTTGTTGCAGCACGACATGGAACTGAACGTCAGGTTTCCAGTGAAGTTCCAGGAGGTTGCAGAAATATGGATCTTTGTTCCAAGAATCTTGGGTCTTGAATCTTACTTGTTGTGTCGGGGCAGCAGCGTTCAACATAGCTATTGGGTTGTGGTCCGAGCCAAACCGAGTGAGATTCTCACAGATGAAGTTTGGGTACTTCTGTATCCATTCCCTGTTAGCCAAATCTCTATCGATTCTTTCATGTAGGAGTCCTTTCTTGTAGGTAAATGTGTAGCCGGTGCTGCCAATGTCAGGGAGGCCGGCTTGGATAATGGCGTTGCTGAACCGTGCTGCTTCGGAGATGTTGAATCTATTGCTGCCTAGCTTCTCATTAGGATTAAGCATACATTTGTAATCTCCCAGTGCTATCCAAGGCTTGTTGATAGACTGGCTCAACCGGATCAAGTGTTCCCATAGTATAGGTCTTTCCCTAGGGTTAGGTGAAGCATATACAAAGGTGCATAGCACATTGCCATTGATGCAGCAATGAATGAAATATTTGTGGCTTTGAAGGATCTGTACATCACACTCATCTTCATTCCATAGGATCCAGATCCCACCCGAGAACCCATTGGCCTCTACTCAATGGGAGCTCGAAACCCCAATATCTTTAATAGCAGTTTGCGCCTCTTTACCAGAAATTCGAGGTTCTAAAATGGATACTAGCTTGATTTTATACTTAGACACTAGTCCTTTAAGGAATTGCCTGGCTTTCTTCTTACCAGCTCCTCGAATATTCCAAGTAATTGTATTAATCATGAAGGTAAGGGGTGTTTATTTGGAGGAGGACGCGCCTCTTTCAGTACCATCAGAGATTCTTCTCGTTCTATTCCTTGTCACGTATTGGTTATGAGGGCTACCTGTGCCCTGTTGGTTCTCCTTCTCTTTGGCTTTCCGGCCGGGTACTGTAGGTGTCTTTGTCCCTTCCCTGGACTTACCGTTTTCTGTAATGGTTGTGCCTTCATCATGGGTGTTGGGTTTATCAGTGTTCAGCTCAGAGGATGCATCAACTGGTCTGCCAGATATTACTTCATTGCCCACTGGTTTAACAACTGTATGATTGGGTGCAGTATTAACCGAAGATGTTGTTTCCTGTCTGGGTTGCCCTTCTTCTGTCACCTGTCGAACCTCTGTATGTTTCTTCGATGATACATCCTCATCCTCATTCCTTCGCTGCTTTTTCCTCCAGATCTTAGGACCTCGGTTGTCCTCTTGACGCTCTGGTTGGTCGTCAATCGTACCCTCTTCAGCCGTGTTAGCTTCTTCATCATCCCCATCTAGTACTTGGAACTTATTTCCCGAGCATGTTGTCTGGTTTTTCTTCTGGTGTTCTTTGTTGCGTTGTGGTCGTCGAGTCCTGACGTTTTTGCCATAATAGACTTGCCACTTCTCTTCCTCCTCCATCCATCTGACTCCCGCATCATCCTCGGATGGACCAGTGTCCGATTTTGCAGGTTCCTTCTCGGGTCCATTACAGTCTGTCGCATCATGTCCAAGCTTCCCACACTTGAGACACATATCCGGCAGAGACTCGTATTCGATCTTGTAATCCCGTCCGTTGATCAGGATTGCTGGTTGGATGGGTTTGGATACTTCGATTTCGAGTGCCAGCCTCGCGAACCTGCTTCTCGTTTGGTTGGTTGAGTGATCGTCGACTCTCATCAGTCGCCCCACTGCTTCACCTATTTTCTGGAACATCTCTTGATTGTAATAATGGATTGGGAGTCTGATGACTCGAATCCATGTAACAAGGTGGCTCGGGAGACCCTTGGATGGTTCGAAATACCCGTCCCAAGGCCATACAGCAAGACAGCTGCCAAACAATGACCACGGTCCCCTAGTTAGGACGTTTTCCTGATCCAGTCTGCTATAGAATTGCACTACGTAGTGCTGTTCAGCGAGCTCGTAAAGTTCAAACCTGCCCGCCGGCTTCCAGAGCAGTTTTAGCCTCTCTGCCATGGTTAGGAAACCGACATGTCTATCAATTAGTTTTATGATGACGGCGTATTTGAAGGGTTTTCTCATAATCTCTTCTGCTTCTGGGGCGACGTAGATTTCAGGGAATCCTCTCTCATTTACGAGTTTGATATCTTCAGGATTTACAATTTCCTCCGGTTCGTCTTCGATGAAAAAGGGGTCAGTTGCTGCGCCGACGCCGTTGCCTGTCATGGCTTGTTTGAAAAATTTCATCTTTGTTGGTGATGTGTCGACTGGCAGAGAAGGATTATCATCGATGTGTATGCTCTGGTCCACTTCCATCTGGTTTGTTTGATCTATCTGTTCATTAGGGTTACCCCCTCACATCCCCTTGTATGTGAGGTTGATGCCAACCCTCTGTAGACTCGCCTGGCCTGCTGCTCTGGTCGGAGTTGTGCACGGGCCAGATCCAGGATCCTTGATTCTTGTCCCGCCGCCATCATCTTGTAGGGTTACTCGTAGTTTGCTTGTTGCGTCGCCGCCCCCCGCACTCCCTTGTGCCGCCATCGTTCCGTATTTAGGGTTAATGTGTATGAGGTGGATGTATATGTTGGTCACTTATGTGGTGACTAGTTTATATATTTTGACTATACTTTCTACTTGCCTCTACATTTAACATGCTATGTGATTCAGTAGTACTAGAGTAGTGTAATTGCATTGGTTTTTATGGCAAATGTGTTATTTCCTACCAAGAAGATGTGATATTTCCTACTCTTTTGGGATGGAAAGGAACCTCATACCCAGGGCAAGATGTGTGATTCTTGGCCTATGTTTTATATATTTGGGATATTGGTAGTATTCCTTTCTCTATCAGGTTTCCAGTTTATGAGACTTGGCCACCTTTGTGTTTATATTGTTCTAGGGCTATGTTTATCTCACATGCATGCAAGTCAATGATATGGGGTGTGTGCCCTAATTCTTTACATGTTCTTGTGTGGCATGATCTTTATGTTTATTAATGGCAAGTATTCTTTTGTTATTATATGATTTCAATTCCTTTTCTCTTGATACCCATTTGGGTGGTCCTTATCCTTTCTATGGGAAGCCTTTTATATTTGATGTCCTTTATTACATATATTGCTCAATTTCTTATTTAGTACGCACATACCAGCCTTTGTTGATGTCATCTATTTTCTCTTCTTGTTGGGGTATGCTTCCAACCCTAGGTGAAGGACTTGGATGATAAGGCATGAAGTTTTGGACTAGCTTAAGGAGTTAAATCTTGGATACAAAGTTGTTATGGTTTAGATTTCCCTCTACTTAGATCCTTATGTTGTATCATACATGTAAACCCTTTGTGGGAGATTATGATGTTCTTTTTTAACCTTGTGATAAATTGAATATAGTCAATATTTTTATTCCGCTACTATACTTTGGTTACTTTGAATACCATTTATTGAAGTTTGAAAATTTTGCACCTATTCTAGCATACCTTTGAGTGTGTTTGGAATGGATGTTTTATTCTTCAATTTTTTTAGTAAGGGGGTGATCCCACACTCCTTACAATTTTTCCACCAAAATCCTAAGCAAACAAGGATGGGTACTCCCAAGTGGTTTCCTCTACACCATGATGATGCCACAACACCTTAACTAAGGCTATGTCATTCTTCCTAAGATTCTGCACATGCCTATCTATGATCAAAATTGGACCCTCAACATAAGAAACATCATTACCCAACTCCACTTCTAGTGGTTGTATTGTCTTCTCTGTATCAAGGAGACACTTCCTCAACATGGAAACTTGGAAGACATTGTGCAACTTGTGAAACTCTGGTGGTAAATCTAGATTATATGAAACCTTTCCAACTCGTGGCACAATAGGGTAGGGTCCCATAAACCTAGGAGTCAACTTACCTTTCTTACCAAACCTTAGCACACCTTTTCAAGAGGAAACCTTGAGATACATGCGACCTCCAACTTGGAATTTCAAAGGTATATGGTGGTTATCAAAATATTACTTCTGTATATCTTGAGTTTCTTTTAACGATTTTTGGATCACCTTAATATTCTCTATAGTCTGCTAAACTAACTCAAGACCTAACAACTGACACTCACCTATTTCATACCAATAAAGAGGCAATTTGCATCGCCTACTATACAAAGCCTCGTATTGTGCCATGTCTAATCAGGCTCAAGTGGACATCCCAACTCCCACGAAACTGAAGTACACATGCCCTTAGGAGATCATCCGGTATATGTATTGTCCTCATGGACTGGCCATCTGTCTGTGGGTGAAAATGTGTACTAAATCTCAACTATGTCCATGACGTTGTATGTAGATGCTCCCAAAACCTACTCATAAACTGAGGACCTTTGTCTGACACTATGGTAACTGGTATTCCATGCAAATGAACTATCTCATCCACATAGATATGTGCCAACTGTAGAGAAATGGGGGGGGCATATATGGCCGTGAGAACAAAAAATTTAAAGCTTGATTCCCCTTAACAACAAGATCACGTCAACAACAATGCATCTAGGAAGGAAAGGTTTGCAAGGTTATACCTGGTCCTAGACCAAGTCCAGTGGCATTACCCTTAGAGTAGCACCATGGTTCTTCTTCAGGAAGCAACTCACTCCTTTAGCAACAACACTCAAACAGTCATCTCCACGGGCCTCCTAGTGCAGCACCATGAACAGTGGTTGGTGGTATCCTCCTAGCGGTAGACAATGGCCTCCCACCTCTAGTTAGTCCACACGGATCACCAAGAATCCCACCTTGTGCTAACAGAGCCAATGGGAAGGAGTTGTCCCTTTCAAACGTCAACTTTCTAGAGTTGATATGCTCTCGCACAATTGTCTCTCCCTTCCTAACCCTCTTTTTATCAGGTAGGACTTGATCGGGCTCTGTATTGGTTACCACCACTAGAGAAGACAACAATTTTTAGAGCAACTATTGTGTTTTGAGAAGCCCCCATCACCCCTCTATTTATAGGAGAGTCTTGGGTCAGGGTTCTCAGTCTGTGCAGGAGTCAAAAGGGTTGAATTCATGAATTTTCTAGAACCTGGCATGGCGAACTGGACGGTTCATGTGTGAACCAGTCGATTCATGTTGTAAACTGGTCGATTCCTGCAGTTTCCTGTTCTGAATCATATTGGTATTCAATGCACGATTAATGCAAAATATGACGTCGGCACCAATCCTTGATCCAATCGAATTGACTATTGAACCTGGTGGTTCATATCATGAACCGGTCGGTTGGGACCAGTGAACTGGTCTATTCACAATCTGAACTGGTCATTTCACCCCCTCGTTCATCCATTAATCAATCAATGCCAATTCTAATTGACCTGACACTCTAACTGATTGGTTCGACACTTGAACTAGTTGATTCAGATTCCATTCAGTCAATTTTGAACCTTAGTTATATAATTGAATACTTGAACACCTTTAGTAATCAATCTAAACATCATTCATAAATATACTCCTTTAATCCAAGTGTATCCTATGTGTGTGATCCTATTGGTTCAAAATTACGTTGGCAGTGAATGTCCATAAACAACTTATGACATCACAAGCAATGAGTAGTGTCTAGAAACACATCATTGCTACCCAAGTAATTTAGAAAGTTGGAGAATAACTTCATCCTACAATCTATGATTAGTATTACTGTGATCATATAGTTCCTTTATATCTGATATCCTGATTGAACTCGAGGCATGTAATTGTCATCCTCTCAATGTTTAATCCATGTTCCTTAAACTAGAGAAGACTGTATGAGATTCATGTGAGCTCACATATCACATATTTAGTCACATGATTATGGCCATACATTTCTCAGTCTCACTTATCAGGAGGCCCTGGATATCATTCTCTAATAGGAGGGATAAATCCCATCTACATCACTCACACTCTATCCCCATGTGTCATAGTGCACCCAAGCACCACCTTTATGGCAACCCTTATTCAGGGTTACGATGGATGATGTCAAAGTACATGAACGACATATGATGAATGTATTAACTTTAGGTCTAAGAACCACAAACACTATGAGATATGATTCTTACTACCATTCCATGGTATCCATATCACTCTCATGGAGGGTCAGTCTGATATACTATTCTCTAACATATACATGAGTGCCTGACTTGATATCACATATCATAACTAATGATACATGTCATCAGTCAACACACACTCTATTATTATGTATTACTATTCTCTATTTTGCTTCCACAATACTATTTGATGTATTACTATTCTATATTTTGCTTCCACAGTAATATTTGACTAGGGGCATAACAAGAATGTATGTACTCTTAACATTCTTATGATCTCATTTTTCAAGTCACATATTTGAAGACATACTTCATCGAGTAACATCATTCTTTAGACATCTACTATGTATGTGTCATCATATCATGAGTGAGACAAACATAATAGATGGAATTACCTTAATTATTATCAAATCAAGTATCTAATAGAACACTCCAATCATCATATGATTGTCTCTCTGGGCATACATACCAACAGACTCCCACTTGTACTTAGAGCCAATCACCCACAAATCTCATTCCAAGTGAACTTAACATGTTCATCATGTTTCTACTATGAAAATGCTTTTATAGTGGGTTAAGCAACATTTGCTTCAAGTTGGTATTTTGCAAGTTTCACATCTCTTCGCTGTGCGACTTTTTACATGAGATGGAAGTGTCATAGTATGCTATCGAGATTCCACACCTATCTAGTAGCTCCATTATTGTCACATTATTTCTAGTGCATCATCAATGATTGGAACCTACCACAAGTTCATCTATATGAACTTCTTCATCCATACATTATCCTTAGTTGTTCTCATAACACCATGATACTTGTCTTCTATTATAGATTTAAACAACTGTCATTAGTGTGAACCCTTTCCATTTTACAATTCTTGTTTAAGGCCAAACATAATTTTAGATTGCTATCATTAATTTTATTTTTCATTTCAGAAGCTTGCATCGGTGTAACCTTTTACACCCAACTCTTCCTTATTACGATAATCAAGGAGCTGGTCCTTTTAGTTCTTCTCAAACACTTAAGGATGTTCTTTATGGTAGTCCAATGACCTTCCCTGGAATCTGACAGATACCCTCTTGTCATGTCTAATACATATGAGATTGCTAGATAGGCATATATATCCTCTCATCATGTCCAATACACATGAGATAATTGGATATCCTCTCCTCATGTCCAATACATATGAGATAGCGAGATAAGTACATAACATTGTATTCAAGATAGATCCAATTGCAAATGCATATGGCATATATCCATGTGTTCTTGTTCTTCACAAGGATTGGGACACTAGGCTCTTGAGAGACTAATTCCATGTTTTTCCAATACACATGAGATAATTGGATATTCCTCTCATCGTGTCCAATACATACGAGATAACAAGATAACTACATAACATTGCATTCAAGATAGATCCGATTGTGAATGCATATGACATCTATCCATGTGTTCCTATTCTTCACAAGAATTGGGACACTAGGCTCTTGAGAGACTAATTCCATGGACATGGATAAGTTTTTCTCTCATTGAGTCTTGCATGTTGAACCCTTTTAGCATCTTGCCAATGTATGTTCTATTACTTAGGTCAAGAAGCATTCCCTATCTATGTTTATAGATCTTGATTCCTATCACGTAGGATGCTTCACCTAAACCCTCCATAGAGAAGGTACTTTCCTTGCTAGGTTTTAATTTTTGTAGGATATGGACGCTATTCCCCATCATTATGTAAAATATAAATATGCTCCCACTAAATCTTTTGTAATCACAGATTCCATCTTCATTCTGACTCTAGTCAAACCCTCTGAATGTCTTATCTACTATAAGATTTTGGCTATGAGATGCTTGCTTCAATCCACAGATTGACCTATGTAGCTTATAGACTTGATTTGCATTATTGAATTTAAAAAATCTTTAGGTTGTGTCATGTACACATCCTCATAATCATTCAAGTTAAGGAATGTGGTTTTAACATCCATATGCCAAATCACATTAGCCATAACAAACTGCAATTGTAAGCATGATCCTGAAGGATCTAACCATGGTAACTGGTGAAAGACTTCATCATGTTAAACAACTTGAACTTGTTTGAAACTCTTTGCAACCAATATACCCTTCCATGTTGGTCTTTTCTCAAAGACTCAAATGCACCATATGGGTTTTACCCCTTCAGGTGGATCCAGCAAGGTCATACCTAGTTGGTTTACATGAAGTCCATCTTTGATCTCATGGCCCTAAATCCATGCTTCAGATTCTGGTCCCTCAACATCCTCTAGGTAGATTGTTGACTCATCATCAATGATCAACTCACTACCTTTGTGAGTTTTAAGATATCATAATCTTTCAAACTCAAGGTGTGTTCTACTAGATTTATGAGGTCTTGTATTACATGAGGAACTTGAGATTCCACAACAACTTGTGATTCTCCATGTTCCTATTGTACCTCTTTAGGTTCAATGTTTTCTTATTTGTCTTGTACATTTTGAGTTCTACTTTTCCTCCCACCGATTCCTTTGGAATTAAGTTCCTCTTTAGGAATGCATCCATCATGGAAACAAACACCTTTTTTGTTGGTTTGGGATAAAAGGTAGTATTCAACAAACTAACATTTATGTGATTTTAGACAAAGTTTTTAAGAAACTATTTTCTTATATAATATTTCAATCCTAATCACTATAAAATACATATCGGGACATCTCCCATGCCATATCTCATATGGTGTCTTTTGAACCAATTTAGACGATACATTGTTCAGTGTTAAGCATATGCCCAAAAGGAAATCGAAAGATTAGCTAGATTTATTTATAATCACACCATGACTTAACAGGGTGTGATTTCTTCTTTATGATACATCAACATGATACACTATCATTGTGCTTCAAGTAGAGTTTCTCATAATACATTATCATGATCTCCTATAAGGTTCTCAAACTCTTGTTCTAAAATATTTCAAAATCGATCACATCAAAGTATCTTAATAATTTTACCAAATAGGTTATGAATTGCATTCACAGTCTCCTTGAACACTTCAAGAGATTCATATTTGTATTTCATTAAATATAAAATTCCATATCTACTGATAGCATCAATAAATACAATGAGGTACTGGTAACTACCTTCAGCATTTATTCTAAAAGGTCTGTGTACATCAATATATATGATCCCTAATAGAATAGTCTCTCTCCCACTACATCTAGTGAAGATGCTTTTGTCATATTGCCCAAAAAATAAGCATTGCATGTCTTTATTGGTTTAATAACTAGAAGAGTCTAGATAACCATCATATGGATTCTAAATGCATTTCTCATTTATGTGTTGTAGATGACAATGCTATAGGCATTCATTGTTTGAGTCGAGCTTGGAGGATATTCTTCTACCTTGGAGCTTAGAGCTTGGTGGTGATCCTTGAGGTAGGTTACATAACTCTAAAACCACTTTGTTATTATCACCTCTACTGGTTATGTTGTTATTTATTATTGACTCATTATCTCTTGCATACGAGTAACTTTTATTGGTAGATTTGCATTCTGTTTTGGGAAAGGAACTTTGCTTAGTTGCTACTTTTCATTGCACATTCCTTTTCCTTGCTAGTAACACCATCTTGAGGTTGAAGATGAGGTGGCCAATATGCTTTTGTGGCCGATATGCTTGTGGAGGTCGATAGGTAGGTTAGGCTGATATGTTTGGGTGGCCGTCATGACCTGTGATGCCCCTAGCCATCACCCTTTGTAACAGGTCGTCACAACCTTGAGAGGTCTAGATCAACACTCTTCAGTAGCATTCAGGTCGTTATGCCTTATGCTCAAGTAAATAGCAAGGTGCTAGGTGTTATGACGATGTGCGATGTGGAGCGGTAGCCGTCACGGTTAGCTGTTACCCTTGGGTTGTGTTGCCCAACACACCTGTTGTTCATCGAAACGTTGTGCTAACCTAATATGTCAACGCCTATTATGCCTTGATGGTGTTACCCGATACACCTTGTTGGTTGACACCCTCTCCTTGAGGTGTTGTGCCTGATACATACATAGTGATGCCTAAATCGAAACACACCTTGGGTAGGTAGGTCGATACCCTACCTTGGTATGGTTGCCTGATACCTTTGAAGGATAATCTAATACCCTATGTTAAAACCTTAGTCGATACCTTGAGGTGGTGGTTGAAACACACCATGTTGATGCTAGGGCCACATGTTATGGTGTGATACCCTATGGAGTAGTTGTGTGTATGATGTGAGAGTTATGTTTCTATACCTCATAACATGTTTTATAATGAAAATGAGAAACATGCTTCTATGTCTCATAACACATCTCATAACGATGATGAAAGTGATAATCTAAGGGTGGTTGTTGATCCAACCTTGTAAACCCTAATCAGGTAAAATGAAACCCTAATTGTAATGATGTAAAATGTATGGCATGAGTCCTATGAGATGATGATGTTGATGATGTATTGCCTTCTTGTTATCAATTTCTAATCATGCAGGTGATACCAATTGATGTGCATAGCCTTATATGATCTATGGTGGTTATGGTCTATTTGAATGGGCCTTGTGAGGCAAAAAAGTGATGTTGATACTCTTGAAAGAGGAATAAATGGTCTTATGACCTATTGATGGCTTGTTGCCTTGCATGAGATATTTTCCTCAGTGATGAGAGCAGGGGTTTCCACCCCAAGATATGTGGTCCTTGTAATGGACACAGTTTGAAAATAAACATGAGCTAATGAATCACACCTAATATGTTTTAGTATGTTTTGGTGACGAATTATGCACTTGTTTATGTACATCTTGTTTAAAGGTTGTACGTTGTAACTTGATTGATGTTGAAAGATGCTTAAATTGGTCTAATTAATCAATTGGAATCTAATAGTATAGTTTTCCTTGTGCCATAGACCTGTTCAGTGTCAGCACTTACTGAATGGTGAAATGAGTTTAACTTGGAGTGCATATTGTTGAATATGTGGAGAGCAAGTTGAGGTATCTCCTTGTATCCCGAATGTATATATATGGGATTGGTTGCGGTCATACCCCAATAAGAGTACAACTATGGTTGTAGCTCAATTTGAGATACAAGAAAGGTTGTGGTCATATCCTAATAAAGAGTAAGACTACTGTCATAACTCACTAGCACCGTGACATGTACCAAGGAGGGCTAGATATGTACAGTTGGACTATAAGTCGCTAATAACAGTCTGACTAGTGATGTCACTGCCAATATTCTCATACTGACTGAGGGGATGAGGTCGTGGATTCTATCTCTTCCACTAGACCTTGTATGGCACTAATTTCAACTTATCAAGTGGTCAATTGGATTTGGGTGGTACGATTCAAATCCTTAAGGCATAATTAAATATGTAATCAGCTGTGTAGTATAATTGTATAGGATCAAAATATGAAAACATTGGATGAGGCCTTGCTTGATCATTATACAATGTTTCTTATAGGAATTATGCATGTTCTTCATATTCCTTTTAAATTATTAAGATGTTTCATAATTCAACAGTAATTTCCCTTCATGTTAATAATGATTACCTATTTCATTTAGTTGTAACTATATTGCTGCTTTGTTTATCTTATCTGTGATAATAATAGAGTTGGTAGTGAGTTATATCTCCCACTGAGATTTGGAATCTCACTCTATGGGTTTCCCACACCCTTTTTAGGTGGACGAGCATGAGGAGGTAGAGATCGTGCAGCGGAGGTTGGGGAGCAGTAGGAGGACCAATATCTGATGAGGTTGCAGTGCTGCTGGATGTCTTTTATTGATAGAGTCCTAGAGTTGTCCCTGTACACTCAAGTCTTTGGGAACATTTTGTAGATGTTTTGCGAATGTGCTTTCTTTATGTGGTTGGCTTGTATACCTATTATGTACAAATGTGGTGGAATCATGTATATATGTTTTGAAATAGTTCTTTGGTTATAGGTTGACAACATTCCTTGTATATGCTTTGAGGCATGAAAAGACTTATATGTGAAGTTTCTTGCTGTTTGAAAATTTTATGAAAAAGGTTTTAATTTATAGTGTTTTCTGATAATACACTTGTTAATCTTTCTTCCACAATTTTGTTTTGAGTGATATCGCTTTTTGTGGCACAAGGCATCACCTTTGCGACAAAGAGGGTGTCCAAACTAGGGTTTATAATATCGAAGGACCTGAGTGTGTGCCTAGGGTGTGTTTATCCATGTCAATTGTTTAGGGGTCCTTTGAACTCATCACCTACACAAGTGAAGGTTGAGGGCCATGGGAACACCTTGAACTTGTTTGATAACCTCTTCCTCAACTTCTCATGGTTGTGAGGATAGTCCTCCTCCAAATACATGCATTATATTGTCAAAATAGACCACCTAGTACTTTCTATAAGAAATGATGGATATGGTGATGAGAGAAGGCGATCAATCTTCTCCCACAAATTAGAACACAAAACTAAGAGGGATATCTTAGATCCACAAGATGTGGGAAAGATAATGACTAGGGTCAATGCTAATGAGATTTTCTCTACAAGAAGCATGCGATCCACCCTCTTCATGTGTTACCTGCTCTGTGAATTCCAGAGCTAGAAGATGATGGAAGGGCCATCTTAACTTTTACAAGAACCAAATCTATTCCAAGTATATCCCTATCTAATAATATCAAATTGGTCACAAAAGTGCCATAGCATCACTTAATCTTAATTACCTTAATAAATTAAATAATTCCTTTGTAAAGTTTGATTTTTCTCAAATCAATTTCCAAAAATATCCCAAGTATCATTATCACTCATAGTTCTAAAATGATCTACTTCAAAAGATCTCAAATTATCCAAAATCCTTTCTTCTAAAATTCTTTTTTACTAACCTATGGTTTATTATGACAAGAGTCCTAAAAAGTCAGGATATCACATCATGCCACTATAACATAATTAATATATATATACACACCTACATTAGTTTATATGTTCAGATGACCACATATAGGTCGTACAACTAGCAATTTTCAATAAAAAAGAATGGCACGATTGCTGATGAATCAATTAGATTATAGGATCAACTCTCATCCACAATATATTGTCATGTTTTGTTTAAAATGCCATTCTCAGACCAAGTTTGTCACACTATGAGATGGGTAATGAGCTTCCTACATATATTAAGAAAATTCAAAGAGTTACTATTGGTCTTCTTCTATAAATTTCAAGCACCCTCTAAATTACATATAATGTCAGAAATTAAGGTTGAATGTAGAGAATTTTTAAGAAATTTTTTACTATGATGTGGGTGTCACTCTTTGAAACCTCATATAGATAATCACTAGTTGAACATATATTTGTTAATGTTTCATATTTTTCTTTATATCCAACATTATACTACTGCATAACACTTTTAGTTTAGATATATAGTCATACAATTTTAGAGTTCAAGTAGACTCCTTCTAATGACAACAACCAAATAAATACAATCCTTCTTTGAATATTTAGATATTTGTAATACAAATAAGTTATCCTAATGATGGATATGGTGATGAGAGAATGCGGTCAATCTTCTTCTGCGCATCACAACAACAACTGGGAGGGATATCTTAGATCCACAAGAGGTGGGAAAGATGATGAGTGGGGTCAAACTCACTGAGGTTTCTCTACAAGAAGAATGTGATCCACCCCTTTCATGTGTTACCTACTCTGTGAATTCTAGAGGTAGAAGATGATTGAAGGGCCATCTTAATTTATGTAGAAATCAAATATATTTTAAGTATATCATTATATAATAATATGAAATGGGCCACCAAAATGCCAAAATATCACTTACTCTTGATTAACTCAATAAATTCACATAATGCATCTATAATATTTGGTCTTTCTCAAATCCATTTCCTAAAATATCGCAAGTAATATTATCACCCCTTGTTTGAAAACAAATCGACTTCAAAAGATTTCAAGATATTATCCAAAATATTTTTTTAATTCTTTGTTTATTAAAGTATGATTTGTTGCGAAAAGAGTCTTAAAAAGTAAGGATATCACATAATTCCACTGTAACATATTTAACTACATCAGTTTATATGTTTATATGACCACATATAGGCCATGCAACTAGCAATTTTTAATTTTGGCACAACTACTATTGAGTCTATTATGTTATAGGAACAACTTTTATCCACAATATAGTATCATTTTTGTTTTAAATATCGTTTTTGGACCAAAGGTCGCACTATGAGATGGGAAACGAGCTCCCTACATATATTTAAAGATTTCATAGAGTTACTATTGGTCTTCTTCAATTAATTTCAAGCACCCTTTAAACTGTAATGTAAGACATTGTAAATGACTACAGAGAATTTTTTGAAAGTTTTCTACCATGATGTTAGTGTCACTCTTTGAATCCTCCTATAGATAGTCACTATTTGAACATATATTATTGGGGTTTCACTTTTTCATTTATATCTAACATTATGCTACTACATAACACTTTTGTTTTAGATATATAGTCATACATTTTTTGAATTCAAATAGACACATTTCAATGTCAACAACCAAATAAATACAATCATTTTTAAATATTTAGATATTTTATACTACAAATAAGTTATTTGAATGTTTGTTTAATAACATCTTCGAAGCTCTCAAAAATAATGTATGTGTCAATGCATTCCCATTATATAGTTGATACTTGGGTTTAAAAGCCAATAATAATGACTACCCCTATATGTTCTAATATATGAAATATAGTTGTAACATCCTAAATTTTCTAGACTAATTTAAGTCTACTAATGTATTTTTTCTTTAACATTTTTAGTTGAGAGTCTTAATGCAAATAGAGCATGAAATGAAATTTCTTTAAGGATAATAAGGTGAGAAGAATAAAGTGAGACCCAAAGTACATTTTCTCCTTCATCTATGCATTAGGTGTTGCATTCAACTCAAAAGGATGAATAGTAGCCTTTTCTTTCCTTTTCTCTCTCTCCTACCATTCATGATGCTTAGTAAAAGAACAATACAATAAATTTGAAGTTCAAAAATGATATAACTATTGAGCAATAAGTTCTCATCTCATTTTTACTCAAAGAAAGCAATTAAGGGAAAGATGTATCACATTACACCTTTTAATGCATTAAAATCAAGTTAAATGGATTATATAGGAATCATGGTCAAAACATGTGAAAAATGAAAATCTAAAGGCATAGCAAGAATGTAGACCATTTTTTGGACATGTGGTCCAAATTTGGGTTCATTTTGACCATGTTTGACCCTCCAAATCAACTAAGGAACATTTGAAAATGGTTTAATAGGAAAATTATTCAAATATGCATTTGATACATCATTCCCTATAGTCCCCGATCATTTAATCTATCACGCATTATATTCAATGATTTTCCTTTCTCATGCGCCATCCAATAGATAAAAATTCACTTCTTGTAAATCTAACGGTCGCGGCATTATCACCTTCCACCGACTCTTTTGCGAGTTAGGGAGTTGTTTCACAACATGCCTTCCTTGATCTCTCTCTCTCTCTCTCATCTCTTTGTCATTACGAATGATTTCTTCTCCACTAGTTTCCTCTCATCACCCCAAACCTGATGATTCTTCATTCATCCCCTCTTTCGCTCTATAGAATAAACACCTATTTTAGGGCCTTACCCCCTTTCAATTGGAGGTTACAACCACCATCACAGAGCCACCCCAACCATTTTAAGGATTCTAAAAGCACCACGGGGTCTTGAATTCTCCTCCTCCACCCTCAATTTAATCCTCAAAACCCCAAGACTCCCCCACCTTCTCCACTTCCTTTCTGACGAGCTCCACCTCACCATGGCCTTCTATGCATATCCTTGTTCAATTGTGAACATAGTAAGCTTCAACAATGTCGTTCCTTCACACTTGCTTTGATAGTTTGTCATGAGAAATGTATCCTATGGCCCACCTATGCACCCTCATCGGTGTTGGTTGCCTTAACCCTTTAAGGGCCCTCTGACCTCGGGAATGGATGGGCGGGCTCTAGATACCTCAGGGAGTGTTTTCCATGCCTCATCCTCCTCCGTTTTCTCCCATACCACTGGGTTTGTTGTTGTGACCGTTGTCTCTATTCTGTGGAATTTTCTAACAAACTTGGGACACAACAGTCCCTTACTCTACGTGATTGGTCCCACAGATCTGACTTGACCTTGTAAATTGTCCTCCATTGTTTTTGTGTGATCTTCGTGACCTCTCCCCAAGCTCTAGTTATTTGTGACAATATGCCCTACCACAAAAGGGTCACCCATCGTTCTTCTGTGCTTCCAAGACCTCGAGCTTAGGCTCTTCGGGTCCATTATCGCCTCACAAATGCAATGGGGAAGTTTTCTTTCCCTGGGGAGCAACAAGTAGCGCTCTAGATCAAGGCTATGGATCTCCAGGATGCTCGTTCGAGCGCCATGGCCTGAAGCATGAACAAGCCAGGTCATGATTAGACCTTGGTATCCTTGTGAGTTCAATCACATCACCAATGTCACAAGGGTATTTTTAAGATTTAGCACCGCTGCTCACTTGGCAAGTTTTGAAGCACAATGCTAGTTGGCAGTCTCCCATTAGTATACCCCAGAGCCAGTCCTGCCTTCTGACCATGCCACTAGACCCAGACGATTCACACACATGGCCCTTTTGTTTTTTTGTTGGTCAGATCTTCCAAAATGCACAACAAATCATCAGATGCTAAAAAAATGAGCAAAAGTATTTATTGGAAAGCTCTTTTGATTCTTTATCAATTTGAATGGTTTTTTTATGAACCCAACTCTTCTATTACTAGTTTTATATTTTTGTAATTGTATAATAAAGAAATTAAAAAAATATACACCTAAGGACACATCAAACCACCAGGTGTATTGGCTAGGCACAACCAAAAGGAAAAAAAATTGTACCATATGTAACTCGACACAAAAAGCATCAGATAAAGCAAATAAAAATAGAGCTCATGCAAGAATAGAGAGATAATTAGACAAGGATTTAACATCATTCAGAATAATAATCAAGATCCTTTGTGCATCCTTCTCAATGCCATTATGAACCCATTCATTTCCCTCCCTCCAAAGCTAATGCAGAACACTTAAACACGTAACAATCTATGTTTTTCTTTGAAAGTTGTAGAGATCATCAATCAAACAAGGCCTTGAAGAATTCAAGTGAGATCTAGTAGAGTCCCACACAAAATACACATAAGCATAGTTGAAAAAGATATGCTCGACTTCTTCACTCTCCTTACAGACAAATCATCTAGAAGATAAACTTATGCCTAGCCACTTTACATAACAAGAAGTAAGAATTCTGCAATGTCCAATCTTCCAGCCAAGAATACAGAATCTTCTTGGACATTTAAACTTCCACAACCATTGAAAGAAGGGAATATGAAGACATTTGAACCTAACACTCTCCCATACGAACCTTAGGTTCACTTTAGATTTTCTAGCAAATAGAATATCATCCTTGCCTGTGGGTTCAAGAATGCACTTCAATAGAGTATTCAAGCCACCATGCAACCTGGAGCACTCAAAATACCAAACTCCATCTTTGATTAAACTATAAACTCTAGAGTAACGATCCAAACCCAACTGAATAGTACTCTGTCTTCCTAGTATATTAGTTAAAAACTTATCTTTAGGAAGCCAAGGGTCATTCCAAACAGACACACTAGACCCATCTCCCATGTTAAACTCAACAAAATTACACAAATAGTCTCTCTCAACAAGGATTCTTCTAAAAATCCATGAGAATGATTCATTGATAAGCAAAAACCAGAACATATTCTTAAGTAAATACTTTTTATGAATCCATTTAATCTAGATATTATCCTTATTTTTTGCAATGTTCCAACCAGTTAGCAGGATAGAGGCTTTAATGATATCTCTAATACTCTTGAGACCCAAACCACCCTCGATTTTGGGCTTGATAACCTCACTCCATATAATAAGATGAATTGAGCCCTTTGCCTCAGAATTCCCCCAAATAAAATCCTGACAAATTTTCTCAATATCATCACAAATAGAACCTGGTAAAGGAAAGATAGAGGACCAGTACTGATGAACTACCAGAGTAGAATGAGTAAGTTTGATTCTTCCAGCCATCGAAAGCTGCCTAGCTTTCCATCCTTCAAGTCTTCTCTTCATCTTATCCAATAAAGGACTACAATGATCTCTAGTTAGCTTACCAATAAAAAGAGGAATACCTAGGTACTTCTGGATAAGGAGACCTTCAGTTATTCCTAGAATACCACTTATTCTATCTTTATCAGCCTCTTGACTAAAAATGGCAATACTCTTGTTAGTGTTAACCTTAAGTCCAATGGACTCAAAAAGGCAGCCAAGAATTCTTTTAAAAACATGAGCACTTCCAACACCAGCTTCTGCAAAGACCATAAGGTCATTTTCAAAGATGAGGTGAGACACAAAAAATTGGATGAAGCTTTATGGGGAACAAGGTTTCCATCAGCCACTTCTTTGTTAAACAGTAAGGTCACCACCTGCATAACCAAGACAAAAAGGTATGGAGCCGGGGAATCACCCTGTCGAACCCCATCGGTGGGCTTAAATGCCTCAGTAGATACACCATTAACCAACATCTCGTAAGACATGGTATTGAAGATCTCTTTCATCCAGAGAATCCAACAATGAGGGAAATTCATGAGATTAAGAATACAGAAAAGGGCCTCCCAAGAAACAGAATCATAGGCCTTTGATATATGAATCTTGATGCACATTTTTGGCTTACCACCTTTCTTATTATAATCATATATCAATTCATTTTAAAGAAGAACAACATCCCTAATAGTCCTCCCTTTAATAAACATGCATTGAATACTGCTGATAATGGAAGAGAGAATACCATGAAGCCTGTTGGTTAAAAGCTTTGAAATAATTTTGTCAAAGATGTTGCACAGCTCAATAGGCCTCAAAATTTTCAACTCATTAGAAGTCTTATCCTTCAAGATGAGGGTAATAAACATTCTATTAGCTTCTTTAAGGATTCTTCTAGTATTATAAAAACTAAAGATGGCTGCTACCACATTAGCGCAAATAATGCTCCAACAACTTTTGAAAATTTTCCCATTCAAATCATCAGGGCCTGGGCACTTGTCAACATTTTGGCCTTTAACCACATCCAAAATCTATTTCATAGAGAAACATCTGTCCAGACACATCCTATCAACATCATTAATCTTAGGAAAAGATAGGGAATTCAAAATATCAATATTTGCAACATGACCATTATTGAAATTGTTAGAGTAGAAGTCCACAATATGATTCCTGATAATCTCAGTATTAGTGCACACTGTACCATCAATAGAGAGAGCTTTGATATGGTTCATACTCCTTCTAACTTTGATATTTGAACTAATTTTTTTTGAATTATAGTCCCCCTCTTTCAGCCAACTAGCTCTTGAGTTTTGTCTAAGAAGGGATTCCTCATGAGACTTCACCAAGAAAGCATCTCTTCTCTTCTCACTAGAATCCATTTGAAAACTAACATTTGAAGGATCAACATCAATTCTAAGTTGGGCCTCCAACGCAATGAACTCCCTCCTTCTAGCTTTGTGAGAAAAATTACCAACATATAGCTTGTTCCATTTTGAGAGGTCAAAGCTTACCCTCTTGAATTCAGAATAAAGTTTGAAGATGGGAAAATCCTCTGAACTATTAGACCAACTATCACGAATAGTATCAAGAAAGTCACTTCTATCAATCCATGCATTAAAAAACCTGAAAGGAGTCTTCATGTTTACATTCTCACCAATATCCAAAGTAAGAATCTTATGATCACTTATAACATTAGAGTGGAGAACACCTTCAAAATCATTGAACTCTCTAAAAAAGTAGTCATTATGATGAATTCTATCAATATATGAAGTAAAAAATCTATCATCGAATTGATGATTATCCCACAAAAACTTAGGACCATTGATATTAAGTTCAAAAAGGCCACAGTTAAGAACGCATTCATTGAAGTCCTCCATAGATTTCCTAGTAGGGGGTTCTATTCACATTTTCACTTCATCTTTCCTGACCGCATTGAAATCTCCCATAATAACCCAAGACAAATTCATGTTAGAACTAATGAAATAAATGTCTGACCAGAGGCGAGTTCTGTCAACATCTAAATTATGTCCATAAACTAGTGTAAGGAAAAAGCACTTGCTATCAAAAGAAACTTCAACATGAACAAGCTGATCGAATTCATAGACCTTTACCACATTGCAAGCATTACTTTTCCACATAACCACAACTCTCCCTACAACATGAGATCTGTGATTAGAGACCCACTACAAATTAGGAAAGAAATTACTCATGAGCTTATCAAATTTTTTCAATCACCTTTTATTTCATTGAGAATCACCAAATGAGGCTTAAACTCACTTATTTTAGTCATGACAGAGGAAGCCTTCAAGTTGAGACCTCTCACATTCTAGGACAACACACTGAAATTTGGACTAACCATTGACACTGTTTGGAACCAATACTTCATTGGCTTCAGACCTATTAGTCACCACCTCACCAGGGCCTCAACAACTACCTTCAAATTGTTAAATTTGTTAGCCAAGGAGGTCTAAACCTTATGATCCAATTCGGTATTAGAATTTGGCCACTTTCTTCCTTTCCCTTTAACTTTGTTCTATTTGTTCCCTTTTGGACTACCTCAAAACCATCATCATCAACAGATGGGTCTATCACCACATGAGGAGTATAAAGGTCCACAACAATCCCCTGTACTACAGAACTATCTTCCTCTGATATTTTAGAACTAGAAGTATTGTCAAAAGTGTCTTTAGGAACATGGAATTCTTCATCTTCAGTACTTAGACTTTCCACTTAGAACTTATGACAACATCGTTAACATTTTTACTTACAACTGAATCAGGACCAACATTGATTGAGGAATCTAGGTCCTCAATAGTATGTTGAGTAACAACAGTTGTCACCTGGTTATCAATGATAACATTAGTAGCCTTCAGTTCATTAACAACAATAGTCTTCTTAACCCAAACTTTCTTAGCAGCGGGACCAGTAGAGGGATTTTTACAATCGAAGTGACCAAATAGATTGTGAACCAAACATGCTCTCAGTATCCATTTGTATTCAAACGTGATCATTTGACAAACACCTTTATTGCTAGACACCTCTAGCTCCAAAGGAAAGTTCATGACTTCCGGAATAAGGACCTAGAATCTAGCAAACTCCAAATTCCTTAACTCAAACACAGCCCTATCAACACAAAGGGGATTCCCCAAAAATGAGCCAATTCTAGCAAACATCTTCATATCCCAAAGCTCCAATGGCAAATCATGGATTCAAACCCAAACATGCATATCAGTCATTCGAAATCTTCTCAGAGAGTCACTCGGTTTCCATTTCATTAAAACAAGTAGCTTACCACGCACAAAGTAAACACCATTATCAAGAAGATTATCCAGATATGTATCATCCCAAAACTTGATAAGAAAAAAACCATGACCATGATTTATGAGCTCGATAGAACCCTTCATGATCCAAATCTAGGAAATATATCATTCGAGAGTGGGTAAATGTGGCTTGAAACCAACAATGTACCATGCTAAATGGTGCTTCCACCTTTCCGCATTCTTCTCTGCTTCCTCTCCTGGGTACATAAACTTGTGACCTATCATATCAATATCTACTTTCTCTAGGGATGTATCATACTGTTTAGGTTTTATCAAATCTTCCCATGACCTCAAATCAGAAGGATTTGTATTATAATCCAAGGATAGGATAGTGTTATGGTCCAACAAAGAATAAGAACAACCTTCATCAAGAGCACGAGGACCTCCACCAATGTTGGACTCTCCGTTGTCACACTGTTAGTCGCCAGACATAACCCTCAAGAGAGCCATAACATAATTTGATTGGTTCTCAAATGTTGTTTCCCACATTCAAGTCATTCAATAATTCAATGAATGAAATTAGGGTTTCATGACTATGAATTCATGTACACTTTATGATTTTAATCAAATTACATGTGATTAGAGACTCAAATTAGGTGAAGGGACTTGACCTTAAGGTGACCTTCTCTAGGTAAGAGGGCCATGCATTTTTGGCACAAGTATTTTGGTTTATTGATTGATATTAATGATTATGCACCATAGATGATTTCATGAATTATGAAATGCTTTCTCAAAAAAGACATCATGTATACTTATCATTGTTTGATTTGACTTATAGTCTATGATAAAACCCTTATTACGACGATTGATTATGAATTAAGGTTAATGAATCATGCTTAAGAAGGGGAAACCCTATTATGGTTTATAAAGGGAAAATCTCATTATGATTCAAGGGAAGAAATCACGTCATGTTAAAGTTCAAGGATCATGTTAATGTTAATGCTAATGTCAAAGTCAATGTTAAGATAAATGGAATTTAATTAGTTTTTAATATGCTCTCAAATTGTGGACCTCAAGAGGTCGTCAAGGGCTTTCCTAGCATCAAGGGCTTTTCTAGCAATGATGTGCTCCTAAGTGGGCATCATAAAGGGATGCATATACTTACTGTTCAATTCTTCATGTCATTAATGAATCATGAATGCTTAAGAAAAACTATGTTCAAGTTCATGTCAAGTTATTTCATGTCAATTTCACTCATGTCAAGTTATTATTATTTTTATGTCATATAAAGTGCCAAATATCGCTTATTGATATGATATTTGTTTTGCATGGTTGGGGATGAGATTTCCGTCAGACTTGGAGAAAGTGAAGGATAAAAAGGAGAATCAATACTAGGAGATCTTCAAGATTTTCTTGGTGGGGTGCCATTTACCAAGATGATCCTAAGATTTAGACAAACTTCACCTTATGCTTAGTCTTGTTATCAATTAGATTAGATCTCATAGATGACCATGATGTAGTTTTTCTTTTGCCAAGAACTACGTACGAACCCATTTTAAATCAATGCAAAATGTTTCATTTACTTTGATTGCATGATCATCATTTTGTGACACCCCCTTGAGTGAGAATGCTTATGCTCATGTGATATAAAAAGTAGGGTGTTGCATTATGGTATCATAGCAATTTTGGTAGATGGCCACTAGGAAGAGATGATTCTCATAGTCACCCTAGGATAAAGATGTGGGATTAGGGTTTAGAAATGGATTCCCAAGGAAGGATACCACGACCTAGAATGACTAGCATTTTCACCTTAGAAGAAGTAGATACGTCAAAGATAGATGTTTATCTAGATTAGATTTCAAGTATTAACCTAACCCCAACTAATGATAGAGCCTCCCCATTCTCAATGGTTATGGCCAGCCAATTGAGAGTTGAAGAGGAATGTCATGAGCATGAGACCTTTTATGCATTTCTTCTTTCTTACTAGTGCATTTGGTATGGGACATGTGTATTAGTGGGTTAGTGAGAGATTGCATGACAAGATCCCACATCTCTGGATATGTGCTTGATCACCACATATCTAGAAATGTAGGGGTTACATAAAGACCTAAGGTCAGATAGTTATCCACCCCTAATGATAGGAAGTCATGACAAGGTTAATCAAGATGTCCTAAGTATAGTTATGAGTTGGTTTGATAATCCCTAAGTATAGATTGATAAGGGGACCAAAGTAATAGTTAATCCAGGTTCACATGAATAATGAAATTTAGATATCATATCTTTCAATGCAAAACGTCAAACATAAATGAACCTTGAAATGGAAAAGTAAGCAAAACCCTAAGGTGGGTAGTACCCTAGAAAAATTTGAGGATGAAATTTATTTAAGGTGGGTAGAATTGTAACATCCTAAATTTTCTGGACTATCTAATAATGTAGTTTTCCTTAAATGATTGTAGTTGAGAGTCTTAATGCAAAAAGAGCATGAAATGAAATTTCTTAAAGGATAATAAGGTGATAAGAATAAAATGAGACCCAAAGTACATCTTCTCCTTCATCTATGCATTCAACACAAAAGGATGAACACTAGCGTTTCCTTTCCTTTTCTTTCTCTCCTACCATTCACGATGCTTAAAGGACATAAAAGAGCAAGACAAGAGATTTTAAGTTCAAAAATGATATAAAGAGTGAACAATAAGTTCTCATCTTGTTTTTGACTCAAAGAAAGTAATTAAGGGAAAGATGTATCACATTACACCTTTTATTGAATTACAAATCAAATTAAATGAACTATACATGAATCATGGTCAAAACGTGTGAAAAATGAAAATCTAAAGGTATAGCAAGAATCTAGACCATTTTTTGGACATGTGGTCCAAATTTGGGTTCATTTTGACCACAGTTGACCCTCCAAATCAACTAGGGAACATTTGAATATGGTTTAATAGGAAAATTATTCAAATATGCATTTAATACATTATTTCCCTATAGTCCTGAGTCATTTCATCTGTCACACATTATATTTGATGATTTTCCTTTCTCACACATCATCCAATGGCCAAAAGTTCATTTCTCACAAATCTAACAATCACGACATTATCACCTTCCTCCAACTCTTTTGTGAGTCAGGGAGCTATTTTGCATCATACCTTCCTTGACCTCTCTCTCCCTCATCTGTCTTCCATTACAAATGATTTCTTCTTCACCAGTTTTCCCTCATCACCCAGAACCTGATGATCCCTCATGCATCCCCTCTCTCGCTCTGTAGAAGAAACACCTATTTTAAGGCTTCACCCCCTCTCAATCGTAGGTTACAACCACCATCACAGAGCCTCCCCCAACCATTTCAAGGATTCCAAAAGCACCACAGGGTCCCAAATTCTCCTCCTCCACCCTCAATTAAATCCTCAAAGACCTGAGACTCCCCCACCTTCTCCACTTCCTCACTGATGACCTCCACCTTGTTGCAGCCTTCTGTGTGTCTCCTTGTTCAATTGGGAACCTAGTAAGCTTCGACATCATCATTCCTTCATGCTCACTTAGAGAGTTTGTCATGAGGTGACCCTGAGCGATGTACTCTATAGCCCACTTATGCACCCTCATTGACGCTAGTCGCCTTAGCCCTTTAAGGGCCCTCCGGCTTTGGGGAATGGATGGGAAAACTCTAGGAACCTTGGGGAGAGTTTTCCATGCCTCAACCTCCTATGTTTTCTCCCGTACCACTGGGTTTTTTGTTGTGACCTTTGTCTCTATTCTGTGACATTTTCTGGCCAGCTTAGGACACATCAGTCCATTGCTCTGTGTGATTGGTCCCACAGTTCTGACTTGGCCTGGTGAACTATCCTCTATTATTTTCATGTGATCTTCATGGCATCTCCCCCACTCCAGTTCTTCACGACATTATGCCCCACTATGAAAGGGTTTCCCCTCGTGCTTTTCCACTTCCCAGACCTTGAGCTTAGGCTCTTCGAGTCTGTTGTCACCTCACAAAACGCGATGGGGAAGTTTTCTTTCCCTGAAGCAGTGAGCAGGGCCTTGGATCAAGGCCATGGATTTCTAGGCTTCTCATTTGAGCACCATGGCCTGAAGCAGGAACAAGCCAAGTCGTGATTGGATCTTGGAGATCAATCACATCATCAATGGGATAAGGGTATTTTTGGGTTTTAGCATCGTCACTCACTTGGTAGGTTTTGAAGCACAATGCCAACTGGAAGTCTCCCATTAGTCCACCCCAAAGCCGGTCCCACCTCCTGACCGTGCCATTGAACCCAAACTATTTACACACGTGGCCTTTTTGTTTTTTTATTGACCAAATCTTCCAGAATGCACAATTTATCATTGGATGCTCAAAAAAATGAGAAAAAATATTCATTGGAAAGATCTTTTGATAATTTATTGATTTGACTAGTCCTCAAATGTTGTTTTCCACATTCAAGTCCTTTAATAATTTAATGAATGAAATTAGGGTTTCAGGACTATGAATTCATGTTCACTTTATGGTTTTAATCAGATTATAGGTGATTAAAGACTCAAACCAGGTGAAGGAACTTGACCTTAAGGTGCCCTATTCTAGGTAAGTTGGCCATGCATTTTTGGCACAAGTATTTTGGTTTATTGATTGTTATTTATGATTATGCACCATAGACAATTTCATGAATTATGAAATGCTTTCTCAAAGAAGACATCATGTATACTTATCATTGTTTGATTGGTTGATTACTTATAGTCTATGGTAAAACCCTTATTATGATTATTGATTATGAGTTAAGATCATGCTCAAGAAGGGGAAACCCTATTATGGTTTATGAGGGGGAAATCTAATTATGATTCAAGGGGAGAAATCCCATCATGTCAAAGTTCAAGGATCATGTTAATGTTAATGTAAATGTAAATGTTAATGTTAATGTTAATGTTAATGTTAACGTTAATGTCAAAGTTAATGTTAAGATAAATGGAATTGAATTAGTTTTTATATGCTTCAGAATCATGGACCTCAAGGTGTCATCAAGGGATTTCCTAGCAATCATGTGCTCCTAAGTGGGCGTCATAGAGGGATGCATATACTTACTGTTCAATTCTTCATGTCATTAATGAATCATGAATGCTTAAGAAAAATCATGTTCAAGTTTAAGTCAAGTTATTTCATGTCAATTTTACCCATGTCAAGTTATGTTTATTTTTATGTCACATAAAGTGCCAAATACCTTTTACTGATGTGATGTTTGTTTTGCATGACTGGGATAAGATGTCCGCAGGATTTGGAGCAAGTGAAGGATAAAAGGAGAATCAAGACTAGGAGATCTTCAAGCTTTACCTGGTGGTGTGCCATTTACCAAGATGATCCAAGATTTAGACAAACTTTACCTTATGCTTAGTCATGTTATCAATTAGATTAGATCTCATAGATGATCATGATGTAGTTTTTCATTTACCAAGAACTATGTACGAATTAGTTTTAAATTAATACAAAGTATTTCATTTACTTTAATTGCATGATCATCATTTTGTGACACCCCCTTAAGTGAGATTGCTTCCGCTCATGTGATATAAAATGTGGAGTGTTACAATATTTATTGGCAATTCTTGTTGAGGCAAAATATAATGAAAACCATACACATTCAGCTCAAGTTAGATTGTCCCATATATTCCATTCATACATTGATACCTACTAAGCATCACCAAGATCACTAAAGTTTATTTACAATTAACTATCGTTTGAATTTTAATATCCCAAGAAGTGTTATACTAGACAAAATTGTTTGAGAAACCTATATATATTGAAAAAGAAGTAAATGGAAGACCTTTTTCTAATACGGTTTGAGTTTTACTTTTTTTGGTCTATTATTCAATATCAGTCATTAAACGGAGAAATTGTCAAGTTGGCATGACTTTTTTTATCTATAAGCAACCACGAAAAAATTTAGATAATACAACTTTGAACTAAATTGAATGTCCTATATTATCTAGTTGGCCAACTTGTAAAGATAATACTATAAATAAACTTTTATTGATAGATTTCTTTCTATACTTGAAATTACATATTTGTCTATTTTGTATTTTTCTTTCATATTATAAGTTTATAGAATGAAATTTAAATTGAAATTTTAAGTACTGGAGCTATATAGTTGTGAAATAATAATGATTAAAGGTCTTGAAGTTATGTCTGACTTGAAAGATTTCTTATGACTAGTTAAACCATCACCATTTTTATTCTACATCTTATTCTACCAGTATAAATAGATTTCAATCATCATTGTTTATATGGTTAGACATTACGAACTACTTGCTAATTGTCCATTCATAAGTTGATAAATCAAGACACTCAATTATGCTCTATAATAACATAAATTGTTACATGAACATAATTGGTTTCTTGGTTTTTTTTTAATTTCAGTATTCATTGAGATATATGGTTTTGTCGCACACTTGAATAAATAAATGCCCATTGTACAATAGGATAAAAACCAAGATGATCTTTATTGCATATTTGAAAATGTCCATAAAGAAATTCCCCTCCCCCCAAACTATGATATCCTTGCTGCTCATTCTTTCTTGGGGAAAAAAGTACAATCATCTGCATGTACCTACAGTGAAACAATAATTTTTTCTGTGGCAAATCTTATAAACAATTCCTTACGGCAAGTTATAGATCTACTTTTCTTTGCTTGGTTCTACTGTTGTTTCGTTATGAATAAACTTTTGGATACGTGTTTCGTATACACCCACATGTTAATTGTTATCATTGCTATAATCTCACTTTTCCATGATATACGATGGATATGTGTTTCGTATACACCCACATGTTAATTGTTATCATTGCTATAATCTCACTTTTCCATGATATACGATATTTGTTCCAACAATGTTAGCAGCACTACAACACTAATGTTATATTGTTAAGTAACATAATTAACTAATCTTGCCACTACTTCCAAAAGAAAACTAACCTTGCCACCATTTTAAATATACAATGCTAGGATTTTAAATGAGCAGAGCCAAAACGGCCCTTCAGTAATGGAGAAACATGAGGGGCCTTTAGGGAGTTCTTTTTCCTTCTTTATCCCAAACCTAATCAACTAAATGCATATATCAGTATCAACGAAATGAACATACGGTGTTAAATCAAATACGTTCATTAGCCAATTCGAGATGAGATGGGTATTTCGCTGACACGAGACTATAATATAAGGTCCTTAGCATGCTTTGAGTAACTTCACCGACTACATTGAACGGTAGAGGAAGAAAGCAGCATGGTTGCCACGAAAACGGTGGATAAAATAAACCAAGGCCCAACTTTTATCATGCCCGATAAATTGGAAGCAGTGAGTCGATCAAGGTTCAGTAACGGCGATCAAGGAAGTTCAGATTTTATGCTATACATATCAAACTGCATGCTAAAACAATTTTGTCTATGAGCGCATATAATTAAACTGCTCATCTTCTTTTGGTCTCTTTTTCAAAGGTAGTATAAAGAAAGATGGCGACTTGTGCTTGTGCTTTAATTCCCTTTGCACAAGGCAACAGTTCAGTTCTCCCGTCACATCATCTCACCCCAAACAAAAAGCTCCCCTTCGTCTTGCACCGTTTGTCGGTAGACCTGGATTTGGATATAATTTTTTTTTTTTTTTTTTTATAATCCAGAAGATAATTTCAAACACTCAATGGTCTTATTCTCTTGCACAATAACGAAGGTAAGTGGGACAATTTCTTAGAAAATGGGCTTGGAGATTACAAGATAACATCTACTAAAATTCTTGTGATAAAAAATAAAAGGTAGGATAACTTCACGCTGGTCGTTTTCACTTCTTGAAGGTAAAAGTTGAGGAACATTCGATTGGCTCAAATTATGGGGATTCCATGTCTACATGAAGGGCCGTAGTCCAGTAATTTTTTAAGGGAAAAGGAGCGATACATTAGAGGCACATTCACTTATCTCAAATTGAGGAGCATGAGACCGACTTAAAGGACATAGCCCTACCATGCCTTTTTGTGCCAAAATCCAACATCGATTGAAGTTGTAGCTCCAAAAATTGGACTGGTAAAAAAAAATAAATGACTACCAAATAAATCCACAAATTGCCTATTTAAGTTTGGTGTTAATGGGTTGCATGACCAAGTTTTAAAATTTTAGATGGATTGTAAATAGTGTGGTCATAATTTGAATGACTAGTTAACCCGTCCCATCGAACCTAACAACCATGATGTATTTTGTAATAATATAACTATTGTATTATATCATTATTATGTAAAGATATATCAAATCAACAAAATTATATTTTACAAATATCTATAAATTAAATTATATTAAATGTAGAAGTGGAGATCGCCAATCAAATGGTCACACACTTATCAAGAATGCAACGTGAGAATAGGTTGGTAAACCAATTAAGCCCAACATAATTCTTTCAGGATCATACGCCTATTTTTCTAAACTTAATATTACCGATAGTTGGCATAAACCGTGTATGGATATTCAGTAACCATTCTATCAATCAGACCTTGGTTTAAGTGTACATAATAGTGTGTTGATAGGAAATACTAATAGTACTAGTCTTAAACATATACATAATCTAATTGGGCTACACTTTTGCATAGTTTGGTCTAAAAATTTGCGAGACCATTTTGTATAGTCTAGCTTACGATATTGAGGACAAATGAGTTTTGAATAGTGCATACCCACCCCCTAACAGAAGGGTCCAATCATATGGACGTGCTACATTTAATTTTTACTGTATAAATAAACAATCATTTTTAAAGAATGGATTTTATGGTAATTTAAGATCAGGATTAAATGCAATATCAAGTACAACAACAAGTCGTAACAAATCAACAACGGACTTGAGCGCCCAGGTCTGAAAAGGACCTCTTGAATTCATAATATTAATGTATCGTTATCTCTTCACAAACTATCGCACAGCATATTTTTCTAAACTCTTTTTAAACTTTGCACCGAAAAAAAAAGACATCAAATCTGAACAAACGTGTCTTAAAAAATACATTCAAAGAAGATTTGACTTTCCAAATTGGTGCGAGTCCTTCCTAAGTTCCTAGCAACGATATACATGGGATTTTTCAAATTAAAAGATTTGACTCGTCACTAAAACTAGTACGAACTACAAAGTTAATAACTATGCATGTCTATGGAAGTAAATTTTAACACATAATTATGAAGTTTGCTATGCAGAGCCGTTTTGGAACCCGAAATGAAATTCGAAGCAATCTCGACCACATGTTACAAATTACATGATATAACAAATAAAATAATATGTTATACTTTGTAACATGTGGTGGAGATTGTTTCAGATTTGGTTTCGGATTCCGAAAGTATCCACCTAGCATTTCTCTATAATTAGTGGGTAAGTTGTCCATTTCGGGTGTAATCATCAATCTAGTTGCCCTGCAGAAATCAAACAAATATAAAATGTCGTCGGATATATACCCGGAGAAATTATTAGGGGCACATAGAAAAAGGGAGAAAGAGAAACTGAACGGCGCAAGCAATCGATTGTCCCCACTACCTTGCGAGTCTTTCGTCTTCTTCACACTACACACCGGCGTCTTCCCCGTCTCTCTCTCTCCCCCCAAACTCCCAACGATCACTGGGCACCTCCTCTGCTCCTCCCCTCCTCCAGGCGCTGCCAGCCCGCAGTCCAATGGCTCGTCTCTTCAGGGATAAACCGCCGCTGGGGGACCCGAAGAGCAGGGACACCAACGGCGGCGCCACCGCCCACCGAATCTCCCCAACAACCACCTCCACGCCCGCCTCTCCCGGGGGCGGTGCGGCGGTTCTACCCTCTCCCTTCGGCGAATTGAACTGCGACCTGTCCACGGATGAACTTCGGGAGACTGCCTACGAGATCCTCGTGGCCGCTTGCCGCTCTACCAGCGGGAGGCCACTGACTTACATCTCGCAGTCGGAGAGGAACGCGGAGGCTGTAGATGCCCCAGCTGCTTCTCTGTCGACTTCCTCTTCGTCCTCGTCGCTCCACAGGTCGCTGACTTCCACGGCAGCCAGTAAGATGAAGAAGGCGCTGGGGCTCAAATCGTCGTCGTCGTTGCTGAGGAAGCAGTCCGAAAAGGAAGGGAGGGTCGCGAGGGGTGCGAGGTCGGTTGGGGAGATCGTCAGGGTGCAGATGGGTGTGTCGGAGCAGACTGATACGCGGATCAGAAGGGGGTTGCTCAGGATCGCCGCTGGCCAGGTGAGGTGGCGGTTGTGCTCCATTTTTTTTCTTCTGGCACAGTGTGTATGATGTTGGACAGCGAAGTTAAGGAAATATGTCTGGAATTTTGGATTCAACTGGCCAGTCTATTCTACCGGCAGTATAAGCTGTTCGCTTAGTTCCAAAACAGTATGGTGTTATACACTCTATTCCAAAGCAGCTAGCATGTTTCTTTACTTTTCAATATTCTACTAATTTGGTGTTCTGTTTGTCCTTTGCATATTTCACTCCTGGTTCAATCAGCTCTTTAGCCAAGTAGATTATTTAACTATATGCGGAAGGATGCTTTTGACTTGTAAACTTCTCCCAGATTGACTGTACTTAAGCGTAGAATCTAAGTAACACCGTCTTTATAAATCCTAATCAAATCTCACTAAGCTAAGTCTATTTCACGCTAGACCTATTACAGGAATGCCTATTCAGCTTGTATTGTTGCTACTCTCAGGATCTAAATGCGTAACCGTTGTTCTGATATCTTCTGCAGCTCGGCAGACGCATAGAATCCATGGTGCTACCTTTGGAGCTACTGCAGCAGTTCAAAGAATCCGATTTTCCGAACTTTGATGAGTACGAGGCCTGGAAGTTCAGGAATTTGAAAATTCTGGAAGCTGGGCTGCTTCTACACCCTCATCTGCCATTAGGCAAATCCGACCAGTCAGCCCAAAGGCTTAGGCAGATCATAAGCGGAGCTGCCACAAGGCCGCTGGACACTGGCAGGAACTCGGAGGGTATGCAGGCTTTACGAGATGCAGTCATGCCCCTTGCTTCTAGGTCCTTTGATGGGATTGCTTCTGAGGTGTGCCACTGGGCCGATGGAGTCCCTTTGAATCTTCATCTGTATAAGATGCTTTTACAAGCGTGCTTTGATAAAAACGAAGAAGGGTTGCTCATTGAGGAACTAGATGAGGTGCTAGAACAAATAAAGAAGACGTGGACTGTACTAGGAGTAGATCAGATGCTTCACAATCTCTGCTTCACGTGGGTTTTGTTTCAACAGTTCGTCTCTGGTGGTCAGATGGATTGCAGTCTGATCCTTGCTGCTGACAATCAGTTGGCTGAGGTTTTGAAGGATTCCAAGGCGACAAAAGATCCGGTTTACTCCAAGATACTGAAATCGATGCTGGCATCCATTTCTGGTTGGGTAGAAAAGAGACTTCTTTCCTACCACCAGACTTTTCACTCGGGCAATATTGAATCATTTCATTGTGTTGTCTCTTTCGGAATTTCGACTGCTAAGATATTAGCAGATGGCTTATCTGAGGGTAAACGGAAAGAGGAAGTGGATGTGGCTTATAGTAAGGTTGAATCCTACATTCGGTCGTCAATTCGTTCTGCTTTTGCTCAGGTAAGTCTGATGTGAGAACGTCATTGTCTATAGATTCTTAAAGTTGCTCATTTACAGTTTCTAGAGTTGTGGTACAAAGATAAGCTGTATCTTTTCTGTATATTTGGAAAGTTTTCTATTTTGACGTGAAGTCTTTTCTAGGTAGGTATCTTCTATTGGAAAGTTCTCACGCTTACTTTACACAATTTTTGATCTGCAATCTTGTAGCTATGGACAAAGATGAACGGTTTCAGTGTATATTATGACAATATATACTCATAATTCTTGAGGAAATGTCATCATTAGGTTGTAGGTTATATAACACAAATAGTATCTCTTCTTTTAAACTGTTAAAGGGAATACGTTGGAGGATAGAGAGTGACGACGAATCATGATCCAAATGCAAAACAAGAACTGCAGCATATAATAAGAAACACAAAGGGAAGGAGGGTCTTGCGATTAGAATCGTGTCATCTGACATTCTGACTGCTATTCTGAATACAGATAATGCCGATTTGACTGCCCCTGGCTCTTGGTATGAACTCTTGCTGTCAGTAAGAGGGCCCTGTTGAACATGATGTTTAGCTCAGCCATTAAAGAGAACAAAAAAACATTCCCAAGGAAATGCTAAGGGGCACCCTACAGCAACAGTGGGATAAGAGGGCAATAGAGGAATTAGACAGCCTCCCCAAAAGTAGTTTATGGTGGAGAGACGGAGTGGCGGAAGACAAAATTTTATATTGTACTATGTGCAAATAACAATTCAAACTCCACTTATATTCATGCACTGATTGACACCTGAATCTGTTTTAGACTTTGTAACTCTGCACTGCTTAAGTTATTAAATCTAGGGGATGCTAGATGGTCATAACCGTCAATTGTTATCCATCATACTCAGTGACAACTTTCAAGTGAAGGGATAAGATGAAAAACTTTTTTATGCATTGGGAAACATAATTTTAACTTTTCCATACATCAAGGAATTAGCGTAGGTGTCAAGACAGCCAGTCGGTCACCTTACCTGGCTGGGCGACCAGCCAACTAGTCGTTGACCAGTCGACTAGTCAGTCGCCCAGTTTGTAGGTATAATATTTACATAATATTACTTAAGTACATATAGTTATATACAATAAATTATATAAATCCACTAATATAAACATATATCCAAGCATATAATAATCCAGACTGGGTAGAAAATGTCATAAAACACCACAAACTATTTTAATGAACACTATTTAATGTATTCGAATTCAACAAGTATAATTAGAAAGAGAAGAGCGACATACCATTGTTAAATTCAGACTTTTAGTACTTGTTAAATTGTTACAACTATAAATAAAGTTACATGATAAACTAGTGCAGTGTGAATGAAATTGATATTCAAATCAAATGATGGTAAAAGACAAACACAAATAGTCAAACACGAAAAAAAACTAAAAGCCCATATCTTACTAAGCAGCCGCCTAGTCAGGCTAGTCGGCCGACCAGTCGACCAGTCGGCAGAAATGCTTAGTAGCCAGAGGAAAAGAAAGCAAAATCCCGTAGTAGCAGCGAGCGAAATGGCTAGTCGATACCCCTTCCAGCGACCAGTCGACAAGTCGGTCACCTCAACAACTATGGCCATTAGTGACAGAGCAAATCCTTAGATAGGAATAGACGTTTGCTGCTTGTAGTCTTTGAATTTCGGAGATTGAGAGTAGAAGGATAATCTTCCATTAAGGTAAAGGGACTGCCCCTGTCATACCTAAGTGTTACATTCTAGCTTGAGATAATTAGCATATGTGAGACACTGATGAAGCCGCAATTAACTAACCAAATCCTATCTTCAAATGCCTTAGGATAATTATGGGAAGATTGGATGGCAGCTATTCATGATTGAAATGTGAAAATAATGCAGTAATTAAATAAATAATAAATAAAAGGGAAGGGAAGGGCCTAGGAGAGATGTCAGCATTATTATGCTTGATGTTTTTTGCTAGGTACCCAGGTTCAACCACCATAGCTATATATACAGCCTCTCAATGTCAGTTAAAGGAACACGTTGAACGTAAGTTTTTCCCTAACCATTGCCAAAGAAAGCTTAAAAAAACATCCATAGGAAGCATCAAGTTGTTCAGGAATGACACTGGCAAAGAATAGAGTAATAATGTAATGAGAGATGGCTTCTTCAAAAGCAGTTCACGAAGGACAGAAATTAGTAGCTTATTAGAGAATTTCATCTATTGTTTTATATACAAATGGCAGTCTAAAGTCCCCTCCTAAAAGCAATTATTTGACGAGGTCAACATGCCTGTTACTCTCCTCCTCCAGGGTCCAGACAATAATTTTCTTCTCCTTGAGTCAGAATAAAACTAAACTGGGATTTAATATGGAGTTGGAAAAACAACTCCATCCATCAGTAATAAATTGGTAATATAATTGGCTAAGAGATCTTTGGGAAAAGAACACAATTAATATTTGTTACAGTACAAACGTTAAAATGCTTAAGCTATCCTGGAAGGCTGCACGTTTTGCCATCTTGGATATTCCAATTGACAGAAATGAAGGCATACAATCAAAGCAAATAATAATAACAAATTACTGAAAGGGAAACACGTTCAGATTGAAGCACACCGGAGTAGGCAGACGGCGACGTATATGTTTTGTTTGTCTAGTAAATCAGCCCCATATTCCATGTTCTCTAGCATACCCATGGGCCCTGAGTAGAAGTTCCGCTTAATAGGAAGACTCACTCTTGCAAAGTGGGAGCAATGTGGGTTTTACATGGAATATTTAAAGATTTAGGCAAAACAGAAACAAATTTAACAACAGCAGTTAAACTGAAGGTGGCTAAGCAATTGTAATCATATTATATCATGATTATTTTAATTTTTTTGGTGAGAAATGGCACAGCAATACCATGCTCCTGTATATTACATGATATCAACTGTACATAACTTACTTTTATTGAGTGCTGCTTTTTAATAGAAAATGTCTACATCACTCTTGACACTTGTCTTCTTTTTATAATAGTTTGAACCTTTTGTCCAAAGTATGACGTTAAATCTCTTGCCTAAAGTGTACTACTGTGACTTAAGTCACATGCTAACCCTCTTTCATGCGCAATGCAGAGAATAAAGCAGGTGGATTCCAGCAAGCACTCTTCTAACTCTCCTCTTCTTTCTGTCGTTGCAAATGAAGTAGTAAACTTAGCAAGCAAGGAAAAAGACTTTTTTAGCCCAATGTTGAAGAAATGGCATCCTCTAGCAGCAGGAGTTGCTGTTGCAACTCTTCATTCATGCTATGGCAAGGAGCTGAAGCAATTTATTTCAGGTGTCAAAGAATTATCACCTGATACCATCCAAGTTTTGGTATCCGCAGATAAGTTGGAGAAACATCTTGTTGAGATTGCGGTTGAAGATGCAGTTGACAGTGAGGATGGCGGGAAAGGAATAATTCGTGAGATGCCTCCTTATGAAGCTGAATCCGCTGTCGCTAACCTTACAAAGACATGGATAAAAGGCAGACTAGTCAAGTTACAAGAATGGGTTAATAGGAACTTAAAGCAAGAGGTTTGTCTAGGCCCTTTTAGTTTTTTTTTTATAAAGTAGCTCTCAATTAGAATTTTGCTTCCATAAGCCCTGATTACTCTATGGCATTGCGTTTTTACATGGTATATAATATAGTATACCTCTAAAACTAGGCGCATTCAACTATTTGTAACCATCATCAAGAAACTGCCTTCTTTTTGTTGTGTGTGTGTTGGGGGGGAGGAATCTTATGGTGATGCCAGTGGAAGGATGTAAGGGTGAGAGGAAAAGACAGAGGAATGAATACTAATAACACGACTTAGATAGCCTTGTAGTATTACCCTTATAGGTGAATTTCCACAAATCTGCTTTCTAAACAAGAAGCAAAGGCCCCAAAAGTCTTCACTAGGTAGAAACCAGGTAAAATGAGCTTGAGGCTCGAGGAAATCCCTGTTGATCCAGCTAAGATGATTTAGGAATAGTTCAGGTCTCAAGCTCATTTTACCTGATTTCAACTTAGTCATGACTCATTTCCCCTTTGCTTCATCTCGAGGAAGCTGATTGGTGGAAGTTCTGATATGGGGGCAATGCTGCTGCAAACCAATAGTAAGCCCGGTTATTGGTACCTTTTTAAAAAGAAATCAAATCTGAATATACTAATAACACTCCTTACTATCATTTTTCATGTTTGGTACATAAGAAATGACCCCGAACAAGCTATTGCTGTAATCAACTATTTCCTAAATCACCCAGTTGAAAGTAGTCGAAGAACATGATAATCAATTCTTTGACAAACGTGCTCAGGACATTAATGAATGAGTATTTAATTTCATCAGATATATAAACTCTAAACCTAATTAGATACCTATGTGATGTAGATATACATGAACTTTAGCATCTACACGATATCCGTATCTGCATTAGTATCCAAAATTTTTGAATAAAATGTTTTCTGGTAAGCTCTAACTAATCTGTATGCGAACTGTTTGTATACTTGAAGGGGAGACTCTATCAAGAACCTCAACCAAAAAAACATATATTAAAATATGCCGTAATGTACTGATGCCTATGTGACTGAAAGGTCCAAAAAGACACCCTCACAATAATGCTTATGTGGCTGCCCATGAGCAAGAAAGTTTCTTCTTTTTATTCTTTCTATAACCACAACCAACGACAGATCTCTATGACATCCCAATTTAAGGCTTCTATTTGCACTAAGACAGTACAAACTGCATTAAAAAAAGGCATTACCACATTTAAAAGGCAATTCATAAGGCATGGAATTCTTGCACTCGTATAAATTATTACTTCCTCATGGAATAAATAACAAAATATGCAAATGACCTATCAATCTCCTGTTAATGAGTCCCAGAGAGTTACATAAGCTTTCCTCATACCAGGACATCATTGCAGAGCAATGACTCGGATACTTGGAATTGGTGTTCTTTCCTCCACTTATGAAATTTTTTACCTGCTGAATAGATAGGTGATTTTTTTTTTAATTATGAGCAACATGAATTCTTGAAGAGTTTGAGAGCACACATCGTCAACTCATAATCAGTTCCATGAATGATTTAAGCAATTGCTTGCATTAGTCAATTTTATCTTAGCCGGATATGTATTTGGATATAACAATTTTTCCATATCTATTTTGGTATAACATTTTTTTCCGGAGAAAAATGTTATATCCAAAAAGATACGTCGGATAAGATGAGAATTGAATCCACATTTCGATACATCTCATGCATTTAGTAATGCGATTGCCGATTATATGCATTATCAACAATTCACTGGAAAGCCAACATTTGAAACAACGTGAAGTATTTTGTGAATTCTACATGCTATTTTAAAGTGATAGTTGTCCTTCTACTATTGTTCGTATAAGCTGAAAACTAATATCTTTTTGTCAATCTTGTAGACTTGGAATCCAGGGGCAAACAAGGAAAACTTCGCAGTTTCTGCTGTTGAAATATTAAGGATAGTTGATGATTCTCTGGTGTCATTTTTTCAATTGCCAATATCTGTACACTCATCAGTGCTTCCAGATTTGGTTGCTGGATTCGATCAGAGTTTGCAAAATTATGTATCAAAAGCAAAGTCCGGTTGTGGTAAGTATACCCAATGCTATAAATTTACTATTTTTCTTCTTTTAAATACATTAGTTAAGGTTTCAGCCTAGTTCTGGATGTTATATAAATGGCCGGAGCTAGGTGAAGTATATATAATATATTCAATCAGCTCTCGATTTATGTGGAATCCTCTGTATGACTCATTTCTCTAGAATATTATTTCAAATCAACTTTAATAGCTTGGAATCTTTAAAGCACTAGATGGAAGTAAATATCCATTAAAATTTTGATCTACGGTGGGTCGTTTTTACCACTCATCACATTAGGATTTCATCATCATCACATTTTTTTGGCCATATAATTTTTGCTCTAATTTATCATACAATTTCCCCATTTAGTTTCTATATTATTAGTCTATTATAGAACCATTGCAAATATTAATTGTCTATAAAGCTTTTGAACTTTACCATAAACCTTACAGCTTTAATACTGTCTTGGGGTTTCCCTTGTCATATGTTTCCCAAAACATCAACACTAGCAATTATATCTTAGCTCGGTTCCAACCATGTTGGCCTAGGCTACTTGAATCCATCTTATTCATTTAGCTCTGCCATGTATTCATTGGGTCCTGTGGAAACCAGATAGTTCTTTCCAGTTCTTTCCATTTTATCTTGGGTTTGCGCTTTCATATTTTGTGGTCTCAAGCCTGGATTAAGTGAAAGTCGGTGCTTGGTTGGAAGCTAGTCATAGGACATTTTTTTTTCAGTTCTTGTGGCATTTGATATATTGAAAATAATAATAAGTGCCGTCTTTTTTTTTTTTTGAGAGGGAGTATTGTCTACTCGGTGCCAACTAAGTTGGTGTTGAATTACTACTCTATCGCAAGCTTTGAATGTTTTGTTTGCTGTCCAGTATACAGCGTTATGCGAGGTTCATATATATGCAGATATCATATAGATTACATGGGATGGAAGTGGAACACTTCTCATTATGCAAAAACCCGCCCGGATCAGATTTTGATCTCAAACCCCTTCTATTGATATGTCCTGTAACCAACCTTTTTCAATTGCTTGAGATCTGCGCTAGATCTAATATTTGCTGAAGTAAATCCTTTGTATAATTCTGCCTTCCTTCTTTCATGTCAGGGACACGTAGCACATTTGTTCCTGCATTACCACCGCTAACAAGATGCTCAGGTGGATCAAAATTATGGAAGAAAAAGAAGTCACTGAATCCCCAGAAAAAAAAGTCACAGGTTGGTTCAGCCAGTGGCGAGGGATTCAGTTTGCCGCATCTATATGTTCGCTTGAATACTGTGAATCACATTAGAACTGAGGTGGAAAATTTTGAAAAAAGAATCCTGTCATTATTGAAGAATGTGGAATCGGCACAGTCCGACATTCCAAATGGTGTGGATATCAAGTTCCAACTCACTGCTGCTGCCTGCCAAGAGGGAATTCAGCAGCTCTGTGAAGCTACAGCATACAGAATTGTTTTCCTTGATTTGAGCCCTGCCTTTTGGGATGGACTGTATCTTGGGGACCCTACTGTATCGAGGATTGATGCTCTTATTAGAGACCTAGATCCGATCCTGGCGAAGATTTCCAGCAGTGTGCATGACAGAGTGAGGAATCGGGCTATAACTGCCTTAATGAAAGCATGTTTCGACGGGTTCTTGCTGGTTCTTCTTGCCGGTGGTCCTTTCCGTGCTTTCTATTGTGAAGATGTCCTGGTTATAGAGGAAGATTTCAAATATCTTAAAGACCTGTTCCTGGCAGATGGTGATGGGATACCTGAAGAAGTGGTTGACAAAGCTTCTATCCAAGTCAGAAATATCCTCCCTCTCTTCCGTATGGACACACAAAGCCTTATTGATCGTTTCAAACAAGTAATCAATGAGAGTTATGGTCCCGGGTCTAAGTCAAAACTACCCCTTCCCCAAACTTCTGGTAAATGGAGTCCAAATGAACCTAACACGATTTTGCGTGTCTTGTGCCACAGAAATGATGAGATGGCATCGAAATTCCTAAAGAAAACATATGGACTCCCCTCGAACGTATAAGTTCTTAATACACAGAGGTACTCTATAGTGCAACCTAACTTGGTACGTGTCACTTTAAATGAGAAACTGCAAAGATGTTTATGGAGTGTTCTGTGTTTACAGAGGGCTTTGCTTTTCGACACTTGTTTCTGTTTATAGTTTTATATGGTCTCTTACCACGAGCAAGGACGAAAGTGAATCGACATATGAGGGCAAATGACAATTATCCTATATCTGTGACGGATTCAGATGCCAGAATAACCGCATACAACTAACCTTTGCATTGTATTTGAGTTTGTTAGGTCTCTCCACTCACGTCTTATCATGTACTTCATGTTAGCAAGTTGCTATCTGGTGTAAAAATTACTAAATGATTCGTTTGGTCCATACATGTCTAGTGCCCCTTTTTTTGCTCAATATGTCAATTTCTTTCTACAATATTTCCTTTCATTTTTTTTTTCTTTTCAAATGCGTAGTTGTAGTCTTGTATTTTATCAGGTTGTATTAACCTTGAATTTGCCCTCAAGCTTGGAGTGTACCGTCACTAATCTTCAAAGGCGAAGTTGTAGTATTTACTTTATCAGATTGTATTGACCTCTATTTTTTCCCTCAAGCCCCTAGTGTACAGTCACTACTTTTTAAGGCGTGGTTGTAGTATTGTACTTTACCAGATTGTATTAACCTAAATATTGCCTTAAAGCTTGGGGTGTACCGTCACTAATTGTGCTACTGTTTTCATTTGGACATTTGGTAGCGTTAATTCCTTTGGACATTTGGTGGCATTGATTCCTTATAACCGTTTCTCGGTATTTAGGATTTAGCACATGCAAATTTCAAAATCTAGACAATTGGACCAAAGACCCATGTTTGCTATGAGGTCCAGAGTAGTCACTCATCTTGTGCAATTGTTGCTCATCTCCCTAGTAGATCCTTTGGGACTAGCAGTGTCCAAATCCCAGTCTAGAGCCAGTATAATCCTAACCATGGTTTGGGGTGACAGACTAGGGTGTTATATCAATTGTAGGTCAAGCAACCACACCTTTGAATTAGTGTGGATATTCTTAAAGAGGATCAAACCTTGTGCTTTTCTTACTTTTCAATGCTTGTGCCGCCAACTATCATTTGCAGTTATTCTTGAAGTTATCTCAACACCTAAATAGATTTCTTCCTAAAGTTGTTAGCCTTCTCCCCTCCCTCACACAGTAACGCTATCATTTTCTTGCATTTCTTTTCATTTTTTAATGTTGGCGTTGAATTTGACGAGCACCAAAGTTCAAGCTTCTTTGTTTTCCGTTTTGTATGACTTTGAAAAACAAATAATAAACATTAAATATTGTGTACATTAGAAATTGAGAAATACTAATGAGTAACTAATTAGTTGATCTTCAATACTTCCTAAATGTACTCAAATTTTATTGCATTCTAATGGTGAGAAGTTAACTTTACATGTCTATTTTCTAAAAATTATGTATTTGATCTACAATTAATTCACTATCGCTGCAGCCATTAAGTTATTAGTACATGTAATAATCATACTAACTATACCATGTTGCGGGCCCACACTTGGGTCTCTGTTACATTCATCTCTTTGCCTAACTACAGCTGGTATAATGGCAACTACTTTAGTATGGTTTCATCTTGGAAGCATGACTCAGGATAAAACATCTCACTATGAGATCGTTCGTCATGCAACTCGCAATATTGACGCCAACGTGTTTTCAATATATGAATATCTCTTACAATGTTGGTTTTTATATCTTTGCAACACATTAATTTCCCAATAATGCAATAATTTGTGGAGTTATTTTTAGCATAATGGGTGATGGTTCTTGTTATCAATATATTTGTTTGCTACTTGAATCATATATAGTGGCTTATCATGTGATTTTTTTTAGTTCAAGCTCCTCTAGTGTGTACATCGTGCATGACTGTACGGATCAATTGCAGGCCTTTTCTCACATCACCTTGCCCCAAGAATGACTTGAGAAACTACAGCACGATGAGTACTGACTTCCAAAATTGTGAACTTCCATTATGGTTTGCAACTCTATTGATAGTAGAATTAAGCCACTTTTAGAAACAAACATCTATCAAAACTCTCTCATGTTCATTAGAAAACTTTCCAAGTTAAATAAGTTGTAGTAGATATGTTGGTGCCCCTCTATTCAAATCACATTCTACAAAGCTTCTCATTATGTTTTGAGTTGTGTGATGGTTAATATATATAAATAATGTGTGTTTCTTCACCCTTTTGAGATCATTTTCATCCTAAAGAGCTTCCTAATGGACTCCAATGTGTTGTACATGGACCAGTGTTTTAAAGATCGAACTAGACCGATCGGTCCGATCGGTAGCTGATCGGTCTGGAAGCCTAAAAAGCCGGTTGTGTCTTTCTCTGGTCCAACCGGTCAGAAATACGGTCCAACCGGTCCAACCATCTAGTCGGACCGAATTGGATTGAGCTAGTGGTTCAAAGAAAAGAAAAAATAGAAGGTAGAATACATATAGGAATTTACATATAAGTATATATATGTATATACATATGGCACATATATATGTATGTATGTATTTATATAGAAAATATACATATAAGGTAGAATGCATATATATATATATATATATATATATATATATATATATATATATATATATATAGGTTAGGAAGTGTGTACCGGCCGGTACATGTAACTTACATGTACCGGCCATTAAAATAGCATATGTAGAGTATGTTGATAAAATCCAACCATTTGGATTGATTCAACTCTATATAGATTAGATGTCTTTAAAAAATCATAATCATATCTTATGTAGATCATGAGATATAGCCATACATCATTCAATGGTTTATGTAATTTCTGCAACTTACCATTGATTAGAAAATAGACAATTTCTTTTATTATATGCTCTATGAATATCAGATTGCGATGATTTTTGGTACACATCTTATCTAAGGGGTATACTATACATCCATAAGGTTGGATTATTCAATACAATTTTACAATCCCCATAAATGAAGGTGGGTACATGTAAGCTACATGTACTCGGGTACACAATTCTTTTAGCCACACACACACACACACACACACACACACACACACACACACACACACATATATATATATATATATATATATATATATATATATATATATATTCCCATTTCAAACCTTGAGTTTGAGTGGTCATCATCCGAGATCGGACCCTGAAACCAGCTCCAGCCTATCTATAAATAGTAGATAAACGAGTTATCGAATATTTATGTGCCAACTGAATAATGCCTAATGTTGATCTGACAGTAAGGACTGCTTTTGCAGAAACTGGTGAGAGGTCTTTATATTTATGTCCTTTATGTCATTCATGTTTAATTAGTGGAATTTATAGTGGTTTAGTGAACATTTATTCACTAATTGTACCAATATAAGAGTTTATGCACAAATACCTCAGTGAAAGCTTAATTACCATAATTAAGTGATCTAAACCTTAATCCAACTTTTAATGTCATTTTAAAACATAAAATGAGCCTAAGTTTCAAATTTGGTTCGATTTGAATGTTGTTTGTGCAAGTTATGCAATTTTAGGTACATTTTGGACTTTTATGCAATTTACCTAATTGGGAGGTTTTCTTTGCAAATTATCACCTGAATTTTAATCCTTAGATATTCCCTTACCATTCTAGAGATTTTAAACCATGGGGAACCTGGTTGCACCTTGTTTTGAAGGTGTTTCTCTCTGAGGGCATCATAGGGATTGCCCTCTTTATAAATGAGCTTATCTTTAAAAGCTATCAACCAATGGGGTTATGTCTTTATTTGAAGGGTGGTGGGGATGTCCTAGAAGGCTCCAGGGGATTTTAGGACTGAACTTTGATATACAATAAGAGTCTATGATCTGTCCTCTTGCTTGGCCACGAAGCTCTAACCTAAGGACACATGGAAAGTCTCATAGACACCTCATACTTGCCCCCTTCTTTATAAAGCCATGCCTACCCCGTCCCACCTCCCAAACCAAGAAGCAATACTCTCCTTCTCTTTCCCCAAGATTATAGCATCATAACTTCTATGTTTGACAACCAAACAGGGTGCCTACCTTGGTAAAGAAGGCTCCTAGGGTTCCAAATTTCTCTATTTAGGATTTCTTAAGCTCCTCCTTGGTGATTTTGACCAAAACTAGTAAGTATCATCCTTTCCTTCCCTATTTTCATACTGTTAGTATCCCTACCACCTTCTTCCAGGTAGGAACCATGACCTTCCATGGTAAAACTCCACCTAGAACCCTATCTCATCTCCATGCTCTTTTGCTAGGGTTTGCACCTCTAAAATGGAGAAGGTGATCTTTGCTCAAGAAATGAGCTTGGCTTGGAACAACCAGACCTTCTAATCTCAAGGATCCTTGCGATTTGGACCTTCTTACCTTCCTAGAGGTGAGTTTTGTTAAACCCCTTCTCATATATTTCTTACTACATGCTTAAAACTCATGCTTCTATGTTTAAAATCGATGATCTCCATCTCTTCTTACCATGTTCTTCTAGGGTTTTGGTTTCTTGTTGTTTTACCTTCTCTAGAAGCTCTAGTTTGGTTACCTATGAAACTTCAAACTTGATTTTGGGTCAAATGGTGTTTTCTCCCTCTCCTACTCTCTAATTATCTCGATCGGTTTGATGATGTGGCAATTTCCTATTAGTCAGTATTGAAAAATTTATATCTTCGAATCCGCTTATCCAAATTTGACAAATAAATATGTTTTGGAATTTGAAAATTAATATCTATCTAATAAAAATATTTTTAAGGTCTGATTTTATGGTTTTACGAAGGGTGATTTTTGTAAAATGAATTTAATGCATAAAATCTATAAAATTACATCTTAATCATCATAACTCCAAAATTAACATAAAAATATGTTTTCTTCATCAGGAGAATCTAATAAGTTCATTAGTGATATTTGCAAAATCTAAATCTGAGTTTTGCTAAAAAGTTATGAAATTAGGGTTTCTATACATTAATGTACACTATGTACTCTAATACATGTTAAATACATTGAAAATAGACAAAGTGGAACTTAGACTCAATTAAAGTGGTAAAAGTTAGTAATCGGTATAAGTAAGATAGGTATGTGCATTCCTTACACCTATGTTGGGATAATTGCATCCATACCCTATATTTCCCTAATGAGGCTTAAATGAACCCTAAATCTTCTATTCTTGAATCCTAATGTTGTTCATGCCTCAAATAAGATTATAATTTCTTCTTATTTGGGTCTTATACCCCACTGCCATGCTTATTGAAAATTATGACTACTCTTGCCGTGACTACTTTTTTAGCATGTAGATTTATGTTCTATTTAATTTAAAGTAGTAGTACTTATGTACAACCACCCACAGAGGGCATATATTTAATCACCCTGGGGAATGTTTTTATTCTCCCCTATATAATTGTGTAGGTGACTAGAAATGTCTTATTCTCCCCTCACCTATAGGTTAGAGGTCCGGTAGGTGCCTCAACCCTACTTAGTTAGGTAGACATAATTATCTTACATGCAAGTCCTTTTTAATATAATTGTTAATGGTAAGTTTCTTTTGAATATAGCCTCATATTCTTGTTATCTTCATCTTATGATGAACCCTAGCCTGTTCTTATTTGCTTTACTTATTTTGTTATCCTAGACTAGTTTTGTGACACATGCCTTGTTTTCTTTCCCCTTTTGTTGGGTGCTTTCCCAACTACCCAGGTGTTGGGCAAGGATAAAGATAAGTTTGAAGGAAGTCATCTCAGGAGTAGATCTCAAGCTATCTGAAAGGATGTCTAGGTTGCTATAGCCAGATCCTTTTCTCTTATCTTTTTCTTTTGGGAACAATCATGTAATGAACAACGAAAGCCATGTAATAGTCTTAGTACTTTTATTTCCACTGCTATTGACATTTTATAATGTATCTGGTGTATGCTTATTTACTTGGAATATTATACATGCATCCCTAAATATCTTTTGTCTTTCTAAAAAGATGGATGTTTTGTACTTCCTTTAAATTTTAGCAAGGAGGTGATCTCTCCTCTTTACACCATTGGTTGAAGCCATCACTAGGCACTAAGACCATTGATTCTTGAGCACCAAAGGAGTCAAAATTGAACTCAAGGTAGGACCATCGGTTGGCATGAGATACACAAGCAGAACAACACCAAAAGCTAACTCATTGGTTGTAACAAGAAGGCAAACCATCAAGTTTTGCACAAGGTAGAAAATAGCCTTAAAACCCGAAGTAACCCATCGTTCAAGAGAGACCAAGAACCATTATTTGTCAAGAAAGCAAGTCCCAAAGCTTCCTTTACCATAGAAAGGTCGTGCATGAGGTTTAGAACACATCCAAGAAGAGAAACCACCAAGGAACTAGCACCTAAGCTCAAACCCTAGGTAAAGGTAGGATCTTTCTACTTAGAACTTAGTTTTAGAGCAAGATCTAGCACATGTGAGCTATAAGTAAGCAATAAACGTGGATAAAGTTATATAACTCGCCTCTAGGAAGAAGATATATCTCCAAACATCATGGAAGCTCAATGAAAAGATAAGAAAACCCTAGCTTGATCTCTCTTCTTGGCCAAGCTAGCTCCTTCTCTAAAGAGGAAGAAAACCCTAGGTCAAGGAAGCAAGAAAGAGATGTTATTTAAGATCTAGAGAAAGCTCTACCATGAAACACCATGGTTCCGACCAAGAAGAAGGATGTAGGACATCAAGGGAAACAGAGGAGAGAGGGGAGAACTTACTTGATTTGGTTAAGAACAAGTAAAAGAAGCTCCACAAGCTCAAAAGCAGGATAGATCTGAACCCTAGACACAATGCAAGGAGACCAGACACCTCCTTCTACCTTGGGCACTTCTTCTCCACCTAGACACGGTGGGACGAGCTCTATACATCAAGGAGGATAGGGGGGTGGGTCCAAAGAGATCGTTTGCATGCAAGAGGGAGGGTATATAAAGATATGGGAGAGAGGGGAGAAAAGGTTAAGGTGTCATACTAGGTTTGCCATGTATCCATGGACTAAAGGGTCACGTCCATGCAAAGCAGTAGTTTCATTACTTGTGGGAGTCTGTAGACGATGACCTTGAAAGATCTAGAGGGGGGGTGAATAGATCTTTATATAATTCTAATCAATTGAAATTACTTAATTTGAAGTGCAGTGGAAATAAAAGATGCAATCACAAAAGGACACACAATATCGAGTGGTTCCGTCAAATGACGTCAGTCCACTACCTAGTTGTTTCCATCCATAATTTTTAAATAATGTATTTTATTCCCTTTGTATACCAATACTCAACACATGAAATTCATCAGTGTTTTTGTGGCGTAAGACTAACCCTCCTTTTTAACTCAAGGAGAACTATCACCTTCTTTAACGGGCGGGCGGAAGATCACCCACTTGGGGATGATCAAAATCGCCCTTCACCACCTTGGTCGCAACCTTCAACCGAGAAGTAGCACTGAGAGAGCTTCACCACAACCTTCTACCTCAAAGTAGTGAGAAGCAACACCAAACCAGAGCACATGAATAAGAAAGGAAGAAGGAGATCGCAATGCTCTTTTACAAGCACTATGGACAAGTGATGATGACCTACTCCACAAGGTTTTGGGAAAATCTATATTTGGTGGAGAAGGATTCTAGTGTAGAGCTAAGGCTTACGCTAGATGGATAGTAACTTGAATTGTAGAACCTAAGCTCTTTGAGAATGATGGCAAGTAGTATGCTCAAATTTGTGTATGATCACAGTCGTTGGATGCAAACTTATTGTTTAGGTGTCCTAAGACCAATACTATTTATAGAAAATGTTTACAAGTGGTTATGGCAACTTTGGGAAGTGTCTAGAGTGTTTTAAGATAAAAACTAGCTGTTAGGATTAAGTCAAACAAATTACAACATATATTTTGATCATTTGCAAAAAGTTTCTAGAACACTCTTGGTCCACAATATTGTCGATCGAAAGAGTTTCCATCCACAATGTTGTCGATCGGAAAAAGTTATGGACTCCAATGACTATGAGTCCATCAATCTACTCACAACGACTCTTTGTCAGTCAAACTTTTCTTCAAGCAACTACCCAGTTGACAATATTATTGACCGAGATTGACTCAGAATTTTAGATATGCAAGGCTGTAAAAAAGGGTCAATATTTACCAGTGCTCCCCCTCAAGGAGACACTCCCCCTCTATAATATAATCATGTGGAGAGGGAAAAACTAATACCCAATGTGCCAATCTAAAAAGAATACCAATTGATGAGAAAAGCCAAAAACAATGATAGACATTAATCACATTTGGTCATTTCAAAAAGCCATATTTGACCAAGGAACATAAAAAAGATTGTCTAGTTACCGGTTAAAGGAATGTTCAGTACTTCATGATAAAAAGATGCCATAAAGTACACATGTCAAGAAAGATACTCTAAACCAATGGTAGGGAATGTTAAGTCCACCATGATATAGACGTGTAATGAAAGCCAAAAGTCAAAACTAAAATTGATTTCTCAATCATTTTCAAGGGATGTTAAGCCCATAAATGATTAGAGAATCTATTAAGCACCAAAATAAGGCCAACAAAAGAATCTCTAGACCAAATATAAGGGATGTCAAGCCTATATTAATATACATAACCAATTTAAGCATAAAATGAGGTCAACTAAGAATCTCTAGACCAAATGTAATGGATGTTAAGCCCATATTGGTGTAGAGGAGCCATTATGTATTATAATAACAACTCTAAAAGAATCTCTAAACCAAATGTCAAAGGATATTAAGCCTGCATTGATATAGGCAATCCATATAGAGAAGCAAAGATGTGAAAGTTATATTAAAGGACTTTGAGCCCCCCTTTAATCTCATACCAAGTAAATAGAACTCAAACAAAAAAGATAGTCATTTAAGATTCCAAAATTCATGATAAAGCATTCATATCAGATGTAAAAACCAAGAAATCAAGTCAATATTTGAATTTGAAAACCAAGTTTTTTAAATATTCAAATAAATTATGTTAAACAAAAATGAAGGAATTTTTTCTTTGAATTATTTGAACCCCCTTTGTCATCTCAAATGATAGAAAGCATAAATACAAGATGACTCATCCTCAGTGGGATACTCCCCCTGAATATGATGCCTAAATTAAAGTAGATGATGTGATGGGACATATTAAGACCAAAACAATGATTTACAAATAAGGTTCATGGTTTTTGTACTTCTTATCTAGAGAAAAAATTATGGTACCCAAATCATCTGCTATGCCATGAGAATGCATAATATCTGAATCTTTTATAAGCAAGACATGCTTCATGACTAATGCGTTTGATAAAATTATGTTCAAGGAATATAGCCAAATTCATGAGTAACAACATGAGAACATAACAAGTTATTCAACATATTTCTACTATTTGAATTTTTTCAAAATATCAAAATTTCACTTTAGCAGGAGATTGTTGGTAATAAAATCATGCATTGTCTAGTAAGCTCTTCTTTAAGCATAGAAGTTTTATCATCAAATTTTTCTTGAATTGTTACGATTGACATGAGCACAAAAAGAGGAATTTTTTTAAATGCAAAGATTTGATTAGGGAGCACATATAACATCTTCCAATATCTTTATGTGAATAGTGTTTTGGTCATAAAGAAAATCAAGCATACTAGACAATTTGTTATTTTTCTTCTTATACTTTTATATTTAAAAGAAGAAATTTCAACAAGTTCTAAGCATATATTATCCAAGGCAAAAGAATTTTATAGATGCAAAATTGAGACTTTTCCTTGCAATATATTAAAATATTCAGAGTAAATTCCAGACATTCTCATTTTGATTTTAAGAGATAATCATGTAGCAAACTGACTTTAACTATCAGTTATAAGATAGCCAAATTAAAAAATTACTATCAGTAATTTGGCCGAGTTGTGTTTTGACCGATTTCCCACTCGGTCGAACTGTTCTTCGAGTGAGAGGTTGTCTATCACAAAAATTATTCATTTTCAATCAACTTAAAACAAATGAATAAAGCAAGATGTTCATAATTTATATCATTTAAAATATAATCAATTTTGTAACTTTATTTAGAACAAATTCCATAAGATCATCTTCGAAAAAAGTAGAAAGCGATACCTTATCATCACCATCACTACCTTGAGTTTCATCTTCATCATGTGCACGCCCTTGTTCTCCTTCATTATTGCCTTCTTTCTTCTCCTTCTTTAGTTGAGGACTTTGGGATTGGCGAAGACTTTTATCTCCATGTTGGTGACATATAGTAGATAAATATCTAACATTTTTGTTAGAAGAAGAAAGTAAATATTCCTTACCTTTAGCACAAATTTCTTCTTTACAACTAGAAGAGTAACTTGAAGAGGAAGACTTTGCTTTGAATGCAATTATTTTCTCTGCACGCCTTGCTTCTTTTTCTTGTCTCTCCTCTTCTTCAAGTTGTACTTTAGGTATTTCCAAGTTCCCAATAAGTTGCTCCATATTCATCTTGGAAACCTATTCTTCTTCACTCATGTTCTTCCCTATGGTACTTAAAATATTAATTATAGAAGAAAACCTAGCATCTATTTCAAAAATAGTTTCATTTTCTTGCATATGAAATGATTCCAACTTTTTCTCAAACATATTAATCTGAGTACTCTTGACTTGTAAAGTATCTCCATGTGTAGAAAAAGTATTCTCCATATTTCATATGCGGTTTCACAAGAGGATACCTTATCAAATTCTTTCAAGTAATAAATATGAATATAAAATACTTACAACTTTGGCATTGAGTGTAGCTTTTCTTATCGTTGGATTGTCCTATTTTTTAAATTCTGATATAGGATGTTCATACAGGTGGATGATGATATTCCAAATATTTGCATCAATAGCTTGAATATATAATTACATATCCTACTTCCCTTGCTTGTAGATCCATCAAGGATTGTTGATGGTTCTCCATGGTTGATGTTCCTAGTCACACTTCCCCCATTGCTTCAAGATCGGTGAAGGTTTCCTTGAAGACCTGTTCTGATACCAATTGAAATATCTGGGGGGGGGGTGCATAGAGATTTTTATAAGTTTAATCAATTGAAATTACTTAATTTAAAGTGCAACAGAAATAAAAGATGCAACCACAAAAGGACACACGATATAGAGTGGTTATACCAAATGACGTCAGTCCACTACCTAGTTGTTTCTAACCAAGATTTTTAAATCATGTATTTTATTCCTTTTCTATACTGATACTCAATACATAAAATATACCAGTGTCTTTTGTGGTGCAAGACTAACCCTCTTTTTTAGTTCAAGGAGAACTATCACCTTCTTTGAAGGGCCTATGGATGGTCACTCACCTAGAGATTATCGCAATCACCCTCTACCACCTTGGTCGCATATTTCAACTGATAAGTAGCACCAAGAGAGCTTCACCACAACCTTCTACCTCGAAGTAGTGAGAAGAAACAACAAACTGGAGCACATGAACAAGAACAGAAGAAGGAGATTACAATGCTCTTTCACAAGATATACAACAAACAATATATACAAGTAATGATGATCCACTTCACAAGGTTTTGGGAAAAGCTATATTTTGTGGAGAAGGATTCTAGTATAGAGCTAAATCTTAGGCTAGATGGATAGTGACTTGAATTGTAGAACCTAAGCTCTTTGAGAATGATGGCAAGTAGTATGCTCAAGTTTGTATATATGATCTCAATTGTTGTATGCAAAATTGTTGTTTAGGTGTCCTAAGACCACTCCTATTTATATGAAATGTTTACAAGAGGTTAGGGAAACTTTGGGTAGTGTTAGTGTTCTAGGACAAAAACTAGATGTTAGGATTAAGTCAAACAAATTACAACATACAGTTTCATTGTTTGTAGAAAAGTTTCCATAACATTCTCGGACCACAATATTGTAGACCAGAAGAGTCTTAGTCCAAAAAATTGTCAATTGGAAAAAGTTATAGACTCTAATGACTATGAGTTGATCAATCTCCTTGCAATGGCTCTTTGTCAGTCAAACTCTTCTTTGACCAACTACCTGATCTTCAATATTGTCGACTAAGATTGACTCAGAACTTTAGATATGCCAGGATATTTCTTGGTTTTTCTGAGTCTTCAAATGAGAGTCTCCTAGTCGACAATTTTGTCGACTGAGAGGCACCTTGAGCAAAGATTTGCAATGCATGTGAGGTCCTATTAAAGACTCATATGAAACCTATCAATCCTAAACTTCATGTGAGTGTAGGATAGGGTTTTGGGTAGGTTTTAGAGGATAATCATTTTTCCTTACATCATGTCTAAAAAACTATAAAAAAACACATGTGCACAATAAAATACACGATACAACTTGTTTTTCAAGCATCCAAACATATAAGATTTCAAAGTCATTGTAGTTGGATCTTGACTTAGTTCCTTGATCACCTAAAATACTTAAAGCACATGTTGGTAACGTAATTTGGGATATATTTGCATCATCAAAATTTGAGTGTTGGATTATTAAAAAACCCACAAGACCTCCCATGGTGGGAATTGAGTTCCAACACATGGTGACTATCAGTTTTGGAACCCTAGGTCACAAGGGTGAAACCATCGGTTGTAGCACCTTCCTAGGTGAACCACCAACCTCAAGAGGGGAAATCATATACCCTCACACCTATAGGGACAAACAAGGACCAAACATAAAATTCCACACCATTGGATCACATCAACCAAGGGATACCATTGAGTTTCACCTCTTAAGGTAGCTCATCCATGAGAGGGCAAACTATAACTCAACCCTAGAAAGCTACCACCACCAAAACAAGGTGTAACAAGGCGACCCATGGAACAAAAATATAAAACATGATAAGAAAACATATGAGTCACCACAAGAATGTGACAAATTGCAAGAAAAACCTCATATATGGGTAAATTCCAAAAAAGTAAAAAATAAGCATATAATTGCATAACTTGCACAAACAATGCCAAAATTAGACCAAACTTGAAACTTAAGCTTGTCACATGATATCAAAGCACATATTAGGGTTATATTAAGGTTCTAAGCTCTTAATTATGATAATCAAGTATGTTTAACCAAAAATAAATGTCTGGGGCCTTATATCTTATAACTCAGAAAGGCAGCGAGTTGGTCATAGATGATGAGCCAAAAACCTAACTAGAAATTGTTGAGGGACTAGAGTATGATAAATGGATTTAGGCCATGAGATCCAAGATGGAATCCATGTACAACAACAAGGTATGACCTTCCACCTGAAGGGTAAAACTCATAAGGTGCATTTGGGTCTTCAAAAGGTCACCAACATGGATGGTAGTGTACAAACCTATAAGAGATTGATTGAAAAGGATTTCAAAAAAGTTCAAGATGTTGAATACTAGGTAATATTTTCACCAGTTTCCATGGTTAAATCCATCAAGATCATGCTTTCCATTGCAACTTGTTATGACTATGAGATTTGGCATAAGGATGTTAAAACCGCATTCCTTAACATGGATATTCATGAGGATGTGTGGGTGACATAGACTAAAGGTTTTACAAGTCCATTAATGCAAATAAAGTATGTAAGATGCCGAGGTTAATCTATGGATTGAAGTAAGGATCTTAGACTTGGAATCTTCAATAGTCAAAGAGTTAGACTTTAGTCAGAATGAAGATGAAAAACTGTTATTATAAGAATTTAGCGGGGGCATATTTATATTCCACATGATGATGGGGAATAACATCCTTGTACAACAAATATTAAAACTCGACAAGGAATTTCCTTCTCTATGAGGAGTTTAGGAGAAGAATCATATGTGAGAGGAATTGAGATATATAGAGATAGATCTGAAAATCTTCTTGACCTTAAGAAAGAGCACATCCATTGGCAAGATGTTGAAGGTGCTCAACATGCAGGACCCAATGAGAGAAAATTTGTGAAATTAGTCTCTCTAGAGTCTAGTATCCCAATTCTTGTGAAGAATGGGAAGAACATGAGTAATATACCATATGCAATCACAATTGGATCTATCATGTATACAATGTTATGTACTCGTCTCGTTATCCATATGTATTGGACATGATGAGAGGATATGTACTCATCCAATTATGTCACATGTATTGGACATGACAAGTGGATATTTGTTAGAATCCAGTGAAAGTCACTGGAATGCCATAAGGAACATCCTTAAGTACTTGAGAAGTACTAAAAGGATCAATTACTTGGTTATGGTAATGAGAAAGAGTTGGGGTGTAAAGGGTTACACCAATGCAAGCTTCCAAAATGACAAAGAAAATCAACGACCGCAATTAAATTTGTGTTTGACCATAAAATAGAACTGTAAGATGAAAGAGTTCTGAGCAAGAGATTGTTGGTCTACAATAGAAGTCAAGTACCTTGATGTTATGAAAAATAGAGGATACTGTATGGATCTAGAAGTTCATATAGATGAACTCATGGGAGGTTCCAACTTTTAATGACATAGTAGAAATACGATGAAAACAATTGAGTTACTGGATAGGAAAGGAATCTCAGATAGCATACTACAACACTTTCATCTCATATGAGAAGTCGTACAGTGAGGAAATGTGAAGAATTGCAAAATACCAAATATAATCAAATGTTGCTAACTCACTATGTAAGCACCAGTGTAGCAGAAACATGATGGACATGTTCAGAACACTTGGAATTAGATTCGTAAGTGATTGGCTCTAAGTGCAAGTGGGGGTTTGTTGGTATTAGCTGCCCAGAGGTCCAATCATACGATGATTGTAGTGGTTAGTTAGATACTTGATTTGATAAATATAAATGTAATTCTATCTTTTATGTTTGTCTCAATCATGAGATGATGACACAAACATGATATATGTCTAAAGAATGATGTTACTTGATGACATATGTCTTTAAGTTGAGGACCTGAACAATGAGATCATATGTATGATAAGAGTACATGAATTCTTGTTATGTCCCTAGTCGGATATTACAATGGAAGAAATATAGACAACAATAATATATAAGACTAGAGTGTGTTTTGACTAATGATAGAGTCTCATTAGTCATGATATGCGATATCAAGTCAAACACACAAGTACATGTTAGAGAACAATGTATCAGACAAACCCATCTTAAGAATGATACATGGAGATCATGAAATGGTAGTCAGAATCAACTCTCATATGGTAGTGGTTCTTAGACCTGAAATCACTACACTCATCACGTCATTCATTGTACTTTGACATCATCCAATGTTACCATGAATAAGGGTTTCCACGAAAGTGATGCTCAAGTACTCTGTGACATATGAGGACTGACTATGAGTGACGTAGAAGACATTTATCCCTCCTATAGGAGATTGATATCCAAGCCACTTGATATGTGAGACTGAGAAATGTATGACCATACTCATGTGATTCAATATGTGATATGTGAACTCACATGCATCTCAAACAATCTACTCTAGTTCAAGGAACATGGGTTGAATGTTGAGAGGATGATGATTGCATGCCTCGAGTTCAATCCGGATATCAGAGACAAAGGAACTATACAATCATGGTAACACTAATTACAGATTGCAGGTTGAAGAAGTTGTTCTCCAACTTCTGAATTACTTGGGTGGCATTGATGTGTTTCTAGATACCGCTCATTACTTTTGATGTCATAAGTTGGTTATGGACATTCACTGCCAACATAATTTAGGACCTATATGGTCACACACATAGGATGCACTTGGAATAGGATTTTATTCATGAATGATGTTTAATTTGATTACTAAAGTATTTAGGTATTCAATTTAAACAACACAGATTGAAAATTGACTAACTGGACTATGAACCGATCGGTTCAAGTGTTAAACCGATCGGTTGGAGTGTCAGGTTAATTGAAAACAACATGGGTTGATTAATGGTTGAATCAGGACATGAACCGAATTGTTCACTAAGTGAACCAACCAGTTCAAGGTCTAAGATTACTAGTTCATGTAATGAACTTCCCAACTCAATTATCAATTTGATTGGATCAAGGATTGATGCTGACATCATGTTTTGCATTAATCAAATATTGAATGATAATATGATTTAAAATAGGAAAGCTATTAAACTGACCGGTTCAAGACATGAGTCGACCGAATCACCTCTGAATGTACTAATTGTATAGTGAACTGACTAGTTCACCATTTGTAGCTTCCAAAAAAATTATGAAATTTTGTCTCTTCGACTCCCATATCAAATGGAAACCCTAACCATGGCCCTCCTATAAATATAGGGGTACTAGGGATTCCCAAACAACAATAAGATATGATAATTTTTTTCCTCTCTGGTTGTGATAAATAAGAGAGCCTAAGTCCTACCCGTGAAAGGGAGGGATAGCAAGGGAGAGATAATTGGGAGAGCAAGTCAACACTAGCACACTGTTGTTCAAAGGGACAATTCCTTCCCATTGGCTCTGGTAGCACAATGTGGAGTTCTCAGTGGTCTGCATGGACTACTCTAGAGGTGAGGAGGCTTTTTTCTACCTCTAGAAGGACAAAGTCAATTGCCATCTGTAGTGATCAACTGAGAGGCCGTTGTTGACGTTGTCAAGGTGCAATTTGAAGAAAAGGACACACTACTACAAGGGAATTGTTGCTAGACTTGATCCAGGATCAGGTATAACCTTGCAAACTTTCCTTCCTAGATACATCATTATTGACACGATCTCACTAGTTAGGGAATCAAACATTTTTTTTGTTTCCACTGCCATATCTATTGCCCCTTTTCCCAACAAATATATAGAGAGTACAAGAAGTAATGAGATACTTTCAACCATATCAATCTCAACATGTTGAGTAGACTATTGTATGCCACTCTTCTGACAAGGTACAAGATGGTACTGAGAGTACTCCCATGGACGGTAAGAGCTATAAGATATATAAGTTTCTTTCTAATGTAATAGTTTGTCAATTCAATATATATGATGTGCTATATATAATACTAAAAAATTATAGGTGGCTAGAAAATGCCTTCTTGCCATTTATGATCATGTATCCAACATTGTGGCTGATAGTGAGGTTTGTCCATGCGGTGATGGAAAACTACATTGTATTGCAATGATAGAGGATGTGGTATATGTGACTCCCCAACTTGTCTATCCACAAATAAAAGATAAAACATTGTTGATAACCCAGGAAGAATGCAATACAATAGGAGAAGCAAAAGGTAGTGTAGTTGGGTGTCCCAATGACTGGATTGTGTATGCGAATGTATGCAATATATATATTATATTTATATTTGTGAGTATATAATACTTGTCTATATATGTTGCAAATTGATTTGAGAATACTAAAAGAACCTAATACTTAAGAATCCCCTCACAATTCCTCCTCCAAATATTTATGCACCTACACTAATTTTGCATGAACTATTCAACTCGCTAGGATTTTAGTGTCAGTGCTTATGCGATGGTTAGAATGTTTGACACTAGGTTCTTAGTGTCAATGCTTATGTCGATGGTTGGAGAATGTTTGACAAGGGTAAAAATGCTCATCACTATGTCAAAGGATGCCTGAGGACAAGATCATGATATTACTATACTTGTTCAAGATATTAAGGAGCTAATTTAGCATGAATGGCTAAATACCTCCGATAATAGAAGTTCAGATATAGTGAGATCTTGTGGTTAAATAAATCTATATGAATATATATCTTGAATTGCTTTTTATACATTAAACCATTATATATATTCTTAAAAATACTTATACGTCAAGACTAGAGCATTTGAATGAGACAATTTAGCATTCCTATTTCTATCACCGATTAGCAGAGCAGATAGATGACAAACAACTATATTTGACTATTTTTCCAATGAATTCAAGTATTTTGTACTGTGGAAAAGGAAGTGATTATGGCTTCTTTCAATCTTAGGTAAGTTTCGTATCTTTGCTTGTCACTTTGAATTATGAATTACCTTAATTTACCTAGATTTTAATTTTTTATATTCCTTGTTCTTTATTTAGTAATAGATATTGGGAATTATTGGTGATCGTATATTAACTCGATCCATTGGGTAGCAAATTGGTGGGCGGGGCATCAACTAAAATTCTCAATTGTAGAGTAAGTATAATTTGCTATCAATCAACATATTTATTAATATTTGCATCATTAATAACTACTTAATCATGCAACATCCATATATTTATAGGGGGATAAAAGCATTCAGTGAGGCCCGAGGAGTTGTATATAGAAAAAACAAAATAATATCCTTAAAGAGTGCTAAGGTAGTTTTTATGACACCAAATATAATGCTAACTCTTCTTATTTTTATATATTAACGTCTTGCATAACTATGAATTTGTAGTACCCTGTACAAGATAATGGATGTGTATGCTTATACCACACGATGAATTATATGGATGTCATTGTTAAACAATGTCACAAGACATCGAAAATATACAAAATATAATGTAGACTTTGGTCAAAATTGTATAATCTAATATAAATCATAATGATACTTATATATTATCATATGATTATCTTTTGTAGACATTTAACACCAAGATACCTTATGCATAAGACACACTAGATGTTACGACCCCACCTCCCGATAACCCCCAATTAATGGAGACTGAGAGGTCAAAGCCGCACCCATACCTTCCGGATCAAAGGTTCGGCAATTAACCAAGAATAATTATTAAATTTTAACATACTAAACTGAAAAGCTATAAGAAAATAAAATTTTGCATACCTTTTTGAAAACTTGGATCTCTAAACGTCTATCCACTTAAGGATTCTACTCTAACTAATCCTCCTTGTATTTTACTTCATGTATTACATAGTATGACGATTTATTGTTTGTCCTTTTGGCTTGTACCTAAAATGCCGACAAACAAAACATCAGTCAGCCGAAGCTGGTATATGGGGGAAACAAATAATGTTCAGCTATGTTAACAATATAATCACTCAATTGATCATTTAACAATCAAGATTATGTTTTAAGCCAAACTAATCAATTCATACCTATCCACAACTCTGTGTTACCCTGTAAGGACTTATATGGTACCTCTATAAAGGTGACTTGATGGACCTACCCTCTAGGCAGCCAAAGTCTTTCATGACCTGATGGACCTACCCTCTAGGTAGCCATGTACTAGGTCAGCCATTACGACACAGAGGGGACCAGGATCTGAGCTAGAAGGCATATACATTATGTGATAGTCATAGTCACTTTATAATTGCAGTATGAACATCCAAACAGTTTAGTTGCATTCAATGCGATTAAACATCCGGGAATCCATCTGAAAACCTAAGCGGTTATTCATAATTAACCGCATACCTGATTTGGTGAGTCATGCAGATTATTCAACATATACTTCATGTGTATACAATCAAGTCAATCAACAGATCCAAGCAAGTAATTCAATCATCACATAGTTCCTGAAATAAATAGGTACTCTATTTATTACACACTTTATCAAGAACTACTTTATTAACTTGGATTCACTTTCTATGGTTTCTAATATGCATTAAGGTTTCATTAATATTCATTAGGGTTTCTTAGATTAATTTCTCAAACTTTATCCTTTTTAAGTTAACAAACCCTAAAATACTCTTTTCCATTTATATGAACCTTAATTGCTCAACTATTCATTTTAATAGTCTTTTATACCCAAATTGACTTAGGATCATCATATCCCTATTTATTCATGGATTTGAACCATTAAACAATTAAAAGACATACTTAGGGTTTTCAAGCTCATTAATGCATAATCATGCATGAAACCCTAAATTAAGCCAATTATATAAAAAGATCTTCTCTTTAGATCCTATTTCCACTTTTATTAACAACAGATAAATATCAGCTTGATTAACATCATTAAGTCCATCTATCATCAAAACTAAGAGTTTTTCCTCAATTAAATCATCAAAGATGATAACTTTATGTACTTTTTCCATTTCAAGCATATTTATGCATATAAACTCTAAATTAGACTAATCACATGCAAAGTTCTTCCTTTTTGAACTTAAGGTACCTTTTTACATTTAACAGGTTAACATCAATTCTAATGATCCATTAAACCCTATTAAACTCATTAATCATATCAACATAGGGTTTCTTAATCTTTAATTCATTAAAGATGATGATTTGCACTACATTTCTAACTATGATCAGATTCAGGCCATAAAATTATTTTTATTGGATTCCTCTTATTTTCCTGATCAAAATTCATATATTATTTATGTCTATCCAAGTTACGGTTTGCTAGATATGATTTTTGCAAAGATCCACTTACTTGGCCAATGGCATTGCACCACGTCATCCTTGCTAAGTAAAGCGATCGACCTTGGAACATTTCGAAAAGACGCATATACCCTCGATTAAGTGGATCCGCTCTTTAGCTTGCGGAGGGCAAAACCGTCCAATGCCCTCCGTCATCTTCTTCCCCGCGAGCGCCTAGGTCAGTCGCTGCAGCAAGGTCGTGCGCGGCCTAGTGGCTGCTCCCTGGACCTCTTCGGCAGCTGGGGGCGGCTCCATTGCCTCCGTCGAGCCCCCACGCAGGTGGGGCTACCTTGGTTATGGCCTCCATGGCCAGTACCGGGCCCTGCACGACCGCGACCCATGACCTGTTGCAGTCGTGTTGCAGGTGTTCCATCGACGATTGGGGTGAAGCCCGACGTTCAAGGGCGTTAGACGACTATCTACTGATCATCGGGGTTCATCAGGACACCCTCAGGACGCCTCCACATCCCTCTGTTGCTCCAGAGAAGACACCACCCGAGGTTTAGGGTTTATACGTGCAAGAACAAGAAGAAGGAAAACGTGTGAGATCTCTTTGGAACCCGAACCAAAAGACCAACCCCTTATATAGGGGAGGATTATGAAGTCCTAAGGTGTGCCTCATGGGGACCCAAGTCCCAAACTTGAAAGGAAACACTCTTTCCTTGGTTGTGAAGCAACCAACTCTCTCTCTCATAAATCTTTTCTAATATCCTTTATTATTTGGATATTTTAGGAATTCGAAAATCCTTGCCATTATCCTCTTTATTTCTTGCTTTTCAATCCTTAGGCACGAAATTCTATTTCCTTTAATCAAAATTACTTTCTTTTTAACAATACCTCATAATTCATTAATAAGGTATCACATTATCCTTTTATTTTGTAAATTTGGTATTTTCTCTTTCTTTCCTCTTTATTGGGACTCCTTGGATCCCAAGACATTCCATTATTTTGAATTTCTTTTTATTGGATACTTATTATCCTTCTAGATGCATCTTTATGCATTATTTCACATTATCTTGTTTATTTATTATTAGAATATTTCCTTTTTGAGGATTTCTCTTTATTTTTGTTTTATTTTCCTCATTGACATTCCTTTTATCATTAGGAATCCTTGGAACACGAAATTCCACAATGGATCACCTAATTATACCTTTTCCCACTTATTTCCAACATTTTCACATTATTTTCAATTTCTTTCTTAATAAAGAAATACATAATTAATCTTTTCTTTTTCTTATTGCTTTTCTTTGCAACTTTAGACTCCTTGGAACCCAATGAATCCAAGAGGCATGAAATCCCTCTTTGGATTTGCCTTCTAGAGGTTTCTACATATTTCTTTTCTTCAGAATTCAATTATCCATTTACTAATTGAATTTCCTTGTTATTGGGCCCAATAGCCAATAAAGCCCACAACACGAACATCAAGGCTATTGTAAACAAAATCCATGTATTCAAAACAAATTATACCATTCTTTGTTCAATTATCCTTAATATGAGAAATTGCATTTCTCACCAATTGAACCCAAAAATTGGGGTTGTAACATCCTTCCCCTCTTATAGGAATTTTGTCCTCAAAATTCAAACAAGCAAACAAACAATTCAGGATAAGACTTTTCCATGTCCATCATTGGCCCCTATGTGGCTTTGCCGTACTCATGGCATTTTCAAAGAACCTTTATTATCACATATTCTTTTCTCTGAGTTCTTTCATCCTGGTGTCTATAAACTACACAGGTGACTCAAGCCATTTCAGCCTCCCTTGGGGCTCACTAGGTTCATTGTTTAGAACATGGTTGGGTACCTCACATAGTGCTCTGAATTTGACACATGGAACTCATCACACATTACTTTATCCTGAGGGGTATGGTCTTCTCCACCAAACTATGTCAAAAGGACCCATGCATCATGGACTCAGCTCTCTTAGCTATAACCTAGAGGGGTCAGATTTTCATGTCACATTTTCTCCCACAGTAACTTGTATGTCAGTCTACTTTGCATCTGCTCATGACTCTCATCGTCTCTAGGCTCTTTTCAGCCCATGCACAATCAAAGTGACTTTATCTACACGCACTGTGGTCCCTTTTCTAACCATCATGTGGTCCTTTTCTAACCATCATGTGGTCCTTTCACCAACATCACCTTACTGAAGTGGTGACCGACACAACCTCCCTTACAGAGCTTCTTATAAATCCCGATACTGGCTATGGTGGTTATCTTCACATATTTCATAGGACAAAAACTGTCTCTAGATATCACCCTGAATGAGCACACATGCCCTCATCAGACCCTTTAGTCTGGATCATACTAACCATAGTTAGGGGTGATAATCTATACTAACATTGAGTTCTTCATGTACCTACTTCCACTTTATGGAAGTGAACCTTTAGGTCAAACTCAAGAACCCTTGAACTTGCTTCATGGTGTAGTTGAACCATCTCTCTCATGGGTAGTTCAACTAGATCTGTCTCTTAACAGAACTCTTTCTTTCTCATGTTATCTGGGTAAGGCGACCTACCATAACCCATATTGCATTTCAACCTTCTTTGGTCTAGGGGAGACCTATCTCAACATCCATAGTGTTGAGCTCCCATTCCCTCTCAGGGACTCTTTTGTCCTCTATATCGATACACTGGGTTACTGGGGTTCATCCTTTACCTCCCGGCTTGCATGGCTATAAACCACATGCAACTTCATCTTAAGCATCCAAAGTGCTATTGCCATTTTCCACAGTGTATGGTGATCTTCAATCATGATTTCCTGTATGTCATGATTCTTTCAAGATCAATTCCTCTGAAACCCTAAACCACTCTTAGTCAGGGTTTCGTCACCTTCTCCTCCAAAGAAGTGCATCTGAGGTTCTACCACCATCCTTTCATTGCATCAAGGACTAGACTGGCTAACCAAACAACCCTTAACTTTTCAATGTATCTTGTTACATCTGAGTGTTATCCAAACACCTCTCCTTTTCAAACTTAGGGTTAGCCAAACAACCTCTTCTAGCTTCTAGTCAAACAAGTCAGATGTATCTCAACCAGAGCATCCATTACCACTTCACATCCTTAGGTATTAGGTAACGTTGAAGACATACACTTCCATGTATTTCACTTATCATCTCACCTCAAACTCTATGTCTATTTTCATTAAGAACACTCTCTGATGATCAAATTCTACCTGGTATAACTCGTAAGTTCCACATAGCTCATGATAAAAACATCCTCATAAGGTGACTACCTCATTCCTCTTAGTGTTTGCAAGCCATCCATGTATCATTCACTTTACCAAGGTAGATTATCTTTTCTATCCCCAATTCTCGTGGTAACGTTCCAACCTACATCATCTCTTATCCTTGGTGTATGGAATGCGTAATGTCATATCTCTCACTCCCATAACAAGAGGAAATAAGCATTTGGCTGCAGTCCAAATACAGAGTTCTTCCTGTTCCAAGAGTAGAGATGGTACATCCCACCTTGCCAATACACCTTTACATTTAAGTTGCAACGTGCCACATATGTCTCTACATCATGATATCAAACTAGTCTTGAACCTACTGAGGTTTATATCCTTGGTCATCTCCTCTAGGTCTATAGGGTACCGACTCTTTTGGGGTCATCCCTCTTCCCTTATGCATCAAGAGAGTGCCCTACTCATCTGCCCTTTGGGTCCCATGAGTTCATGAAGGTGATCAATCTCCTAACCCATGGCCCTCAGACAATGATAGCTATTACCTCCCGACCCTATGGTCATGTGCAACTGGGGAATTAGGCAACTCCTACTTTCATCGGTCTTATCCCTACCTGACCCTAGGATAGACTTAAGATTCTCCATTATAGTACATGTTCTCTTAGAACCAAGTCTCCATCATCTCTCTTACTGCATTCATGGGCTGGATTTCATCCTTTCATAGGGATCATGGCAACCTGCCTACCTTGGTCAAGCCCCATACCGGTTACCTCCATGGTAACACATTCATATGCAATTAGAGATGGATATCTATGGGTCTACAGGTTCATTCTCGTACCATGTACCTTTCACTTAGCTTCTAAAGATCCTATGAGACCTCTTTAGGTTACCTTGAACCAACAAAACTGATATACACCCTACCAAAGGGGTCCCTCTCCCAAGATGGGAGGAAAACTATCTCTTGACATTACGATCACAAAATCTCTTAGGTCTAGGGTTTACATCCACATGAGTCTACTTAACCCTAGCAAGCTATTAAGGCACAATAAGATCACTTACTGTACCATGCTAGGTCATACTTATACTTCTTTCCTCAAAGTTGGATCCAGATCAAACTTTACCTTTATCATCAACCTAGTTGTGAGGGGTTCTAAGGAACTCAGCTTGTATAGGAACACCTCAACCTTAAACTTAAGGGGCTTCCCTTTTTCCTCTATACATGAGGAGTACCATGATTGCTTCTATAGGAACTCAACTTCTCATTATGAGCATTAGGTACACCACTTCCCCTCTTAGGCCTAGGAACCCTAGGTTCACTTGTAGGTGTCCAACTGCATGCTCTATCTCTGAACCAAGCATTCAAAAGGCATGCCATGCACTCCTTATCATTCTTCAACTCGAGCAACACTTAGAGTTGGATCCTCCTTAAGGACAACCAACAAGGTACAAGGCCTCGGAACCTGTTCACTAAACCTCTCTAGGTCTAAGGAACTCTTCTTCCTACCTCAGAAGGTAAACACCTATACTATAGGCACATAGGCACCAGATGCTTCATCTTCACTCTCTAGGATTTGGTCCCTCTAAAGGCAACCAAGATATCATCAACTTATGAGGCAACCAATGTCATCCATTGTTTAGGGTTTTAGGCTTCCAACCTTCTTGCTGGGTTTCCTGCTCTCTCTAGAGCTAACCCTACTTCCAACCTCACTATTAGAGGTCATCTCTTCATGAAGGATCAACCTCAAAAGCATCCTCTACATGGGTGAAGCTTAGGTTCAAACTTATGTTTGCTCAAGATCATCCATAACCCTTCATGCTCCATCATAATTCCTTATCCAGGGTTTCATCCTATTTTCATCACTATGACGTGCCCTAGGTGCCAGCTATACCCTACTTGCACAAGCCCATAGGGTTTCTAAGGTCCTTCACTAACATCATCATCTAAGGAACTATCCCTTACCCTAACATACACGACCCTTCCCAGGGTTGGGTTGCCAAAGGTGCTAGGTCACCCATGGATCATATGGCATCCCAAAGGCATGTCCTTTCAAACACCTGGTCCAACTCATCTCTCTCTCTAACCTTCACTTAGGGTTACAGTTAGCATCATCCTCAAAGGATGTGCCAGGTCTCTACTTGCAATGGAGATCTCTATCTCCAAGACTAACTTATCCTCTTGTCACGAAGGTCTAGCCTCAGGACTCTTCTGAGGACATGACAACTTATGTCATACGACCTAAGCATGTATCTATTATTTATTTTGCGCTTAATCTACTAAGCTTATGTCCATGACATCTTATTTACATGCCTTTCATTAATTTAGTGGAGGATCCCTTAAACCTTATTAACCTTACCCATACCTCAAGAGGGTGAGGAGAAGAAAAAAAACCCTAATCCTTTATGTCCTTATCAGAATTTTGTGATGAGAAGGGATGAATAAGATGAGAAGTCCTAAAGGTATCTTATTTCGATTCATACCCTAAGACTTTGGCCAGGCAGTCACACGGATCCGGGAGTCCTCGTATTCCGACTAGCGGTGCGGAGGAAAATATTGCCAGCCCCCGGTCGTGATCCTTTTCTAGACACCTCAGTCTTTCGGATAATCCTCTAATAACTCCCTTGGGTTCTATGGAGTTTGTAAAATTTAATAATTATTAATGGTTAACTGAGGAACCTAAGCTCTGATACCAAATGTTACGACCCCACCTCCCGATAACCCCCAATTAAGGGAGACTGAGAGGTCGAAACTGCACCCATACCTTCTGGATCAAAGGTTCGACAATTAACCAAGAATAATTATTAAATTTTAACATACCAAACTGAAAAGCTGTAAGAAAATAAATTTTTGCATACCTTTTTGAAAACTTGGATCTCTAAACGTCTATCCACTTAAGGATTCTACTCTAACTAATCCTCCTTGTATTTTACTTCATGTATTACATAGTATGACGATTTACTATTTGTCCTTTTGGCTTGTACCTAAAATGCCGACAAACAAAATGTCGGTCAGCCGAAGGTGGTATATGGGGGAAACAAATAATGTTCAACTATGTTAACAATATAATCACTCAATTGATCATTTAACAATCAAGATTACGTTTTAAGCCAAACTACTCAATTCATACCTATACACAACTCTGTGTTGTCCCTGTAAGGACTTATATGGTACCTCTATAAAGGTGACTTGATGGACCTACCCTCTAGGCAGCCAAAGTCCTTCATGACCTGATGGACCTACCCTCTAGGTAGCCATGTACTAGGTCAGCCATTACGACACAGAGGGGACCAGGATCTGAGCTAGAAGGCATATACATTATGTGATAGTCATAGTCACTTTATAATTGCAGTATGAACATCCAAACAGTTTAGTTGCATTCAATGTGATTAAACATCCGGGAATCCATCGGAAAACCTAAGTGGTTATTCATAATTAACCACATACCTGATTTGGTGAGTCATGCAGATTATTCAACATATACTTCATGTGTATACAATCAAGTCAATCAACAGATCCAAGCAAGTAATTCAATCATCACATAGTTCTTGAAATAAATAGGCACTCTATTTATTACACACTTTATCAAGAACTACTTTATTAACTTGGATTCACTTTCTATGGTTTCTAATCCGCATTAAGGTTTCATTAATATTCATTAGGGTTTCTTAGATTAATTTCTCAAACTTTATCCTTTTTAAGTTAACAAACCCTAAAATACTCTTTTCCATCTATATGAACCTTAATTGCTCAACTATTCATTTTAATAGTCTTTTATACCCAAATTGACTTAGGATCATCATATCCCTATTTATTCATGGATTTGAACCATTAAACAATTAAAAGACATACTTAGGGTTTTCAAGCTCATTAATGCATAATCATGCATGAAACCCTAAATTAAGCCAATTATATAAAAAGATCTTCTCTTTAGATCCTATTTCCACTTTTATTAACAATAGATTAATATCAACTTGATTAACATCATTAAGTCCATCTATCATAAAAAATAAGAGTTTTTCCTCAATTAAATCATCAAAGATGATAACTTTATGTACTTTTCCCATTTCAAGCATATTTATGCATATAAACTCTAAATTAGACTAATCACGTGCAAAGTTCTTCCTTTTTGAACATAAGGTACCTTTTTACATTTAACATGTTAACATCAATTCTAATGATCCATTAAACCCTATTAAACTCATTAATCATATCAACATAGGGTTTCTTAATCTTTAATTCATTAAAGATGATGATTTGCACTACATTTCGAACTATGATCAGATTCAAGCCATAAAACTATTTTTATTGGATTCCTCTTATTTTCTTGATCAAAATTCATATATTATTTATGTCTATCCGAGTTACGGTTTGCTAGGTATGATTTTTGCAAAGATCCACTTACTTGGCCAATGGCATTGCGCCACGTCATCCTTGCTAAGTAAAGCGATCGACCTTGGAACATTTCGAAAAGATGCATATACCCTCGATTTAGTGGATCCTCTCTTCAGCTTGCGGAGGGCAAAACCATCCAATGCCCTCTGTCATCTTCTTCCCCGCGAGTGCCTAGGTCAGCCGTTGCAGCAAGGTCGTGCGCGGCCTAGTGGCTGCTCCCTGGACCTCTTCGGCCGCTGGGGGCGGCTCCATTGCCTCCGTCGAGCCCCCACACAGGTGGGGCTACCTTAGTTATGGCCTCCATGACCGGTACCGGGCCCTGCACGGCCGCGACCCATGACCTGTTGCAGCCGTGTTGCAGGTGTGCCACCGGCGGTTGGGGTGAATCCCGACGTTCAAGGGCATTAGACGACTATCTACTGATCATCGGGGTTCATCAGGACACCCTCAGGACGCCTCCACATCCCTCCGTTGCTCCAGAGAAGACACCACCTGAGGTTTAGGGTTTATACGTGCAAGAACCAGAAGAAGGAGAAGGAAAACGTGTGAGATCTCTTTGGAACCCGAACCAAAAGACCAACCCCTTATATAGGGGAGGATTATGAAGTCCTAAGGCGTGCCTCATGGGGACCCAAGTCCCAAACTTGAAAGGAAACACTCTTTCCTTGGTTGTGAAGCAACCAACTCTCTCTCTCTCATAAATATTTTCTAATATCCTTTATTATTTGGATATTTAGGAATTCGAAAATCCTTGCCATTATCCTCTTTAAATCAAAATTACTTTCTTTTTAACAATACCTCATAATTCATTAATAAGGTATCACATTATCCTTTTATTTTGAAAATTTGGTATTTTCTCTTTCTTTCCTCTTTATTAGGACTCCTTGGATCCCAAGACATTCCATTATTTCGAATTTCTTTTTATTGGATACTTATTATCCTTCTAGATACATCTTTATGCATTATTTCACATTATCTTGTTTATTTATTATTAGAATATTTCCTTTTTGAGGATTTCTCTTTATTTTTGTTTTATTTTCCTCATTGACATTCCTTTTATCATTAGGAATCCTTGTAACACGAAATTCCACAATGGATCACCTAATTATACCTTTTCCCACTTATTTCCATCATTTTCACATTATTTTCAATTTCTTTCTTAATAAAGAAATACATAATTAATCTTTTCTTTTTCTTATTGCTTTTCTTTGCAACTTTAGACTCCTTGGAACCCAAGGAATACAAGAGGCACGAAATCCCTCTTTGGATTTGCCTTCTAGAGGTTTCTACATATTTCTTTTCTTCAGAATTCAATTATCCATTTACTAATTGAATTTCCTTGTTATTTCCTTGTTATTGGGCCCAATAGCCAATAAAGCCCACAACACAAACATCAAGGCTATTGTAAACAAAATCCATGCATTCAAAACAAATTATACCATTCTTTGTTCAATTATCCTTAATATGAGAAATTGCATTTCTCACCAATTGAACCCAAAAATTGGGGTTGTAACACTAGATGAGTTACGAGAATTGTGGGAAAAGTGATTCATTCAAGATATTGATTTTGAATTCTGTTGGAATCGATGATATTGAACTTTGAATCTAATTATTGGTCGACTGAGCCCCCTTTTGATATTTTGTATATATGTTATAGATAATAAGACTTTATATTTGAATTGAAATTATAATGAACATAAGTAACGTTATATTTTGTGTTGAATTTAATTTTGCAATTGAAGATGAGAATGTGAATATACAAGTAAATTGTGAATGTCTATGTGAAGACAAGTGCATTTTGAAGATATGTATATGAATGCAATGAGGCAATTGAAGATGTGTATGCATGTTTCTATTATTGTATTTTTTATATATTAAAAATGGCATATTGTTAAGATAAACACATGATGTAACCTATTTCTCATTAGAACAACAACAATTGCATCCTACTGAACAATTGGACAACATGTCTATAGACTTGTTTTTTTTGAAACACATATTTCAACATCTATTTTAAAAGTCAAAAACCAATGTTATTGAACAATATTATTAGTAAATTGTTTAACTGATAAGTCATCCTATTATGTCTTTTTTGGGGCTAGAAACTGATGTTGAACATATATGATGTTGGTTTTGTAGAATAACTGATGATGTAGATAAATTTCAACAATTTAAAATTCAGCTTCCTACTACGTAGGTTTCTTGAAAAAATCAACTTCATAAATACATTACCGTGTCAAATTTTCAGCTAAATTCAACGTGACAGACCTCCTATTTAGCAAAAATTGATTGATAGGAAAGTCATTTGCGTCAATTTTTATTAACCTAGACATCAATTTTTATTAAAATAAACATCAATTTTGTAGAACCACCATTCTGGTATTACGTCAGTTTCATCTACCTCTATGAATCAATGTTATAGTTGTCAATCAATAGTGTTGTCCACCTACAATCTCCTCAAAACTGACACTGGAGGCCTTAATTAACCGACGTGAAATGGAACATGTGTATTAGTATTTATTGGTAATTAGGGTTGATTAAGTACATAATTATGAAAGTTAATAAGGATTATAAATTCTAGATTTGACTAGAATTAATTAAGTGCATAATTATGAAAGTTAATAAGGATTATAAATTCTAGATTTGACTAGGATTGATTAAGTGCATAATTTGGAATTTTGTATCCCTATCCAATATAAGTCAAAACAAACATGGTTCTAGTTATTTAGGACATGATGAATGATATGACAATGTTCAACATCCTGAAGGGGGGAAGATACCCAACTGGAATCAAAGTGGAGGAGGACAAATTTATATTCTTATTAATATTGTGTATGGGGTCATATAATAGATTGAGGAGAGGCTATTTGCATGTTTAGATATTAAAGAGGAAAAATATAAATAGAAAGTTGTTATGTGGGTCTAGGAGGCTGGGAGGAGGGGATCTCATCCTGAGATCAAGATGGGAAGAGATTATAAAAGCCTCATATGTAGGAGGATCATGGTTGGAAGTAAGCATGAGAAGAAAAATACACCAAATCTGGCTCAAGTTGATCCCAACTGGAAATTTAGGTTTCCTTAGATATATTCGATTGGGTGGTCAGACTAAAAAACACCCATGTTTTGCATTTTTCACCATACTAGTTTTGAGTGAAACTCTAGTCTGCCCGTCTCCAGAGCTGGAAAAGAAAACCTTTGCACCCCAACACTAACAACATATTGTCACACTCACTATGAATGAGGATGAATGACAGAGGAGTGCCTCATGTTGCTAAAGGTTGTACATAGACTACTAGGTGATGAGAGCACCACTTGTGTCCCACATAAATGGCGGGGGTGTGTTCCTCAGAGGCAGAACTACTGTAAGACTGGGAGTATGACCACTCAACATTTTTTAAAAATAATAAATATACTTGGGTTGACAACTTATAATTGCCTTGTTGTGTTGATGGTTTGTTATTTGAGAGGACCCCCTGTCTCTTGGGTTCCTAATTTAATAAGGAGAGCTTCTAGTTGATGGTTCCTTTCTGGTTTCCAAGTTAAATAATGGAATACAAACTCTAGATCAAATTTTGTTTTATTCCATTTTAACTCCTCTCTGACTGACATTTACTCCTGATATTAATGGCTCATGGATTCCTTTTCAATTTGTATTGCTCATGCAATTGTTAATTCTTCATATTTCTTGTGCTATTACATTGTCTCTATAGGGAAATATAGCATCAGATATGGTAGTGGAAACAAAAATTTTACTACCATATTTCCCTTGGATAGTAGATCATGTCAACAGCTATGTGATGGGAAGGGAAGAGGATTGTAAGGCTTATACCTGGTCATGGAGCAAGTCTAGTGACTATCCCTTGCTACAACGTGCCCCTTTATTCAAGTTACACCTAGAAGGCATCGACAATAGCCTCTTGGTTGATCACTAGTAATGGTGGTTGACTGCGTCTTCCTAGTGGGTGGAAACAACATCCTCCCCTCTATAGTAGTCCACACGGACAATTGGAAACCCCTGTCATTCTACATGAATAAAAAGGAAGTAGTTGTCATTTCTAGTCAACATGCTAGCGTCGACTTGCTCTTCTAATTGTTTGTTCCTTGTTGTTCCTCCCTTTGATGGGTAGAACTTGCTCGGGTTTCCATTTTACCACAGTTGTGAGAAGAGAACGATTGTTAGTGCTTAATGTTGTGTCTTTGAAAAGCCTCTACGACTCCTCTATTTATAGGAGGATCATGAGCTCTAGTATGAGCCAAAGTCCAAAGATGTTCAGAGAATGTTCGCAAGTGGCGAGATCACTAGAGAGGATGAATTTCCCTACCACTTCATTCTCTTCCACTTTGGCCAATATGAGCTCACCTGGTACATGAAGCTTTATTAGGGAATTTCCCATCCTAGTAGGAGCTTTTTCATGAATTTTTTGAAACCTGTGAGCCATGAACCGATCAATTCACCAATGAATCAGTTGGTTCACATGATTGGTTCAACACATGAACTAATCCTTTTAACATGTTTCCTATTCACAATTGTATTGACAATTAATATTCAATTAATGCACAACATGACATCATCTTCAATCCTCAATCCAATTGAATTGATCAACCAAAAGGTTGGTTCACTATTTGAACTGGTCAATTCAAAGATTTGCGTTGACTGATTCACTTGATGAATTGATCATTTCAGAGTTCTCATTGCTAATGTTGGTTCAAATTGACTTGACACTTGAATCAATCGATTCAACATTTGAAGCGATCAATTAAAAGTCCCGTCATTCAATTTCCAACTGTTGTTGTTTATATTGAATACCTAAACACTTTAGTAATCAAGTTTAACATCATTCGTGAATAAACTCCTATTGCAGGTGCATCCTATGTGTGTGACCCTATAGGATCCAAGTTATGTTGGTATGTTGGCAGTGAATGTTCATAACTAATTTATGACATCACAGGAAAAGAGTGGTATCTAGAAAGGCATCATTTCTACCCAAGTAATCAAAAATTTGGAGAACAACTTTAACCTACAATGTACAATTGATGTTATAGTGATCATATAGTTCATTTGTCTCTAAAATCTAGATTGAAATCGAGGCATGGAATCATCATCCTCTTTAACATTCAGTCCATGTTCCTTGAACTAGAATAGACTATTTGAGATATTTATAAGCTCAAATACGACATATTGACTCACATGAGCATGGACATGCTTTTCTAAGTCTCTCTTATCAAGTGGCCATGATATCATACTCTTTTAGGAGGGAAAAATCCCTTCTACATCACTCATATTCATCCCCATGTGTCACAATGCACCTGGGCACCACCTTTACGGCTACCCTTATTCAAGGTCACGATGGATGATGTCGAAGTACATCAAATGACATGTGATGAGTGTAGTGACTTTAAGTCTAAAAACCACAATATCATCACTATGAGAAATGATTCTGACTACCAATCATGGTTTCCATGCATCATTCTCAAGGTGGGTCTGTACGACACGCTGTTCTCTAACAAATATCGATGTGATTGGTTTGATATCACATATCATGACTTAATGCGATTCTGTAATCAACCAACACACACTCTAGTCTTATGCTTTATTGTTGTCTATCAACCTCTCACAATAACATCCGACTCGGGACCTAGCAAGAATGTATATACTCTTAACATATGTATGATCTCATTGTTTAGGTCCTCAACCAAGAAGACATACTTCATTGAGTAATATCATTCTTTAGACATTTGTTATGTTACATCATTATCTCATAAATAAATAAAAACAAAATAAATTAGAAGATTTCCTTTATTAGTAATCAAATCTTTTACAATATATGCATCAAAATCATCATATGATTGGCTCTCTGTCCATACATACCAAAAAATCCTACTTATACTTATAGACAATCACCAGTGCACTTAATCCTAACTGATCTAGCATGACCTTCATGCTTTTGTTGCATAAGTGATTTTGTCAAGAGGTCAACCACATTGATTTCAGTTGGTACTCTACAAGTCTTCATATCTCCTTGCTGTACGATCTCTCATTTGAGATGGGAACTCTATTGTATATGCTTGGAACATTGATGCGATCTGGTTTCCTTACCTTGTGCAATATCTCCAATGTTGTCACAATATAGCCCAATTGCATCGCCGATGCTTGGATGCACCAATATAATCGACCTCTCTTGTAGAGTCAATAACTATCTCTTTCTTAGAACTCTTCCAGCTTACAACTTAGTTGTTTAGGTAAAACACAAATCTAGATTGTGATCTATAGTCATCTTTGTCAGTTTGGAAGCTTGCATCAGTGTAACCCTTTACCACCAACTCTTCCTCACCACCGTAGACAAGGAACCAATCCTTAGTTATTCTCAAGTACTTAAGAATGTTCTTGATAGTAGTCCACTAAGCTTCACCAAGATCTGACTAATGTCTGCTCATCATGCTCAAGGCATACACAACATCTGGATGAGTGCATAACATTGCGTGCATGATGGATTCAACTGCTGATACTTATGGAATCTTACTCATGTGCTCCCTTTCTTCACAAGAATTGGGACATCAAGATCTAGAGATAGTAACACCATGAGACATGGGTAAGTCTCCTCTCTTTGAGTTCTCCATGTTGAACCTCTTCAACACTTTGTAAAAATATGTGCTCTGGCTTAGTCCAAGAAGCCTTCTAGATCTATCTCTATAGATATTAATTCCTAATATATAGGGTGCCTCTCCTAAGTACTTCATATAGAATGTATTTCCCAACCATGTCTTTACCATATATAAATTAAGGATGTCATTCCCCATCAATATTATGCCATCATCATACAACATGAGGAATAAAATCATGCTCCCACTAACCTTCTTGTAAAAACATGGTTCATCTTAATTTTAACTAAAGCCAAACTCTTTGACTGTTTCTTCAAATCAAAGATTCCAGCTCTGAGATGCTTTCTTCAATCCATAGATTGACCTTTATATCTTACAAACTTTTATTTCATCCTTTGGATTTATTAAACCCACAGGTTGTGTCATGTACACATCCTCAAGAAGATTCCAATTAAGGAATGCAGATTCAACATCCATCTGAAAAATCTCATAGTTATGAAAAGCTACAACGAAAAGCATGATCCTGATGGACTTAACCATAGAAATTGGAGAAAAAGTTTCATCATATTCAACACCTTGAACTTGTTTGAAACCCTTTGCAACCAATCTACCTTTGTAAGTTTTTACATTACCATCCATGTCGGTCTTCTTCTTGAAGACCCACTTGCATCCTATAGGTTTTACCCATTTAGGTGGATCCACCAAAGTCCATACCTTGTTGGTGTACATGCATTCCATGTCAGATCTCATCGTCTCAAGCCATTTCTCATATTCTAATCCCTTAACAACTTCTAGTTAGGTAGTTGACTCATCATCAATATTGACTCATCGCCTTCATGAGTAAGAAGATAACCATATCTATCTAGCTCAAGGTGTGTCCTACTAGATCTCTGAGGTTCCTTTGTTATATGAGGAATTTGAGATTCCACAACAATTTCTGATTATCTATGTTCCTCTTGTACCTCTATAGGTTCAATGTTCTATTGTTGGTCTCAAACCTCTTTGAGTTCTACTTTCCTCCCACTATTTCCTTAGGAATACATCATCCCTGGAAACAAACACTTTGTTGTCAGAATAGTATAAAAGTAGTATAAGGTTTCCCTAGGATATCCAACAAAATAACATTTATCTAATTTGGGTCCAAGGTTTTTAGAAAACTACTTTCTCACATAAACTTCGCAACACCAAATCTTCATAAAATACATATTGAGACACTTCCCATACCACATTTCATATGGCACCTTTTGAACCAATTTAGATGGCACATAGTTTAGTGTAAATGCAGTGGTTTCTAGAGCATAACCCCAGAAGGAAGTCATAAGTTAAGAAACATGCATCATTGATCGCACCATATCTAGTAATGTGTGATTCTTTCTTTCTGACAAACTGTTATGTTGTGATGTTCCATGTGGAGTCCATTGTGATACGATACCATGGTTTCATAGAATGTTCTCAAACTCCTGGATTAAGTATTCTCCATCTCGATCATAATGAAGTGCCTTAATACTTTTATTAGGTTGGTTCTATACTAATTCATGAAATCCTTGAAATTTTCATGAGTTTCTAAATTATGTTAACATAACCATACCTAATGAAGTAATCAATAAAGGTAATGAAGTACTAATAACCACCTCTAGTATTTGTTCTAAAAGGGTCGCATACTGATATAGCACTAGCCCTTTCACTATTTCTAATGAAGGGAGCCTTGGTCATCTTTCCCAACAAACAAGACTCACAAGTTTCTATAGATTCAAAATCAAAAGAATCTAGATAACCATTTTATGGAGTCTATAAATGCGATTCTCGTTGATGTGCCCTAGCCGACAATGCCAAAGATACGTTTTTTTGAGTTATTAAGTTTTAAAATTTTAGTATGTACGTTATAAACATTTGTCTTTAGCTCCAACAAATAAAGACCATAAGACATTGGGGCACCACCATAAAAGATCTCATCTTGTAAAATAGAACATTGATCATTTTTTATATGAAATTCATATCCATCCTTGTCCATACAAGATACATAAATAATATTTCTATTAATGGTAGGTATAAAATAGTAGTTCTTTAACTCTATTACAATCCCAATGTGTAAAGATAAAGTATGGGTTCCAACTATAGTGGCAATAACTATTGCTTCATTTACGACTCGCAGTTCGAACTCACCCTTTTATAAAGGCTTACTTCTTTTTATATTCTACATATTTGAACATATGTGAGATCCACATCTAGTATATAGTACCCAAGATGAAGAAGTAGACAAATGTTATCTCAACAACATTTATACCTGAAGTGGAGATCCCTATGCCCTCCTTTTTCCTTAGTTCCTCTAGGTAGAGAGGAAAATTCCTCTTCTAGTGTCTAGGCTAGTGACAGTGGTGAAAATTGCTTCCCTTGGTCACCCCTCCCTTTTCTTTAAGTGTAGAAGACTTGGGCTTTTGGCTAGCTTTAGAACTCTTCTTAGATTTTCCTTTGCCTTTGGACTTCCCTTTTGTATTGATCATCATTACATATGTGGGCTTATCTTTCTTCATCTTCTCTTCAGTTTTTCTCAACATGCCAAGTAACTATGACAATGACTTGTTAAAATCATTAATGTCATTGTTCATGACAAACTGTCTGTATGACTCTGGCAGTGACCGCAGAATCACATCAGTGGCCAACTCTTGACCCAAGGGAAATCCCAGTCTAGTAGGGTTCTCCACATATCCAATAAGCTTGAGCATATGAGGACCTACTGGATCTCATCTTCCATGTTGCACTTGAACAACACCATGGAGGCATCATATCTCTCCTACCTTTCCTAATCTTGGTGCATGTTCTTAAGATGTGTCACCATATCAATAACATCCATGTTCTCTTGCTGTCTCTACAACCCGTAGTTTATTGAGCACAACATTAGGCACTTGACACCTATGAAATCTTCAGAGTGCTTCTTATAAGCATCCATGTCAGCCTTAGGTGCAGTGGGAGTAGGTTCATCCGGCTCTGGTGTCTCCAGGACATAGATCTTGCGCTCATGTGTGAGAATAATTCTTAACATCCTAAACCAGTCATGGAAATTATTCTCATTCAACTTGTCTTTATCAAGGAGTGATCGTAAGGAAAATGTGTTATTGGTTTCCATTTGTTCTACAAGAAATTTTTGCAATTTATCAAAACACTTTTAATTTTATTTGATTAAAAATAAAATTTGACTATGTATAATGTGGCCTTTAATTAACTATCGCTCCCAATATTTTGTTCAAATTGATAGCCTCATGTATCAATATGGAAGATTGCAGGGTACAATCTTCTAGTGAGCCAAGACCCAAAATAATTGATATATTACCCATGAAATCCAGTGTCCATAATTAATTATTAAGATAGGCAACCTTTTCCAATTGCATATTATGAAATTCTTGGATAGATGGTAGGGCTTCTCTTTGCCATAGTCATATGCATGCTTCTAGGTACTTAATCTCATTAAGATCACCTAGTTAAGTTTGACCCACAAGACAACACAACAGTAATACACCCTATTTTGTAGGCCCACATACATAACTACGTACCATCACAATTCCATGAGATGGACAGTGCACCATGCTTGGCATGCTCACACTTTGTCGATCAAGCTTTTCATGCGTGTTGCTTATGGAAAGCATCTATGACTTAATATGTTTTATTGAGAAATTTTATATTTATTTAAATACATATACATATCCAATCACCATATACTTATAGTATGTATCATATACATGCTATGACCACAAATGACATATGTAATTATAAAACATGAGTGGTGGTTATGGACATACTATTGTAATTACTTGGATCCATAAAGAATTACTACCACCTAACGTCTACATCATATGTGGAAACCTGTTGTTGATGAAGATTTGTGCTCGAATCAATTTGGGTTGATTAGTTTAACTCTTGAACCGATCGGGTTGTCTCTTGGTTGGTCGGTTGGTCTTCTCAAATCGATCATCTGGTCTCCAGTCCAAGCAAATTTTGGACACCTCCTGACGATTAGTTGGGCCACCAGCCAATCAATTCGGCTCCTCCTGTTGACAGGCCTCCTCAGGCCTCCAGTCGATTAGTTGGTCTTCTGAAACGGGCGGTTTGTCTGGTGCAGAATGTCTTCTTTTTCTATAATAGGAATTAAACTATCTTAATGCTATTTAACATATTACATGGTGATAGGGAAACCTCGGGTTACATTCAAGGGAAAAGAAATAATTAATACTTCTACATATGAAAAAGGAGATAGAGGCTCAATATGCAAATTGAGATATAAACAAGAATAAAAACCATCTAACTAAGCACAAATATCTTGGGCTATTGTCCATAACCAGGCTAACATCCACCATCATAACCAATTTTAGGGAGACGTGTAAATTTTATATACATCATATCTTACACACACACACACACACACATATATATATATATATAGTTGGGATTATAAGTGGTATTTACTCAGATATGCACAATAATGATTTTAAGTATTCACATCGTATGTAATAAATAAATGATAAAACCAAAATTTGATCACATCGATTAGATCCCAAAACATAGTAAATTGGCGTGGCTCTGATACCACTATAAGGAAATATGTCATCAGATATGATAACAAAAACAAAAATTTTACTTCCATATTCCTCTTAGATAGTAGATCATGTCCATGACTATGTAATGGGAAGGAAAGAGGGTTTCCAAGTTTATACCTGGTCCGGGAGCAAGACTAGCGACTATCCCTTGCTACAACATGCTCCTTTGTTCAAGTTGCACCTGGTCGGCAGCTACAACAACCTCTTGGTTGGTCATCATAGATGTCAATTGATTGTGTCCTCCTAACGGCTGAAAATGGCCTCCTCGCCTCTATAGTAGTTGTGAGAACCTGTTACACTAAACGAGATTGCTCAAAACATAAAGCACAATCGATCACTAATTAATCACATACCCAAAAATATGGGTAAATTAAAACCGATTTCAACATCAGCACCTGCTCAAAAACATTTGTGTAAGAGCCCCACATCTTTCTTTTATCCATACTATGCTGATAAGTTGTTACAAATTGTTCTATCATCTTAGATACAACATATATACACATGAGAACAATATTTGTATATGCCACACAAACAAGCATTAATATGCTAACAAAATTCTGATTCGTTTGAAACACCATATACAAATTTTTATCTCCTGAACCTGAGAGTATAGGGATGACTCTAGGATACACTAGACATCTAATCAACTTTCTTAAAGATTCATTACTATAGCTCCTCTTTGTTGCCACATGTTTGTTTTCGTCACTTCTGATTACCTAAAAAAATTGTGGCGAACCACAAGGGTGAGACCCATGTCCCAGCAAGAGATATAACCTCCAACAACACTTATTGATTACAACATTTTAAATAGTAGATAAGAGTAGTTGGAGTATTTAATAATCAATTAAACAGATTGAACGGTTCAAGTATACTAAACAGATTAAGAAAATCATCTTAGCAACAAGTATGATCATCAATGCATATATAGATAATGAATAAATCCATTTCTTTAGATAGATATCTACTCAAATATCATTAAATTGCATCTAATAACAATCAATATCATTAATCTGACTATCATCATATCCCTTGCTAATAGTACAAGCAATCTCGTAGCATAAGCATCCCTAACATCATGAATAGGTCTAGTAACATAACATGGCTATCAATATTGGCATATCAAATAAAGGGAACAAATCTATATCATAAATAGAACTAACATCATAACACAATGAACTACATAAGCATGATTAGCAGTTTAAGCATTTCTAATTACATAGGCATGGCTAGCAATATTAAACATAGCTAGCAGCAACATCTTAACCATCAGTGTCAGTATATGTGACAACATAAGCATGTTTACAACATGAGCATAACTACAAAATAAGCATATCTATTATCTCTTATTGTACTATACATGATCTCAGTGAAAACAAAGAAAACAAGAGTTTTCATCCAATATGAAGTGTTGTGTATAACCCTAAATAGATATGCTACATGGCTGTCTTACATCTTTTATTATGCCCTGAGGAATTTGAGTAAAACACTCAAAATCTGACTGACCACTACTAAGTCAAAATCAATTCCCTATAAGATCTAGGAAGAGTCAGACTCCTAAGATCTTCTGTGCCCCCAGTCAATACAGGTCCGCCACAACGACACATAAGGTTAAACTACTACAACCTAGTCCGTCTTTGGTATATAGGTCATGACACTAGTGAAAGGAGGTGGGTACGCATACCCTACCATCCGAGGTACAACCACAACTATCCTCTAATCTCGTCACATATATAATCACCAAGACACGACCACAACTGTTCTCAAACTAAGGACTTGGTATGACCACAGTCATCCTCCCTAAATACTTGAATTCAGGATGACAAGCACCCCACATACTCATTAGTATGCGCTCTGAGTTTCCTATAAGAATACTCGTTTCACCATCTAGCAAGTTCTGACACTTAGATGGATCTATGGCACAGGGCACCACATGATTAGAGTTTTACTTGATTAGTTATAACAATTGGATGAATTAAGGCTGCATCAAACAAGTGGACATACAAACCCTAATTCGCTTCTAACAAGCATATAAATTCTCAAGATATAAAATGTGTGAAATATAATTTCTCAACTCATCATCACATGGTACTATTCACTTGCCATTCATGAGGCTACACTAGTCATCATACTATCACAAGATATAAATCCTTTTCACAATATCACAAGGTATCAACCCTTATCAACACAAGAAGATTACACATCATTCAAGGCTCAACCATGCCCAAAGGTTATTAAGACCATCATACTATTCCCTGCAAGATCATCATTATCTTTCCATGCCTTATAACATGGCTCAACAACATCACTTACATATAATACACCAGATCAACACAATATTACATTAATGAGCTAGGAGATATTCATAAACAATCATAGCAATGTTATTATAACATTAAGAACATTCCTTTATTACATCAACATGCAAGGAATCTAGATATGATTAACCCTCATCATATTCATAATGCACATGTTTAGTATAAGAAAGTATCAACCATGTGGCTATGTTAACCACCAATTAACAAATTAAGGTTGTGATCATATTAAGGAGTTATTTCAACATCATGCCATCATATTAGAACGTTAAACATGAATACTCATCTTTATCTATTTGCATTAGAATTAGGTTCAACATGATAAATTATATCAATGTTACTAATCAACACTTATACCCAAACCCTAACTCATGGTATCCCCATTGGATCATGGATGCATAAGGTGAAGCTTCACCATCACATTCCATACTATTCTCAAGTATGAACCCACACATAAATCAAGGTGTAACAATCAAGTTATAGCATACTAAGGTTTCAACAAAAATAAGAGTGTACTCCATGGTTGTATTAATCATTCAAGGACTATTCATACCCAATTACCATCATTTAGTTATATTAAAGCTAGATGTAACAAGATATACCTCATTAGGGTTACATATAAACACAATATGATTATCATCCATTCTATTCATATGAGTGAATAGGTAAGACTACCTTATTAAGGGTAACCCTCCATTTGTTCCATCATCATTCAACCCATATCACCATACCACAATGTCATCCAGAACCATTGGATGTTTAAAAGGTGAGACCATTGGTTGTTTACATAAGTAAACACGTTGGATAAACCACAAATGAAGTCCTTGATTTGTGCTCTAGAAATAGTCACCATCTAACCCTAGACATCCCTTGATTAACAACACAAAAAGTTCCATTGGGAGTAGGGTAAAACTCACAATCGACTGTTCAGTTAAAACAAGCAATCCATTGTCAACAAGTAAGCTCCTTAAATTGATCATATAAATGAAGACATATAAATCACATTATTAGTACCAACATATTACATTATCCATCATTTCAATTTATTGGAGGAATAAAAATAAGATCTTGCCGTTGGGTGCAAGTTCATATGTTAAAACCATCAATTACAGTATAGGTTCGACCATTGCATCAAGTGCCCTAAGAAACCATTGGTCTAAGTCTTAATTGATGATACAACTATATGATTAACTCACCATAGATTTTGGAGATATGATCCACAATCATTAGTGACCATTAAGTCACCATAGGTTGTTAGATCAACACTATATTCATTAATCAACATAAAATATTAAGCTAATGTCATCATTGATTGATAACATTATTAGGGTACTTAATGATTGATCATTAAACTTCTAATTGATCTAAAACCTGACCTAAGGGGGTGACCATAGGTTGTCACCATCATCTGACACCTTTGATCTCGACCATCATTTGTCATGAAGACAACACCATAGGGTTGTTGCAATGGTACCATCATTGGGTCATGGGTTTATAAAAGAAATCAGCTTAAAACCCTAAAATTGACCATTGGTTGATAGGTGCTTAGCACCATGGGTTGTCAAACCAAACTGATACAAGTCATATTATACCTTAGGAATAACATAAACATGATCACAGGTTCATCTAGAACTGAAATCAGAACATGGAACATTATAAAAATCGAAATCCAAGCCAAGCATAGCTTTTTAGTGCATGAATCATCATTTTCAAGCAAGAACATGATCTAGAAAGCTTATGGTAAGCGATAAATGTGGAGCAAGTTATAAAACTTGCCTCTAATGAGAATATAAAACCTCAAACAGAAGAAATCTTGAGAAGGTAGGGTAGAAAATCCAAGCATAAGCTATGAACTCGTCCATCTAGCACATTTCTTCATCAAATGAGCAAACCCTAAGCATAAGGAGCAAGAAAGGTAGGGTTTTAGAGCTTTAGAGCAATTTATACCATGGAACAGCAAGGTTCCGACCTGGAAGAAGGTCTAAGGAAGGATAAGAGTAAGAGAAATGGATAAGGAAGGAATAAAATAACTTTCCTTGGTAGAAATCCCTAGAAGATGACCTTGGAAACCCTAGGTAGGGCTAAATGGAGCTCTAGGAGACATTCGTCTCCAAAAAGAGGTTGTCTTCTACCATAGAGCACTTGGTTCCATAGAAAAATAGATTGGAGTCGTTTCTCCAGGTTATAGGAAAGAGAAAGCAATTAAAGTTTTGTACTTGGGCAAGGAAGGGATAAATATAGCCCATGGATAAGGATGGGGGCAAGCATGAGGTGTAAAAGTAGCTTCCCCATGTGTCTATGGCCTTAAACTATTAAGAATATAAAAGCGCACACACAAGCAGCTCCCCCACCGTCTATATAGACCTGCTTAGATTTCCTTTGTCTAATTTACAAGCCAATCAAATAATTCATTAGTTGATAGCTAGTAAAGGTAGCTCTTTTTTTGGATAAGGTAAAATATTACTAGATCATCAAAAGAGTGTGTAGGGGTAAACCACCCCCTCATCCGTGAAGGGGTAAACCCTAAAATACCCTTGGAGAAAACACCTTCAAACCAAGGTTTAAATAGGTGTCCCATGGCTCAGAAAGCTCAAGAATTATGAGATAATATCCAAGGAACATTATGCAAGTGATAAACTGCAAAGAGAATTCCTCAATTGGGTAAATCGTAGAAAAGTCCAAAATGTGCATAAAATTACATAACTTGCTCAAACAGTGTCCAAATTGGACCAAGTTTGCAACTTAAGCTTGTATTATGATTTAAAATCATATCAAAAGGTTATATTAGGGTTATAAGAATTAAATTATGATAATTAAGCTTAATCAACTCATTAAGAAAGTTTAGGGGCCTTACAACTATAAACTCCTAACATGGATTTCACCCCCAAAATCCAAGATAAACAAAGATGGTTACTTCCTTTGCACCTCATCCTATTACCTTCACATGGTTACATGCATATCATGGTGATTTCACATAATTCATACATATATACTCTTAGATCAACACCAAAAACCCCACCTAAGAAGACATTCTCAATATGGAATGTAGAAACTTGTTGTGTCACCTGTACAAATCTATTAGTAACTTTCAACTTTAAATTCTAGCTATCATCCTGAAATTATATCTATTATATCAATACATTTCTCAAAAGTCATACTTGATAGATTTTTACCAATCATGGCATGTGTCCCATACCATTCCTTGAAGCGTAAAAAAGGCAATGTATCCATCCTTTTTTTTAGATACACTGACACTGGAACACTTGTCAATTCTTTTTCAGCATCAAAAGAAATGCTGACGTTGGCACCTATCATTCCATACAAGGAAACATCATTCCTAGTCAACCTTTTTAGGGGTGAAACAACAACACTATCTTAACCTTACTAGGATTTACACAACCTACTTAGAAGACATATCATGATCCCATAAAGAAATTTAATCAACCCCATCTCACTCTTGTTCAACTTGTCTGATGGTTATTGCTGCTTCAGTAACCCTAAGGTTTTTGAAGAAATATTGATTGTATTTTTGACCATATTTGAAATACTTTGACATGTCATCATTCAAAGCTTGATATAACTTGTATGACATGACTAGAACACTATGTTCCTCATATTCATAAATTCTATTTGTACATTGGTTAGTTTAAATGACATAACTCTAAACTTATCATGGTCATGTGAATTATGTCATCCAATCTAACTCTTATGCATTGATATTTGATCATAGGTTTATCTTAAAGGAACACAATGTCACATATCTATTGACCAACAAACCATCTATCCTTGATCGTGGTTTTGCCCAACTATCACTGAACCATACACAACATTATATAATCACTTTTTTTTCTTCCAAACAACATTTAGAGGGTCATCATCAACATACTCTATCTCTCTCTCTATAGGAGAGGAATACTTGGAATGTTCATTTAATAAACATCTCCAACCTTCACAAATTTCTCATACTGTTGATACATCTTGGATACTAGGATTCATTACCTTGGTATCCACCTCATGTGCTATAAGGAACTACATCCTTATCTCATCTACTCTTACCAGCATAAATTTTTTCAAAACATATAAGAGGAGTATTCCTAATTATTTGAAGGCTAAAAAACAAAATCATCACCAGCTTTATGATCTTGGAACCATAGTCCAAACAACCTTATGCTATAATAAGCTATCCACCTTTATGTTTGCAGTGAATCCATACGTACCAAGTGGCAATGATCCACTTGAAAGCTGTGCCCTAGAAAGGAAAGACAAAGTGAAACACACTTCCCATACCATAGTAGTATTTTTCAAAGGTCACTAGCAAACATGTAACCAATTCTATTTTCATTATGCAGGTTACAGTTTCTTATGTATCATTTTACCTTTTTCATTTCAAGTTCCTTGCCATTATCATAGGAATCATCATGATTAACATATCTCATTTCTCCTTCCTTGATTACTATTTATCACACTTGGTATGTTCTCTTATTTTATTATGTTTTTCGACCACTTATCGATAGGTAAATCATCATATTCCACATTTTCTTCATTAAACATGGATCATCTTCCTTAATTTTTTTTCAAACGCCATGATTATTTCACATTAACACTTTCTTACACACATAGGTTGGTTTGATATTAACTTAGATTCCACCTTATTTCTTTGTCATTTTTCTCATTTATCTTCTCATTTTATACTTATCATTCGAGTTCTCTCCATCTTATGTGGATTTCATACCTTGAATCACTTTATAAGCATAGACTTATCTATCTTTTACTTTATTATCTTCTTAAATCACATCTCCAAGAACTCCTCTTTTCCTTATTTGTATTCAGATTTAGATTTCATGGTGTTGTGTCTTTCTCTTTATCTACCAAACATTCAAGTTTCGATAGATAATGATGCAATTCTCATCTTCTTTAAGGTAGGATTGAGATATTCACACCATGATTTCATATTTGTTACGCTCTTTAGATTGTCTCAAAATGACTACCTGATCATAGTAATCATAAAGATAACAATCTAAGAGTTCCATACTTACCTTTCCTTCAATAATTGAATACTTGACCAGGGCATACAAGTACTGAGATTAGGCAATATGCACCATGTTTTTGTGTCACGTTCCTAACTTAGGCATCATCCTAGTCTTAAGTCCTAGTGTCCCTATAGACTCAGTGAACCTAAATCTCTGATACCAACTTGTGATAACCCATTACACTAAACGAGATTACTCAAAACATAAAGCACAATCGATCACTAATTAATCACATATCCAAAAATATGGGTAAATTAAAACCGATTTCAACGTCAACACCTGCTCAAAATCATTTTCATAAGAGCCCAACATCTTTCTTATATCCATAATATGCTGATAATTTGATACAAATTGTTTTATCATCTTAGCCACAACATATATACATAGGAGAACAATATTTGTATATGCCACACAAACAAGCATTAATATGCTAACAAAAGTCTGATTCATTTGAAACACCATATACAAATTTTTCTCGCTCGGACCTTAGAGTATAGGGAGGAATCTTAGGACACACTAGACATCTAATAAACTTTCTCAAAGATTCATTACTATAGCTCCTCTTTGTTGCGACATGTTTGTTTTCGTCACTTCCGATTACCTAAAAAAATTGTGGTGAACCACAAGGGTGAGACCCATGTCCCAGCAAGAGATATAACCTCCAACAACACTTATTGATTACAACATTTTAAATAGTAGATAACTAAGCAGTTGGAGTATTTAATAATCAATTGAACAGATTGAACAGTTCAAGTATACTAAATAGATTAAGCAAATCATCTTAGCAACAAGTATGATCATCAATGCATATATAGATAATAAATAAATCCATTTCTTTGGATAGATATCTACTCAAATATCATCAAATTGCATCCAATAACAATAATTATCATTAATCTGACTAACATCATATTCCTTATTAACAGTACAAGCAATCTAGTAGTATAAGCATCCCTGACATCATGAATATGTCTAATAACATAACATGGCTATCAATATTGGCATCTCAAATAAAGGGAACAAATCTATATCATAAGTAGAAATAACATCATAACACAATGAACTACATAGGCATGATTAGCAGTTTAAGCATTTCTAATTACATAGGCATGGCTAGCAATATTAAACATAGCTAGCAGCAACATCTTAACCATCAATGTCAGTATATGTGACAACATAAGCATGTTTACAACATGAGCATAACTACAACATAAGCATATCTATTATCTCTTATTGTAGTATACATGATCTTAGTGAAAAGAAAGTAAACAATGGTTTTCGTCCAATATGAAGCATTGTGTATAACCCTAAATAGATATGCTACACAACTATCTTACATCTTTTATTATGCCGTGAGGAATTTGAGGATACCACTAAAAATCCAACTGACCACTACTAAGTCAAAATCAGTGCCATACAAGATCTAGGAAGAGCCAGACTCGTAAGATCTTCTCCGGCCCCGGTCAGTACGGGTCCGCCACAGTGATACATAAGGTCAAGCTACAACAACCTAGTCCATCCTTGGTATAGGTCACGACACTAGTGAAAGGAGGTGGGTATGCATACTCTACCATCCGATGTACAACCACAATTGTCCTCTAATCTCGTCACATATATAATCACCGAGACACGACCGCATCCGTTCAGAAACTAAGGGCTAGGTATGACCGCAGTCATCCTCCCTAAACACTTGAATTCAGGATGACAAGCACCCCACATATTCATTAGTATGCACTCCGAGTTTCCCTTAGGAATACTCATTTCACCATCTGGCAAGTTCTGACACTCAGATGGATCTATGGCATAGGGCACTACATGATTAGAGTTTCACTTCATTAGTTATACCAATTGGGTGAATTAAGGCTGCATCAAACAAGTGGTCATACAAACCCTAATTCACTTCTAACTAGCATATAAATATCAAAACTTCAAAATATATAAAACATGTGAAATATAATTTCTCATCTCATCATCACATGGTACTATTCACTTGCCATTCATGAGGCTACACTAGTCATCATACTATCACAAGATATAAATCATTTTCACAATATCACAGGGTATCAACCCTTATAAACACAAGAGTATTTCACCTCATTCAGGGCTCAACCATGCCCAAAGGTCATAAAGACCATCATACTATTCCCTACAAGATCATCATTATCTTTCCATGCCTAATAACAAGGCTCAACAACATCACTTACATATAATACACCAGATCAGCAAAATATTGCATTAATGAGTTAGGAAATATTCATAAAAAATTATAGCAAGGTTATAATAACATTAAGAACATTCCTTTATAACATCAAAATGCAAGGAATCTAGATATAATTAACCCTCATCATATTCAGAATGCACATGTTTAGTATAAGAATGTATCAACCATGTGGCTATGTTAACCATTAATTAATAGATTAAGGTTATGATAATATTAAGGAGGTTATTTCACCATCATGCCATCAAATAAGAATGTTAAACATGAATACTCATCTTTATCTATTTGCATTAGAGTTAGGTTCAGCATGATAAATTATATTAATGTTACTAATCATCACTTATACCCAAACCCTAACTCACAGTATCCCCATCAGATCATGGATGCAAAAGGTGATGCATCACCATCACATTCCATACTATTCTCAAGTATGAACCCACACATAAACCAAGGTGTACTAGGGTTTCAACAACAATAAGAGAGTACTCCATGATTGTATTAATCATTCAAGGACTATTCATCCCCAATTACCATGATTTAGTTTTATTAAATCTAGGTACAACAAGATATACCTCATTAGGGTTACATATCAACACAATATGATTATCATCCCTTCTATTCATATGAGTTAATAGGTAAGAATACCTTATTAAGGGTAACCCTCCATTTGTTCCATCATCATTCAACCCATATCACCATACCACAATGTCACCCAGAACCATTGGATGTTTAAAAGGTAAGACCATTGGTTGTTTACATAAGTAAACTCCTTGGATAAACCACCAATTAAGTCCTTGATTTGTTCTATAGAAAGAGTCACCATATAACCCTATACATCCCTTGATTACCAACACAAAAAGTTCCATTGAGTGTAGGGTAAAACCCACAATCGACTGTTCAGTTAAAACAAGCCATCCATTATCAACAAGTAAGCTCCTTAAGTTGATTATATAAATGAAACCACCCTAATAATGTTATAAATAAATGATGACAATAGCTTAATATTTGATGCTAATTAATGAATATAGTTTTGATCTAACAACCTATGGTGACTTAATGGTCACTGGTGGATCAGATATGCAAAATCTATGGTGAGTTAATCATATAGTTGTAGCATCAATTAAGCCTAATCACATTATTAGGACCAACATATTAAATTAGCCATAATTCCAATTTATTGGAGGAATAAACATTAGATTTTGACCATTGGGTCAAGTTCATATGTTAAAACCATCAATTATAGTATAGGTTCGACCATTGCATCATGTGACCCACGAAACCATTGGTCTAAGTACTTGATGGTTGATCATTAAACTTCTAATTGATCCAAAACCTGATCTAAGGGGGTGACCATAGGTTGTCACCATCATATGACACCTTTGATCCTGACCATCAGTTGTCATAACGACAACACCATAGGGTTGTTGCAATGGTACCATCATCGGGTCATGGGTTTATAAAAGAAATCATCTTAAAACCCTAAAATTGACCATTGGTTGATAGGTGCTTAGCACCATAGGTTGTCAAACCAACCTGATCCAAGTCATATTATACCTTAGGAATAATGTACAAATGATCAAAGGTTCATCTAGAACTGAAATCAGAACATGGAACATTATAAAAATCAAAATCAAAGTCAAGCATAGCTTTTTAGTACATGAATCATCATTTTTAAACAAGAACCTGATCTAGAAAGCTTAAGGTAAGCAATAAATATGGAGCAAGTTATAAAACTTGCCTCTAATGAGAAGATGAAACCCCACACAGAATAAATCTCAAGAAGGTAGGGTATAAAATCTAATCATAAGCTATGAACTCATACATCTAGCACCTGTCTTCATCAAATGAGCAAACCCTACGCATAAGGAGCAAGAAAGGTAGGGTTTTAGAGCTTTAGAGCAATTTCTACCATGGAAAAGCAAGGTTACAACCTGGAGGAAGGTATAAGGAAGGATAAGAGCAAGATAAATGGATAAGTAAGGAATAAAATAACTTGCCTTAGTCGAAATCCCTAGAAGATGACCTTGGAAACCCTAGGTAGGGCTAAATGGAGCTCTAGGAGACCTTCTTATCCAAAAAGAGGTTGTCTTCTACCTTGGAGCACTTGGTTCCACAAAAAATAGAGTGGATTCGTTGCTAAAGGTTATAGAAAAGAGAAAGAGAGCAAAGTTTCATACTTGGTCAAGGAAGAGGTACATATAGCCCATGGATAAGGATGGGAGCAAGCATGAGGTGTAAAAGTAGCTTCCCCATGTGTCTATGGCCTTAAACTATTAATAATATACAAGAACACACACAATAATATCCCACACCATCCATATATACCTAATTATCTTCCCTTTTTTGAATTTACAAGCCAATCAAATAATTCATTAGTTGATAGCTACTAAAGGTAGCTCATCCGTTAAGGGGTAAACCCTAAAATACCCTGGGAGAAAACACCTTCAAACCAAGGTTTAAATAGGTGCCCCATGGCTCAGAAAGATAAAAAATGATGATATAATATACAAGGAACATAATGCAAGTGATAAATTGCAAAGAAAACCTCTCAATTGGGTAAATTGTAGAAAAGTCTAAAATGTGCATAAAATTGCATAACTTGCTCAAACTGTGTCCAAATTGGACCAAATTTGAAACTTAAGCCTGTATTATGATTTCAAAGAATATCACAAGGTTATATTAGGGTTATAAGAATTCAATTATGATAATTAAGTTTATTCAACTCATTAAGCAAGTTTAGGGGCCTTACAGTTGTCCACATGGATCACTTGGAACTCCTATCATGCTAGATGAACATACATAAATGATTTGTCCTTTCTAATCAACGTTTTAGAATCAACTTGCTATCCCAATTCTCTATCCCTTATTGTTCCTCCCTTTTATGGGTAGAACTTGCTCAAGTTCTCACATTACCACAACTGTGAGAAGACAATATTTGTCAGAGCTTATTGTTATGTCTTTAGAAAGCCTTGACTACCCCTCTATTTATACAAGGTTTAGGTTCAGGAGTTCTAGTCTGAGTGGGAGTTGAAAGGATGATATTTCATGAACTTTCTAGAACCTACAAACTATGAACTGGTCATTCATACATGAGACGATCAGTTCAATGCTTGAACTGGTCGTTTCACTATGTTTTCTATTCGCAATTGTATTGGCAATTAATATTCTATTAATGCACAAGATGACGTCAATATCAATCCTATCCAATTGAATTCATCAACAAAATGGTGTTCACAACTTGAACCAATCGTTTCATAGATCTGAGCCGATCATTTCACTTGCTAAGTCGGTCATTTCATAGTTCTGGTTTCCAATGTTAGCTCAAATTGACCTGACACTTGAATCGATTGGTTCAACTCTTGAACCGATTAGTTCACAATCCTGTTAGTAAATTTCCAACCATTGTTGTTTAAATTGAATACCTAAACACTTTAGTAATCAAGTTAAACATTTTTCATGAATAAACTCCTATTCCAGGTGTATCCTACGTGTGTGACCCTACAAGTTCCAAGTTACATTGGCAGTGAATGTGCATAACTTATTTATGGCATCACAATCAATGAGTGGTGTCTAGCAAGACATCATTTCTGCCCAAGTAATCAGAAAATTAGATAACAACTTCAACCTACAATCTTTGATTTGTGTTATAGTGATCATATATTTTCTTTGTCTCTGATATCTAGATTGAGCTTGAGGCATGGAATCATCCTCCTCTTCAATGTTCAATCCATTTTCCTTAAACTAGAGCAGACTATGTGAGATATGTCTAAGCTCAATATCACATATTAACTCACATGAGCATGGCCATTTATTTCTCAATCTCCCTTGTCAAGTGGCCATGATATCATACTCCTCTAGGAGGGAAAAATCCCTTCCACATCACTCACAGTCATTCCTATATATCACAATGCACCTGAGCACACCTTTATGTCTACCCTTATTCAAGGTCACGATGGATGATGTCAAAACACACCAAATGACATGTGATGAGTGTAGTGACCTCAGGTCTAAGAAATATAATCACCACCATCACTATAAAAATGATTATGACTACCAATCATGGTTTCCATACATCATTCTCAAGGTGGGTCTGTTCGATACACTATTCTCTAACAAGTATCAATGTGTTTGGTTTTGAATATCAGATATCATGACTAATGAGATTATGTCATCAACCAACACACACTCTAGTCTCATGTATTATTACTGTCTATCATCCTTCGACAATAACATCTGACTAGGGAAATAACAACTCTTAACATTCGTAAGATCACGTGGTTCATGTCCTCAACCCAAAGACACATGTCATTGAGTAATATCATTCTTTACACATATATTATGTTACATCATTATCTCATAACTAATTAAAATATAATAAATTGGAAGATTGCCTTCATTATTAATTAAATCTTTTACAAGATATGTCATTATAATCATCATATGATTGGATCTCTAGGCATACATACCAACAATCTGAACCTGTTCAAACCCCAACTCCATTTAGGTTTCTAGTTTGACTTTGTGCTCTCTATACTCTAATATTTTCTAGTTGTCATTATCCAAAGTAGTAAAGATAAATAAAGAAAACAATCAACTTTTATAAATCTACCCATAAACTTCCAACACCAAATGTGTCAAACTCCATATTTTGTCCAAAAACTATCAACATGACTTGTTAGATATTGGTAGGTACACATATTTTCAGACAGGGTTCCACATATTTGTACATTGTTTAAGAGACCAACAAAACCTTTGAAAAGTGGTTTCCTATGACTTCTATGAACACACATAGGTGTGCTAGACAACATAGATAAAAGAGAAATGAAGTTGTATGTTATACCCAGTATGTTGGATGATTTTTTTCTTTAGTCCTTGTCCACATATTATGGAGTGGATTAAACATCTTGTAAGTCATCATGTCATAAATTTTATCTCTTTATCATGCTTTAGTTTTATATAAATTACTTATTTACCTCTATCAATGATAAAAAGAATTTATATGCACTTCACATCAGCATAACATACTACAATAAACTGTGTGATTTATTTTGCAATCAATACTCCATCTTGATCATCACATTATTATATTTGGAACATTTTAATAATTTAAAATATACACCCTTGTTAGGTGATTTTGAGAAGAAATCCTGTCTAAGAATAACAATATACAATTTTTTGAGAAATTGAATGACATGATGAATAATACAATTTTTAAAGGGCACGTTATAAAAACCCAATAGATTCTGAAGGAGCAAATATTAAAGATCAATGACCTCTTCAGACTCAAAAAATTGAATGTCAAGATCTTAAATTTATTCATTAGAACGTGATCCAGGTCTGTGCCCTCAAATATGGGAATATCCAAATGATCAAAGGGATACAATCCATAGAGCATATCTGGAATGGGGTCCATAACAATTCAAACTTGAAAATTTTCCCTTGTATGGTTCAAAGAAACATCCTTGGAGATTCCAAGAAGACTAGTTTGGTCGATTTTGAAAGGTATATTGTCCTACTAAAGATGTTGCATATTTCTTGTTGTGTTATATTTTTTGCAATCCGAGTGGTCACTTTAGGGTTGACGCTTTTAGAACTAAGAGGTTTAGAACTTTTAAAAAAGCAAATGATGGAAAAAATTGTGCTTTCCTAAATTATGTTGGTGAAGATCCGTGTTCCCCACACAATAATGTTGTTAACTAATCAATGCATATAAAAATGTCATGCAGGTGCAAAGTTCTGAGAAACTAGAAAAAATAACTATGTTTTCAAGTCACTATTAATGTGATCTGGTGGCTCTGTAACATCCCAAGATTTGAGGCCTCAGATAAGTTGATCTTAAAAGGAATGATTGGACTACCCATATCACCAAGGTGCACCTCCTTTTCCGGGAGCCCATCACTAAAGAACTCCATAGTTAAGTGTGCTCATCTCGGAGTAGTACTAGGATGGGTGACCAGTCGGGAAGTTGATCCTGGCTTGTGCCTCTTTGAGGACAAAGTGCGCAGTTAAGGCTAGTGGTGGTCTGTGGGGCCAGTCGTCATTCCTGAAACTCTACTAGAGCCTTGGGCAGTGGGCCCGGGCATTACAAATGGTATCAGAGCCAATTCCCCTCCAGTAGGTGGGGCCCACATGGACATGACATGCCAGTCTTGAGCCGTGCGATCCAAGCATGTAGGAAAGAGTTGTCCATGGTTGACGTAGCCACCCTTACGCTGGTATTCCGTGATCGAGAGCTGGGTGTCCATGGGCCATTGTGGGTCTGCATTAAAATGGGGAAGAGATTATGAGGCCTTATAGTTGAGCCTTGACGAGGACGTCAAGAGTCTAAGTGGGGGATATTGTAACATCTTAGGATTTGAGGCCTCGGATAAAACACTCTTAAAAGGAATGATTAGACTACCCATATCACCAAGGTACACCTCCTTTTCTGGGAGCCCATCACTAAAGAATTCCATAGTTAAGCGTGCTCAACTTGGAGTAGTACTAGGATGGGTGACCAGTCGGGAAGTTGATCCTGGCTTGCGTGTCAGTGTGGACAAAGTGCGCAGTTAAGGCTAGTGGTGATTTGTAGGGCCAGTCGTCATTCCTAAAACTCTACTAGAGCCATGGGTAGTGGGCTCGGGCATTACAAATGGTATCAGAGCCAAAGCAGTCGGTAACTTGACTATTTCAAGTTATCCTATATTGTTCCTTCATTAGGTACATAGGTGACCCTTTACATATAGTTGACATACCTAATCTTGAGTAGTGGAAACCAAAAAGGGCTTCAATCCCTATCTAGATTGGTGATTTCCACTCCCCAAACCACGTGGGGTCGAGACTCAATTTTTGGGAACCCTAGTTAGTCCTAAACCCTTTAAGGAGTACATAAATTCCCTACATAGGGGTTATAATTGTGGTCATTAGATTCTTTTTCCCAACCTTATGGGAGTATAGTTCACATAGCTCAACCTAAATTCATCTAAGAGTTGGGTACCATCTTCATTGAGATTGTTACGCCTCATACATGAGAATTAGCTGTAGAAAGCTATAAGTTTGGTAGATTTCCATAGTATTCACCCTTCTCATCTCCAATAGTATACTTGTTCAGTGTAGTGATTAATATGAGTAGCTTGACTATGTAGGGTACCTTTATGTGTGAATAATTAAGGATGTAAACTAGATAGTGATATGTAACCCCTATTTCTCTCCCCATAACACTGGATAGTCTTATGACTTCCTTAGGTCTCGAGATGAGGTAGTGTGAATCATATATAAGGGTGACATGGGGAATTATAATGTCCTATCTTATTAAGGTTTAATAGAAGTTGATCGTGCATAATAAAAGACCCTTCCTCCTCTTATGCTTAATTATTGGATATGTAGGTGTATGCCCTTTTAGGTGTCCATAGAGTTAGACCCTTTTGTGGAATGAAGATGTGTAGATCATGATAAGGGTAAAGTGAAGAATAATGTACCATGTGTTCTAATAGGTCTAGTGGAAGTAGACAATCTGTAATAGTAAAAAATTTCCCTCCTTATATGTCGTAGGTTAGGATATGTTAGCATGCCCTTTAATTTGTTTTAGCGAATAGACTCTTTTATTAGAATGAATTGATGGTAGTGTAACACCAAGTGTGTAGCATATTGGAAAGTGGTTGACTTGGTTCTTGGGTTGATTTTTGGTGCCAATTTTGGATTTTTCATCGCAAGATTTTCCTCGTCAAACTTATTTTCAATATAAATTTATATATACAAAAGATTTTTTTTAGATTTTATTGATAGTTTTCGAACCAAGTCACCACCGTATGAAAGTTTGATTGTAGAGAAATCCTTCAATGAAGAAGCACTTGACTGGAATGATCGACGCAGTACCCTAGGACTAAGTGTGGTGTAGAGAGTACAAAGAAGCTTTGGATATGTAAGACCTAGGTTCACCCTTTTTGCCCTTCTAGGTGATGTTGATGATGATGATGATGATGACGACGATGATGATGTTGTTGTTGTTGATGATGATGAGATGTTGATGATAATGACGATGATAATGATGATAAGGGAAATGATGTGGACCATGATCAAAGAATGGAGAAACTATGATAACACTACCGTTAGCCCTAATAGATACAAACTGGTTAACAAATCCAAGGTCTTGTTGTAACTTTTCTAGCCCAACATCTAACATAATTAGATTAATGGATACATGATATATGAAGACATATGGCTTCACCTTAAGAGTAGACCATAAGTGTGACATGAATAATATGATATGACCTCCTACATTAAGTATACTAGAAATGTATGACTTGGTTAAGTTTATAACTCAATTTACCATACCACAAGTGGATGGATTTTGAGGACGAAATCCCTTTTAAGGGGTGGAGTATTGTAACGTACTCGAATCTAGACATATGTATTAAATCTCTCTTATTCTAAGGTCCTATTCCATTGTCTTAACATATCGTATATTTCCAACAATACAAAGCACTTTAAGAATAATTGGTGTTAGGGATATATAAATACCATTAGTATTTGGTATGCAAGGTAAAATAATCATAATACACTCAATAACAAGACTTAAGGAACACATATACCAAATACCATGCTTGACTCTAATTTAACACCCTAAAATATACCTAGGGTATAAGATGAAAGGAATCGAATTGATACATAACATAATGTTAAGATGAGTAAATACATTAAATATGTATAATATAAAAATAATGTAATCTACTATGGAACGTCTTCCAAAGGGAAAAATGATGATTAATCTAGACTCCCCTCATCCTAGTTATCCTATATACCAAATTTCTTATAAATAGGACATTGTTTACACTACCATTTAGTTGATTGAATTATAAGATTTTAATTGATATTAATGCATTTAACAACTATAGATAGAACTAGGTTATATTTCATTAACCATGTAATGGGACTCCCTTCCTGTTTTACTATTTCTCTTCCCCACTATGACTGCGTCATATCAGTAACGAACGACTGAAGTTCTCTCCTCTGCTCCCGTCTTCTCTCCCTCATTCTCGCATCGATTTTGCAGTAGAACTAGTCTTCCGCTTCCCTTATCTTACTCCAACGACTCTATTCTTTCTTCCTCTCCTCTTTACAACCACCTAAACCCTATCCTCCCTTTGTGCCTCGCTTCCCTGGTGCCTAAGATCTTGACAGCCGCCATCACTAGTGTACATGACGACGCCGACTTTAGCTCACAACCATCACGTAGAGGAATTAGCCCCATTCCTCGACGCCTACATTCTCACAAACTGCCTGCTAAAAATGCCAACTAGGTTACACCTGCCCATGCTCCCTCTCCTAACTCTTCTTCTTCTTTTCCTCCTCATGGATCCTTGCTTCCTGATACAAGACCTACCCCAATTTGCTTCCTCGCCCTCGTTTCCTTACCCCTTTGTTGGTGGTGCTCAAGTCTAGCCATGGTCTTCCTGGAAGAACTGCTTATTCCCTCACACACCAACGAGCATTAATCTGCCATGGCTTGGACCTGCTAGTGCCTCTGAAATTTAGAGGCCTTCTAGACCGACAGACCTACAACTAGACACCCTCATATCTAACCTTAGCAACCACACTCTTCCTCCCTTCCTCCTCGTCTGCTTCCTTGACCAAGCCATCAGTTCTCCCTCGCCCTGTGCCTGACGACGCTGACTGTGAGACGGTTGCTATATGTAATTGGAAGACAAGGTGCAAGCACCCAAGTCACAATCTACTCCCCTCTTCCCACCAACTGAAGCCAACTCATCTCCTCGCAACACGATCGCCATTGCCCCCTTTCTACCTTGCATCAACCACCTCCATCTTCGTTGCCACCAGGTCCACCGGCACCTCAAAATCGCCACCCCAGAAGATCACCACTGGGTATAGACCTGACGCCTCTGACCTCACCTCGACGCCCTCCTGCGTCTGCCACCACCACTCCAGATCGATCCAGCTGCCCTACCCCCTCACATATTCTTCTTCCTCTCTGGCCACCCCACTCTTCATCTTCCTCCTCGGTGGTGATCTGAAACCAACCCGACTTGCAGACCACCTCACGCCCGCATCCACAGCAGCCTGCAGCCTCCCACACCTGGAACATCGCCATCACCAACCCCCTCTGCCGCCATAGGGTTGCAAACAACTTCTCCTCCCTCTCCTCACACCTACAGTGGCCGCCGCACGACAGAAGCTTGTGCCCCATTGTGACCACTGCTGGATGTCGTTACGGCAATGGTTCCTTCACTAACCTCGCATTCTCACCTCAAGCCCAGCCACCAAGGCCAATGAGCATTGCCACCTTCTGTATTGGCAGTCATACTGCATCACATGCACCCAACAGTAATCACTACCTGATCCAATAGCCATGACCCTTTTTCCTCATCTCTTCGCCACTCCTTCTCTCAACCTCACCATGAATCCACACCAAGGTCTCCCTTTTTGTCCGCCTAGCTGCAGAACTGGACCTTCATTTCCCCCAACACATTTGCAAATGCTCCTTCCTCAGCCATCCACTTGGAATCAGCTTTTGCTTGAAGGAAGAAAACACCAAGATGTGTCCAGATCCATGACAAGGTATGATAAATACTTACCCTATTGTAGTTTCATTCCTTAAACAAACAAACTAATAACCTCCAGAGGCTAAGCGTGAACCTTGAATACGTATTTGACCACTTAACTTGGACTTTTTATACACATGTTAATAAATATCATAGCAAATAGCAAGATCTAGAAGTAAGTAATTATTATCGAACATGTCCGATGCTCCAACAATATTATTATTATGCATTAAAACCCTAAGTGTATATACATATACTTAATGATGATTAACAACATGATAGGAATGTAAGAATGCATCTACCTAGAAACATCCTAGACTGAATTCAATGGTATAAAAGAGACAAATCAGACAAAAGAAAGTACTTTTATAAACATGTGCATTCACCTAGATGAGAATAGGGTACATGTTAGTTTAGACTAACAAATAATTTACCTATATATAATCATTTGGTACAAACTTGTATTCTTGTGCATATTCGAGATCTAAGTTTAGATATGTAACTTATATATTGTCTTATGTTGGAATTATACCCTAGACGTCCCTATTAGGGTACTTCAGTATTTAAATATATATCTATTGTATCATGTGCCCACATAATAATATTAAAAACCCTATTATGCCAATAGGTATTCATAATAGGATAAGAGCTATATATACAACTAAACTAGGAATGTAAACATATGTTCCCTTATTTTGACTATCACACTGAATGCGTTCCTAGGATGGATTTTTGGTTGGGTGGATCAAAGTATATCAATTGAGTTAATCACTTGACAAAGATCAGGTATGTACATCCTCTATTTTATTTTGGGCATTATTTGACTGAACCTACATTTCTTTAATGAGGCATCTCTTGAAATATCAATTTTATTTAAAATCCAATTGTTAGACATTCATACTTTCTGCTTTTAATTCATATAAATTCGTGTGATTGCTGGAAAATTCATTTATAATGGGTCTTTGGACCCCTCCTTCTATGATTCCCATTTTATGTGAAATTGACTAAAATGTTAGTCTTGCCACTCTATTTATGCATGCTACATGTTTGACTAGAATATCTAGAATAGTGGTACTTATGTACAACCATACTTATATAGGGCGTGCGTATTCCACCCGGGGTGTGCGTTTCCACCCTTATTTCTTTTAGGCCATGATCCTATGGTGTTATGGCCATGTTTTAGTTATACTTAGTCTACATTGTTATGCATGCAAATATTCATTGTTTTAATATGATTCTGTGGATGATAATTATGGCAAGACACACTTTTATTATCATGTTTGTAATCTGAAATTTAATATGCCTCATTTCTTTTGTTACTTTTCTCTTGAACATACCTATTTGCAAATAACCCCCTTATCTTGTGGAAACATCTCTTTTTGTACTTTTAACCCTATATAATGCCGAGAATGTTTTATATATGTACATACTCAACCTTTGCTGACCTCTTTATTGTTTCCTATGTTCTGGGTGATGTTCCCTTCCACCCAGGTCTAGGTACATTGGAAGACAAGATGTTAAAGGATTGAATATATGGCCTTGGACTTTGAGGATAGCTTGGGATAGTTGGTTTGCCCTCTGCAATCAGCCTTATGTGTTCTTAGGTGTATACCTTATACTTTATTTTTCGTTCCACCTTATATGGTGAGGAATAATTATACAAAGAATATTTTGTAAATGTGTAATAGTTTTGTTTCCGCTGCTTATTCATTATCATGCTCTGTATTATGTACCATTTGAGAAATGAATGAAATTCCTCCTTTCCTTCTTACCTTTTTGGTATTTTTGGGATGGGATGGAATAATTCTTCAATTCAGTGAAGAGTGGATCCTCTATCGGGACCCACTCTTTACAAAATGGTATCATATTCCAAGGATGTTCTTTAGAGGTCATGTTGAATATACAAATTCTAAAAAAACAGAGGTAATTTCCTTGACATGGTCAAATTAGTGACATCATATAGAAGTGATGTTGTTGATTTTGTATTAGGAAATGCATCATACAATTATCGATACACATCTCATCATATTCAAAAATATATATTATTTTAATGAAGGTGAAAAAAATGTACATGTGAAGAAATGAGTGGATTTATATTTTGTATCATTGTGGATGAAGCACGTGATGAATCTAGAAAGGAGAAAATAGAGCTTGTTCTACGGCTTGTTCATAAGAATCATCTAGTACTAGAGTGACTTTTTGAGCTATTTCATGTGAAAAATACATCTATTTTGACCCTTTAGAAGCATGTCTGTGATGTCTTGAATACACACAATCTCTCTATATACAACATTTGTTGACAAGGGTATGTTGGCTCTAGTTATATGTGTGGAGAATGGAATGGTTTGTAAGCATTATTTCAACGGGATTTCCTTTCAACATACTATGTTCACTATTTTACTCATCATTTACAATTGGATCCAATTTCCACCTCAAGAGAAGTCATACCAGGCTCACCATTTTTTTTACAAATTTAATGTCTATCATAAATTTAATTTCTTCTTCATGTAAGTACACTAAGGAACTAAATGATACAAAAGAGAAGGAAATTTCATATTAACTAGCTAATGATGAATGTGAGACAGGAAAAGGAGATAATAAACTATATCTCCTAGACAACCCAAAGAGACTCATTGGGATTTACATTATCATTCTATTTGCAATCTTTTGAATTTATTTTATGCAACTTGGTTGATCTACAAAACATGGTTAATGATGGATCAACTTATTCCCAACATAGTGATGCTGATGTTGCATACAACAATCTGACATATTTTGAATTTATATTCATAATTCACTTTATGAAAGAGATAATGAGAATCATAGATCATATTTGTTAGGCATTATAAAAGCAATATCAAGACATTGTTAATGCGATGCACTTAGTGAGAAGTACCAAATCACCGATTCAGAATTTTAAAGATGATGGATGGGAAAAGTTGCTAAATGATGTGAGATATTTTTGTGTGAACGTGATGTGGATGTCCCTGAAATGAATGGCTTCTATCTTTCTCTTTGTGGGTGTGTTCGCTACCAACAAAATTAGATTACAATTACACATTATTTATGTGTGGAGATTTCTTTGTGACAGTAGATAAACAATTACATGAACTAGGTCACATATTCAATGAAGAAGTGATATGTTTGTTGATATTAAGCTCTTCTTTGGCTCCTAGAAATGCATACAAGGACTTCAATAATGATAATACATGTCTTCTTCTTGAAAAATATTATTTATCTGTTATCATCTGTGTCATTTCATGGCACATGATCCTATCAATCTACATTTCATAAGCCTTTTGACTCTATTATATTTGTGTTGTGCTTTAGAGAAAATTGAAAAGAACAAAATTCACATGTTGCTTGATAGATTGATCCATCTTGGTTTCACTCTTTTGGTATCCACATCCACAACAAAATGTGAGTTCTTAGTGATGAAACTAATAAAGACAAAACTACACAACAAGATGGAAGATGACTTCATGTCGATAATCTCATTGTTCATACTAAAAAAGAGATTTCAGAGTCATTAAGCATTGATTCTGTTATTGAGGACTTCAAGAACATTAAAGAGAGAACTGTAATATTTTGAAATTTCAGGGTTTTACCGTGTCATCAATTTCATTGTATGTTATTTTGTAATTTGATTCATCAGTGAACTTAAAGTAGGGAATACTTATTTTGATTCTTAATTTTTATAAAGGATACACTTGACTAGTTAGTGTATATCTTTCCCCCAATATTTCATACCTTTTAGAAGAGGAAGGAGAAACTTGCTTTCGTACAGGAGAAAAATCTCCACGAGGCAATTCGTGAGTGACGACAGTAGAGAAAGAAGTCTGAAATAGGTTTTCACACATAGAACGACTGATAGTTGTATGTTCTGAAGTTGTAATTAACCATAACAACCAACGAGTTATTCATAACCCTTTAAATCCCCCATATCCTATTCTCAATAAGACAAGATCACATGATCACTCTTATACACATAACAGAAAATGACAAGGCAAACACTTTCCAATTAGAATTAATAAATCTATTTTATAAACAAGCAATTAATTAAACTAATAGTTGTATCCTTGTGAAAAAATAAGACGGGAGACTGAAGATGATTCCTACAACCCACAACCCACATCCGACCAGGTGAGGCAAGCACATGCATGCATGTGTTTTATGGTCACCATACCCACTAAGGAGGTGAGCATACTCTCCCCTATATCCCTTTAGACACTAGTGTCACATGTGATCCTACATATAAGGACCACAAATTTTCTAGGAGTGAGCAATGTGGGACTAAAGGTTCTTCCCATTTGCACAAGATACACAACTACATTTCCTCTATGTACTAGCTTCACTATGTTAGGCTTAACCCATGTAGATACATGATTGAAGAATCCATATAATCAACAATCCCCTACAAAGACCAATGTGTAGTGGGATATTTCACTTAGTCCTCTATACTCTACTTTCAGTAGATACCTTTTGATTTGAATCTACCTGAGTTATCCAACTTTGACTCCCACAGGAACTAGGTGAATGAAAGTCTTGAACCTAAACTTTGAATGTAAGAATATTGGTTGGTAACAACACAATAAATACATGGAAACAAAGAAATATGATATATTAAGACCATGCATCCAAAAATCTTGTCATGACTAAAATCAAGGAACAACCTGATTCTCCTGTTGCTACCTACACAACCTCAATATTTTAGTTGGAGTCTTCAAGGATTTATTGCTAACATCCTCTCCTAAGACTTGATACCAGTCAGAGATTAATCTCTTACTAACTTGTAGTCATGACACTAACAAGGTTCCCAGGGGATAGACACACATATACAATAAGCATCAACGAAAAACATAGTGTCATATGATTCACGTGACATCTTGTTATTACTACATTGAACCCAATTTGTGGGGTCTTCGCTCTTTTGGGTTGGGATGCTGCTGCCTGTGAATCTAAAAGGGTTCCCATTGCATCCCCAACTTGGGTTTCTCCAATAAGGCTAAGTTAAGACCTTTAATGAAAGGATCAACTATATTATCTTTGGTACCAATGTAGTCCACAATCATGACATCATTAGACATTGATTCCCTTACAAACTTGAGTCTAACTTGGTTGTGTCCACACTAGTTGATTGTACTTGGAACTCTTTACCTTAGCAAGGGTTGTAGTGTTGTCACAGTAAACTAAAGTTGCAGGAAGTGACTTCTTTACCATAGGTAAATTGGACATTAGTCCATGCAACCATTCAACATCTAATCCAATTTCATTTAAAGCACACAACTCTTCCTCAAAAGTAGACCGAGACAATATGGTATGTTTCTTAGACCTCCAGGAAAAAACACCACCTCCCAATAGGAATATACATCTTGAGACACCATTACTCTCAGAGTTCATGGAAATCCATCTGGTATCACTATGTCCTTCAACTATAGAATGGAATTTTCCATAATGTAGCCTAAGGAAACAAGTTCCTTTAATATACCTCAAAACTCTATCAAGATCTTACCAATGGGTCTTTTCGGTACAATTGGTGTATCCATTTAACTAACTTAGAAACAAATCCAAATGGTGATATCACAAAATCAAACTTCTCACGCCAATGCTTATGGGCTTGTTTCAAGACATATAATGACTTAACAAGTTTACACACTTTGGACTCATTCACAAGACTTGCAAATCCTTTATATTGTTCCATATATATCTCCTTTTGAAAATCTCCATGTAAGAACACAATATTCACATCCATCTGATGGATAGAGAGATTACAAATAGAAGTCAATGCCGTAAGCACTCAGATTATAGTCATACGGGAAACATGCAAATAGGTATCAAAATAATCTATTTCATCCCTCTGTGTGTAATCCTTAGCAACTAACCTAGATTTATACTTATTGATTGTCCCGTACACATTAAGTTTCTTCTTAAAGATCCATTTGTAACCAACTACAGAATAGGAAGGAGATAAATCCACTAATTCCCAAGTTCTATTTGAGAGAATTGATTAGATTTCATCATTAATGCCCTTCTTTCCAAAACATATCTTCTGGAGAATTCATAGATTGTTTTAAAGATACATGATCATTATCAATATTGTAAGTGAGAAAATCACTTTCAAAATCCTTGGATGTCCTCAACTGTTTACTTCTCCTAGGTTCAACATTTCTTCAGAATCATCAGATTCGTAAATAGTTTGTTCCGAGACACCCCCCATAATTGTCATCCTTTCCACGTGTTCAGAAATGGAACATGTGGCGAATAAACCATCTTAATATACTTCTATGGGTACACTATATTTTATGAGAAACACATTCTCAAATAATGTAGCATCACATAGTTCCACATTTGTATTGATATCAATGCCTGAGATATCAGATTTTACACTTAAAAATCTTTAGGCATAACTTGTCTCTACATAACCATCAATCATTTTTGGTCTCACTTTTTTCCTTTTGTGTTCAGGGTCAAGTACCTTAGCAAGGAAACCCCACACTCAAACATATTTGAGATGCAATTTTCTCCCTCTTTATAGCTCAAACAAACTACTCAGTTTATGTTTATGGGGAACTCTATTCAGAATATGATGAGCCGTACTCAAAGCTCCCCCCCCCACATAAAGCTAAGTAGAACTGAGGTTTGGAGATCGATATTAACCAGATCTGTTTGGGTTTGGTTCTTACGTTCTACAATTCCATTAGATTGTGGTGAATAAAGAGAAGTAACCTCATGAACTACACTGTTGAATTGATGAAATTCCAAGAATAAGTTCAAGGTGTACTCTCCTCTGCTATCAGACCTTAATCTTGTTAGTACTTTACTAATTTTAGTTTCATCTTCTTTCTTATGTATTGTAAATTTATTCAATACCTTTTCTTTACTTTTAGGTGAATAGGTATAATAGTATCTACTTGCATCATCAATAGGATATATGCAGTAAAGTTCTTTATACCTAGATGCAATCCCTTTAAACTCACATATATCAGTGTGCACTAAATCAAGTATTTCTAAGTTCCTATTCACAGAATGAAAAGGCTCTCTAGACAACTTAGCTTGTAGACAAATTTTGCTTCTACTAACATAAATGTTAGATCTAGGAATTAATTACAGATTCGTTATTTGTTTCATTGAGTCAAAATTAACATGCCCCAAGTGACTGCCATACATTAGAAAATACAAGATTCATGTAAATAGAACTATTACCATTCAAAATTTAAATTGAATTTGAAATAGGTTCAACAAGAATTTCAAATAATTTTCCCATGTCACATAAATACCCTTTGCTAAGATAGAAAGAGTCATGAAGGTGTGTGATAATTGTCTTATTATATTTGCAGTCTATTCTAAAACCATATCTAATAAGAATTGTGCCACTAAAGGTATTACACCAAACGGATGGAACACGTTTGACTCTATGAAGTGTCAAAACCTTCCTCAAAGGAAACTTAAAGTCCACCCATCCTTTTCCTTTGACTTCTACAAAGTTGGAGTCGCCCAAAGTCACAGACCAACCTCTAGAGGCCTGATGAGACATAAATATGGACTTGTCAACACAAACATGTACATTAGCCCCAGTCTAAATTGTCTAGTAAAGTGGTTCAAAAATTGAAAGGATTTTAGATTTTATAGACACTTACCCATCATTGAGGTTCAAGGATCTAGCCATCATGTTGACTACATACTCCTCAGTTGTAGATGCAATAACTTTCTTTGCCTTCTTCAAAAGGTAGTCCGTGTTCTACTGGCCAAACTGTCCATAAGTCCACTAAAGTTTGTTCTTCGATTTCTTCTAGATCTTAGTCTTAGGTTTATTTATATTCTTTGATTTCTTATATTTATTCTTAGAAACAATAAAATTGACAGTAGGGTTTACATTAGTAGGTAACTTGACATTCTTCTTGTATGTCAATGCCCCTCATGAGATCATTCATTGACAAGTCTCCTTTATGATGCTTAAGGGTCATGCCAAATGATTCCCAATGTTTAGGAAATTTCTCAATTACGTACATGACTACAAAGTTCTCAGGAAATACCATGCTTGCATATGAGATCTCATGAATCAAGAGTTGAAAGTCATGTGTTTGGTTAGAATCGGATTTACCCTCAACCATCTGAAAATTCAGAAATTTGGAAACATAGTACTTTTCAGCACCCTAATTTTCTGTGTTATATTTCTTTTCCAACTCCCCCCACAACATTTTAGAAGTAATAACAGACGGGCCAGAGTACATACAATTTATTATTTAAAGCAAACAAGATTAATCCTAAGAACGCCTTATCCCCCTTCTTCTAATTTATGATGAATTTAGCATTATCAAGGACATTTTCATCAAGTTTAGGTTCATTTGCTTCTAAGAACTGATCATAACCCACCATATTCATCCAAATCTGTATCCTACTTTGCTAATGGGTAAAGTTAGTACCAGTAAATTTTCCAGGATATTTACAGTGTCAAATTTATTGCCAAAAACATGGATCTGTCATTGTTAATTAAAGATAGAAACTAATTTCTGTAAGAATGTTGTTAATTTTGTATTGTGTCATTACATGCAACAACAACCATTGCAATGAATAACATATTTAGGCCAGATATAGATAAGGAATACGTAGAATAAATAAAACATGAGAACATAAATAAGGCAAAGTTAGAATCTCAGAAGAGACCGTTTGTTGAAAAACAAACATGATACTTAAAGAAATCAGTGGCTCACAATCTTCTTGGATGAGTGTTGTTCTTCTACTTGACCCAGTCACAAATCTATAGTAGATTGTCATCTCACTCGTACTTGACGAAGATAGTGCAGCCCGACGATCGTAGATACCACCAACCAGATAGATCGCACCTTTTGAGAGAGGAAGGACGAACTAGCTTCACACATGAGAGTAGTCACCACGAGGCAGTTTGGAAGCGATGATGACAAAGAAAGAAGTCTGGAATATGATTTTGTGCACCGAATGACTGAATGTTGTATGCTCTAAAGTTGTGATTAACTGTAATGGACCAAAGACTTATTTATAGCTCTTTCACGCCCCATGTCCTATTTTTAGTAAGATGTGATCATGTGGTCGCTCTTATACACATAACAGAAAAGCGTGAGGCAAATATATTCGAATTAAGATTAATAAATACATTTCAAAAAACAATTAATTAAGTTAATAAATTTTCTAATTATGTAGTTGTATCCTTGTGTAAAAAGAAGGAAGACAATCCACAACCTAAAATTCTGAACCTACACCTGGCCAGGCGAAGCGAGGCGTGGTGTGGCATGCATGTGTGCGCGTGCATATGTGTTGTGATCACCATACCCACCAAGGTGGTGAGTATACTCTCCCATAGTGTCATTTAGATACTAGTGTCACATGTGATTCTACATCTAAGGACCACAACTTTTTTTAAAATGAGCAATATGGGATTAAAGGTTCTTCCCATTTACAGAAGACACAAGACTATATTATCTCCATATACTAACTGCACTACATTGAGTTTAACCCATATCGTAGTAGCCATATATCCAACAACATTAGCAGTGGTGGAGTCAAAATCTCAAAATGAGCAAGGTACAATAACAACATGGTGTGTTCAATAAAGCCAACAAGTATATGATATTATGCTTATTAAAACCACAATGTCTTTGAATAACCTCAGTCCCAAGTTAATCAAAGAGTACACAAGAGGAACTTAATAATTATCACTTGATAGACACTATATGTCTTTCTATGTTTCTAGAAAAAGAGGAATGTCACTCACGTGTGAGAATGCAGAAACATATATTGTTTCCCTTGTTGCATTAAACAACCAACTCTCATTCATAATATACTTAAATTCCAATTCCTTTTCGTTTTATATGATTCTATTTTTTTTAAAAAGCTATAAAGTCAATATATCTTCACTAATCAAGCAAAATAAAAAAAGACAAGTTCTAAATACGAAAAGATGACAATAGAAATCAAGTAAGGTGAAGCAAAGTAACGAGGATTTGATAAATGGTAAGGAAGAAAAACAAAGCCAAAGGCAGCGAAACATACCGTCCTCGAACAAGTGCGTAAAAAATTATAATAATTGAATGAGAAGAGATCGGTACTAGAAAAAGCGGCAGTTTTGCATGAAATCTTCCAAATATCGATTAGCATGTGAATAGCGAAATCATTAAGGCACATGGGTGCAAATCTTCTGTCCGTGGGATGATGTCTCAGTGCATCACGTCCACAGATTCTAGGAGTGGGCGTAGTCTAATCAAATTTGGTCTGATCTTAAAATTATAGACCAGACCACATATATTGGTCTAAAAAAATTTCAGACCAAATTTGACTACTAAAAAGGTCTAGACCGAATTTAACTTGACTGCTAATATATGGTCAAGTTTAACTAAGTTCGGTCTAAAACCACTACTACATGGTATTTATGAGCCACACACTTAAGTAAAGATGAAAAAGTTCTTTAATAATATGATTAAGTTCTGATGTCAACTTATTGATTCTTTTCAATAAAAATCATACTTCTAATTAAATAAACTAAATATGATATTCAAGACATTAGATGGAACTAAATATGATATTCAAGGCATCACTAATGTAAAGCTTAAACTAGAAATATTGGGTAGCGTACAATAGGCAATTTTCTATTAAACTCCAGCACATTTTACACTTAATTATGAGCGAACTTGAAAACCTGGGTAGAGAATGTGTTCATCCAGACCACCATATAGCTACGCCAATGGAGGTCGGGTATAGATTATAGAAGACTTAAACCCAAGACACATGGCACCCAGATTACCCAGCGTAGTGTCACACCCAACACTTCTTTGCAGTTTCAATAGGCTGTTGTTTTAAATCTGATGCCTTCAAGGGCACAACCGAAAACCGACTGGGATTACAGGTGCTGACTGCCTGAGCTAGAAAAGTATTTAGCTTAAGCACTTTGGTCCAGGCACCATTAATTAGTAGGCACAAATATACAAAAGGGTGAGGCACGTGATTCAGAGTATCTGTGAGTGGCTCCGGTATTGAACATTAGTTAGCGCAACTGAGTTCAGACGCCATCTTGGTGAAGGCAGATCGGGGTCGGAGCAAAAAGACCACGAAGGTCGCGACCCACTTGCTGTTGGATTCAGAAGCTCCACAGCCGTGCCGGATGAGATGAGCCAGTGCGTGAAGAACTGCTCGTGGTCTAGTCCGAAGCTCGACGACCCATAGAGCTGTAAATGGGTATGGTATTATCCATTTATTCATTATTCATACTTTGTAGGGTGGGGTAAGGATAAACATATTTTTTCCCACTACCCATTTATTCTTTATCTGTTTTATCCACATCTAAAGAGGGTAGGATAAGGGAGAAACTTTACTGCTTTTACTCATTTACCCATTAGTATAAGTTTGAGTTTATAACTTCAGATTCTAACATATATATTAATGCCTACCAAACCCCAAACAAGCAACACCACTACTTTCTCAATTTGTATTGTAATGATTTCTAAAATTTTAGTAGACAATTGGTAGCATGAAACCATCTTTTATATTGATATATTTAAGAGAAAAATCAATTTAGTAATAAGAAACAATATATTAAAATGTGATGTTTTTAGAAAAAATATTGGATTAGATATTACTATATTTTGTTATATATCACAGAAAACATAAATATTAAAATAAAAAATTAGTTTTAAGAGTGTTTTTTGTTTCATCTAGCAAATATCATATGATTTTTTTGTTAAAGATATATTATACTATCTTCATGTTGTTAACCCATTTTATCCTTATCCTATGCATTTACCCTACGGGGAAAAGGGTGTAGATAAGGGTAGGATAAAGATTTTTAGAAAAAGAATAATTACCCTACCCACAACCCACATCTTTGATGCGGATAAGGTAAAGATAAGCCTTTAACCTACCCTATTCTACCCATTTACAACCCTAACGACCCATTTGAAGGAGGCGAATCAGCGTGTAGAAATCCATAAGGACGAAGAAGATGAGAGTCAATATTTTGTTTTGTAAATAATCTTAGTCTTATTTATGTTGTTCCTGCTAATGTTTTGTTCTATTAACGGTAATGACATCAAGAAATGTATAGTTTTATCAATTATTTTAATAAATGTCATTTGTTAGCAATTTGAGTAAGTTTATATCGGCTTGTTAATCATCCAGGAATGTTTAGACGGCGTATATGTTTTGCTGGCAGAGATTTAGTTGTTGGGGTGATTATATGTAGTAAAATTAAAATCCAAATTAATCCGGGTCAGTTGGAGTTCATGTTTTATAACTTCCGACCTGGGTTTGGATTCAGTTTAGTAAAAATAGGCCGGTTGTCATACTAATAAGAAGAAGTCAGCGTCGATGTTTTGGGGTCAGGAGAGAGAACAACCAACAGCATATGCCGATGGCATTTAATCTCTTCTTGTAGGGTTCCAACGGAATTCGCTGAGATTCAAATCCACAACCTGCGCTTCACAAACAACATGCTTGATTAGCTGAGCTAGTTGGCAAGTACAACATGATTCAGTTATAACTGATTGGTTAATTCAGATATGATTTTTTTTGAACAATTTGATTAATTAAGATAACATAATTTTATTTATTTTGGTTTGTCGGTTAAATAGTAGTGGATCGGTTAAAATATTTTTTGTTTGACTGACCGATTAACCAACTTGTTATATATTATCTATAAAAAGTATTTTACATGTATAAATACTTACATATTTGTATTTTGATTTCAATAAGCCCTTTTCATTTATATCCAATACACTTTTGGTAGAACTTTGTAATTTATATATTAATATGAAGAACCATTATTATCCCATAATTGATCATAATTTACTGAATAGTTTCAACCAATGTCAATATACAACTCTTATCACCAAAGGTTTCGCCTTCCCAGATAAATAGATCTCCTGGATTCATGCTTGCATCTCCACAAATCACTTCTCTACCATCATAAACGGTGTCCCTTTTGGCTACTTTCATAATACAAACGGACTTAGACAAGGTGATCCCCTTTCTCCCTACCTTTTCATCATCCTCACTACCCTCCTTTCCAGGATGATCCATCTGGGTGTACAAAACAAAATCATTTCTACTCCTGAGGACTGTAAGGAAAATATCATTCAATTTGCGGATGATACCATCATTTTTTCCTCTCCTGATTTATCCTCGGTTCAAAACATCTTCATGATCATAGGTTTATTTTCCTATATCTCAGGCCTTAAAGTTAATATTCAAAAATCTTCCATCTTCGGGGTTAACCTCCATCATTCCACCCTCGAGACTCTAAAATTTTTTCTAAAATACAAATCGGAAGACTTCCCAATCAAGTACCTGGGCCTTTCCATCACTCCATACAACATCACAAATGCCATTTGGAATCCCATCATAACAAAAATAAACTCAAAGCTCTCTAGCTGGGAAAACAATTTTCTTAATCTCTCGGGCAGACTAACCTTACTTAATAGTGCCATCACTCCAATAACTACTCATTTCTTAAGCTGCATTCCCTTGCCCTCAAAGACCAGACATACCTTGGACAAAATTCGGAGAAAATTTCTTTTGAATAATGCAAAAAAAATGACAAATCGGGGCAACACTGCCACCTGGTTAATTAGAAAACAATCACTGCTCCCTTTGACCAAGGTGGTTGGGAGATTATAAACATTGAAACACACTCCCTTTGTCTGATTACCAAAATCATAGATTGTCTCACCCAAAATAAAAAAAAAATCTGGACAAATCTCATCATGCATAAATACTACCACTCAGCACCTCCTTGACATCAAATCAAAAGGAAATATGCTTCCCCCCTTTGGAAATACATAAATAAAAACATCAACACTATTCAGCAGCTGCTTATTACTCCACCTCACTCGCATAAGAACATCTCTTTCTGGTCAGACCATTGGTATAACAAAAATTCAATTATTAACCTCAAACCATCATGGGCTATTCCAAAAAAACTTATCCACTTAAAAATTGATAAAGCCCTCTCCCTTATCACCAGTAAAAGATCTAACTCCTTAAAAAGATGTATCCTCTCTGTTTTAAGCCAACAAGATCTCAGAAATCTCGCAACCTCTTTAGAAGAAAACACTTCAAATGACATCTCCTGGAAATGGGGTAAAGATTATTCGGTGAAACTTGCTTACAATTTTCTTTCTTACAGATGTATCACCCCAACATCATCTATGCTATGGAAACAAAAATGGCCACATAAATATAAAACATTCATATGGCTTCTCCTCCACAACAAGCTTTCTACAGGAGATATCATCAAAAAAAGGGCTTCCATAGACCGTTTAGATGTGTTCTCTGTGAACATAACGAGGATTCAACCAGTCACATCTTCTTAAAATGCCCTTTCTCTCAAAAAAATCATTTCACACTACCTGCGAAAATACCTTCCTGATCTCCAGGAATCAAATTTTCCTATACAAATTCCTCCAACTAGGCTTTACAGGCAACACAATAGTAACGATCTATTCTCAGCCATTTGCTGGAATCTTTGGAAGGAAAGAAACAATAGATTGTACAATAACAAGAAAAAATTGGTTAAGACTATTTTGAATGATATTGATGCCAATCTTCACATCTTTATCAAACTGCAGGAAAAATAGCAAGTGAATCCCAAGCTCATTCGGATGAAGGTGAATCAGAGGCTGCGGAATCGGAAGCAGCTTTCCTTTGTGATCTAAAAGCCATGGTGGATGATGAGACGGGTGTCAGTCTTGTGCAGCAACCTTAGTGATGTTTCATCCCCTACAAGATCTGCACTTTTTGTCACATTTTCTAGATTGCTAAAACTTTATATTTTATAAGAGGTTTGTCTTAAGGGGTGCCTCCCCCTGTCTACTTTCAGCTTACTTTCTTTTCCCTACAAACTCTATGTTGGTTCTTCACATTAGCAGGTCTTCGCTTGCTGTATGTGCTTTTTAAATATATCATTACCTTGCCTCAAAAAAAAAAAAACTCTTATCACCAAACCAACATCCGATAGCTTAGCGGCTAAAATGCGAAACTCCAAATTAATCATTATTTCAAAATCTAGCGAAGGATGGGAAAAAGAGAAAGAGAATTGATAAAGATTAGGACAGACACTGGTGTTACAATAGCGGGAGGTGTCGCCAATTGGGGACTTCCCATCCTGACCAATCAAGGCATGCTAATATTATCTTCCGCAGGTGGCAAGGCTGCTGGAGAGAGCCTTTTACAGTGAACTCTTGACCAGTGTAGGAAGCACTTATTGGGTATTGGTTGCACAGCAGACCTCGATTTTTATTAAAGAAGTTGTTTTGATGAGCAAACCAAAGAGGACCAACCATTGAAATATTTTTGGCATTGGTAGCGGGACCACTGGTAGCCCATCTGCATGCTAGGAGGCGGGAGACCACTTTGTTCTTGTAACATCCTCGTTTCTAGGATTTAATGATCTAATGGATTCCAAATAGATTTGTAGGCCTCACAAAATTCAAAATTCATACTGGGATGGAGTGATAAAATAAGGAGACAAAAGACCACTATCTACCCAATATCAGGTGATTTGTATTATCCTTTTAGTAGATTTTGATTGTGGACGATAATGCAAAGTAACCGGGAATAAATGGCAGAGACATTAAAAGTATTAGATGACAATGCTAAACGATGCAGACGTCCCTGCATTCTAGATGTGGCTAAACGATTAGTTGGTTGGTTGGATTTGCAAAACGCGGCTAATTAGAGTACTATTCACTCTTTTTACTCTCTCTCCCTCTCTATTAAATATAATTTTCCATAAATCCCAACCAACCACACCCAATATCGTGTTTTGCAAATCCAACAAGCCACCCCACTTTCTCTCTCTTTTTCCTTCAATTCTGTATGGCAAACGGTCCCAATGCTGCTCCACCATCTTTTTAAAATATATATATTTCAAGTTAACAAAACGAACAAAAAGACAATAACACCATCTCTCTTCGTCTACTCCTATTATTTCTCACAACGAATTGATAGCAAAATTTCATAAATTTTCTTTCTTTTTTCTTTGAGACGCATCCCATATGACTCTAACTAATCTGTCATTTGTGCGGACTTTCCTTCCACATATGAAAGACCACGATCTACTCTAACCAATTTTCACGATCACCACTATCTAATTCCCAAAAGCACTCTCTTTAGGTATTTTTCTTTTCTCTTTATTTGAAAGTTTTGATTACTTTTGTCAATACCTTATTCTAATAAATAGAATCCATCGCTACCACCTCTTCATTACCCACTCTCTCTATACAATTCCTAACTTCTTTAATTCTCTCTCTCTCCTCATTCTATAAAAAGGTGTTCCTCAACACTTTAAAAGCTCTTACTATCCCCCTTCCTAAAAGAAAACAATGAACATTGAGTCAAACAAATAAATGGAACCAGCATTACCATGAATTCAAATAAAGGCAGAAATTTTGGTTTCACTTTTCATGTTTAATCTAAATTTACATGCCCCCCTCAATCTTATGTAACTGCTAAATCTATCTTTTTCCTTTCTTTATTTTCCCAACATGTTATGTTTATCCTATTTTCAAAACTCATTATTCATGACAGTCCACACATACTTACCAAAACAAAAAAAGTGCAAATATGCATTCATAGAAGCACAACAACAAATTGAGTTGTCAGTCCTTTCTTAATGGTGAATCCTATAGATCTAAAAACAAAATTACAAGAGAAGAAGATTGTAACATACCGGATCTTGGACCCTACCTTAGAAGTTTGACCTTTTGGGCTTAGCCAAACAAGGATGGGGTTAGATCTAAAAGATGTTTAATATAACCCGAATACGCTAATGCATGTATAAATCACCTAAATGTAACCTAATATTCTCACATTAGTCTTAGGCCAATAATGGACACATAAAATATGTCACAAGAGATAATAAAGAATTATATGAAATTTCATATAAATAGTCATACATAATTCTTTTTGTGACAATATTAAGTTATGGAACATAATAGAATAAGCAATAGTGATAATTATGAGATAATAATGACTACATATATTAATTGTGAAATAATTCATTAAAGTAAACCTCAAAAGTGAAGTATAAGTTAAAAATTGTGTTCCTGGGGTCCCAATTGCCTTGGGAGTCAAGTTTCACATTACTCACATAATAATAATTAATCTAATTTATTTTGGAAAGAGAATATCTAAGTTCCCCCAAAATATCAAATAAAATAATAAATAACTTCAAAAGAGGAAAAAAATCTTGGATTCATAATCTCATAATAAATATAACCTTTGAGTGAATTTTCATCCAATTTGGAAAATGTTTGATTAAAAGATGTATTCAGGAGAGAGAAAGTGTGTAGAACCTTCAAAATAAAAAATAAATGCACAAACCTCTCCAACATGTAAAATTGATGGCAAGTTTGTATCCAATACATTAAACATGACTTGTGGGTAAAGTTTCATAAAATTTGGAGAATCTTAAAGACATTAATGCATTAGGAAAGAGAAAATAAGATTTGATTTATTTAACACATTACATGTTCCAAAAGGAAAAACTAATTACATAATCAGAATCTACATGCCTTAATTGGCTTTTGTACAAAATTTCACTTAATTTGAAGTTTGTTTGCACCTTCAAACGAAGAAAGAGAAAAGATGAATAATTAATACCAACACTTTATTCGATTTTAATTGGGATTCCTAAAGTTTCGTTTGTCCACCTGTCACACAATTTTTTTCAATTTTTCAATTAAAGTGGACCGTCAGATTCTGATCAAGCGGTGAAGGAGTTGTCTTCTGCCTCAGGTCGGGATGAACAATAACCCGCCTGGACTCACCACGACGGGGTTTTCTCGGCCTACAATGCACCAAAGTTCTCGAAATTTCTCCCATTGTGTTCGGGAGAGTGTTCCACATCGTTTGAACCCTATATAAAACCATACTTTTGCTTAACTGAGTTTTCACCAAATCTCACCACAAACTTCTAGGGGTTATTATCTCCCAAAGCCCTTTAGTCAAACTTTATCTAATATATAACCCTCCTGATAGCACCGCTGGTCTTCGTACAAGCTTCCTCATGTGTTAATTTTGTTCTACCTCTTATTCTTCATCACCGCTAGTTTTGAATTAGATTTTAAATGCCATCGGGTAATACTTCCTCCTCTCTTCATCTCTGCTCAAATTTCTTCTGTAGTAAGCTTCTCCAGCCATACATCTTGTATTTGTGCTAGTTAGGATCACCAATTCATATCACATGTTGGTTTCCCCAATTTTGCATAGAGTTGTTGTTGCTTCTACTCACTGCCATGGCGTAGCGGGAGTAGAGAAGCAAATGTCTTCATGTATTCCCGCAAATACCCCTCAGCTTGCTTCTTTCTTTGATTTTTTGATCAAGGGCATTTTAGACATTTCGATCAGTTTTGATTCTCGGTTGACCGAGGCCACGTGGGATTTGACGAGTCTTGGACCGGGTGATTTGACTATCTCCAATTGGTCCAAGTCACATGTCGGTTCCTCTCCCTCTCTCTCTTCACCTCTCTCGCATGGATTTGTTGAGGTGTCAAACTTTGAATGGCTGATATTCAATAATTCATATCTTTTAAACCGTGCATCTAAAAATAAAAATGCAATATTTTTTGAAATCAGAAAAATAAGAACTTTCTAATGGTGCTAGTTTTGATGCATGATTCTAATGTTATAAAGGTGATTTAAATGAATTTACCTAAATAGTTAATAATGGTAAAATTCATAACTAATAATATGTAAGCCAAAAAGATATAATAAAATATGTTTTGGATTCATAAAAAGGTAACCTGAAATATGAAATGGTTTTGATAAACTAAATCACATGTGAAGAAAAAGGTAATTTCTAGGGTTCAAATAATCAATGTGGAATTGATTTAAAATCTACATATATGTTCAATAGGTTCTTTGGAGGCCTAGACTTGGATCTAGAAGTGACTTGGATTTGTATAGAATTTGAAGTGAGGTATGTTTGCATCTCCTATTATTATATATTGGGCAATAACCTAGCTTTATCGTTCTCTTGGTCCTATGGACATTAGCCTATACACATTGTCTTTTCTTTTGAAAATTATGGTTCATGTGAACTACCTTACTTGATATTGATATTGTGATCATGGATATTCTTTTAGACTCTCTCTTATGCTTTGTGCATGTTGGAATTAATTGATGATATGTGCTTCTTTGCCCACCCTAGTAGTGGATGTTTATATGGAACATTATTTGATGGCATGGATCCTATGATCCAACTTTAGACATGATGAATGTTCTCATCCTCCTTTGTGTTTATACTTATTTGTTATGGATTATGTGGTGACTGCTAGTATAATTTTACATGTTATTTAATGTGGATGTGAACATTACCACATATGAGTGCAGAGGTGATAATTCCTGCATATGAAAATATTTTTGAGCATATGCATATCCTGTCTTGCTCGGGTGGATGTATACAGTTCCTACCCACTCCATATTTACAGCAGATGTATACAGTTCCCACTCACCTCATATTTTTGGCAGATGTGTTATTTCCTACCTACATGTTTATATTGTCTAGTATTGTCACAGGTGAAACACATAGATGCCTTATTTTTATACTTTACTTTTAATTATCTCTTTTATTGAGATTCTTTTTTTATGCTCGATTGGGTAGTGCTTTACTTTTCTATGGGAAGCCTTTTATACTTGAAGTCCTTTATTCTTTTAAATTGCTCAATTTTCTATTTAGTATGCACATACCAGCCTTTGCTGATGTCTTCTATTTTTCTCTTCTTGTTGGGATATGCTTCCAACCCTGGGTGAAGGACTTGGATGATATGGCATGAAGATATGGACATAGCTTAAGGAGTTAAGCTTGGAGACAAATTTGTTATGGTTTAGACCTCCCTCTATCTTAGATCCTTATGTTGTATCATACATGTAAATCCTATGTGGGAGATTAAGATATACTTTTGTAATATGGTTGAGAAGTTGAATATAGTCATTATTTTCTTCCGCTGCTACACTTTGGTGTTATGATACATTCATGTTGAACAAATTGGTTTCATCCCTTTGGTGAAATCTTTTATGTTGGTGTTTGGTTTGGGATGTTGCCTTTTTTATTTTAGTAGGGAGTGGTTCCCCTCTGGAATCCCACTCCTTACAAAGATGGTAACATGAGGTTCCTATTGGAGATGTGTTTAAGACGTCACAGAAGAGAGGTCACATCATCAGCAAGAACTCTAAAGGTATTAATGGTAAAAGGCAAAAAATGATATTATAAAGTTGTATCGTGCTTTTGTACCTTTTGTGCAGCGACATCGCCAACTTCCTAGCTTTCTTTATAGTTACTTGTAAGAACACCTAATAGAGGTGAGACTCAAGTGAGGTCAACATATGAGTGTTTCCATGTTTCCATTCAAATAACAAGATGTCAGCAGGACATTGAGCGTGGATATCATCAGGTTGTGTGCCAAGAAAGGCCACATAAGCCTCTTTAAAGACTTTTAACCCAGCTCGGGAGACAAGGTTAAAAAAAAGTATCACAAACTAAATCATGTCAAAACTTATAACCAGGTCTTGTACGGCAATGTACAATATGATCACCAAAGGCATCAAGGTCAGCAATATTGCAAAGCAGGCAACTTATTATTTAGAGATGTAAAACCCAATAATGTACAATTCTCATTTATTTTTCTTTTAATTACACAATATTTTTTTATTTTTTACAATGAAATAAATACATAGAACTATGTACAAAGATCATAAGACAATTGAGCATCAATAAACTATTTTTTATTTTTGGGTAGATAAATGCATTCGTCTTTATCTAGACTAATTTATACAATTTATAATACATTAAATTAGGCATACTCCACCATAAATTACAGGAAAATTAATTTAGTCATCTACTATTCCTTTTTATACAAAGTCTCATCAAATCCAATGTACAATTTCAAAATCCAAATCAAAGTTCATCTGAAGTCACCCTATTATAACAATTCAACATGTAAAACTTTTTTAAAATAATAATTTCTAATTACATAAACAATTTGGTCTTTATGGCTATTAAGCAACCAATATGCAAGAAGTAATTGGGCATGAGTTATGTACGGTGCACACTATACCTACTCCTCACCTCTCCCTCATGCCAACTAGAAACCATACCTCCCAAAACCGTCATTGATAAATTTCCACAACTTTCTTTCCGTTTAAATCGGTATTGCCCTTTTATTTCTTTTCTCTCTATCATTGAAGTCGGGAGACAACCATTCTTAAGACATGAATTGCAGTCGTGAAAATCATAAGAACCATCATATGTAATAGAAACTGGGCACAACAGCAGACTATGTAGAGACCGTTGTTGTGGACTTCAACTTTTCTTTCTCCTTCCTCCTTTTAACTTACAGTTCACCTCCCAAAGTCTCTACTACTAGGATAGGCAGTTTTCTAGATCTCTGACTCTCACAACAACCTCATGGCCATATGTAAGGAGTGGGGCCTAGGAGGGACCACTCCTAACTTAAAATTTAAGGAATAATTGCAAATTACCCCAATAGTTCATATCCATCAAAATCAAGTCATTCAAATGATTGGGGTTTCTTTAAATAGAATGATAATAGGAGTATAGTTTTTGTTGCAGCAGAAATTTAAATATAACTATTATAAGATTTTCTCATCAGAGTTCAGCTAATGAGCCACAGATGACTTCTAATGAAATTCAAAGACTATACTAACCAGATCAGTTTTTGGTGAGTAATCTTTCCATCTCAGAAGTCCTCAGTAGCTAGATCTGGGAATCACTACCTAATTCCTGGTCATTAGGCTGTGCAACCTCTAGGTGGGCTGAATGCAACATCTAGGGGAGATAAAATAAAAAGCAAGGATGTCAGTGAACGCTGAGTATGTGCAGTAAAAACAACTAGGTAATAGAGTAAGACTAAATAAAAAGGTGTCAAGAAAGGAAAATCCAAGAGAGAGTTTCAAAGGGGTTAATAGATTTAATGGATGAACCAACACTAAGGGTTTATAATGAATCTTATATAAGTAACATAAAATGAGGTAATGCTCATGTGACAATACTAGATCTACACAAATATGGTGGTAGGAATTAACACGTCTACCATGTATAATGGGGGTGAGCAGGAACATATACACATCTGCTTTGAGCTAGATAGGATACACATATGCTCTAATAATATCACTTACATGAATTATCACTTCTGCATTATCAAGCATGGGAATTCAAACATCCACGAAAAAATCCACATATTGTATTGTACTAGAACACATGATGCACATACAAGAATAAGAAAGTCCAAACAAAAACATGGGAAATGAGAACATTCATTGATTATCAAATGAGGTATAAGCACCCATAACAGAAGATCCAACAATCATAATGGTGAAAAAGATTTCAAATAGGAGCAATGAAAGGAAATAACATTACTAAGAGGATCAGGGTTTTCAAATGCCACATAGAAAAAGATCATTTACTCAATGTATAGGTTAGGATATGCAATATACTTTGACTTGAGTTCTAAGTCAGAGATGGAATCCTTCCCTTTCAAGACTAGAGTACACTCAAACCTACACATAGGGTTTGGTCCATTAATTAGGGTTGAAATTCTAATATATGTATATATATGTATATATACATACATACATATATATATATATATATATATATATATATATATATAGTTAAAACCCTACAAATACAAATGCATTGGAAAAATCCTAGGTTGGTTCTTTTTATCGACTCATCATTGAGTTCATGGTTTCTTAATGATATCTTGACTCAAAATCAAAACTTTATTAGTCATGATGTTGTCTTTAGTTATTATCAAGATCATAAGTGAAAACAAAACTCTAAAAATCCACTCTTTAAAACTTGAGAATCGGGCGATGAAAAGTATGCCAAAAGATAGAGAAAATTTCATGATTCCAAAACATATTTTTATAGGGAAATATGGCATCAAAACAGGAAGAAGAAATGAAAAATTTTAACTGCCATATTACCCTTAAACCAATGGAACACATCAACAACTATGTAATGGGAAGAATGGTTTAGAGGATATACCTGGTCCTTGAGCAAGTCCAACCACAATCTCCATGTTTCATTATGCGGCTTTCTTCAAGTCACACTCGAATAATGTATGCATCGTCCTACTAGTCGATCACCATGGAGAACATGTTGGTGTTGTCCTCCGAGCGAGAAAAGGATCCATGCCTCTAGAGTAGTCCACACGGATCACAAGGAACTCCTGTTGTTCTAGTAGAACAACATGAAGGATTTGTCCTTCTCTATTGGAATACTAGTCACCAACTTACTCTCCCACCATTATTCTCCCTTGCTATCCCTCCCTTTATCATGTAGGACTTGCTTGGGTTCTCTCAGTTACCACAACCAGAGAATTCAAACAATTTTCAGAGACAATTGAGTTGTGTCTGAGTCACCCCAATACTCCTCTATTTATAGGAGGGTTAGGGTCAGGGTTCCCAGTCTGAGTGGGGTGGGAGCAGAAGGGATCGAAATATCATGAATTTTCACAACTTGTGATAGACAAAATAGTTGGTTCACCAGTGATGATCAGTTGTCATGTGATCCGATTGGTTCACCTAGTGAATCAGTAGTTTCATCATGTTTCTCAATCACAATTGTATTGGCAATTCTAATCTAATTAATACACGACATGATGCCATCACTAATCTTTAATGCAATCGAATTGCTCTTGTGAACTGGTTATCTCATCCTATGAACCAATCGATCTAGAGACCTTGAGCCGATTGGTTCACTCAATGAACTGGTCGGTTCATGCCCTGATTCATCTAGAATTCAGCCAATGCAATTTAATAATCAATATGACACTCCAACAGTTAGTTCAACACTTGAACCGGTTAGTTTAGAGTCCAATCATTCAATTGTTGTTTAAATTGAGTACCTAAACACTTTAGTAATCAATTATGATTCATGATTAAACTCCTATTTCAAGTTAATTCCTATGTGTGTGACCCTATAGGTTCCAAGTTACATTGGCAGTGAATGTCCACAACTAATTTATGACATCACAAGCAAAGAGAGGTCCCTAGTCTCACATCATTACTACCTAAGTAAATACAAAGCTGAAGAACAACTTCAACCTACAATCTATGATAGGTATTATAATGATTCTATAATTCCTTTGTCTCTGATATCTGGATTGAACTCAAGGCATGGAATCATCATCCTTTCAATGTTCAATCCATTTTCCTTGAACTAGAGAAGACTATCTAAGATATATGTGACCTCAATATCATATATTATTTCACATGTGCACACACATTCTTTTCTCAGTCTCGCTTATCAAGTGGCCAGGATATCAAACTCCTGTAGGAGAGACAAATCCCATCTACATCACTCACAACCATCCCCATGTGTCACAGTGCATCCGATCCTCACCTTTATGGCAACCCTTATTCAGGATCACAGTGGATGATGTCAAAACACACACCAAATGACATGTGATGAATGTAGTGATTTTAGGAGTGAACTACAATCACCATCTTCACTATGAGAGATGACTATGACCACCAAGTATGGTTTGCATGTATCACTCCCAAGGTGGGTCTATCTGATACACTATTCTCTAACAAGTATCAATGTTCTTGGTTTGATATCACATATCATGAATGATGAGATTCTGTCATCAACCAACACACAATCTATTCTTATGTGCCATTGTTGTCCATCATCCATCCACAATAACATCCAACTAGGGACATAACAATAATGTACATACTCTTAACATTAGAAAACTCTCATTGTTCAAATCACGTACTTGAAGACATACATCATTGAGTAATTGTCATTCTTTAGACATTCATTATGTTTACTCAATATCTCATAACTGAGTTAAATAAAATAAACTTGAAGCTTGACTTTATTATTAATCAAATCCTTTATGTCATATGCCATCAAAATCATCATATGATTGGCTCTCTGGGAATATATACCAACAGACTCGCACTTGCACTTAGAGCCAATCACCTACGAATCTCATGCTTAGTAATCTAAACATGTCCATCATGTTTCTTCTATGTAAGTGTTGATCTAGCAGGTTAGAGACATATTGCCTTTAGTCGGTATATTACATGTTTCACATCTCTTCATTGTACGACATTTTGTATGAGATGGACTTGCCTTAGTATGCTATCTGATATTCCTTGCATAGTCGTTATCTCCATTGTTGTCATAGAATTCCTACTATGTCACCAATGGTTGGAACATCTCACAAGTTCATCTATATGAACTTCTAGATCCATATAGTATTCACTCATTTATCCATAACACTAGGACATACAACTATTATAGAATTAAAATAAATGGTATGTAGTTCAAAACTCCTTCCAACTTACAACTCTTCTCTTAAAATTAAACACAATTTTAAATTCCAATCATTCTATGTCATTTTGGAATCTTATCGACGTAACCCTTAACATCCAACTCTTCCTTATTACCATAGTGAAACTGTTGGATCAAGGGCTCTAGGGGGGGGGGTGAATGGAGCTTCACAAATATCACAAACCAGATTAGACCTTCAAATTATATGAAGTGCAAAAGCTTAAGCATACAACCAATTTGAAGTCCTAACTAACAAGCATAGCAAGGATGAGAGACAAAGATATCATACACTTGGACAAAGTGGCTTAGAGTGGATCCACACTTCAAACTAGAAGTGAGTTAGTCCACTACCTAGAGGTGGTTAATCTCTAGGAGTTTGCAATCTTGATGCTCTTATATTCATTCATAAGATTACAAGACAAAACCACATTCATCCAAGGACTTAATACCTCAATCAAGGATCTTCAACCTATCGAAGGAACTTACCCACTTGAACCAGGGAGTCTTCAACCTTCAACAAGGACTTACCCACTCCACCTTCAAGTCTTTGGCCTTCAAGGAATTACTTATCCTTATTGAACGTCCGCCTTGCCTGTCTCCTTCACTCGGAGATCTGGATCACCACGCTTTCTTCAACCTTGAAGGACAACAACTCCTTCTCCTTAACTCAGAGAAGATCTTCAAGCCTTTTCTTCAATAAGGAAAGGGGGTAGGAAGATGGAGGTGGAGAGCTTTACATGGATACAAGGGATAGCTATCTTACAATAGATCCTAACTCACTCATACTCACAGATTTGACTTGAAGGTAGAGAGAGAAAGGGGCTCAAAGGGGTGCAACACTCTCAACTAAGCAAGAACCAAGCTATGCAATGAATGAGCAACCTTGGAATGAACTCCAATAGGTCCTATTTTTAGCTGGGGGTGCCCCTTTGAGTTGGAGAACACTTAGGGTCGAATTATAGCCATTTTTGCACAAGGCAACATATCTATTTTCATCCAAACAAGTCACTAACGGTTAGAATCACTTTTTCTACATTTTTCATACAGTACAGTCTGTCGAGATTCAATAAAGGTAACTCGACCGATTGGCTGAAAGAAAAACTCAATTTTCAAACCATCGCTCGAGTTTGTCCTGGAGTAACTCGACTGACCAATGAAAATAGCATTTGGTTAGTAACCCGATCGATCGAGTTCTGTGTATGCACAACTCGATTGATGCACTCTCTAGAAAATGGATCCAGTGGATCGACTGAGATTGTAACTCGACCGATCAACATCATGTGATTGGTTTTTTAAAGTTCTTAAAAAGTGATTAAAACTTGGTACTAAGTGTCCCACATAATTTTCTCATCTTAGTTACAAGTCATATCATCAATACAGGTGATTACAAAATTTTTCTAAGGTCATTTACATGGATTTCCTAATTAGCACACTTGCATGCTTTTGACTTGAACTTTGACAAGCTAGGGCTTGTGTAATTTGATCCTTTTCATGTCCTAACAACTAAAATCAATCTTGAATACACATATTAGATACATATGAATGGAATGGTTAAGTCATTATCAAAATATGGACAATGTATAACTTCTAGGTCAACATTCTCCCCCTTTTTGACAATGATAAACCATTCCTCAAACATATTGAAAAGGATATAGAAATTATACCTTTGCCTTGTGAATTAGGGGAATTCAAGATTTGAACACTGTGAATTTCTCCCCCTCAATCTATGCTTATTTTAGCCTGCATAGTTAGTTTACCTACACAAAGCAATTATAGCATATATGTGATATATGGTCCTTTGCAAGTCACATGATAAAGCATACAATGAACAAGAAAAGGATCTCATATGCAATAAATAGCAGTATGACAAAGAACATAAATATGATTGAGTTTCAAGGCATTGAAGTTCTCTCCCCCTTTTGACATTATTAAAAAGTGAATGGGGGGGGGTAGAAGAGCATATAATCAGGTCTTCTCCAAACACAATCAAGCAGATAATCATACATGCAATCTCATATCATATATCAACCAGAGACGAAAGAAACACACAAGCTAAGTCATAATCAAAATATGGTGAAATATAACACCAACTCATAAGATATAACTTGATCAAAGAGAAAGAGTGCACATAACATATATTACAACTCAGAAGCATGTTTTCATAAAAGCAACGACAAGCAAGAAGTGAAGAAAAATTGAAGATAAAATAGTACGTCTTAAATAATGTGCCCAGATTTTTCTAATACAAAATAGCCTAGAAAGATATATATGATTAGCAAACTAGACTAAAAGCTAAAAAACAACTAGACATCTAGACTATCTATGTCCACAACAACAACATCATCAACAACTCCAGGCTCGTAGTCCTCGTCTCCATCTAAAGGTGTAGTAGCAATAGTGGCTTCATCACCAGAATCACCACCAGAGCCATCACCATCATCAGAAGCATCCTCGCCATCACCATCATCGTCAATAGCAATAGTCTCAGTATCATCCTGGTCAGGCATCTCCTCATCTACAGGAGGACCAAAACCATGACCGAGCCAATGAGAATTCTACTCATCTCAACTCATACCAAGAGCATAGAGCTCATTGGCCTGAGGGAAGAAAGGAGAAGAATTTCCAAGACTGGCAAGCAGAGTGGCCAAGGGGCCAGCATGCAACGGTAGGTAGACGGGAGTAGAACCACTAGCAGCAGAGGGTGTGGGAGTAGTAGTAGCGGAAGGCTTGGGGTATGGTAGTAATGATGGTATGCATAAGAAGCATAATCACTACTGGGGAAAGGCTGGTAGGTGGGGTAGGGGGGTGCATAAGGTAAGTTCATGTTTGTCATGATTGAACATAAATCCTGGTACAGGTGCTCCTGGACCTAGAGGTTGTATGCCTATTGGTGCATCTGTAGCCCATGAGGGTTTCATTAGATACACGAAATGAGGCACGACTAGGTCAGGGTGGCTGAGGAGGTAGATCTCGGGTAGAGGAGGAAGGGGCAGTAGAGGTAGAGGCTGAGGGTGAAACACCAGGTGTGGTGGAGGCAAAGACAGTTACAGACATTTGAATTGTGGTCTCACTAATACACACACCTTTCCTTGCTAGCTTGTAATGGAAGTCATAAAAGAGTGAATTATCAGTAGAGAATTCAAACAAACCATAAATCAAGGCTGGATAAGGTGGATGGGTGCCTCAAGTGTTCTTACTAGAGTCAAAATAGGTAATGTGGTGGAGAATGTATCTTGACCATTTGACTCTGATATTCTCTAAAATGCAGTACATTATGACCGCTGTGTTCTCTGCAATATCCGTTTAATTTTTCTTGGGATGGATGTTGCAGTTGACCACTAGGGCTAATATACACTTTCTGAGATCTAGGGAGGAGGAGGGTAGAGCGCTCTTCTTCTTGTAAGAAACATCGTGTTTCTTCAGGTAGCAATGGATATTATGAAGAGTGATCTCATTCTTCTTGTAGAAACCCTCATGATCCAAAAGGTCATAATACTCCCCGTAATCCTTATGCCAGGTGTCATTCTCATCATCTCCTGAAAAGAAGACATTGAGGATATCTTCAGAGATTTGAAATATCTTCCCAACAATCGTAGATGTAAGGATCACTTGAGTATTCGGCGGGGGTGCAAGGGTGTCGTAATTCCAACGCAAGTTAGTGTAGAATTCATGAACTGCTTTTGTGCTTGTCATAGAATTATGAAAGCAGTCACGTTCGACAGCTAGGGATGATAGGCAATGAACAACTAGCAACCTCACCACAGGGTCTATGATATCTTGACGCCTAGGGCTAGGTTCAAACAAGGCTCTAAATGGAAAATGACTCATAGGAAGAAGGTCCCTATACCTATTTATAGCCTCTATTGAGACAAAGGAGGTGTCATCAAAAGGAACCAAGCGATATGATGAAGAGGATGATGGAGCATTTCTAGGGGCGGGCCTCTTTCTTCTATGAGAAGCCATAGAGGTGAAAAGAAGGAGAAGAAGAGAGAAAACACACAAAGCAAACCACCAAAACTATTCACCTACCAAGGAAGAGCAAGGGGGAAGGTCTAGGGCATCCTATCTAGGTCGAAAAGGGGCTAGGATAGGGAAGATTAGAGTTTGGGTTGAGAGCTTAGGGCTAGAAGAAGGGGAATCAGTCGACTATTCTCTAGTTAAGAGGGAGAATAGTCGGCCAAACCCAACTTAAGTTGGCTTCAGCCTACTGATCGATCGAGTTTTGAGAGTCAAAAACTCGACTGATTAGTCCATTTTAGAATAGCTCTCAGCCATGGATCGGTCGAGTTTGTCCTGGGGGAAACTCGACTGATGGTCAACCTGACCTAAAACCATCAAACTAAAAAACTAGCCATATGAATGCTAATTAAATTTATTTTTCAAGTCTATTATGTATGTTGAACATACTTAGGCACATATCACTCATCATTGGGTAGTATTTAGCGATAAAAACCTGAAATTTGAGAAATGCCCAAAAACAAGTGAAACTAAGCATGACAACATGCAAATTTTAGCAATTTAGGAAAGCAAGGTGATATCAGCATGAGTAAGACATATAGAATAAAAGCAACTAGCTAGATAACATGGAAATATCATCTAAAGCAATTATGAGCAGTTTAGATCTAATGAAGTTAAATTGCTCTCTATCTAGAGGTTTGGTGAAAATGCTCGCCAACTGATTTTCTGTGTCCACATGTGTGATATAAATATCCTTTTTGGCAATGTGATCATGAAAAAAGTGGTGACAAACCTCTATATGTTTAGCTCTTCTATGCAATATATGATTATAAGAAAGATTGATTGCACCGGTATTATCACAATAAGTAGGAGAAGCATCAAAATGAATGTTAAAGTCTTGGAGCATTTGCTTCATCCATAGGACCTAGGAACAACAACTTCCAGCTGCAATGTATTTAGCCTCGATAGTTGATAATGCTATGGTGCTCTGTTTCTTGGAAAACTAAGACACCAAGCATGGTCCTAGGAGAAAGCAAGTACCACTTGTGCACTTTCTATCAACCAAACAACTCGTGTAATCAACATCACTATATGCTACAAGAGTAAAGTCCCTTGACTTAGGGTACCATAGACCAAAGTTTTGAGTTTTGGCTAAGTACCTCAAAATCCTCTTAACAGGAATAAGATGTGATTTCCTATGACTTTATTAAAAGTGAGCACACAAGCCAACACTAAACATTATGTTAGGTCTAGAGGCAGTTAAATAAAGTAAACTTCCAATCATACCTCTATAAAGCTTCTCATCTACCTTCTTACCTTCTTCATCTCGATCAAGTTTGGCAGTGTTGGACATGGGTGTGTCCATTGGCCTCATGTTTTCCATTCCAAAGCATTTGAGTAGCTCATTGGTGTACTTGCCTTGCTTGGTGAAGTTTCCATCTTTAGTTTGCTTGATTTGGAAGCTGAGGAAGAAAGTAAGCTCACCCATCATGCTCATCTTGAACTCACTCTGCATAAGAGAACTAAAATCCTTGCAAAGATCAAGATTAGTTCTGCCAAATATGATATCATCAACATAAATTTGAATGATAAGAAAATTGCTAGAAGTGTGTTTTAGAAATAAAGTTGAATCAACTTTGCCCATGGCATAGCCATTGTCTAACAAAAAGTTCTTTAATTTCTCATACCAAGCTCGAGGTGCTTGTTTGAGTCCATAGAGAGCTTTTTGTAGCAAATAAACATGGTTAGGTAGCTTGTCATTTTCAAAGCCTGGAGGTTGAGCAAAAAATACTTCCTCCTCGATTGTGCCATTCAAAAATGCACTTTTAACATCCATTTGATATAGCAAGAAATTCTTATGACTAGCAAAAGCAAGTAGCACTCTTATAGATTCAAGTCTAGCAACAGTAGCATAAGTTTCATCAAAATCAATACCTTCCTGCTGATTGTAGCCTTGAGCCACTAACCTTGCTTTGTTTCTTACCACCTTTCCATTTTCGTCAATCTTGTTGTGGTAGACCCATTTGGTGCCAATGATTTTTCTATCACTTGGCCTTGGCACTAGAGTCCACACACAGTTCTTCTCAAACTGCTCTAGTTCCTCCTACATGGCTAGGATCCAGTCATCATCTCTAAGAGCTTCCTTGTTGTTCTTTGGCTCCAGCTGTGAGATGAAGGCATTGTCTGTTTGTTCCTTGTTGTAGGCAGCTCGTATCTTCACCCTCTCAAATGGATTACCAATGATTAGCTCTTTGGGATGATTCTTTGTGAAGTGAGGAGTGGGGTCATTCTTCTCTTCATGTTCTGCTTCAACCACCTGCTTACCTTTTTCGTTGATGTTGAGGTCCTTTAAGATATGAATTAAGTCATCTGCAATATCATTATCAACAACATTCTTTCCAATAGCAGGGTTAGATTCAATAAATTTGACATTAATGGATTCTTCAATTTTAGATAGTTCAATATTAAAAACTCTATAAGCCCTTCTTGTAGTGCTATAGCCTAGGAAGAGAGCCTTGTATAGTTTCGGATCAAACTTGTCCAGAGAATCCTTTGTGTTCAAAACAAAACAAGGACATCTGAAAATGTGAAAGAAGTCGATGAATGGATTTCTACCACACCATAACTCATAGGGGTTTTCTTCAAATATGGATGCGTAAAAACTCAGTTCTGCACAAAACATGAGGTGCTAACAGCTTCAGCCCAAAACTTCTTTGGAATGTCATATTCTAGAAGCATGGTCCTAGCAATCTCCTGTAGCGACCCATTCTTTCTCTCTACTACCCCATTTTGTTGAAGTGTACGAGGAGAAGAGAAATTGTGCGAGTAACCAGATTTTTTACAAAAATGCTCAAAAAGATCATTTTCAAACTCTCCCCCATGGTCACTATGGATAGAAATAATATGCCAAGAAGCTTTATTTTCAACTCATTTACAAAAACTCGAGAAAACATCTAGAGTATCACTTTTAGAGACAAGAAAGAATATCCAAGTATAGCAAGAGAAATCATTGACAATTACAAGATAATACTTGGAACCACAAAGCGTTTGAGTTCTCATAGGTCTGAATAGATCAATATGAAGAAGCTCAAGAGCTCTTTTGGTACTAAGGACTCCTTTGGATTTGAAGGAGGACTTGGTTTGCTTTTCTTATGTGCAAGGTTGACATTCCTCATCCTTTTCAAAATATAATTTAGGAAGTCCCCTAACCAATTCCTTTTTGCTCAATTTCTTCATTTTATGCATATTCACATGACCCAACCGGCGATGCCAAAGAGAAATGTCATTTTTATCCACAACTAAGCATCTATCAAGTACATGCTTTAGAGAATCAAGCACAATAACATATAGATTACCATTTCTATTTCCCTTATATATAACATTATAAGTGAGGGAATCTAGAAGCAAACATTCTAAAGAAGTAAATAGAACAAGATAACCATTATCACAAAGTGGGCTTACACTTATCAAATTGTGATGTAGACCATCAACAAGTAAATTTTTTTTAATACTTAGCTTGTTTCCTACATCACCCTCACCTATTACCTTACCCTTTTTGTTGTCCAAGAAGGTTATCGATCCTCCTTTCTTCTTCATGAATTTTTTGAAATGGCTGATTTCACCTGTCATATGCTTTGAGCAGCCACTATCAACAATCCACCTTCTTTTGACCTGTATGAAAGAAGGATGTTGGTGCCCAACTCAAACTTTGGGATTCAGGGTTAGCTTGGGGACCCATTTCATCTTTGGGTTGGTCCATGTGGCATCCAACTCACAAAAACAAGATTTACTTAAGCGGAAGCGACTCATTTGCAGTAGATTACTGAAAATCACTAAAAATTAAAACTTTTTGCAAAGAGATCCATGCATAGGAAAACTCTTTCATCAAGAACCAAAGTATACATTTACATCATGGCTCATAAGTACATAACTTGTATCATCTCTTCTCGAGGATTACAACATCAGCTGCCCTATTAACATTATATATAGACAGCATAAGAACCTCGAGGCATCAAGCCAAAATCTCAGATCGATTCATTAAAAACACTAACTATAAACTTTGAGGACTTGAGAGTACAAAGATGACACATAAGACTACTATCTATATGACTTGACAGACAGTATCTCCACCTAAGATATTACTATTGTCCCTGTTGTTGCTGCTGCTTTTCCCTTGCTATAGGGTTCCTATTTCTTCTTCGGCGTTTACCTAAAAAGTTAGATCCCACGGGGGTGAGACAATTGTAAATTGCCCCAGCAGGAGATATAACTCTCTGCCAAAACATTGTTATAGCAGTTTATTATAATAAAACTAAGCAGGAGTTATATATATTAACAACAATATTAATCATTGAATGAACCAAGTAACATAATCTCCTTTCCTAAGGAGAGCATTGCATTTATCCATGATAGAATCATAATTCATCTATCTACTTGTAATGAGTAAAAAGAGATATGAATAACATCTATCAACTAGAGATGCATAAAAGAAATGTAACATCAGCCAATGAATTTCCGTATTCAATCCTTAACCAAACATGCTATACGGTTGATTAAATTTTACAATCACACTTATGCCCTGAAGAGATGAGGTATACCACTCATACTCCAACCGACCATTACGAAGTCAAAATCGGTACCATACAAGGTCAATGGAAGAGCCGGCTTCCAAGACCTCTCACATCTCGGTCAGTGCGAGACAACATGTAGGTAATCTTGTGTCTTTGCTAGATAGCTTTCCAGCATATACTGGCAACTTCGCTATTAGAGTTACAGTGGCATGCTGCACTCTCTTCGCAATCGTGAGATTTCTTATTTATCTCCATCGATCTGGCATTAATATTATTGGGAGATGTGTACTGCATCTATCCCAATCATCGGGAGATTTGTGATACATCCATCCTGACACAATAATGAAGGATTGAGAGGTTTAATGTTTACCTTTCCTCAATTCCCTCATTCAGACGTCATGATACATTTGCCCATTGCCCCCACATATTCAAAATATCCATTCCGGGTTTTGTCGCAGAGCACCCGTTTCACCATTACCTATTGCTGACGATGATGGATCTATGGTCAGGGATCTACATGATATGATTTCGCTAGATTAATTAAGTACATTAGCATATTCTTTTAGCATCAGTCAAGTTCTCAAATAGGAATTATTATGACAATTGCTACAAATAAATATGTAAGCTCTTATCTATAGCTTTACAGAACTTATAATGCATTGGGATATTAATCCCTTATCTCATTACTTGAAAGTTCACATCTCACAACAACATTATTATCTTACTTATCAAAACTGGGTATTCATACCCTCAATTCATCACTATGACTATTTCCACTTGTTAGGTAATTATTACCTCTAGGTCCTCAGACCGAGGTATACATGATACTTGTTACACAAGCATCTCATATGGCTCACAAGGCCCATTAAATGTCTTGTCACCTTTCACTAGGCAATAACTTGCTCATATGACTCATAGAGTCCATGTACATTTTGTTACTTTTACTAAGTAACAACAACATTAAGGCACACAAGGCCAATCAATATTTTATTATATAAAAGTCATAGCTCATATCTGGCTATGATTATCATCTCATGATGTCTGCATGATTAATAGATTTGATGACAGTCGTAAAAATCAGTTATCACATCATGTGATACAATAGTAACACCACCATTCCTTTATCAGGATTAGGGTTTACTATCAAATAGGATTTTCCATTCCATTACCCAAATTTAGGGTTAGGATCTCCCATTTCTCATTAGTTAGGGTTTCATCTTTACATCATTAGTTCAACCCCAATATATTGCTCCACCCCTCTAGGAGCATTCAATACTATCATAAGTATTTACTCATGATCATTACTTTCATCATATATCTTTTATGAATATCAAATCAAGGTATGGGTTCATCTCTCAACCTTACCATGGTATGTTTATATCATACCCATTATCTTGGCTTAACCCCTTTCTCATAATGTTTATCCAATACTTATCAGAATGCATAGAATTCATTACATCTTCATTGTAATAATTTACATAACACACACTTCTTGTGTTTCTTATCCAAATATGTTGGATTAAGATGCAGCAAAGTATATCAACCCTAAAATGCTAAATGTGATATCTATCATGTCTTGATGTATCAATTTTCTCCTCATATCCATCTTACTTAAGATAATCAACTGATCTTGTATTAAGGTATTTTCCTCTTAATACTTTATCCTCTAACCTATCACTTTTATCATGTAGTGAATAGGTTACACATTAGAATTATCCAGCTACCTTTGATGATATGAACTTATCCAATGGTTAGGTATTGTTGATATAGAATAAATCATTATTGACCACTTTAGGTATTTCAACTCTTAGGATGTTATCCACATCATAATTTGGTGTTGCATACATCATTCCTAAGAGTTTCATGTCCTTATCTTTGTAAGGTGTATAGGGTTTTTACACATGTATAGAGTTAGACATATAATGATCTAGGCATTATCTTATCCTTTATATCCTTACTCATTATAGTATCAATATTACCATTCATATGGTTTATCAATTTTACCCTTCATGGATGTAGCATTCTCATCTTACTTGATTATATTAGCCACACCCTTGTTTAGTTTATTGGCTAATATACCATCACTAGGGTTTCATATATCAATACATGGCATCACCCTGGATTTGAGTCTCACATTACATCATTATTCAGGGTTCCACATAACATCATTCTAATTCAGGGTTTCACATGACATTACCCTAGATTAGGATTTCACATGGTATCATCCTCAACTAGGGTTTCACATGGCATCATCCCCATTTAGGGTTGATCATCAAAATACCCTGAATTAGGGTTTATTAACCTTCTTAATTAGGGTTTCATGATCTCTTATCATGGATCATACCCTAATTACACATTCATTTATGTTAAAAGTATTTAAACTTGACCACTACATGATTATTATTAATGTAGGAAGTTCTCTTTCTCTTATTCTTCTATAAGATGATACCTACTTCAAACTCGATTAGATTAGTTCAACTCCTCTTGAATGGAGGTTGACACAATGTATTATGGTATTGCTTCCATAATCATTAAAGATTAATCATTCAAATGGTACTAATCATCCTATCTCCTTAAGGGTACAATTACCATAATCATCCTTGGTTTACATCATGTAATGATCAATTACACAATTGACCTTCATCACTTTAAGTATCCATACGATTTTAGTTAATTATTGTCCAAACGATCTTGGTCACTCAGACCCCAAACGGTCTTGACCAACCAGACCTCAAACGGTCTTGCATGGATAACCTTCAAACGATCTAAGACCGTTTAAACCTCCAAACGGTCTTGGTCTAATGGTTTGAAACCGTTTGGTAAAGTTAGTACTTGAAACCGTTTGACAAAGTAGGTTCTTGAAACCTTTTGAGTCTCAATCAGTTTGGGATCGTTTGGTCCCAAAAGGTCTTGAGACCGTTTGGTCCCAAACAGTCTTGAGACCGTTTGGACTCAGACGATCTTGAGACCGTTTGGTCCAAACCTCCTCAAAACCGATTGGATCAAAAAGGGTCTTAACCTCTCACATCAATTTAGGGTTTTCAAGGTTGATTCCTTCATCGATTGAATTCATGTAACCACTCTCCAATTGAACCTAGCATCATACTTCAATTGATTTGACTTTCAATTGATCATCAATTAAGGTTTTTAATTCAATTGGATTAAGTTTTGAAATCAATGAACCTTCAATGTTAGTCATTGTGAAACTATTTACCTTGATATCATTGGACCTCCATTCAAATTGGGTATGACCTGAACTCAAACGGTCTTGAGGTTTTTTGGATGACCTCCAAAGGGTTTGGAAACCGTTTGCCCATTCCAATATGAAAATTGGTGGAATCTAATTAGGGTTTAGGTCATTGGATTGATCACCAAATCAGCAACTGATTACATTACAATTAAGTATCTTTGGATCTTAAAATACCCATCCATATTTAACCCTAGACCTCCAAACAGTCTTGGTTGACCTCAAAACGGTTTTGAAATCGTTTGGGAGATCTCCAAATGGTTTTGAAACTGTTTGGGTTAATCAACCCAAAGTTCTAAATCAATCAATTACAAAATCAACACTTAACCCGATTAGGGTTTGCTACTTGATGAATGTCTATGTATTAAATTAATAAATTGGATCCATTAGATAATCATCCAAAATTTATTAGGGTTCTAACCTCCAAATGGTCAACCCATCCAAATGGTCAACTCCTCTAAACGGTTTGGGGACCAAACCTCCAAATGGTTTGGAAACTATTTGGTCTCCAAACGGTTTGGTGAAACCGTTTGGACCAAATTGTTGAAACTGTTTGCAAGGGATATTTGGGGAGGTGTATGCTTATGATGATTTCATCATCATCAATCTCTAAACCCACGAAAATTGATGTGATTTTCATGGTGATTGCATCAATCAACCAAATTGAATTTCGGAAATGAAGAAAGGATCATCAATTGATATGGAATTGAATGCAATAACAATAGTAAGGGTTTAAGTTATAAAACCCACCTCCAATTGAGCTTCAAAGCTTGGATATTCATGTCAAAAATGGTGGATGAAGCTTTTGCAACTCCCCCTAGACTCGTCCTCAAGCTGTTGTGTGAAAAGATTGGCTAGGGTTGAAGATGGAGTGAAGAAAAGAAGAAATCAATGAGTTTTTTTCGATTTCCACCATGATATCATGGTTGAAAGTGATCAAGAAGCTTACCAACAGGTTTAGGGTCGTCATACTGATCCTCCAAAGCTCCCTTGGTCGTTTTCCAAGCAAGGAGAAGAAAGGGATTCGGAAAAGCCTTTGATTTGGCTTGTAAAGGGTGTTTTTATAAGAAAATCAATGAGAGAGAAAGTGCTTTATTAAAATCATTTAATTCCAAAATTTGTGCTGCCTCTTCCTCCTACATTCCTTGGATACGAGGCTATCCCATTTGACTCTTATTCCTCTCAATTATCCTCAATTTAAATAAATGCAAATTAAGCACCTTAGATCATATTATACTAATATCCATATGTGAGTGGATATTTCTTTTTCTTATAATAATGTGAGTGAGTTATCCACTTCCTTTGGATATTTTCGTGCCTTTGCAAGGAAAAATCTCGTCCAACCTCTTTGAAAATTCATCCTTAAACTTTTGGTTGAAGGTTTATTTAATTAATATATTTCTTTTTGCATTAAATTGAATTAGGGTTTCAATTATGCATAAATCTTGATTATTTTAATATCAAGATTCTCCCTCCTAAAAATTAATTCAATTGAGGCGCCCCTATCATTTTATTTGCTCTACATGATTCCAAGAAACATAAGGGACCTTATTGAAGTGGTAATTTGCATATTGAACCCTAGTTTTTGGGTAAATTGCACTTTACACCAAAACTAGGTTTTAATGCACAAACATTGTTTTATCAGCTCTTTCTTGGTATTCAGGCTTTTGAAAGTCATACCACTGCATAATAATCATTCCTATGATGTTTCAACACATGAGGAACATTTTTTCATGTAACATTTGCAAGTTAACCCCTCACTTTGGTTAATTTGCACTTTAGTCCAAAATAAGCAAACATTGCTTCAATATTATTCAAACAGGACCAAAATTGAAACATAAGTTCCTCTTGAGCCTTAATTACTTTTCACAAGATAAAGTTAATGATCAAATTAAATTGCTTAAGCAAAACTCCCAGGGTTAAGGCATAACCTAGGTCAGGGATGTTATAAATTATAAACCCCTAATAAGGATTTCGTCCCCGAAATCCCAGATAAAAGGAGACAGATATTATTCATTCATCATACTATCTAGTCTGCACATAACATTTCATTGTTATGGAGACATCATAAATCTTTGATCAACACCAAGTTATTCCACATAAAATTCTCATAGAATCTTTTACACATGACACATACTCCACTGTCTTTCTTATTATTGATTGTGGAGTTAATTTTGTGTCAGGTAACACTTTCCTTATTACTTGTACTAACTACCTTATTAGTTGTACATTTTATCATCATAAGGAGAAGTTACTTATCAATTAAGAATTTATCTTAAAGATATCTTTAATTATTATGTTTATGCAAAGCATAAACCCCTAACATGTGATGTTCATACTATTTTACATGATTAATCTGATTTCATGGTTGACCATTCCAGGTAGTCAACATAAACCATCTGATATTTCTTTAGATACCAGGATCTCTTACCTTGGTATCTATCACATGTGTTGAAAACACATCACATATTATCTCCCTTTCATCTTGGGACATCACTTGTTACATATATCTTCACCTTGGAACCAAAGTCCAAGATAAACTGATACTTATCTAAGTATTCATCACATGAAAATTTTTACATTATGCACATCAAGTATCCTAAGACCCACTTGATTGCCATGTCCTCGAAAGGAGAGAAAACAAGGAATCATTTTCCTCTTATTATTTCATGTATTTTCAACTGTTCATGAATCATTTACTCCTTATCTCATCCTAGGTTCCTTTCCCTCAGCATAGGAATTTATGAGGAGGTTTACATAACATTATTCCTTTCTTTGTTATTATCTAACATGTTCATGAGCATCTTGTGATCTCATCACATTTCCCATTTCCACACTATGGAAAAGATCTTTATTAAACTTTATTGGACATGAATCATTTCCCTTGTTCCCATTCTTGTCTTATGAGGAGTATACTTTTTA